>ML675618.1:69648951-69702991 GCA_007922155.1 Mesoclemmys tuberculata | reverse complement strand
TCTGCAGACTAAGGTTTCAAAAGGGGTCCATACCTCCATTTGAAATTTTTGGGGGGTCCATAAATGAAAAAAGGCTGCAAACCACTTTATAAAGGGCAGAACTTGGTCTAGTTGGGAGTCTTTATAATTTACACCAAGTCTCGGACAGTGCCTGGGCTCTCTTCAGACTCCTGAGGCTTAAAACACCCAGTGACTGGGTCCTCTCATAGCAGTCTGCTGAGAGGGCAGGATGGGGCCTTCGACTGGACCTGTGACAGAAGGCACTATGCAATGAGAGTAAGGATGGCAGAATTTTACCTTAAGAAAACACAGCAATTCCAACTACATTTTCAAAGCACTCCATTGGATTTTATCACTGGGATGTATCTTCTACTCTGTTAAATTCACTTTGTGCTGTTGACACCAACTTCCTGAAAACTACTCTAGGATAAGCAGGACAAGGGGGGGAAGAATATGAAGTGTGGCCTAGGTGAGTGGATTGGGAGTAAGAGGGGATACTATACTATACTGCAATACTCATCTATAGTATACTATACTCATCCCCCACCTCCTGCTGATCTAACTTTGTGGGGAATGAGCAGCTGGGAATCACAGAATCATTGAACCATAAAAATGTAGGACTGGAAGGGACCTCGAGAAGTCATCAATTCCAGCCCAGTGTGCTGAAGCAGGATCAAGTAGACTTAGATCATCCTTGACAGGTGCTTGGCCACCGTTTTTAAAAACTGCAATGATGGGAATTCCACAACTTCCCAAGAAAGCCTATTGCTTAACTACCCCTATAGTTAACTTAACCATAGAACTTAAATACCCCTATAGTTAGAAAGCTTTTCCTAATATCTCACCTAATCTCCCTTACTGCAGACTAAGCCCATTTTTTCTTGTCCTACCTTCAGTAAACATAGAGAAAAACGTATCATGGTCCTCTTTATAACAGCCCATACCATATGGGAAGACTCTTCACAGGTTCCTCTCAGTCTTTGTTTCTCAAAACTAAACATGCTCCATATTTTTAACCTTTCCTCATAAGCAGTTTTCTAAACCTTTTATCATTTTGTTGCTCTTCTCTGGCCTCACTCCAATTTGTCCACATCTTTCATAAAATATGGTGCCCAGAATTGGACAAAGTTCTCCAGCTTCACCAGTACTAGAGTGGGATAATTATTTCCCATGTGTTACAAACAACATTTATTTTAACACACCACAGAATTTTACTAGCTTTTTTCCATCTGCATCTCATTGTTAATTTAGATTCAATTTGTGATCCACTGTAATCCCCAGATCTTTTTCAGCGGTACTGCTACTTCATCAGTTATTCCCTATGTTGTAGTTGTGCATTTGATTTTTCCTTTGTAAGTGAAGTACTTTTCACTTGCCTTTATTGAATTTCATCTTGTTGAATTCAGGCCAATTCTCTAATTTGTCAAGGTCATTTTGAATTCTAATCCTGTTCTTCAAAGTGCTTGCAATCCCTCCCTGTGCGGTGT
Source organism: Mesoclemmys tuberculata (assembly GCA_007922155.1). Classification (NCBI taxonomy): domain Eukaryota; kingdom Metazoa; phylum Chordata; order Testudines; family Chelidae; genus Mesoclemmys; species Mesoclemmys tuberculata. The sequence goes on along the minus strand of ML675618.1, from coordinate 69,701,504 downwards.
CATCACATTAGCATACTTTCCACTCATGTCATTAATGAAAATATTGAATAGTATGAGTCCCAGGACCGACCCCTGCAGATTCACACTGGATACGCCCTCCAAATTTGACAGCGAACCAATGATATCTACTCTTTGAGTACGGGCTTTCAACCAGTTGTGCACCCACTTTGAAGTAATTTAATCTAGATAGCATTTCCCTAGTTTTCTTATGAGAATGTCATGTGGGAATGTGTCAAAAGCCATATAAAAATCAAGACATCTCAAATACTGCTTCTCTCCTATCCACTAGGCCAGGAACCCTGTCAGAGAAGAAAGTTGGAAATTTGTTTGGTTTGGTATGACTTGTCCTTGAAAAACACATGTTGGCTATTCTCCCTAACCCTATAATCCTCTAGTTGCTTACAAATTGATTGTTTAGTAAGTTGCTCTATCTTTCTAGATATCGAAGTTAGGCTGATAGTTCCCTGGGTCCTCTTTGTTTCCCTTTTTAAAGATAGGTTCTATGTTTGCCCTTCTCCAGTCCTCTGAGACCTCATCCATTTTCCATGAGTTCTCAAAGATAATTGCTAATGGTTCCAAGATTGCTTCAGGAAGTTCCTTAAGTTCCCTCGGATGAATTTCATCAGGACCTACCAACTTGAACACATCTTAATATTTAATCTTAATCTAATCAAAATATTTACCCTGTTCTTTCCATATATCAGCTTGCATTCCTTCCCCCTGTTAATATTAATTGTGTTGAGAATCTGGTCACCGTTAACTTTTTAGTGAAGCCTGAAGAAAAATAGTCATTAAACACCTCAGCCTTGTTGATGTCATCAATTAGCAGCTCTCCTTCCCTGCTAAATAGAAGATTTATAAATTTCTTAACATTTCTCTCACTCCTATGTATTTAAAGACCCTCTTCTTATTACCTTTTATGTTCCTTGCTAGGTGTAACTCAGTTGTGCCTTAGCCCTTTAGATTTTGTCCCTACATGCTTTTGCTATTATTTTGTATTCCTCTTTAACAATTTATCCATGTTTCTACTTTTTGTAGTATTCCTTTTTGATTTTCATGGAATTAAAGAGCTATTGATGGAGCCATATTGGCCTTTAGTATTTTTCCTATCTTTCCTTTGCAAACTAGGGATAGTTTGCATGTGTACATTTAAATATTGTCATCTTAAGAAACTACCACCTCTTTTGAATTCCTGTTTCCCTTAGATTTTCTTCCCAGGAGCACTGACTTACCAGTTCTCAGAGTTTGTCAAAGCTTGCTTTTTTGAGGTTCATTGTCCTTATTCTGCTGCTCTCACTTCCTTTCCTTAGAATTATGAAATCTAACTTTCACCCAAATTAACTTCCACCTTCAGATTAACTACCAGTTTCTCCCTATTGGTCAGAATCAAGTTGAAAAGGTTGCCTCCTGGTTACTTCCTCCATTTTCTGAAAGTTGTCCCCAGTACATTCTAATAAATTATTGGAAATTTTGTATTTGGCTGTATTACTTTTCGAACAGATGTTGGGGTAGTTAAAGTCCCTGTAGGTTGGTTCCACTGTCTGGCCAGGCTTTGCGACCCTTCCTCGGGCCCAAGCACCTCAGGCAGGGTGAGGCAGGTAGGCAGTCTGTTGCCTCCAGCCCTCAGGCAGGGCGAGGCGGTTAAGCCAACTACTCGGCACGGGTGGGGAAAAGGGGAGGGGAATGCAGGCCCATCCATCTCCACTGTGTCCCTGCCCAGGGTCCTAGCAATGACAAAGCAGTGCCACTGGATTAGCGGGGCTCCAGCCACAATACACTGATGGGAGTTTCGCCCCTGACTCAGCCGCTGTCTAGCAGGCTCTCCCTGGGCCACTTCCTCCCCTTGGTCCCTGAGTACCTGACTGTTCTCAGTATCCTCTGGTTTGCTGGGGTACTCGGCAAGCAGCAGGCCCCCTAGTCCATCCTTGTCGATCGGGGGCAGGTTTGGGAATTCCGCAACAGCGGGCAGCTCCTCCAAGTCGCAGGGTTCCCCGGGTCCTTTGGGCTCACTCCAGAGAGGGTTTCCCCAATGTCAGGAAGCTCCTCCTGGTCTGCCCTGGCTTTGGGGAGTAATTCCTCCCCCAGAGCCTCAGGGGACTTAGTCCAACTATTAGGGGCTGGCAGCTCTGTCCAATCACTAGGGCTTAGGGGCCCAGTCCATTTGCTAGGGCTCAGCTGCCCAGTCCAGCTACTGAGGCCCAGGGGTCCTATCCAGCCTCCGGGCTGTGTAAGCCGGGCAGAGTGTGGGGCCCCACTCCGAGGGTGGTTGCTCTGAGTGGGCCCTTGGTCAAGGTCGGGCCTAGGCCACAGCCAGTGAGAGGGCATGTCTATCTCCAGTGGCATCTCTTTCCTCACTGAGCTCCTAGGCTGGCCTTTTGTACTTCCCCTTCTGGGGTTAGCTCCATCCCTCTGTTGCCAGGCAGATTGGCCTGGCAGGCCCAGTTCTGTCTAATCAAGGGGTTGCAACCCTTCCTCGGGCCCAGGCTCCGAGGAAAGCCACCACGCCTCCCTACAGTTCCCCATTATTACCAAGGTCTTGTGTTTTAGATATTTCTATTTGTTCTAGAAATGCCTCCTCTACCTCCTCTTTATGATTTGAAGGTCAGTATAGACCCTTACCATGACATCAGCCCTATGTTTTATCCTTGTTATCTTTATCCAGAGACTCTCAACTTGTCTGTCTCCTATCTCTTTCTGGACCTCAGAACAAGTGTATATATTCTTAATGTATAATGCAACACCTCCTTCCTTTCTGTTTTGCCTGTTCTTTCTGAACAATCTATTCCCTCTGTACCAATATTCCAGTCATGAGACTTATCCCACCAAGTCTCTGTGACACCGATTATGTCATAATTTAGTTTATGGACTAATATTTCCAGTTCTTCCTCACACTCCCTGCATTTATGTATAGACATGTAAGGTGTTGAGCAGTTTCCCCCACTGATTTCCCTGTTGTTCCTCTGATCCTATTGTAGTTTTTTGTGTCCCTCCACATCTAACTTTCTGTTAAGGTCCTCTTTTTTTTATGCTCTCCTGTTGGCTTTTGTCATTTACTCCCTTTGAACCTAGCTTAAATCCCTCCTCACTGAGTTGCTGAGTCAGTGAGGAAAATGTTTTCCCCCTTCCTGGTCAGTGGACCCCATCTCTTCCCAGCAGACCTTCTTCTTGGATCAGCATCCCATGGTTGAGAAAGCTGAAGCCTTCCAATTGACATCATCTTCACAGCCATGTATTCATCTCCAGAATGCATGTGTCCCTGCCTGGGACCTTACCCTCAGCTGGGAGGATGGACAAGAACACAACCTGTGCTCCAACCCTTTAACCCTTCTTCCCAGATCCCTGTAGTCACTACTGATCTTCTCAGGGTCATACCTGGCAGTATCATGAGTACCCACATGGATGAGCAGCATGGGGGTAATTGTCAGTGGGACAGATGAGCTTTGGCAAAGTTTCTGTAATATCTCCGACATGGGCTCCAGGCAAGCAGCACACCTCCCAGCACATCAGGTCAGGTCACAGGTGGATGATACTGTCCCCCTCAGGGAACTGCAGCGGGCTCACCGAAGTTGTCATTTCCCACCACATCTGAGTGCATCTCAGCAGAGCTCATATATAGTGGAGAACTGGTGCCATTGGCTTTAAAAGAGCCTTACAAAATTGTCAAGAAAATTTACCAGCCAAGGCTCAAAATCTTTCTTCACCCTCCACCTCCCATCCCCCTTTGAATGAATCAATGCATATATTGTATGACCACAGTGCAATATGGGAGATGTAGTTCAGAGAAGGAGCCTGGCTCAGAGAGGATAATGTGAGCATGAGACTTTCAGAATTATAACTCCCATGAGGCATCTTGGCAGCTCAGGGGGACACAAATAAATGTTGAACCAAGCCAAAATTACATGTTTCAAATTGGTTAACAAAGCAAAATGAAATATTTTGACTTAGGAATGTCAAACTTTTGTAGTTCAGAAATGGGAAAAGGAAATGTTTTGATATTTACAAATCAATATTTTTTAACTTTCCATCCTATAAAACATTTTGGTATTTAAACTTTTTGTCCTACTTTGAGATGAAAACACATTTTGAAAAATCAGATTTTTTTCTGCAAGAGGGAAATTCTGATTTTTTACCAGCTCTGCTTATTTTCTTTTTTGACCACAGATTCAGATCGAGCTAAAATCTCCATTGAGTTGTTCACAGTGATGCTCTGGTCCCTTCCCTGAATTGACACAATTAACTTAGAACCTTGTAAGGTTTATGAGTACTTTACATTTTTCCCCTCTAATGTGCCAGAAGCTGGAACTAGATGACAGGGAATGGATCACTTGAAATTGCCCTGTTCTGTTCATTCTCTCTGAAGCACCTGACACTGGGCATGTTGGAGAGAGGATAGTGAGCTATATGGACCATTGATCTGACCCAATATGGCTGTTTTTGTATTCTTAGTACATTGCATTTATACATGCTGAACTATATTTATCATCATGTTTCCTATTCATCTACCAACTCTGAAGTTGTCCCCTCTGATTTTGACTAACCTAAATAACTTTGTGTCTTCTGCAATTATGCTACCTCATTATTCACCCCCTCTTCTAGATCATTAATAGATGTATTAAACAGCACAGGACCTAGAACAGAACCTTGAGGCACATGGCTGTTAAACTTTTGATCTTATGAACATTGATTATTTTATTCTTCCTCCTTATTTCTGTCTTCTAACCTGTTTTTGATCCATGACAATACTTTGTCTCTTATCTCATGAAGACTTAGCTACTTTAGTGGAGCTGGTTGAAAATATTCCAATAAAAGTTTTCCACCAGAAAATGCTGATTCCATGGAATGGAAACATTCTGTAGAATTGTGTCAATTTGGTTGAACCTTTCAACAGTAACCCGACAGGCAGGCTTCCCCCAGTTCAGTAGGCAGCCTATCAGGCAGTTTGTTTCCTCATGTGCCCAGTTCCCTGGCTGAATGACTCCCTGGGCTGTCCACAGAGCTTATTGGATACCTTCCTGCATGCCTGGAACTTTTTTGAAAAATTCCATTTTGGTTCTCACAGAGGAGAACTTTTTGAAGATTTCTGTTCCGTGGAAAATTTTGCCTTTCCAACTTTCAGTTCCAATTCAGAAATAACATTTATTTGGAAAGGCAAAATTTTCCAATGAAAGAAAATTACAATTCCTGCAGAACTCTGTTTAGAAGCATTTTGTCAGGCACTTTGTCAAAGGCCTTGGGAGTCTAAATAAATCATGTCAGCCAGTTCTCCTTTATTCATTACTTCACTGACACATTCAAAGTATATTAAGAGATTAGTAAAGCATGATTTTTCCTTTGCAGAAACTGTTCATGACCAAATCATATTCATTATTTTCCAAGTCTTTTGATATTCTATTTTTAATTATAATTTCAATTGATTTAATTATAGTTTTGATGTAAGATGTAACTGATCTGTGATTACCTGGATCATCCCCATTGCCTTTTTTTTTAAAAGAAGAAGTAGGCAAGTAGAATTTTGCAAGGTTATTTAAATTCCATAATACCTCTTTAAAATGTTACAGGCTGATGTCAATGATATGTGTATGTTGGAGGAAAAGTTAATAGCGAAGATTAATTAGTATTATCTAATATCAGAATGATTCCTTATCCATTAGCGTCATACTCTTAACAAGGAAAGGCAAAAGCAAGATTGATATTCCAATCTATATAATTTTTGCAACTTTATGAATAAGGTAGCATCAACAACCTTATTTTGTATTACCTGAGTTTTTTTGTATTGAATCCAACAGTCTTAACAGATAAATTTATTATAATTAGTAGAAACAATTCTCTGTAAATCCTCATTTGAACTTCTAAGATTAATTTTGATTTGGACCTCTTGGAAACACTTTTGTGTTCTCTTTCAATGAACATTCAAGCAGCTGAGTTTTATTAGCACAAACATTTGTGGAAAGCACATTTTACAGTTAAGCACTCAAACATCTGCAAAAGCAAAATTTGAGTGGCATATTCAATTCCAAATTTTAAATTCCAAAACCATGCTGTGTTGATTACTGTTGTATTAATTTAGGTAGAAAAAAGGGGCCCAAAGAACCAAAGATGTTAACATAACCTAGTCACTGTCCAACATTAAACAGTTTTAATCAATATTTGGGATGTGGTATGCAGAGATCTCAGCCTGCTTAGTACCATGCAAACACATCATTAAACATAACTTTAACCTTTTATTTAAGGTACAGAAAAAGAAATAAAAACAATTAAAGCATTTGAAATGCTAAATATTAAGAGATTGTTCATTTTATCATATCCCTTGTTCCCTTTCCCTTTAACTGTAGAATGATTCAGACAAAGGTGTGATGAACTTAGTGCAGCTTATATATGAGTATGGCAAAGAATATGATCTACAGTTGAATGTGGATAAAACAAAACTTTGGTGCTATGCCAGGATCCTTGAAAAACATGAAATATTCCAATATACAGCAAGTGAGAAATTATTACTACTTAGGAAGCATAATGATGGAAGATTGGATACTGAAGTCAGCACCAGACTAGCAAGAGCAAAAGAGACATTCTGGAAAAATAAACATCGGATGAGAAGAGACATAAATCTGAAGATTAAATTATGACTTTTAAAAACTTACATTTGGTTTGTGTTAAATTACACATGTGAAACATGGACATGCAAAGAATTGATTATAGAAACTACAATCATTCTAATTATGGTGGTACAGAAGATTTCTCAAAATATCATGGGTAGCTCACATAACTAATGAAAAAGTATCGGAGATGATTGGAATTTAGCAAATGCTAGTCACACATCTTATGAAAAGAAAGAACATCATCTTAAACTCCTTAAACTTAGATCTCCTCTGTGCTCATTAGATCTTTATCATGCATCATCAGACTGCCAAGAAAGGACCACAAGACAGACACTGATCAGGCAAAACTAGTCATTCATGGGTTTACTTTTAAGTACTTAGGTAATCTCATTCAGTTAAACTCATGATGAAAAGGATGGTGTTATATGAAGGAATAAATAACATTTCCTTATTCACTTTCTCCACGCCAGTCAAGATTTTATAGACCTCTATCATATCCCCTTAGTCATCTCTTTTCCAAGCTGAAAAGTCCCAGATAAAATCTTTTATTGGACCAACTTCTGCTGGTGAGAGAGATTAGCTTTTGAGCAACACAGAGCTCTTCCTCAGGCCTGGGTAATGTACTCAGAGTGTCACAAGTAAATACAAGATGGAACAGATTGTTTAGCAGAAGTAGTTAACACATATTTCCAGGGGCCATTCAAGGTGAAGTGACCCTTTGACATCTCTCCAGTCATGGGGAGGGGGAAAAGCTGGATAGGAAGTGGTTGGGGACAACCTCTCTGCATATGTCTTATCTAATATTTGGCAAGTGTTCAGCAAGCCAGGTGCATCTAGGATTCAGCTGCAATAAAGAAGTATTGTTACAGTTTGTGTTAGCCTGTCCATCGCTATAACAAAGGCATTTACATAAATGTCTTCTCTGAAGACATCTGTCTCTTATGAAATGTTTTTCTTTCTCTTACAAAATGCATGTTATGTTTCCTCAGTCCATTCCAACTTATATTTCTTGCTTTGGAAAGTTTGGTTCTTGTTTTTCGTGCACAAGCTAAGACAATTGTTTTAAACACAGGCTAGTTGTCTCCCAATCAAAGTTTGCAACTTATTTTTAGTCGTTACTACTCTAGCCCAGTATCCCCTTTTCTTCTTGCAACTATCATGATTATGTATTTTAATGCTTTGGCTGGAAGCATCAGCATGCCCAGATCCTTGGCTGATGATAATTGACATACCTGTATTCATTTCATTTGCTAATAGTCATTACAACATCCAATATCTACCCAGAAGACCCAACAAGTAAGACAAATCTTAGTGATACCTAACTGGCATAATCTAGGATTAGTAAATTGTTCATCTTAAAATTGTTATGATCAACAAAATAATTTGCTATTCCAACTCTTAATATATGGAGTACTATATCCTCCACCAAGATATTCAGGTTAGTTCAAGGGTCACTGAAAACAATTCACCAGGCAAAGATGGGTAGAACCAATTTGGAAGACTGGGTACTTTAAAAAATACTCATGTTCCTTTTGCTGCCCCTGTCCCATTCAGCACATATCAGAGACAGGAAGAGTATTTGGATTTCTTCTGTGACATGACTTGTTAAATCTAGTGAATTTCAGTGAGGAAGGGAAGAAGAAAAGGAGAGAGATGAACAAAAAAGAAACACCTTAACTAATCTCAAATACCCTTTTACAATATTAATCAGTTATATCCAGGGTGAAAATGCTTTATCACAATTCACAGCCACTTTGTCTTTTTCCTTTTTGATTTTATATGTAGATGGTCATTGTACAGGGGCATTTTAGCAACAGACAGGTGTCCAAGCCACTGCCCATTATTGGGATGGACTACCAATTATTCTGCTTGCTGCTTTTAGCCATTTTCAGACCTTTGCAGGAACTTAGCATAACTAGGCAAACTGGGAGGGTGGGTTAGACAGTGAACATGTGACGTGAGCCTGGCTCTATGCATTCTCTCTCTCTGCTGGGGTGAATATATGTGAAAAACAGGAAGTCTGGATATATTTTAGAATTGTCGGTATAGGGAAATTTATTTATCAGACTAACAGTTTAAGACTGCTTGCTTAACAATCTTTTTTTAGTGACATGTCTCTGTAACTCCTGCTTTTGCCCAGTGATTGATTTGTTTGGTCAGCTATGTAACCATCTGTTGTCAGATTGTTCTGTCTCTGAAACTTTTGGGGTATACGAGAGAGAGAGTGAATCTGAGTCAGGTGGAATGCTTCATGGACACATTGGAAAAGATCTCCAGCGCAGATGGAAGGACTGGCCATCCGGAAATCTGTGACTGATTCACCCGAAGACTGCTTCGGACTTGGGAGGGTAACAATCAAGTTTTGGGCTACTCTAACCACCTATTGTATCTGTACGTGCATAAGACTAATAAGTGGAGACTTCCTGTAAAAGTGATTCCAATGGGAATTGCTGGAGACCAATGATGTAAAGCTTTAAGTTAGAAGCACTTTGTTTTGACTTGTCTGTGTCAGCTATATAGCAGGCAGGAGTACTGCGTTTCCTTTGATTTATTTCCTGAAACTGACACAGAGACTAACAGTTACTGTGTCAAAGAACCTTAGGTAACAGTCACCTGCTTAAATAGCCCTCAAAGCCAATTTCATAGATTCCATGGCCAGAAGGGACTGTTGTGATCATCGAGTGTGACCTCCTGGATAACACAGGCGTAGAACTGCCCCCAAAATAATTCCTAGAGCAGATCTTTTAGAAAAACATCTGATCATGATTTAAAAATTGCCAATGATGAAGAATTCAACACAACTCTTAGCAAATTGTTCCAATGATTAATTACATTCATTGCTAAAAATTCATGCCTCATTTCCGATCTGAATTTATCTAGCTTCAGCTTCCAGTCATTGGATCGTGTTATACATTTCTCTGCTAGATTGAAGAGCCCATTTTCAAAGACTTGTTCTCCATCTAGGTACTTATAGACTATAACAAAGTCACCCTTTAGCCTTCTCTTTGAGAAGCTAACTAGATTGAGCTCCTGGAGTCTATCACCGTAAGGCATATTTTCTAATCCTTTAATCAGACTCGTGGCTCCTCTCTAAACCCTTTCCAATTTATCAACATCCTTCTTGAATTGTGGACACCAGAACTGGATGCAGTATTCCAGCAAATACAGTGCTAAATACAAATAACCTCTCTACTTTTGTTCTAGATTCCCGTTTATGCATCCAAGGATCATATTAGTTCTTTTGGACACACAGTTGCACTGGGAGCTCATGTTCACCTGATTACCTATCATGACCCCCAAATCTTTTCAGAGTCATTGCTTCCCAGGCTAGAATATGGCCTACGTTCTTTGTTCATAGATGTATACATTTACATTTAGCCATGTTAAAACTGATGCAGTTTGCTTGTACCCAGTTTACTAAGCAATCCAGATTGCTCTGTATCAGTGCGATCTTTCCTCTTCATGATTTACCACATATTTATCATTATTTACCCAATTTTTGTGTTATCTGCAAACTTTATCAGTGATGATTTTATATTTTCTTGCAGGTCATTGATCAAAAGATTAAACGGTGTAGTGCCAAGAACTGATTAACGTACGACCCCACTAAAAACACACTGGCTGCATAATGATTCCCCATTTACAATTACATTTTAAGATCAATCAGATAGCCAGCTTGTAATTTGCTTAATGTGTGCCATGTTAATTTTACATCATTCTGGTTTTTAAATCAAAATGTCATGCAATACCAAGTCAAATGTCTTACAAATGTCTAAGTCTATTACATCAACACTATTATAGTTACCAAACAAACTTGTAATCTCATCAAAAAAGATATCTAGTTAGTTTGACAGGAGCTACTTTGCATAAGCCCATCATGATTAACATTAACTATATTATCCTATTTTTGTTTTTTTATTAATCGAGTCCCAAATCAGTTGCTCCATTATCTTGCACAGGATTAGTGTCAGACTGACAGATTTGAAATTATCCCACCTACCCTTTTTAAATATTGGAACAACCTAAGCTTTCTTCCAATCTTTTGGAACTTCCCCAATGTTTCAAGACTCATTGAAAATCAACATTCATGGTCCAGTGAGCTACTCAGCAAACTCTTGGATGCAAATTATCTGGAACCTGCTTATTCAAAAATATCTAACTTTAGTAGTTGCTGTTTATCACTATCAAGAGATATCAACTATTTCTTTGCCAAATACAAAAAAGATATATTTACTAAATTGTTCTGTCTTTTCTGCATTATTATTGATCATTCTACCATTTCCATCTAACAGTGGACAAATACCATTGCCAACTTCTCCTTGTGCCTTTATTTCTCTTACCAATTTTCTACAATTCCTAGCTTCTGATTTATATTTATTACTTGCAACTTCCCCTTTCATATATATGTATGTATGTATGTATACACACTCACACATAGATATATTATAGTTGCCTTTACTTCTCTAAACTAGGCTGTTTTTTAAACTAATATGGTCTTTCTCATTGGTGGAATTGTGTTTTGGGGGTATTTAGCAAAGTGTTTTAAAACAATTTCCTATTATCATTCACATTTTTGTGGTTAAATTCTTCCTCTCAACTGGCTCATAATTTTTATTTTATGAAATTGGCTGTTTTATAGCACCAAGTACATATATTACTGCTCTAGACTTTATTCTGTTTGCACATTATAAATGTGATCAAGTCATGACCCAAATACTGCTTTCACACACATGCAAGCCCAGAGAAGTAAATAAGGCTACCCTGGGGGTGGATAAGAGCCATATATCATCAATTGAACCTAATGCATAACAAATAAATGCCTTTCTTGTGGTTTATTGGCATTGCACTTGGGTGCAGTGAAAGAGGCTTCCCGATTCAAAGCACAACTCTTGCCATCATTCTCTTTTGTGACTTTGTTTTTTCAGCTTTTTCCAAACTTTATTGGGCTTTTGTGTGTTCCAATATTAGTAGCAGAGATATTTTCTGGGACTGATTAAACTAAATGTCATGCTCAGATCAGACCAAGAGTCTTGCGTGATGACCTCTCTCAGAATGAAATTCTTCTGGGAGGAGATGAGTGCAGGTAAGGTGAGCTTAATGCAGAAGTGGCTTCAAACATCAGACACTCAGCTGGCGCAAATTGGCATAACTCCAGTAACATAAATAAATTTACAGTGATTTACACCAGATGAGGATCTAGCCTACAGCATGTATCATATATAACAACTGAATGAGAACAGCACAGCTAAATGCCTTTCTGTCTAGAATTATCCACACAGAGGCTAAAAGACTATAAAATGTTTAAATTTTGGAGGAAGCAAACAAAATGGCTGAGAGAAGGTGTGATTGAAATGATGAAGCAAAGGGAATCTGAGGGCCTAAACAATTCTTTAAGGAACTGATTCCAGTCTTGCTTGCATCATTATTACAGTGATGTAACTCCATTGCTTTCAATGTGATACTTTTGATTTCCACCAGTGTAAGTGAAATCAGAATTGGGCTCTACATTTTTCATTCCTTTGTCCTCATCTCCGGCTCCCAAATATTAAGAAGGAGACTGGTATCAGTTCTTCACTGCTTCGTGCCCTATGTAGTCATTTACATGCTGCAAAGTGAGGATAAATTGGATGTAAAACACTACTCATCACATTCTCAGGCCCAGATGCATCAGTAAGGTAATCCTTCACCTGTCTGAAAACTGTGCATAGAGAATTAAACTACTTTCAATGGCAGGGTTCTCAGCGAGCTGCCAAGTTAGTATATCTGGGGCAGAGGGGAGTGTGGCTATATAAAACCTATTCTGCACTGATTTTAAGCCCCTGTGTTGGAAGTCAGTTGCCATAATCATCCCATATAAATTAATGATGCATTCGGCCACCTCTGAACTCCTGTGCGAATGGAGTGCTCAGTTGTTTTTTGCAGTAAAAGCATTTTTGCAAATGTTGGGTATCATGACAACCCAATTTATTACAACCACAAGGTGCACATTTCATATTATGCACTTTGCAATTTGTGCAATAATTCATTATCAGTAATGCCCTACTTTGCCTCTTTGATATGTATCACCCACCACTTGCACACCTCTAGACAGTAGCAGCTGTAATGAGGAGTTACACTTCATGGTCTAGTGGATCAGCCAGTGGCTGGGGAATAAGGCAATGTCAGTTCTAGTCTTGTCTTTCCTCTGTGACCTTGAGCCCGTCACTTTCTCTATCTCTGTACCTCTTGTTCCCCTCCCAAGTTATAGCTGACTTATCTAATTAGATTGTAAGCTCTTTGGGCAGGGACTTTTTCTTATTATTTGCATGAATTAGAACAAAAGTTACCGATATCTGAGACGGGACCCCCAGTTAATATTGTAATACAAATAAATAAAAATAACATTGCATGAGCCTGTGTTAATGGCTAGAAAAAGAAAACATTTAATAATATTTCATGTGTGTAAAAGAACAATGCCAGTCATTACACAGCATAATGTAAAATGCAAACTGATGCTCTGTAGCATTGCATTTATTATTATTGTAGGTAAAAAGCCACTAACCATCTTGCAACTACGCAAGAGGCCAAAGCAGAGCACTGATGTTCCAGATACAAACCCCAGGTGGGGATGTTGGAATATCTCATGCAAATTATGACAGACTTTTACACAAGCAGAAGTTAGGTCATTAGCTGTAGCTGAATTGGTGTTTGCTCTCTGTCCATATAGTCCATGATTTAAAGACAGCAGAATTTGCCACGGAACCTACCTCTTGTCACAGAATTGTGCTGCAGAATCTGAGCTTTTGTTTTTGTTGTTTTTTTCGTTATGTTCTTAGCCCTTAGGGTTGCACAGATAACCTTAAAAATGTGAACCAAGTATGTGCAATGCAGTGATGTCTGCCTGAACCTGCAAAGCCTGATGCAATAGCTCCGAGAGGTGTGAACTGTTCTATTCATCATGGCGCTGCAGAGGCCATGACTCTACAGCCTTGAAATCTTGCATTTTCCCAAGTTGCCATGAAATTCAGCATTCTATTGCCACCGAGAGCCTGAGATATTTTTTCTGTTTCCTTGCCCTGGCAGGACCTGCTCAGAGGTGATTCTTGCTCTCAGGTTTCCCCTCCTGGACAACTTCATGGGATTTCAGTGCATGTCCCTACATTGTTCCATGAAGCCAGGCAGCAGAGGGTTGGCGTGATAGGGATGAAATGCAATTTGCAGTCAGGGATGGTGGGAGATAGGAGTTTAACTAGGTGAGTCTGGCAGCAAGGACAACAGTACAGCAGCCAAGAAGATGAGTATTTAAAGCTAGCTACAAGCTCCTTTATTCCCCAGCATTCATGAGGAGGAAGAAGGGAGGTTCTGAGCCAGGCATCCTGAACAATGACATGGAAGATGGCATCTGGGGGTGTGGAACAAGACCAACAGGAGAGCAAAATGAGAAGCAAATCTTTGAAAATTATCATCATGAGCCATAGTTGTGTGGGTGTGGAGGACTGGGAATGAAAGTGATATCATGGTAATAAAGTAACATTGTCAATGAATTCAGGGACATCAGCATTCAGTCAGGTCTCATTGCGACACAGAGCCCTGAAAATAGGTATCCCTCTGAATATTTTTTTCTTTTCCGCGTTCAGGAGGAGGCATATAACCCTGGGTCCTACCCTTTACATTTTGAAAAATGGAGATATTTTTTCTTTTGGCAGGTTTGACTAAGAGTGAAAATTTCTTCCCACAGCTTTTTCCGCACCTGGCAAATTGTACCTATAATAATATCATCAGCAGAGCTCCTAAAGGTAGACCTTAGAGTGAAAGCAGTGGAACATAGAAGGAATGGCTTTGTGTAGAATACTGAGCTTGTCATGGAAGAAGGTGGTCATCATTAGGGATATACTATATGTGGAATAGTCTCTGACTATCTCTGTAACAAACGAAACTGTGTGATTGAACGGGGAAGATCAGACACCCAGCTGGCAGATATGCACAACCACCTGTGGGTCACTGCTGACTTGTCTACGGAGCACACCATACGTCATTTTCATTATCGTAGTTCAGAGAGGAATATACTTTGCTTCTCCCTCCTTTCTTGTCATTCAGAAGATGCAGCTGTGAGATAAACAGATGGCAGATACTGTTTCTCACACCTCTTGTTACCAATCGCCAACTGGCAAAAAATTAACTGGATTTTTTTAAGGTTATTAAGTTGTTTCTCCCCCATTCAGTTGTGGGTTTTGGTTTGGTTTTTTTTTACAGCGGTGCAGTGCTTAATTTGTGCCAGGGCTTGCCAGGACTTAGCCTTGGCACCTCTAGCAGTTCACAGTCCCGGCACTCTGGGCTTGCTGCGTCGGTGATGAATGTAAAAAAAATGGCTTGATCCCCGGCACCACTTTCATTTCAAATTAAGCACTGCAGAGGTGTACGTGTGCGGGGAGAGGGCATGGTAATTTTAATTAAAGGATGGAGCTGGGGGATGGAGGAGAGTACCCTAAACAGCACTCTGGAGGGAAGATTATGCTGGGGTTGCTTGTTGTGCATTCCTTCCCACAATGTAAAACAACCAATAGCAATGCATCAACATGCTTCCTGGGCCTAAGCCAAAGCCCAGTGAAGTCAATGGGAGTCTTTTCATTGGCTTCTGAAGGTTTTGCATCAGGTCATATATCGGTTTCCTTTGCCATTAAGGTGTGTGGTTCCCCCTCTTCCATCCATATTTCCTCTTTTTTAATTATTATTTTGTAGTTTAGTCGTGTCAAGAAGCCCCAGTCAGGGATCTGGGCCCACTGTGCTCTGCATGTACCCACACATAAAAAAAAATAGTGTCTGTTGCACAGATCTTATCATCTAAGCATGCTTGTAGTCAAGCAACGCATTCCTCCTAGCCCCCTGTGTACAAGGAGATTTTGATAGACCAGTAAAAGGGCCAGAGACCACATGATAGTGTATATTGATTATCATATTTGTTATGCAGGCTTGGCATGACTAAGCCAGGAGGGGAGGGGAACCTCTTGCTTAACTTTTGCCTTCTCAACAACCACAAGTTAGAGCCAGGTGGTCAGTTCCAGAAACATATTCCTGGATTGGACACTTGGATCAGCTAATACCATATTCAGCCATGTGGCAACACTACTTCTCTTCCCCCAAATCTGGAATAGTGGAACAAGTAGTATATGAGCTCTGCTAACAGATCAGCTGTGTCCCACTGCTGAGTCTCCATATCATGTGTCAGACCACAAATCAGCGTCACACACATAGCATGGATTGTATTAAGTCTTTGGACACTGACCTGACCTGGCATTAAATGATATATAGGCCCAGATCTTCGAAAGTTCACCAGCTTCTAATGGTTTCAGTGGGAGTTAGGGTCCTAATGACCTCTGAGGAATTGGACCATAAGTTTTAAATAGTATGTTATTTGTATCAGCACTCAAACTATGCAGCTGTTTTAACAGGAAACTTAGTTAAACTTGGCTAAAAAAAACCCAAAACAAAACACATCTAAACTGTAAAGCATCCTCCACGTCAAAGGTTTAGCATTTTTGTACTTTCATTATGTCTCTCTCTCTCTACTCAAGTCATAGCCCTGGTCGGGGCTGCTCTCTATGGTGAAACAATATGTGTATTTTAGAAACCAAAATCTAAATAAATGAAGTACATATCCCAGAATGCCCGACTAAGAAAAATGCTGACTCCTCATGCTTCATCCAATATGGAGGTGCCTCAGTGCTGCCCGAACAGCAGGGTTCAGGGCAGGGAGCACAAAACTGGGGCTCCTGTAGAATCCACATTTGCACAAGCAAAGAAAAACTTGGTATGCTTCCAGCTGTCACGGTGCCACATAACTCTATGATTTTACAGCTTATCATCACTCATCTTGTATTTTCCTGCATTAAACATTTTTTTAAAAGCCCTGCCCAAAGCTCTTGGCTTTCTTTGAACAGGGAAAGCATTTAGACTGGTTATGTTCCATCTGAAAATTTCAGACAATGATCTGAGACTGTTTGATGAAGCCCAGTTCACATAGATCGTCCAGCTCAGATCATGTGCAGATACATACAACAAAACGTCAACGCATCCCTAAGCAAAGTGTATTTATGGTTTTAAAAACTTAGTTCTTAAAAATACATCTTTTTTATTTTATTTTATTTTTAGTTAGCCAGTTATTGCAAATTGAATAAACTGTTTTGAAACCCACAAAACTTGGACCAACACCAGCCTTCTTATACTCTCCTTGTTTATTTAATGGGATTGTTACTGGTGCATGGCTATGCCAATTACTAAAGCAAAAAGCTCAAATATCAGGAATTTGTATTAGGTTTCCAAGATTTCTGACGGGAATTCTTTAGAAGTGAACTCTTTTTAAGATAACATAAGCAATAAGCCAAAACTGCAAGAAGTGTCTCATCTGCACTGATTTTTTTAACTCACATTTCTGAGCATTAATAGATGTCCTTAGCTGTATTTTACTGAAGCGATACAGTTCAGTAAATAGTTGAGAGGTTATGACAATTATGGTTGGACAGTCCAGGCAGGTACCCTGGAGAAATTATTCCGGGTCCTGTTTGTTAAATACAATTGGTATCTAGGTGAGTTATCAACAGGGTTATTACCAACTGAGTTCATCACAATGTAAAGCAATATTAGTTTTTATAATCTTTTTCACTTCACTTCATATCTGGAATTATGTATTAATATACATACTTCAGGAAACTGTAGGGTAAGTAGACAAAATAATTACACACTTACTCATGCTAATTTTTATCAGTTGTAACATCAGAAATAAAATAACGGATATTCACAATATATTGTACCTACACATGCTAATGGCATTGCCTATTGAGCAATTGTATAATAGTTTAACTCAGTCATGACATAAAATAACATAGTCTGTCTTCTGGCATGTGAACTGAGAAGTAAAAGAGATTCAAACCGAAAGAGTTGGGATGTCATGGAAGTGACCCAGGACTAGCTACCGGAGTTCATAGTACACTATAGTATATATTTCCTAGTATTGTTCATGCCCACACTCTAACACCAAAAGCATGTCTATTGACAGCTTATATAGCTGATTGGCTTAGAATGGAATACATGCCTGCTCTTCCATACAGAAGCACTGAGTTTCAAAATACTTGGCCATTTGAGAGTTTGGGCTAACATCATTCAGATGTGTATTTATATTGCTATTTTAACTAATGACAAATAGAAATATGTGAATAACAGATGATTTTGGTTTGCTGGCAATTCTGTGAAAAAAATGTTTGGAGATGAACCAAAAACTAAATTTTTCAAAAAGGTTCATGAATTGAAAAGTTGGGGGAAAAATTTAGTTCAGGTGGACCCAAACAACATGCATTCAATTATTTGCTCAACACAAAACAAGATATTTCATTTAGATTTTGAACATTTTAAATATTTTTGAGTTTTTAATAAAATTAAAGGAAAATCTGAAAAAAGTTGTTCTTAACTATAGGTAGGTGGTATGGCCTCCCTCTGAGCCAGGGTGGGAGGACCCAGTTCCTTACCCAGATGGATGGAGCCAGACCAACCTACCCCCTCCCACTGGAAGTGGGTGGGCAGGATACGAAGTTTAAAAGGCAGGTCTTCCAGATCAGCTGTGGCTGAGACAACAAAAGAGACAGATGCATCTGTCTTGCCCCAGACCTCTGCCTTTGCAGATGTGCCTGGAGATGCCCTGTCCTCTGGGGAGCCTGGGCTTGCAGGTGAACCATCAAGACTTCCACTACTCGTCTACCCCAGGTTAACTGAGGACACCCCATGGACTCATGTACACCTCTCAGCGATGGTAGGAAATCACCCATGGATGGCTGACTGCAATTCGGCTGTGTTGAGGCCTGCACCTTGGTCAGTGTGTTATGGTCAGATTCCCCACTGACCTAGTGGTGGAACGCTCCCCTACTGTTAGGACCCTGGGCTGGGATGTGGTGGAGTCTGATGAACACACATACTCCTACTCCCTTAGTGACTTAAAAGCACTAGTCCCATTGAGAATCAAGTCAATTATTGTTTTCCTTGCAATTGTGGTTTGGGTCAAAGTGGGAGAAGCTTAGCTAGTTAATTCTAATAGGCATGATAGTCCGCCACTATGACAAGAATAATTTGTGAAAGACTATTTTTTCATCCCTAAAATTTGCAGATTTGCTGTACCTGTCAGTCACCAGCAGCAGCAACTAATCCATAACCAACAACCGAAGGATATGATGTGTTTACTTGCCCATTGATTTATTGCATATTCCCTATAAAATTGATTACAATTTCCCTTTTGTAGACAAAACATTTTAGATTATCTTATTTATCCTAGCAACAAAAACAACAATTTTATATTTAGCCTGTCATAGAGCTTTACAGATCTATAAAACAATCCAGAAAAAGCTGTACTAAAAGAAAACAAATAGACCTTCCTTGAGTCTTCAGCTGGAATTTAAAGACATACCACTTTGCTTTCCAAACCACACTTTATTCTTTTCAAAGTATTTGGAAGATGCAAAATGACATGTTGCTTCTGGATATGATAGTGCTTTTATAGGGATTTACTTGATATCATTTTTTCTTTTGCCTGATTTTCTAAGGTTTAGAAATTCACGCTGCTTACCCGACTCCAAATCCTAATGAAAACCTAATATGGTAAAAAAGTTTTAGAGTTTGGAATACCTAGTAACATTTTTAGAATGTTTACAATACCTTTTCTTCTGATATTGTGCTTTTAAATAGTGTGGGTGCACAGAGGGTAGCAATATACAGAATCCCTTTGAGAGCACCCACATAATTTATCAATACACCACCTAATTTCAGATGCAGAAATATGGAATGTGAACATGGAAAAATATGCTTATTTCATACATAACTTTTCTCTGCTGTATTATCTTATTGGGTGTTTTTTGTTTTTGTTTTTTTTCAAGCAGTTCACAAAATTACTAAACCCAGCAAGTATTTCAAAATAACTAATACCATTTACCCCATTCACTTGTATTTATTATGACTAAATTGTGCCTTTCTGTATAGTGCATAGTAAGGAAAGGTGCAGAATTGAATAGTTCCAGGAGAAAAATCAAGAGGCAATATGTCTCCTGGAGTTGTCTGGCATGCAGGCAAAGTGCACATACAGCTGCCTCCCTTTATAGGGTGCAGTTTGTCAAAGGGTGTCATGTTAGTTCTCTGCTGAAAACCTATGCCACACTGATCATCATCTTCACAATGGATGCCTGTTTACAGACTGAACAAAATGCTAATCAAGAGATCGTGAAGCCTCCAAGGGAGTGTCTCTATAGGAAAAAACAAGCATCAGGAGTTACCCTGTTTATAAGTGAAGACAATGGATCATTGGAACTATATCTGGGGATTCAGAGGTACATCCTGGTTTACTTCACTTAGGAGACAAGCTGCCAGCTGGCTTGTCTTATGAATGGAGGATCACAGTTGGTCTGGCTGTTGAATGCTGGAAGAGAGCCTTTGCCTGAGATAACTTGTTAGCTAAGTTTAGGCCCTAGAAAGTGTGCTATGACTTTATTTTAAATGGAACCATTTGTCTCCATTAATTCTACTTGCATCTTCTCAAATCTCTATTCTTTTTAAACAAACTCTTACACTTGTCACTATAACGATGTCTAAGAGCTGTGCATTGGGCGAAGGGGTGGTGCTCAGGTATAACTGGAAAGCTGAGGTGCACTGTTCCTTTGGGAATAGCAGATCTGTGAATGCTCTGAGTGTCCAGTGGACACTGCACACGCCCAAGAGAAACTCGGAGCACTTGAGGATTGGAGGTTGTCTACTGCTTACTTGCAAAGGGACAGCAGAGCCTGTGCAGGCCAAGAGAGGAGTACAGTGTTGCCTGAGACTGGTGGAGTCAGGGAGCTGACCTCAGACACAGACGAGGCTTCCTCCTGCTAAGGGCAGGTGGTAGTGAGGTGCCTCACAGCCCTGCATGCCCCTGGGAAGTAACACAGCTTCCCTGAATACGGCATTGCAGGGAAGGATGAGATGCAGTGTAGGATGTGGCAACAGGGAGAGCAGGCAGCGCTCTTTGCTCACTCCCTATGGGGGCCCAGCATCAGCTTTCTAATGAGCAGGCTCAACTTGTGTGTGTGAGCTGGGTTTGGCAGCATTTCCAGAGCTACATTCTGACACCTCACACTGGGGCTGCCTGTATCCGCAAAGTTGAAAAACCAGGGGCTGGCAATTCAGCCATCTCCATTCTAATCCTCTTTCTCCTGGCACTGACTTGCTAGGTGAGGATGAGCAAATCACTCAAGCCAAAGTTTTCAAAATGTCCACTGATGCCAGGTGGCTTTGTTTCTGGACACCCAACTTGAGAAACCTGGGGTCTGATTGTCAGTGATGCTGAATGCCTACTGCTCCCGCTGACCTCCAGGGAAGCCCCAGACATGAGACCCAAACTCTGGTTGCTTTTTGAAAATTGGTCTTCAACTCTTCTCAACCTCTGTTTCCCTAGCAGTAAACTGAAAGCAATAATATTTACTTGCTTCAGTAAGTAATACTGTTTACTTGCTTACTATTTACAGCTGTTCTCTGGCTTAAATGAAAATTATTATTAAGGCAATTCAGTGGCAGAGGCAAAACTATAGCTCAGGACCTCCTGAATGCTAGGGCTACCTGTGCATACACATGTCTGTGTACATTCTTCCTTGTGCATGCAAATGACAGAATTGACATGTTCAAGCCACACTGATGTGCACGAATGGGCTTTGTGTAAGTTATTTGCCTACCCAGGTGATTTGCACATGCATGAATGGACAAGGGGAGGGGACCCCTTTGAAAAATTTGGCCTACTTGTGTCAAAAATGAGCTAAATTGGGCTACAACTGAATGTTCATTTTTACTATTTCGAGTACTTGCTGAGTACTATTTTGAGTACTTGTTCAATGAAGTTGGGTATTTTTTATAATAGTAACTAGTGGATGAGCCAATGAAGATACCACCAGATAAGAGCCCCAGGATACAGGAAGGGTTTCAGAGGAGAATAGTAGAGAAGATGACTGGCAGGCAGAAAGAATAGGGGATTGGCCAGAGAATCACACCGTTACCAGGAAAATGCAGGTCTGCATGATTGGGGACTCCCTGCTGAGAAGAACAGACAGGCCTGTAACCAAAGTTGATCTAGAGAACAGAAGGGTGTGCTGTCATCAGGATGCTAAGATATGGGACTTGGACCTGAGGCTGAAGAGGATCCTAATGGGAGTGGGAAAGAAGCCATTGATTGTCCTTCATGTGGGTACAAATGATATAGCTAGATTCTTGTTGGAAAGTATCAAATGAGACTCTGCCAGGCTGGAGAAGACTCTTAAGGAAATCAAGGCTCACGTGCTCTTCAGTGGGATTCTGTCTGTCCCTAGAGGAAGACAACAAAGGCATGACAAGATTCTGATGATCAACAGATGGCTCAGGCAGTTCTGCTATAATGAGGGCTTTGGGATGTATGGTCACTGGGAGGCATTCATGGACAGAGGATTATTCTCTTGGGAGGGACTTCACCTGAGTAGGGAGGGATATGCACTTCTAGGACGGAGACTGGCACAACTGATTAAGAGAGCTTTAAACTAGGGAGCTGGGGGAGATTTTTGGGTGATGCCCAGGTAATCTCCACGCCTGATTTTAGCATTGAGAAGGAGGAAAATGAAGTAAGAAAGAACACAGAAGTGGGGAGCAGAATGGACATTAAGAGAAAGGGTAGTGTAGATACCAGTCTAATAGGTAATATTGGCAGTAGAATGACAGTAAGGAACATGCGCAAAGCCAAACAGCAAAAATTAAGATGTTTGTATACCAATGCAAGGAGCCTGGGTAACAAAATGGAGGAAGTAGAGCTACTGGTAGAGGAAGTGAAACCAGATATTATAGGTATAACAGAAACATGGTGGGATAGTAGTCATGACTGGTGTGCAAATAATGAAGGGTATGTGCTGTTTAGGAAAGACAAATATAAAGGCAAAGGTGGTGGTGCAGCATTTTATATCAGTGATGAGGTAGACTGTAAAGCAATTAGAAGTGATAGAATTGATAAGACAGAATCTGTCTAGGCGAAAATCACATTGGGGGAGAAAGCTACTAGAGATTACCCTGGGATAGTGTTTAGGGTGTGCTACAGACCACCAGGATCTGATTTCGCCATGGATAGAGACCTCTTTAAGGTTTTTAATGAAGTAAATACTAGTGGAAACTGTGGTTATGGGAGACTTTAACTTCCCAGATATAGACTGGAGGGCAAGTGCTAGTAGTAATAATAGGGCCCAGATTTTCCTGGATGCGATAGCTCATGAATTCCTTCACCAAATAGTTACTGAACCAACAAAAGAGGATGCTGTTTTAGATTTGGTATTGGTGAGGACCTCATACAAGAATTAGTTGTAGGGGACAACCTTGGTTTTAGCAACCAGAAGTTAATTCAGTTTAAATTAAATGGAAGGATAAACAAAAATAGATCTGTGAATAGGGTCTTTGACGTCAAAACTTAAAAAAAAATTAGGGAATGAGTTGGGGAAGTGGACTGGACCGAAAAACTCATGGATCTAAAGGTGGAGGAGGCTTGCAATTACTTCAAGTAAAAGTTGCAGGAACTATCTGAAACCTGCATCCCAAGGAAGGGAAAAAAATTCATAGACAAAAGCTGTAGACCAAGCTGGATGAGTAAGCATCTCTGATAGGTGATTATGAGAAAGCAGAAAGCCTACAAGGAGAAAAAGATTCTATAGCCTATAAATAAGAAGAAAACAAAGAAAGAAGTGGGACTGCTAAGCACTGAGGATGGGTTGAAGGTTAAGGATAATCTAGGCATAGTTGAATATCTTGCCTCTGTTTTTAATGAGGGGAATGATGAGCTTGGGGATAGTGGACGGGTGGCTAATGGGAATGAGGATATGGAGGTAGAAATTACCATATCCGAGGTAGAAGCCAAACTCGACCAGCTTAATGGGACTAAGAATATTAAAGGAACTAGCACATGAAATTGCAAACCCATTATCAAGGATTTTTAATGAATCTGTAAACTCAGGGGCTGTACCATATGACTCGAGAATTGCTAACATTGTTCCTATTTTTAAGAAAGGGAAAAAAAAGTGATCCAGGTAATTGCCGGCTTGTTAGTTTGATCTCAGTAGTATGGAAGGTCTTGGAAAATTTTTTAAAAGAGAATGTAGTTAAGTAAGTTGAGGTTAACAGTAACTGGGATAAAATACAACATGGCTGTACAAAAGGTAGATTGTGCCAGATCAATCTGATCTCCTTTTCTGAGAAGATAACAGACTTCTAGACAAAAAGAATGCAGTGGATCTAATTTACCTAGATTGCAGTAAGGCATTTGGTATGGTTCTACATGGGGAATTATTAGTTAAATTAGAAAAGATGGGGATTAATATGAAAATTGAAAGGTGGATAAGAAACTGGTTAAAGGTGAGACTACAATGGGTCATACTGAAAGGTGAACTGTCAGGCTGGAGGGAGGTTACTAGCGGAGTTCCTCAGGGATCAGTCTTGGGACTGATCTTATTTAACCTTTTTATTACTGACCTTGGCACAAAAAGTGGGAATGTGCTAATAAAGTTTGCGGATCACACAAAATTGGGAGATATTGCCAATACAGAGAAGGATCCAGATATCATACAGAAAGACATGGATGACCTTGTAAACTAGAGTAATAGAAATTTGATGAAATTTAATAGTGGAAAATGCAAGGTCATGCACTTAGAGACTAATAACAAGAACTTTTTCCATAAGCTGGAGATGCATCAGTTGGAAGTGATAGAGGAGGAGAAGGACCTGGTTGATCACAGGATGACTAATTGCTGCCAATGTGATGTGGCCGTGAAAAAAGCTAATGCAGTTCTTGGATGCATCAGACAAGGTATTTCCAATAGAGACAGGGAGGTGTTAGTACAATTATACAAGGCACTGGTGAGACATCATCTGGAATACTGTGTGCAGTTCTGGTCCCCCATGTTTAAGAAAAATGAACTCAAACTGGAACAGGTGCAGAAAAGGGCTACTAGGAAGATCCAAGGAATGGAAAACCTGCCTTATGAGAGGAGACTCAAAGAGCTTGGCTTGTTTAGCCTAACCAAAAGAAGGTTGAGGGGAGATATGATTGCTCTCTATAAATACATCAGAGGGATAAATACCAGGGAGGGAGAGGAATTATTTAAGTTCACCTCCAATGTGGACACAAGAACTAATTAATATAAATTGGCCATAAGGAATTTTAGACTTCAAATTAGATGCAGGCTTCTAATCATCAAAGGAATGGAGTTCTGCAACAGCATTCCAAGGGGTGCAATGGGGGCAAAAAACCTAGCTGGCTTCAAAACTGAGCTTGATACATTTATGGAGGGGATGATATGATGGGACAGCCTAATCTGGCAATTGGCTGATCTTTGACTATTGGTGGTAGATACGCCAATGGCCTGTGAAGGGATGCTAAATGGGGTGGGTTCTGAGTTAGTACAGAGAATTCTTTCTTGGATGTCTGGCTGGTGAGCCTTGCCCATATGCTCAGGGTTTAACTGATTGCCATATTTGTGGTCAGGAAGGAATTCCCCCCAGGGCAGATTGGCAAAGGCTCTGGGGGTTTTTCACCTTCCTCTGTAGCATGGGGCATGGCTCAGCTGCTGGTGGATTCTCTGTAGCTTAAAGGCTTTAAACCATGATTTGAGGACTTTCATAACTCAGTCATAGGCCAGGGGTCAATTACAGGAGTGGATGGGTGAGGTTCTGTGGCCTGCGTTGTGCAGGAGGTCAGACTAGATGATCATATTGGTCGCTTCTGACCTTAAAGTCTATGAGTCTAGTGGTGATTCAAATCTAAATATCCTTCATGTATCTGCATGTCTGCATTTAACCTACAAATACCACAAGATGAAAGTATTCAAAATGTCATTATAAACAGTTTACTTATTTACTCTTTTTATCTTTGATTTTCTTACTTACTCTTTTTATATTTGATAGAATATATTTCATAGAACTTTCCATTTTTCAATTCTATATAAAAAAGCTGTCATCAACATCAAATTACTTCCAAGATTTAACATTAAACAATTAAACATAATTGAAGGGGTTTCCCATAGGCCTCATTTCTGTATTTATGAACAGTTACAAGTACAACTTACAATATCAGAGCTTTTGTTTATCTAGACATTATGGATGATTTCTAAATGAGAATATAAAATGCAAACTTTTTACTTGAACAATTACATCTACAAATGAAGCAGTTTAAAGGCCTAATGAGGCTGCCATTGAAATCAGTGGACAGACTCCCAATTACTTCAATGGGATTTGGATAGGGCCCTAACAGACTTCTTTCTTTGTAGGCTGAATATATCTTCCATTGAAAACAATAACAAAGTTCTTAATGATAGCCAGATAGGGCCATCTCTGTGTACTAGATTTATTGATGTTGCTGTAAATTAGAGTGTAATTTTCTCTAAAGTCGTTTTATCTCTTTGCTAATTTTATTCCTGTGGTCACTGGCACTCAGTGTGACTGTACAATCTTTCATTGGAGAAACTTCTCCATTTCAATATGCTTAAGGTAAGCCTTTCATAAATCAGTGATCTTTTTAAAATCCAGTTTATTTCCCAAATTTAAAAAAAACAACATTTTCACTATTTTACAGCAAGTAGATGAAGCTTTTAATTAAGAGAAATTGTTTACTTCTTATTTAGAGATGTGTCCCTAGGCGTACTCCACTGTAGTGTATCTATGCCCCTGTGCCTCTAATCAGAGAATGTTGGTAGCAGTGTCCATTCGACCTGTAAATGCGCCCCCCCTTCCCTCGTGGTCTGCCTCAAAGCTATCTGGTTCTGTCCGGACAAGCCACCCTCAGTTCTTAACTGCCCTTGGCCTGAGACATAGTGAGTTGCGGTCCAGTTTACTTACTTACTGTGATGTTCTCCTCTGCAATTTGAACTGGCACATTGTTGTGTCACCCCAATCCCCCCACTCCTGGGGCCCGTCTTGCGCTTGTCCCACTGTGTGAACCCCCCACTGCTGGGTCAGCCCACACACAGCCACCTGCAAGCAAGCGGTCCCTGATTTAGTGAATGAATGCTTATGGCCAGCCACTCATGGGATTATGCAATGGTGTGAAATTTCCCCTTTCATCCCCTTGCGCCAGCTAATATCCCCAGTCCCCAGATGCAGCCCTAGGAATTGCCATTTTACAGAGTTCAGTGCTGCTCACTGGACTCTGCAAGCTCATTGGTTAGTCAGTTTATCAAAGAAATTGTTATGCACCAGCTCTGTCACTCTAACTAAAGTCTCTATACACACCCAAACCACAAGCCTTGCTTTAGATAAAACAAAAAATAAGTTTGTTAAGTAAGAAAGATTTTAACTGATTATGAACCAGAGGATCATGAATCAGATTTGACCAAAAGCAAATAAAAGGCAAATTGCATTCTAAACTAAGATTAATACTTCCAGTAGCCTCCCAAAATTAGATAATGCTCACCACAGGCTGGCTGATGACTCCTCCTCAGCCAGACCCTCCTCCTATGGACAGTCTTTCAATTGCTTGATGTTGGCTTGTAGATGGAATGCAAGAAAGAGCTCCAGGGAGCAAAATGTCTTCCCTATTTCAAATGTCTCCATGCCCTCCTCTGGGGCCTCATACCCCCCCCCTTTAAGATCAGGTGACCAATGGTATTCTTGCCTGGTCTTCTCCCTGTCCAGAGTCAAGGATCATCACCTTATCGGTTAGTCCATTGTTCCTGAAAGAGCTGGATGGTTTTATGCATGCCTTTGTGAGGCGTGACCTCTCACTGTGCTGCTTTTAGTGTTTGCCTGGGTCTATTCAAGCCATGTGAGACACACATTTGGGAATATTATAAAGCAGAGCTTCATGACCTCACAGATGACACTGCAAGAAGCGTACTACTATAACAATAATGTTCAGTATGTCATGAGCATTCCAGAAACACCTTACATGACATACTTTACATTAAACAATACACAGTTACACTATAAGCGTGAACATTAATAGGAAGAGATGGGATTCACCTAATGAAGAGAAGGAAGAGTATCTTTGCAGACAGGCTGGCTAACCTAGTGAGGAGGGCTTTAAACTAGGTTCGAGGGGGACAGGGCCGTAAGCCCGGAGGTAAGTGGGAAAGTGGGACACCAGGCGGAAACAAAAGGAGGAGAGTGCCTCCTGGATTGCACTGAGAAAATAGGGCAATCGGCCAGTTATCTTATGTGCCTATACACAAATGCAAGAAGCCTGGGAAACAAGCAGGAGGAATTGGAAGTCCTGGCACAGTCAAGGAATTATGATATGATTGAAATAATCGAGACTTGGTGGAGAAACTCACACGACTGGAGCAGTGTCATGGATGGGTATAAACTGTTCAGGAAGGACAGTCAAGGATGAAAGGGTAGAGGAGTTGCACTGTATGTAAGAGAGCACTATGATTGCTCTGAGCTCCAGTATGAAACCCCAGCACTGAGATTTGACTTCCTTAGCTGTCATTTTCACTGATACAGCTGTCACTATGCCTATTCATGCTCCCTCTATCAATTAAACCAAAATAGGGCTTCCCTTCTATTTCAGGTCATGGGTTCAGTTACTGATGAAACTTGTCTCTCTTTATCCTGGTTTCCTTTACGTGTTTAGGAATTTTGAGAACCACTCCTCTAGGAAGTCTACCATAATATCCCATCTAGGTATGTGAGACAGAAATCCTTTTCTCAGTAGACAGGATTTTAATTGAATTCACATAACTTTATTGCTTAATGTTTCCAATGTTTTTGAGACTGCTCATGTCTTGAGCTTCCCTCATAGCTATGGAGATCTATTGCATGAAGCAACCAGAGTTCAAACTGAGTTCATTGTCTGCAGTTTTCACTTCATCATCATGGGGCTCCTCTTTGTCTGTGGATTGCAAATTGGATGATGCAGATTTTCTTTATTCTCTTTTCATATCACAGGCTCTTACCTATCTTCAAAAATTCTCTGGGGGCATAGTGTATCAGTGCCCTAAAATCTACAAGGCTATGATGAGAATATTAATCATGGATGGGACAAACTTTCTCCAGCTAATGATTAAAAGAGAAAGTTCAGAACATGACACCCAGCGTCTCTGAAATCTAAAATCCCAGTTCCTGTGCATCACAAATGGATTCTAGAAATAAGAGGACTCATAAACAACAATAAAAAAAATCTTTTCTACCAGATTTAAACATTATTTATGTAATAGTGACACAACTCTCAAATTGTTTTTAAAGGGACACTGACAAGATATTTTAACCACACATGCACAACAGTTAAAGTAGTCTTTAAAGAAGAACAGTATAAAACAAAGTTTTAATTTACAGTTTTTCCTGATTTTTTTCCTACACATATAAAACCATGTCATTCACCGTCATAGTATATGCAAAAAGTAGTTTTTTTCCATTTAACATTGTATATGGCCAAAACGTTTTTTTGAAAATACCAAATTTTACTTGTGGAACTCATTGCCAAAACTATAAAGGGGTTCAAAAAGAATTAGATAAGTCCCTGGAGGATTGGTCCATCGATGGCTGCAACCCCATGCTCTGGGTCTCCCTAGCCTCTGACTGCCACAAGCTGGAAGTGGACCACAGTGGATGGATCACTCGATGACTGCCTGTACTGTTTGTTCCCTCTGAAACATCTGGCATTGGCCACTGAGGGAAGACAGGATAGTGGGCTAGATGGACCATTGGTCTGACCCAGTATGGCTGTTCTTATGTTCTTATCTTCATAGTTAATTTTCATGACACTAAGCATATCTAATAGAACCCTGTTATACCCACCAGCAAGTAGTGAAGCCACCGTGATCCTGTCTGTTGAAAGAGTAAAGCAGAACTGGAATGGAATCAACATAATAAGTACTCATTGTCACAATGCAATGAAAGTCATACGCACACTGGGGAAGGCATAGAAATTATGGTGATCTGACTATTAGAACGAATCCTTCCAGAGTTTTGCAAAGGAGTAAATTCACTTATGAGTAGTCCTAATGAAGCCAATGGGATAACTCACATGAGAAAAGTTATTCATTTGCACAGGTGTGTCATGCTCAGGCCTACTGTTCGGGATCACTGCTGGGCAGAAAAATGCCCAGTTGAATGGCAGGCTTCAAATCCATTGCTTCTGTTTTGGGGCACCAGAATTCTTCTCAAATCATTTGGCCTAGGTCTGGAGCTAGCCATGGAAAAAAGCCTATGATGCATTCTTCATAAGCTGATTTTTATAGGCTGTACTATTCTCTTGACGTGTGGAAAATTTACACTCTTAACTTCCTCACATATTGAGACAAAACAATGCTACTTTGTGTCCATAATGTTTCTTCCGTCTACTACCATGTCCACCTTGAGCGCCTATGGTGTTTTCTAATACTCTTTTTTTATTAACTTGATATTATTATTATTATTTTTATATTTTATTTTATTGCTGCTGCAAATATGATTGTGTCAAGCTATAAATTCTTCACTAAATTTTAAAAATCCCTTTGTGTGACAGAGTTGGAAATATTGATGTAAGCAGGGTCTGAACGTCCTGCCAAGCTGGCTGAGAGGGAAGGGAACAGGCATCAGGGCCAGACTCTATTTGCCTGAGCACACCCACCCTGCTTAGCTGTTCAACATGATGGGCCTGCTCTGCCCAAATAATCACTTTGGCTGTTGTTGGATTACAAATCATTTTAGTGTTAAATGCTTATTGTATAAGCAAAGGTCAGCAGAACTGTACTTCGCTCGTTCTGATTGAAGGGTCACTATCATATGAACTGAACTGGCTAAGCAAGGTACTTGGATGCCAGAGCCCTGTGAAGCTTGATGAAGGTGGGGACAAACATTCCTGTGTGGAAGTGTGGGCACTGCCTAAGAGCCCCAGGCATGGTTTGACCTCCCACTGTTCAAAGATAGAGCTAATTAAGATTCCATTTGGAGTTTTTTGTTTTGTTAAGTGCTCGCTGGAGCTAAAATCATCTACTGTGAGACAGCGCTCCTGCCCAGCTTCAGCAACTGAGGTTCACCCACTAAGAGCTGACAATCACTAAGAGCTGACAATCAGAGATCTGGGTGGAACCTCAAGACACCGATCTATAGAGGTCATAGTGGAGAAGCAGGGGGTGAAGAGCTGCTAGTGGAGTGGCTGGTGAGGGGTGGCCAACGAGGCAATGAATGGCTGGCCAGCAGAGTGGCAGGAAGTCAGTGGGGCGGCAAGCAGCCAGCAGGCTGGCCCGAATGTAGCAGCCAGACAACAGAACAAGCAAAGTGCCTTCTTTTCCCCCTCCCCCCCAGCAAGGGGCGGTGAACTACATAGCTCCACTTCTAGGCTCTGGGTCTGCCTTGACTAAGGACACCACCTATGAGTGGGGTGCTGTGAAGGGAGGGGCCTATTAAAGGAAGATTTTATTGCCGAACTTAAGAACCTGAGGCAAAAGCAAACTGCCCACTGTACTCTGGGATGGGTGTTTTGTTCATGGTTTTATATGTGTGCATCCCTCTTGTGACATTTTCCCAAGTTAATGCTGGGTTACTTTTCCCCTTTATTAAAAGTCTCTTTTCTACACTCATTCTCTGTGCTTGTGAGAGGGGAAGAATTTCCTTTAGACGCACCCAAGGGGTGGTGTGTAATTGTCCCAGCTTACTGGGTGGGAGCTCGAGCCGGTTTTGTGTTGTATTGTTGAAAGAAACCCCTAGATATTGAACCCAGCCTTTCTTGCTGCTGACTCTGACTGGCAGAAGGGTTATATATAAATG
Source organism: Mesoclemmys tuberculata (assembly GCA_007922155.1). NCBI lineage: Eukaryota > Metazoa > Chordata > Testudines > Chelidae > Mesoclemmys > Mesoclemmys tuberculata. Next base: position 69,670,182 of record ML675618.1, on the reverse strand, counting down.
TTAAATTTTAGTTTTTTCCATGTTACCATAGTCTGCAGTTCTATTATAAATTGTCATCTGTAATATAATCAAAGGAAAATTGGTAGGAAACCTTACTGTAGTCCAAGGAGCATTCCTTTTTACATGACTTTGCTGACTTTAACAGAATTTAAACTCTCTGGCTCGATTTGCAGCTTTCAGAAATGCTAGGAAAGACTGAGTCAGAAAAGAACTGGGATGTTTATGGGATGTCTCCTAAATGTACCTTGATTTACATGTAATGTCATAAGAAATGCTTCCGCCATTGAGTCAGAATCTTTCAATTTTTTTTTTATGCAAGTCCACCTCACCTCACTTCAATCCAGATTTTCTACTGTAATCGTTATTTATTTAGTTTGTGGCAAGTTGTGGTGTAAATCTATCCCGAACTAGCCTTACGTGAACTAATGTCCAGGTGGACCTGCTGCTGGTGCACTTTGATCTCTCACACTTTGAAATGGGAGTAGATCAGAAGACTCAGGGACTGATAGTGCACAGCAGTAGGGACGCTTAGTTTGTGGCAAGCTAGCACAGGGTAGATTTACGCCCCAGCTTGCCATGAGCTAAAAGTTCATGTAGACAAGCCTTAGATTCTATAAAGTAATGTACAGCAGACAGTGAATACAGACTTGAGCAAAGAGGTATTGCTTGAACTTCCACCTATGACAGATTTATAAAGTAGCATGAGTGCAGGGATGGGAATGAGCTAAAAGGGAATTGGAAATTGGAGATGGGACCTTTCATATCTAGCTTATTCATTTAACTGCAACCCAGTTCAGTTGTGACCGGGGATCATTACCATCAGATGGCTGTTTGGTTGCCTGTACGGGATCAGTTGAACTTGATCCTGCAAGCACTTAAGCACATTCTTAACTTTGAGCACATGTGTAGTCCCAAGGGGTATTGGCAGGATCAGGGCCTGGGTGATCTCAGTGCAGTTCCTGGTGGACAGGTTTCACAACAAAAATACACCACCAAAGGTGTGGTATTAGCAAAGAGGTCAAAGATATGGAGCTGGCTGGACGGGATGTGAAGCGTGAACTTCAGCGGTCTATGTAGTACCTGCTCTGTGGATCAGTAAAATATATCATTTTTCCAGTGCTGCCAACAGCAGGACTGAGGTCTAAGGCATTAATCCCAATGTATTTTGTTTTGGGGGAATATTTTAATCCTTCTACCTAATAATTTATTTATAATTAACTCTTGCAATTTTCTGCTTGTTTTTTAATCATCAACCTTTTTCTATTTTTTTTTTACTTTGAATTATTTTAATATTGTCTATTTCCAGTCTTGCAAATGACAGCAGCCCTGGCCTCCTGATTTTTTTAATCACTGACTCCTATATTTTTAGTTTATAAATGAATGGTTTTTGCCATTTCTATTTTTGATTCTTCTGGAATCTGCAGATTTCATTGTCTTTTTCCAAGTGATGTAATCTAAATTGCCAAATCCCATATCTGGAATCACTTTCTTCTCAGTATGATGCAGTGGTGTGAGCCACATCACAGTTAAGATGGAAATTAGATCCCCATTTAAACCACTTTTCATCCCATTCCTCAATGTCCAAACAATTCCTTGAAATTTCATGTCACAGAAAAGTTATTGGACCAGATCCTGGAAAGAGTTGTTCCCCTTTGTGCCACACTGGATGGAAAGTTGGCTTAAATACCCATCTGGGTATCCCTTTTATGTAGGGAATTCCACAGGTGGTGTAAAGGCAACATAGCCCATTCAGTGACACCACTTGACACCCCTCATGTGTTGCCCAAAGGCATCTTTAAAATCCATTTGTGCTGCTAGGGCAGCACTAAATGTGTTTAGGAGGGACTAAGGATATGGCAACGAATCAGCCTGTGGAAGTGGCAGTACATAGCTGCACTGCCAGAGGAGGAGCTTCAAGAAGAAATTATGCCACACAGAGCTGAAGTACATCCTCTGCTCCCCATTGTCCCCATGTTCAGGGTGTGCAAGTAAATCACTTCACACCTTCTTAGAATGCAGTTTACTTCTCCCACCACTTGTACCCATCCAGTTACTCTGGCCCTCCTTGTATTTGATGAACACCCATGCTATTCTTCCTCTCATTCCTCTATGGCTGAAGCCACAGTCTGAGCAGTCAAGCAGGGAAATAAATGGGAGCCCTTTCTCTCCCTTATCCTGGGTACAGCAGACCAAGGTCTAGGGATAATCTAGCCCAATATATACAACCAGTAATAATCAATCAGTTTTCTTTGCATAACAGCAACAACAACAAAGAACCACGGGACAAAGTTAGGGTAGCATGAACAGTGTAAATCGGATGGCTGATTGCGAGTGATAAATCAGTTACATCACCATAACATCTGAGCTCCTAACAAGTTGTATGCCGACTAGGGCCCCTAACTGCACATTTTCAAAGGTTCATGTAAAGAAAATGTAGTACTATTGGGGGGAGCAGGGGTTTAAATGGAGTTCTATAAACTACGCTTTCTATGTTACCTTGCTTTAAAATGTTTTTGTTTGGGAATCTATGTCATGCAATTTAGATGTAATAAAGGTATGAGAAGAAGTTCGATAGTATCAACTGAAGTAACAATCATCTAAAAATCCAGTTCAATATTTGCTACTAGTTATGTCCTTTTCAGATGGATGGCTTTAAAAGAATTATTGGAGAAGAATCACATGAAGTTTGTGAAAGGTCTGATATGGAGATATTGGGCCTGCATTTGGTGGTAGTGGGTGTGTAATTTTCATCTTGAACAGCTTGCTCAGCAATGCTCGGGTGGACAATCACTCATTTTAACTTCAAGTTCCTTTTCCATCACCTCTACTGTATCAATAAGAAACTGTGGTGCAGCAGGGCCAGCAACATCTGCAAAACCCAACAACTCACACTTCGTGAAATGTTATAATGGAAAAGAAAATGTATTCCAAACCACCCTGAGGTTCTGAGGCTAATTCATCTTATAGCATGCACAACACTGCTGCTGCAGACCTTTTCTTTCTTTCTATTGTGGAAAGTCTTAGATTATGCAGTTGCTATAGCATGGAAAACCAGGTTACCACACACCAGCATGTATATTTTCCCTTGAAATTTTACCAGACATGCATGAACTTCTCCAAAAACAAGATCAGGCTACCAGCTGCTCAAGGAAAGGATTGGAGTAATGCATTTCACGTCACCACTGACGTGATGTTTCTAAGTTTGTTGTTGTGTAATTGGCTCAGTACTGGTAGACCCTTTCATCCATATGGAGATAGTTGCAGAATCACAATGTAAGTTAAAGAAGATTGCTATTATGATGACAGCGTGAAGAAACCATAACTGAAATCAGGACGGCTTTTGCGCTAGGTACTGTCTGCTACAGCTGGTTGAATAACAGATTTTTCTGTTCACTGGCAGTTCCAAAAAAAAAATCATTTCTGGTGAAACTAAATGCTTTGTTTGATCAGAAATTAAATGTTTCATTTCAATTCTGAGCATTTTTAAATTATTTTTAATAAAACTGAAGGAAATTTAGAAATGAAAAGTCATTTTCAATGGAGAAATTGAAATTGTGCGTGTTGGTTAGAAAATATTGAAAGAAAATGTTTCTAGTTTTCTGGAATTATTGTTGTTTTGACATGAACAATTTGGCAAAACCCACACAAGAAATGCTTTGGTGTTGCCAAACTTTTTTTTTTGGCCAAAAATTGCCTAACTGAAAAATTACATCCAACTCTGCTGTACACCCTATCAGAGATAGTCCCTACCCTGAAGAGTTTACGATCAAAATTAACAAGACAGACAAAGGGTGGAAGGGGAAAGAGAAGCAATGTGACTTGCTGTAGGTAGTTCCAACTCTTGCCCAACATTCAGCAGGTCAGTGGAAAAGTCAGGAAGAGAACGCTGTTCTCTTTTGTCCTAGTGCAAGGCCACGTCCACTGGACCATACTGCTTCTCTGGTGCTCCAGGTATATATCCTTACCCATTGGTTAAAAATGAACAGACTTCATGATATTTATGCAGCATTATTGTAGCCATGGTGGTCCCAGGATATTAGAGAGACAAAATGGGTGAGGTAATATCTTTTATTGGACAGAGCAGTTCTTCAGGTCTGAGAAACTTACTCAGTATCCTAGTTAAATATAAGGTGAAAAAGATTGTATAGCATAGATAACCCAGTAACAACCCCCACAACTGCTTCCCCCCTTACTTTCCTCCCTATGACTGGAGTGCTGTTTAGGGGCCACTTCACCTTGAATGGTCCCTTGAAATATGTGTTAACTATTTATGCTAAACAACCTGTTCCATCTTGTATTTAGCTGTGACATGCTGAGTAAGTTTCCTAGTCCTGAAAAAGAGCTCTGTGCAAGCACTCAAGTTTGACTCTCTCACCAATAGAAGTTGGTCCAATAAAAGATATTACCTCACTTATCTTGTCTCTCTAAGATTCATGAGACACATACAATACAGAATAACTAGACAAGACCTTTCACAGTGCTTAAGGCTTACAGTAAAGGCTTGTCAGGTCTGAGCCATTATTTTTAAACAAGAATCATTGTTTGCATAGCACAGGCTTTCATTTAGTTAAAAATAGAGGGCCAGACCTTCAGTTGCTTTAGACTGATATAGCTTCATTGACCTCGATGGAGCTGCACTAATTTACGCTGGGGGCAAGGACTCTGACCCTCCATTATAAAAATTAATTTCCTCGTGGAAAAAACATGAATTTAAATTCAGGGCCAAATGAACAGAAGTTAGTTTCATGAAGCCCAAAACTTAAGGAAAAAGAAGTCCTAGAAGTCTGGTGATAGCTAACCCATCCCAAACTCAGCATCTGACCACTAGAGTAGTAATTTCTAATAATAGTGCTTCTATTAACTAGCCATAATTTGCCCACCTTGATTCTTAGTGGCTGCTCCAAGGGATTATTGTTATTTCCAGAATAATAGTCCCCTATCTCCACACTGCCATCAAACCTAATATAGTCTAGCTCAATTTTAGCCAAGATATAACTGACCATGCCTACAGCTAGAGCGTTATCTGCCACCAGCCTAGAACTCTGTTTTCTATAATTTACATATTCAAATTCTTTCTTTAAAAAAGCTCCCAAACAACAAGAGTGTATAATTACTGCTTGAAGCCCTTTTCAGGAAATGGGTAGGCATAGTAGCACCACAATAGTGGGCACTTAAATTCCTCAAAAGGAAGAGTATAACGGAAATCTCTAAAAGAACAGGCATCAGATGATGTCAAAAAGAGGATTTTGATGTATATTATAACACAATACCATAATGAATAGTAATAGACAAATATCCTCACTTCATAAAATATAAGCCTTATTCTAAGAAAACGCAGGGATTTTGCAACCAAATAACTGACACTCAGACACCTGGGAATTTAGCCAGAAATGTCCAAACTTAGGTTCCTAGAATTAGAAAAATAAGCTCCATTCCTGCAAACGCTCATGTCTGAGCATCTTTGTTCCTGTGAATAGTCCCACTGAGCTCTATGAGAATCCCAATTTCCAGTTCATATTAGAAATGAACATTTGTATTATTATTGAGGCTCATTATTTATTATGATAAATCCATGTGAAAATATAGCTCAGAATGACTAAGAGTAAAGGTTGGGTAACTACCAAAACACTTTACGGACTTTGGATGAAATCTCGATTCCATTGAAGCCAATGGCAAGCCTCCCATTGACTTTAGATGGGGCCAGAATTTCATCTTTTGTTGCTTCAAAAACTAGTTTTTTCTAAATACAATGACAAAAGAAAAACATAAATCTATTTTTTGTTCCAGGTTTTCTTTTGTGAAACAAATACATTAAAATGGCTAAAATCAATTTCTTCAATTTTATGGCCTGATTCTGATACCATTACTTGTTGAGTAGTAACTTACTTTTTGGATTTACCCATTAAAATGAATGGAGATACTATGGAGTAAAGCTCTATTTTACATTATTAAGGGTGACAGAATCTGGCCCTTAGAAAGTAAGTTCTTTCTAAGCTGGCATTTATATGTTAAGCTTTTGCTCAGAAGGATTTTTCCACCAAGTTATAAATGCTTAAATATAGTTGTTTATGGTGGAAAAGTTGACAGATTCTTAAATGTCATGTCACAAATGCAGTGTTATAATTTCTACAGGTTTGTAGATGGAGTTTTAGATGGAGTTTTGTTGATGAAACACGGTAATTAATCATGCCTATTCTATAGATAATAAAAATGAAGATGTCATTTGTGTCAATAACTATAGTGGCCTTCCCTATGTCAGCTGTAGAACAATGGAATCCTAAAAGTGAGCATGGTTATTGTCTTTGAAACAATGAAAAACTGTGGTAGGTACATTTTACATCCATGTCATAAAATATATTTGAGTAAAAACACATGCTTTTTTGATCATTAAGGTTTTTCCAATTGGATGAGCCAAACTGCATAGTACTGTAGAATTTACTTTGATTTTTGTAATGAATCACTGAAGAAATCCCACAAGACTGTCCAATGTAATAAAAGATTAACTGTTTCCCAGTACCAAGAATCGTGTCTGTGGATATGTGCCAATAAATGGTAATTCAGCATACTAGAAATGTATCTCTGGATATAAAGTAGATATTTATTCTATATTCCCATTTGTACCTTAGTTCTGAGATATGTGCAGTGTCTGGGTGATGTCGTATTTCACTAGGGCACAATTTTTCAAAAGCCACCATTAATTTGGGGTACTTCAGTGTATGAGAGCCAGCCTGAGACACCACAATGTCTTTGTGCTACTAAAATCTGAACTGCTCCAAATCAGTGGCCACTTCTGAAAATTTGGTTGTGAATGATGAATAGGTGTATTTTGAAGCAAGAAGCAAATCTTGTTGCTTCTTGCTGATGGAAAGGTGTTTGCAGGAGTATGGGAAAGTATCTGCTTCTGCTAACCATAACCTCACAAATATTCATTATGCTTTTTATATATAAGATACTTTTACATGAGTGCAGGGTGTACTATACAGCAGTTCAGACACTTTTTTTGCGTGTGTTTTGAAAGGAAACTTTGTTTAAGCATATGTTTATACCCAGTTGTGGATAAGCTTTCAAAAGAATGGTGCATACTCATGGCATCCTTGTGCACCCTGGGATTCACCATGACTCTGCAGCAGTGTCTCTTGCCCTACTGTGGCTGTGCAAGGGAATTTCCCCCACCCCCATGTGACTATGCTCCCCCTGGGCTTGCCATGTACAGAACAGTTTCCAAAGGGCTGATACTTTGTCTCTGAACCAGTGGGCAGAGTGTGGTGTTCAGTGATCACTCATTGCTTCAGGTGAGTGCTTGCAGGACATCAGCTTTATTTTGCATCTAGCTCTAAATCGCTGAGCGTAACAAGAGCACCACAGTGCCCCGCCCAGGCTCTGTCTGCTAAGCTCAGCCCTTAAAGCCACACCTTCCCTTCCAAGCCAGCACTTAATAACAATAACTCCTAAAACACCAAGGTTAATGTAACACACAATGACGAATACTTATCACCCACATAACCACTAAATTTACTAATAATGTTCAGTTCGTCTCTGAGGTGCCCTGTGCTGTCCCTTGCACCTGCAGGCTCCCTGGCCCATCAGTATTCTGCTGTCAGGAGGCAGCAAGTTCACCTGTTCTCGTTGTTCATGTCCAGGGGCTCCATTGTCTCAGTCTGCTGTGATTGTTGTCTGTGTGAGACCCACTCAAGCAAAATGGCATACTCATTGCCCCTTCCCTCCCTCTCTTCTGGGACTTAGAGACAGCATTGCTTTTTTCCCTTGTAGTATGTGTCCATTTGGGGCGACAACTTCATATGGTTGTGGGGATACCGCTTGCGGCACCACTGCTGTTTGCCACCATTGTTTCCCATCAGAGCACAGCACCGTTTTGAAGAATTTAGAGGCCGTTTTCATGATCCAAATCCGATTGATTTTTTTGTTTCGTTTTGCCTTGTCTTTATGCATCTGTAAGGCCCCACTGACTCTTAGATCAGTTTCTAGCAGTGCAGGAGTTCTTGTTTTCAGTTTTCTGTGAAAGAAAACGTCAGCAGGTGACAACCCATGCTTCATTAGTGCCATTTTGTAATTTAACAGTGTTAAATACAGACCAGAATCCGATTCTGCCGCCTTTTTCAGTAGGTGCTTTTTTATTTGGACACTATTTTCCACCTACCTGTTGGACTGGGGATACTGGGGACTTAGCAGCTACATGTCTAAAACCATACTTAACTGCAAACTGCTTAATCTCCTGCTCACTGAACTGAGGCCCATTGTCAGACATGACTACATTAGGTATATCAGGCTGAATAAACCTAGATTTGATATACACAGTCACTTAGTTAGTTGTACTATTAACTAGTAAAGCTATCTCAAGGAAGTGAGAATAATAAACTATTACAAATACATAGTTTTTTCTAGCCAGTGTGTATGCCTACTTCACTGAGGGAGTGTGTATGTGTGGGGGTGAATCCTCCTGTGACACCACGGGAGGGTGGGGGGGCAGAATTTTTCTGGCACTAACGTGAACTCTTTCACTTCACTTGGCCTGTATTTTTGACATATGCAACAAGCCTTAACAGCTTCCTCAATGTTGCAGTTCATATGAGGCCAGTATATATCCTTCGTATATCCTTTTCACATATTTTTCAGTACCACCTTAGGAAACAGCTGGTGTGTTTAAACAAAATCCTAGAACTCCACCCTAAAGTCATAGATTCCAAGGCCAGAAGAGACAGATCATCTAGTCTGACTTTATGTATAATACAGGCCATAGAATTTCCCAGAATAGTTCATGATATTATTTAGAAAAACACCCAGTCTTGATTTTAAAATGTCCAGTGATAGTTATATGAATCAAAATTTTGTGAGGTAGCAAGTCAGATGCCTTACAGAAATCTAAATATATTATGTCAACACTATTACCTTTATCAACGAAACATGTAATATCACTAAAAAAAATCAAGTCAGTTTGACAGGATCTATTTTCCATAAACCCATGCTGATTGGCATTAATTACATTATATTGATAACAGACCCTGGGAACATGCTGTTCCAGCCACCCTGTACTAATAGCTTAATTACATTCTGGAGAGTCTCACCTTGAGCAGTAGCTCTGGGAATCGCAGCCCACATTTTCTCTGAGTCTGGACAGTATTTTTTAATCTAATTGACATGCATGTATACATTCTAGCTCTGGGCTTTGCTGCCCTGCACTTTTATCAAGTATTCTAGAGAGTGTGTCTGCAACCAGCAAATCTCTCCCAGGTTTATGTTCAATTTACAAGGCATACATTTACAGTTGAAAAAATAATCTCTGTATTCTTGGGGAGGTCAGGAGAGTAGCTTGTCAGTCCATTTTTGATGAAGGCAATAAGTGGTTTATGGTAAGTGTCATCAAGTGCAGGCCTCCTGTAAATAAAGAAATAAAACTTTTGACACCTGTGGACTAAGGCCAAAGCCCCCTTTTTTATCTGAGCATATTGGCACCTGTTTTCTCCAGTTTTGCCCATACTGTAAAAGGATTACGCCAATACCCTTCTTGGAGACAACTGTGGACAACTTTATTTTGCATTTACTGTAATAATGCTGCAGGATTGGAGCCTCTTTAGTTAACTACTTCAGTTTCTTAAACTCTGTTAAAATTTGCATCCCATGGACATCTTTCACAGTAGCTCTTTCAGGTTGCTGACTCTGGCAGCTAGATGAGGCACCCATTTCCCTACATAGTTCACCATTCCAAGGAATCTTTCTACCCATTCCTTGTCTATTGGGTCAGGCATGCTGGGGATGGCCTCAGCCTTCCTCTGATCTCTGTTTGCTGTGTTAACTTTTCTCCTAGGTATGGTATTTTTGTTATATGGAATTTACTTTTTTTTTTTTTTTTTTTTTTTAGATTTAGAACAGCAGCTCTGGGTCTTTCCAGAGCAGATTGGAGTTTTTGTCATGCTCTTCTATTGTTTTTCCCCAGATCATAATGTCATCTATGTAACCTTTGTACCCCCATAGCATCAAAACATTGTATTTTCCAGTGAAATACCTCAAGTGGTGAACACAACCCTAATGGCAGTCTGCAGAAACAGCATGTCCTAAAAGGGATGTTGAATGTGCTTAAACATGTGCTTTGTTTCTCTAAATGTACTTACCAGAAACCTGCTGATACCTCAAACATAGAAAGAAATTTGGCATCAGCAATCTCCCCCAAAATGTCTTTCCTTGTGAGTAGTATAAAGTGTTCCCTTTTTATACATTATTTAATTCTTTGGAGACTGTAAGAGAATAGTTCAGTCTTTTTTCTCTAAAATGACCAAGGAACATACCCACTCTGCTTCTCCTATTCACTATGTGAGTCCCAGAGCAATGAGCTCATCCAGTTCCTCTTTTGGCCACTGCCTTAGGGTATGTCTACACTGCAAAGTGAAGTCGACTTACTTAAAGTCGACTTTCACCCGCTGATTTTAGAAGTCACTGGAGCGTGTACACATCACGCCCTTTGCACTGGGCTCATGTGACATTCAAAGCAGTGCACTGTGGGTTGCTATCCCACAGTGCAACTAGCTGCGGTGGCTGTTGAGACGAGTTTCATCATTCCATGATGCAATGCTCCTCCCCCCCTCCCTTCTTCCCCCAAACAAACAGGAAACCGATTTATGCTCAGTTTGTTTATGCTGCGTGTTCGCCATTGCTGCGGAGACATGGAGCTAGCTCAACTCTGCACTATTATTGTGAGTGTCACAAACACATCACGGCTTATCATTGAGTATTTTCGAAGTAGAGCAAGAAGCCGAAACACAGGCAACTGTGACGCCACCAAGGCTGCCCTGCTACAAGCCATCAAGTGGAACAATTCCCGATTCCTGCAGGCTGTAATGCATCATCTGTAGTCTGTTAAGCACTAGTTCTGGCCCCGGGAAACAAGCACAGATTGGTCGGACTGCATCATTATTCAGCTGTGGGATGATGACCAGTGACTGCAAAACTTTTGTATGCAAAAGGCCACTTTCCTTGAACTTTGCTTGGAGCCGGCCCCATCCCTGAAGCACGTGAATACTCACTTGAGACAGCTCTGAGGGTGGAGAAGAGAGTCACCATTGCTCTGTGGAAACTGGCAACCCCCGACTGTTACCGCTTGGTTGGGAATCCATTTGGAGTCAGTAAATCTACAGTGGGTGCTGCCGTGATTCAAGTGTGCAGGGCCATCATTAGACTTCTGCTACGAAGGCTAGTGACTTTGGGAAATGTGCAGGACATAGTGGACAGATTTACCGTGATGGAGTTCCCAAACTGCAGTGGGGCCGTTGATGAGACTCACATCTCTATCTTAGTGCCTGCCCACCTAGCAACCGAGGACATAAACTGCGAGGGGTACTTTTCCATGGTCCCGCACGGCCTTGTGGATCACAGGGGTTGTTTCACCAACATCTATGTGGGGTGGTCTGGGAAAGTGCATGACGCTTGCATATTTCGGAATTCGGGGCTGTTCTCTAACATGTGTAAGGAAGGTTTTAGTGGAACTTCCCCCTGCTCAGACAGTTTGAGTGGCGCTCTCTCCTGCTCAGTCAGCTGAAAGGAGGGGGGCACTTTGTTTGCATGGGCTTTGTATTTGCATGAGTACAATTAAGTATTTAGCATAATTTTACTGCATATGGATAAGCACACCTAGGTGCTGAGCATAATGGGAAATGGTTAGCCTGACTGGTTTTTGGGCTACAAACCACTTTTGTGTTAACTGCTGGGGTAATGAAATGTTGTCCTTCAATTGTATGAACAGATGTCAGCAAAACTGTGCTTATCCTGTTATGATAAAATACTTTACCCTAAACTAAATAGAGTGCCACGAGGGTGGCGGACAGCTGTTTCAGCATTGTAAAGGGGTGGGGGGGAGATATGAGAAATCTCCTATTGAAATTGCACCAGCCCTGGGAAAGGGCTGCTCCCAGGCATGGAGTGATGATCTCCTCCCATTGTTAAAAGGTAAAATTAATGACTCCTCTTGGAGTCTTTTGTTTCTTGAAAGCAGGGACATTGCTTCAGTGTCAGCAGAAAGTTTCCCCATGAGCTGAAAGTCACTAAGAGCTGAATCACTAGAGGACCTGGGAAACCCTGCCTGACAACTGACAAAGCTGAGTCAGCAATTGTCAGCAGGAGCCTGGGATGGTCATCATCAGTGGGAGCCTGGCGCAGTCAGCGCCAGCCAGGTGCAGTTAGCGGGAGCCCGGTGCAGTCGACACCAGCAGTCAATGGGAGCCCGGTGTGGCTGGCACCAGTGATCGGTGGGAACCAGGCGTGGTCGGTACCAGTGATCAGCAGGAGCCTGGTGCATTCAGCTCCAGCCAGATGTGATTAGCAAGAACCCGGTGCATTTGGCACCAGTGGTCAGTGGGAGCTGGGGAGGCCAGTGGTTGGTGGAAGCCAGGTGCGGTCGGTGGGAGCCAGGTCTGGTCGGTGGTCGGGGACTCAGCAAGACCCGGAGGCGGTAGAAGACAGCAATGGAGAAGGCCTGGTCAAGCCTGAGGCCAGTGGAAGTTTGCAGCGGGGGAAGGCTAAGACCCAACCGGACATTGCAACTACGATGGTCAATACAGGGGAAGGCAAGAAGGGAGAGGCAAAGGACACGCCCCATACTCTGGGGTGGGTTTTGGCTCATTGAGTTGATGAATTCTGTTTGCCCTGTTTCCCAAACTAGTGCTGTGATCTCTCTCTTCTGTTATTAAAAGGTTTACTTTCTACACTCAGACTCTGTGCTTGAGAGAGGGGAAGTATTGCCCTTTGGGGTGCCCAGGAGATAGGGTGTTATTTCCCAGGTGACTGGGTGGTGGCTCGAACCAGTTTGGTGTTGTATCATTGACAGGGACCCCTTGATATAGATCCCGGCCCTTGCTGCTGCCGACTCTGGCAGAAGGGTTACACATGCAGGAAAGCACTTTCTTCCCTAACCAAAAAATTCATACTGGGGCTGTGGAAATGCCAATAGTGTTCCTAAGGGATCCTGCTTATCCCTTGCTCCCTAGGCTAATGAAACCATAGACCAGGCACCTTGACAGTGACAAGGAGTGTTTTAACAACAGATTAAGCACTTGCAGAATGGTTGTAGAATGTGTGTTCGGGAGTTTAAGGGCCAGAGGAAGGAGTCTGCTTCACACACATTCTGAAGAACACAAGATATCACTGATGGGAGGTTCTTTTCACTCATTTCTAGCCTAGTGAGAAAAGGGGGAGAGGTTCCCCCAGGGTTGGGCTGTGGAGGCAGAAAGACTGGCCACCAGTTATGAGCAGCCTGATGCCAGCAATATACTGAGAGCTAACCGCGGAGCACTTTACATTAGGGAAGCATTGAAAACCAGGTTCTGCAGTGAGATGCAGATTTCTGTTCCTGTCTATTATTTGCCTTTGCTCTACATACCCCCCACCAACAATATCAGTACCCTACAAATTCCTCCCAAACATGATATGATTTAATAAAGAAATGTGTTGCAGTGATGCAGACTTTTATTTATGAACATTCAAGTCATGGGGGGTGGGGAGGGAGTGTTCATTCACAGTCTCAAGGGGTAGCATGGTTTCTTGCAGGCCAGCTATCAGCGAGGATGCCGCTGCTTTCTTCTCGCCTCCACTGGTGTGGAGTTCATCACGTACTGCAGCCTGGCCATTCTCCTCTGAGATCTCTTGGGGGTGGAGTAGTGGCAGGGCAGCAAAGCCATAGGTGGAGGAGCGTTATGGAGGGGCTACAGCAGGACTCTGTCCGGCCTCTGTTACTCCTGAAGCTCCACAAGGCACGGGAGCAACTCTGCCTGGTCACACATGATTCACAGCATCTCCTGCATGCTCCTGCATTGCTCTGCGACTCTCCTTGTCCATATCCATGTTCTGGGACAAGGTCAGCCGCCACGCTCAGAGCTCTGTGTCTGCAGCCGCGGAGGCATTCATGAGCTCGCCAAATATGACATCTCTTGATTTTTTTTTCCTCTTTCTAATATGTGATTGTCTTTCTGCAGCATTTCTAGAGGGTTGGGCCAAGGCGGAGGTGCCTACAGAAGGAAAAGTAATGCATAAGGTTGCCATTGTTAGCAGATCCAAAGAAAATGAAACAACCACAACAATGTATAAAATACTCCCCTTGCAGTGCACGAGGCAAACCCAGACCCTCATTCCATTCCTAACATCCCAGAAGGGTCGGCTCACTGTGCCGTTACAGAGATGGCAAGCCAGGGGCACTTTACAGTGCTATAGAGAGGATTAATGATTTTTAAAAAGCTCATTTCAAATGCCCTGTATTAGAGAGGTGCGTGGGTAGCATGGTTTAATTTGGATGACCGTTTTGTCACGAGGCGGCCACAGGGGATCTCTTCTGAAACCAAATCAAAATAATTAAAGTGACTTGGTAGGACACTACAATAGAGAATACAGAGGTACAGGGTATCTGCTGTACAGCTCGGGTATTTTAAACACACGCCGTCTTCACTAGGTGACGATGAGCGATATCAGCCTCCGGAGGGTAACGCATGAGGAAAGGGAAGAGTTGCTGCACGCAGCAGGGTACCACCTGACCCTTATGCCACTGTGCTGTGTTCCACCATGATGCCGGTTTCCTTGATCGCAGAGTGGCTCAGCAAAGTATCTTACTAGGGAGGAAGGAACAAGGCTGCCCTCCCCCGAAATCTTATGCAAAGGATAACAGATTACCTACATGAAAGTGTCCTTGAGATATCAACTGCTGATTCTCGGAGCATATCTCTCTACATACATAGTCTGTTCTGGGGGTAACCCCCCAGTAAAGTCTGCTAAATGCCTGAAATCCCCTTCCGCCCTCTCCTCCCTTTTAAAAGGCCAGAACTGCTAAGAAGAAAGAAAACCTCCCCAGATGTGCCTTCCCTGGGATCATTATTGCTGTCCTGCGTGCTGCTGGACTGCTCTGGGGTCAGGAATAGGTCCTGACTGTCTGGGAGAACGGACATCCCACTCTCCTGCACCCTGCTCTCCTCAGCTTCCTCCTCCTCCTCCTCATCCATGGACTATGATCTAGCAGAGGTATCGATGCTGCGGGGTGGCACTGTGGTGGGGTTACTGCTGGCAATTGCACGCAGCTCCTCATAGCAGCTGCATGTTTTTGATGAGGAGCCAGAATGGCTGTTAACTTCCCTGGCTTTCTGATATGGCTGCGCGTCCCTGTTGTGTCCCTTCTCCAGCATGCCCTGGGATATCTTGGTGTCCGGGCGGGACACGAGGGCGAGGAAGTGAAGGGTGTGGAGCACGAGCGCGTACAGATGTTTCCTAGGCGCGGTCTGGAAGAGGACCGGCTGCAGATTGAGCAGCCAGCTTGGGGCGTGAGGATGGGGGGACCGAGGGGGTTCACGGGGCTGAGGCCCGCTGGTAAGTGCCGGAGGGCCAGGGCTGAGGGGGGGGGCAGGGAGTACCCTCCTGCAAGAGCCGCTCAAGGTACATCAAAGCAGTAGGGGGCAAGGCTGCCCTCACCTCCTGAAGTACGCGTTGGGGGGTTCGAGGGGTGGAGAGCCCCATACGCTGAGCTAGCACATAAGGGTTCACCCAGGCCCCCCGGGCGTAGTCCAGGAGGTCTCCGACCCTGGTGATTCTTGCCAGGACCAACCGTCGTCACACCGAGGGGGCCTCCGCCACCTGCACACATAGCTGGGGATTGTGTAGCAGGGGCTCCTCAAGGAGATCTTCCCTCTTGGTGACCACAAGAGGCCTGGAGGCCGAGATGAGCCCCCAGGTCCGGAGGAGGTCCTGGTAGAAGACCGGCAGCTCGGAGAGATCTCGCGGAAGACCTCCCGAGTGGAGAAAGAAGAGCTGCCGGTTGTATCGGAGCCCTCGGAAGCGGCGGAGGAAGACATGTGCCAAGTGGCTCCACGTCGGGCTACCTGCACCATAGAGGAGTCTCTGCAGGGCCTGGAGGCGGAAGGTGTGGACCTGGCTGCGGATGCAGCACAGGCCCTGCCCGCCCTCCTCCAGGGGAAGACTCAGAATCCCTGCAGAGACCCAGTGCATTCTGGCCAAAAGAACTCCAGAACTGTCTTCTGGAGGTGGGCCAGGAAACTCGGGGTCGGGACCAGAGTGTTGAGCCGGTGCCAGAGCATGGACAGGACTAGCTGATTGATCACTAGTGCCCTCCCCCGGAGGGAGAGGCACCGGAGCAGTCCTGTCCATCTCTGCAGCCGCTCAGACACCCTGCCCTCCAAATCCTGCCAGTTCTCTGCCGGGGAGGGACAGGTGGCGGAGAAGTGGACGCCCAGATAGAGCAGCGGGCCCGCGCTCCACCGGATGGCTTGAAGTGTGGGTGGGAGGGAGCTCGCTTGCCACCCGGCCCCTACCGTCAGGGCAGGGCTCTTGGCCCAGTTGACCCGGGCAGAGGAGGCTGCCGAGTAGACAGCCAGGCAGTCCTCCAACCGCACCAGGTCGCCCGGGTCCTGGACCACGAGGAGCACGTCATCGGCGTACACTGACAGCACCAGCCTCAGCTCCGGCTCACGGAGCACCAAGCCTTGTCATCCTCCGGCAGAGGAGACAGAGAAAGGGCTCAATGGCCAGAGCGTACAGCTGGCCGGACAGCGGACAGCCTTGGCATACTCCACGCCCGAAGCTGACCGGTTCGGTCAGGGTCCAGTTGAGCTTGACCAAGCACTCTGCGGAGGCGTACAGCACCCGGAGAAATCCCACAAAACGGGGTCCAAAGCCTAATGCCCGCAGGGTGCCCAGGAGATACCCGTGGTCCATCCGGTTGAACGCCTTCTCCTGGTCCAGGGACAGAAGGGCGAACAACAGACCATCCCTATGCCCAAGTTCCAAGAGGTCCCAGACCAGATACAGATTATTAAAGATGGTGCGGCCCGGGACGGTGTAGGTCTGGTCTGGGTGGACCACGTCCTGCAGCACGGACTTCAGCCGCAGCGAGACGGCCTTAGCCACTATTTTGTAGTCCGTGCCGAGGAGCGAGAGGGGACGCCAGTTCCGGAGGTCGTGGAGGTCCCCATTCTTTGGCAGCAGGATGAGTACTGCCCGCCTGCACGACAGAGGTAGCAGTCCGCTATCCTCGGACTCGGTCCAGACGGTGACGAGGTCTGGGCCGAGGACGTCCCAAAACACGCGGTAGAACTCCGCGGTCAGCCCGTCCATGCCCGGGGATTTATTGGCAGGCATGAGGCGGAGGGCTTCCGAGAACTTGGCCAGAGTGAGAGGTTTCTCCAGCCGGTCCCGGTCGCCCGCACTGACCGCGGGGAGTTCGTTCCAGAGCACCCTGCAGGTGGCGACGTCGGTCGGCTCCAGAGAGAAAAGGTCGGCATAGAAGGCCCTGGCCCTTCCACGCATCTCCTCCGGGTCCGTGAGGGGGGTGCCGTCGGCAGCCAAAAGGCAGATGACATGCTTTCGGGCCCCCCTTCTTTTCTCCAGGGCGTAGAAGAAGCGGGAGCCGCGATCCATCTCTCGAAGGATATGGATGCGGGACCGGACAAAGGCACCTCGAGCTCGAAGGTCTTCTAGGGCTCTAAGCTCCTCCCGCTTCTCCCGGCACGCTCCGCAGAGGGATGGATCATCGGGGCTGGCGGCCAGTCACCTCTCCAGCTCCAAAACCTCCCTCTACAGCTGCTCTATCCCCACATCCCGCCACCGGGAGGCCCCCCGAGTGTAGTCACGGCAGAAGAGCCGGGCGCGCACCTTCCCCACATCCCACCATCGCCGCACCGAGGGAAAGGCGCCCCTCTGCCCCCACCAGGCCAGCCAGAACTCCCGGAAGGATGCCACGAAGCCCACGTCCTCCAGCAGGCTGTTGTTAAAATGCCAGTAGGCCGGCCCCGGCCTCTCCGCACTGAGAGAGGCCGTCACGGTCACCATATGGTGATCCGAGAACGGGGCCGGCCGGACACTGAAGGAGTGGGCCCGCGCAAGGTGGTGCCGGGAGATGTAGATACGGTCCAACCGGGAGTGGCGCGACCGATCTTCCCCCACCCGGACAAAAGTAAAGGTAACGTCGTCGTCCGGGCGGTGGTCGCGCCAGACGTCCACCAGGGAGTGATGGTCGATAATCTCCCTGAGGACGTCCGCGGTGGCCAGGCACTGCTCGGTCCCCGTGCAGTCTTGCTCCTCGAGGGTGGTGTTAAAGTCCCCGCCCAGGACCAGGCATTCCTGCGGATCCAGAGTGCCGAGGAAGGCAGCCGCCTGCTGGAAGAACCGCACCCACTCCGGGCCCGCGTTCGGGGCGTAGACATTGACAAGACTCAATGCCAGCCCCTCCACACGGACCCGGAGGTGCAGCAGGCGGCCCAGCACGACCTCGGCAATCCCCAGCACCTCGGGCTGCAGGGCAGGGGCAAACAGGGTGGCCATTCTGCCCGCGCGGGCGGATAGATGACTAAGGTGCACCCCGTCTCCCCACTCCAGCCGCCAGCTGGCCTCAGCGGCTGGGTCCATGTGGGTCTCCTGCAGGAACGCTACAGAATACCCCCCTCCTGAAGGAAGGAGAGCACCTGGTTCCTGCGGAGACCCGTCCTGCAGCCCCTTGTGTTCAACGTGCAGATGGAAAGAGGCATTATGAGGAGGGCTGGGGGGGATCCCGGAGGGCAGGAGCGCTAGCGGTCCTCATCGGGCTCCGCAGCAGCCCCAGGCCTGCGCCGTAGACCATCAGGGCGTCGCAGAAGCTGCGGGCCCGTTGGTAGGCCGCCGCGCCCTGCCGCCCGGTCCCTCTCCCCTCCTTCAGAGTGTCCCTCACGGCCTGGAGGGCGTGATGGAAGTCTCCCCAGCGCTGCAGAGTGAGCTGCACCCGGTTCCGGGCACCACACGTGTCCCGGAGAAAGATGCGCAGCTCCTCACACAGCGCCTCGGGGGGGGCGTCCTCCAGCTCGGTCCCCGCGGTGGCCCCACGGCCCTTTGAGACAGGGGCTGGGGGGGACGGCGGCGGCAGAGGGAGGACAGCAGCCCCAAGTGGGCTGGGAGTGCTGAAGACAAAGGCCACCTCCTGGGAGCTCTTCAGGGGGAAAGAGGGAACCCCAGGGGCGGCGGATGTACAGGCAGCGGGGTGAGGGGAAGAAGGTACGGGGACAGGAGGGGTTAGGGCCGGGGAGGGGTTGAGAGCGGGGAAGGGGTCAGGATCTGGGGTAGGGGTGGGGGAGGGCGTGGGAAGGGGGTCAGGGTCAGGCTTGGGGATGGGAGCCTCAGCCAGAAGGGCCGGATCAGGGGGGTGTGCAGCCTCTAAATTAGGGCTGGGAGCTGGGGGGGGGGCCTCGGGCTGGATGTTGTCCGGGGGGCCTGACTGTGGGGTCACAGCACCCCCGGTTTCAGGGCCCCATGAAGGGGAAGCCAGGCAGGCACTCATAGGGGTGAGGGAGGCCAGCTGGCCCACAACAAGGGGCAGGGCACCCGGTGGCCCGGGTTTCAGCCTTTCGGCCTCCGCCAATTCCTCGGGGGCCGTGGCTGTGGGTTCTTCCTCTCCAGTGCAGAGAGTGGAGGGTCTGAGGGGGGCCTCGGTGGTGGGAGCAGGGGGGGAAACTGAGGATGGGGGGGAGGAGGAGGGAAAAGGTGGTTCAGGGTTTCCCTGCTCTAGGCCCTCCATATGGGGGGCAGGGTCGTCCTCTCCCGGGCAAGCCGGGGTCAGCCCCAGGGAGTCAATCTCCTCCATTAGGGAGGAGAAGAAAGACCCCCCTGCCACCCCGAGGTCCACCCCGGCACCAGTGGGGGTTTTGGGTGGCATTGGGGCTGGGGGAGCTCCGGACGAGGACTCCTCCAGGAGGGACTCCAGGAGGGCGATAGTGTTGCCCACGTCTGCTGCCACAGCTTCCTCGGTCGGTGTCCCCCACTGGGCCCCGGCAGGGGGCACGGCAGCAGGCTCGGCCTCAGGAGCCCCCCTCCACTTGGCCTTGTGGGGCCTCTCACTCCCCTCGGCTGTGGGCAAGAGGGGGGGGCTGGGTTCCGGACTTTCGCTTGCCGCGCCTACCCTGCCCGAGCACCCAGCCCTCCGAAGTGGAGGGTCGGGGAGCGGGGGCAGGAGGCAAGAGGATGGGAGTCAGGGTGTGGGAGAGCGGAGGTGGGGTTGCAGGGGAAGGAGACGCCTCCCCCTGGGGCATGCCCCCTCCGATGCCCGACGGTGCCGGCCCTGGCTCCCTCCCCTCTGTAGGCCCCGCTGGACTGCTCTGGGCGTCAGCGGGGCCCGTCAGCTCGCCCGGGCAAGCCGGGGGGGCGCCCCTGGGGCCCGAGCGCAGGTGACAACAGCTGGCAGAGGGGGGGTGGCCACAGGGACCGGATGGCTGGGGGGGGTGCCATCGATGGTCTGGCTGGCGCCCTCCTGGGTCCCGGGCCTCCCTCCTTGCCGGGCCAGAGGGCAGTCCCTCTGAACGTGCCAAGTCACCCGGCAGAGGTAGCACTGGGCTTCCCCCGTAGTATAATGGACCCGGTACTGGGCCCTTTGGTGGGGTACCAGAAACGACCCCTCGAGCGCCTCCCCGCCCCACGCCACTGCCGGCAGCAGCTGCAGCTGTACCTGCCGGTGGAAAGAGAGGACATGGCGAAGGGCGGGGTCCTTGCAGCCGCGGGGAAGCGGGCTGATGGTGGAGAGGGGCTTCCCCAGGGTGGCGAGGAAAGGCAAAAGGGCGGCATTGGGGAGGAAGGGCGGAACGGAGGACAAGACCACCCGTACACCCAGGTCCTCCAGAGGCTCCACGGGGACGTGGACGCTCCCCACCGCCAGGCCCGTGTCCACTGCCTCCTGGGCAGTGGCCTCCGTGGTCAGGAAAAAGACCACCTTGCCGTACATACGGGAGGCCGCCACCACGGCCCTGGGCCCCACCACCCTCGCAATCGCCCTCACGTAGATTTCCACGTTGGGCGAGGCGGGCACCAGGAGGCACCGGACCCCATGCTTCCTGGTAAGGGTGGGGAAGGGGCCCCGGCCACCTGGGATGGTGCTGGAGGTGGCGGTCAGGGCAGGTGTCTTGGCAGCGGCAGGCAGGGGGCCCGCAGCCACCCGGGAGTACGCCCTGGGGGCGCTGCCACCCCCAGAGCTGGTGGAAGGGACAGCGGGAGAGGATAGAGGGAGAGGAGGAGGGGCCCCAGCCACAGGAGGCGTCACCTTCCAGGCAGGGCCTTTGCCCTTCTTTTTACCCCCCTGGTTCTTTCTCCCGACCGAGGGCGCACCCCCCGGATTAGGGGGGGCGGGAGCCGGGGCAGCAGCAGGATCCCTGGCGTCCCCACCAGAGTTGTCCTTCGCCGGCACCTGGGGAGTGACTCCCGGCAGCTCAGCGGGGGGGG
>ML675618.1:69634770-69648851 GCA_007922155.1 Mesoclemmys tuberculata | reverse complement strand
CTGCTAGGCTGGAAGCAGGGGGGAGGGCACCAGCAGAGGGGAGAGACAGGGGGTCAAGCCAGGCGGGGCGCAGGGGCTGTGCACTCACCAGCCCAAGATGGAACCTCGGCGTCTCCTCCGGCTGCACTGGGAGAGGGACGGAGTTAAATGAACTCGGGAGGGGGGATGCAGTGTGTGAAGGGGGGGGGTTAACGAAATTGGGGGGGGTCAATTAAAGGTGCTGCCGGAGCACAGGGGTCAAAGTGGGGGGGGAGCTGCAGTGGTGGGGGAGAAGGAGGGAAGGGTCAGGGCCCCGGGCAGGGGGCAGCGGCAGGGGAGGGGGAAAGAAGGGGCAGGGGTGCCCCCTAAACACAGGGGGCAGAGCAAGGGCGGCAGCAAAAGAGGGAGAAGAGGCAGCCTGCCAGGGGAGGGGGAAGGAGCCTTTCGGCAGCTGGTGCTGGCCTTGGGGCCGCGGGGGAGTGTGGAGATAGCGGCTGGGCGGGGGGGGGGTGGTGGAAGAGGTGGAAGGGGCACACACTCACCCCCTCCCTCCCGGCTGGGAGGGAGGCACACCAGCAGAGTCCTCAAGCGGTGGTAGCAGCAGGGTCCCTCAAAAAAGCAGCTGTGGAAAGGGAAAAAAGGAAAAAAAAGAAAGAAAAGCCAAGGCCAGACCGGAGAGCTCGAAAAAGCTGTCTGCCTGGCTGGCAGAGGGAAGAGCACAACAGAGCAATTAACAGCACCTGGACCCAATGAAGGGCCAGGCCAGGGGTATTTAAATCCTGCCTTCCCTAAAGGAAGGGGAGGGAACACATGCAGGAAAAGCTGCCAGAAGGTCTGGGGCAGCTGCAGGACAAGGTTCTTGGGGGACCTCCGCGACCTTCGGAACTGGCGTCCCATTTCGCTCCTTAGCACGGATTACAAAATCATAGCCAAAGTGCTCTCGCTGCGATTGAGGACCGTGCTGCGAGACGTGATCCATCCCGATCAGACCTACACCATCCCGGGCCATACCATCTTTGATAATCTTTATTTAGCCCGGGATCTCCTGGAGCTTGGGCGCAGGGATCGCCTGTCCTTCGGCCTCCTGTCCTTGGACCAGGAGAAAGCGTTTGACAGGATAGACCACGGGTATCTTCTGGGCACTCTGCGAGCGTTCGGCTTCGGACCCCGGTTTGTGGGGTTCCTCCGAGCGCTGTACACCTCTGCGGAGTGCCTGGTGAAGTTCAACCAGACTCTGACTGAACCGGCCAGCTTCGGGCGGGGGGTCCGCCAAGGCTGCCCGCTGTCTGGCCAACTGTACGCCCTGGCCATTGAGCCCTTCCTGTGTCTTCTCTGCCG
This sequence comes from Mesoclemmys tuberculata, assembly GCA_007922155.1. NCBI lineage: Eukaryota > Metazoa > Chordata > Testudines > Chelidae > Mesoclemmys > Mesoclemmys tuberculata. The sequence goes on along the minus strand of ML675618.1, from coordinate 69,647,534 downwards.
GAAACTGACGGGACTGGTACTCCGAGAGCCGGAACTCAAGCTGGTCCTGTCAGCGTACGCTGATGACGTACTCCTCGCGATCCAGGACCCGGGCGACCTGGTGCGGTTGGAGGCTTGCCTGGCTGTTTATTCGGCAGCCTCCTCCGCCCGGGTCAACTGGACCAAGAGCTCAGGCCTCATGGTAGGGGCGGGGTGGCAGACGGGCCCCCTCCCACCTGCGCTGCAGACCATCAGGTGGAGCGCAGGTCCAATGCTCTATCTGGGCGTGTATTTGTCAGCTACCCACCCCTCCCCGGTAGAGAATTGGCAAGAGCTGCAGGACCGAGTGTCTGGGCGGCTGCGAAAGTGGGCGGGATTGCTCCGGTGTCTCTCCCTCCGAGGGAGGGCACTGGTGCTCAACCAGCTAGTCCTGTCCATGCTCTGGTATCGGCTCAGCACCTTGGTCCCGACCCAGAGCTTCTTGGCCCATCTTCAGAAGAAGGCCCTGGAGTTCTTTTGGCCGGGACTGCACTGGGTCTCCGCAGGGATCCTGAGTCTCCCCCTGAAGGAAGGGGGGCAGGGCCTGTGTTGCATCCGCAGCCAGGTCCACACTTTCCGCCTCCAAGCCCTGCAGAGGCTCCTTTATGGTGGGAATGGTCCAACATGGTGCCACTTAGGGCGTGCCTTCCTCCGCCTCCTTCGTGGGTACCGGTACGACCGACAGCTCTTTTTCCTTCACCCGAGAGGCCTTCCACAAAGCCTCTCCGAGCTGCCAGATTTCTACCAGGACCTCCTTCGAACCTGGAGGCTGGTCTCAGCCTCCAGACCCCTTGCAGTCACCGAGGGAGACAACCTCCTAGCAGAGCCCCTGCTGCACAACCCCCAGCTGCGTGTGCAGGCGGCAGAGGCCCCCTCGGTGCGACGGAGGCTGGTCCGGGCGGGAGTCACTAGGATCGGAGACCTTTTAGACTATAACCAGGGGGACTGGGTGGATCCTCGGACGCTGGCCCAGCGCATGGGGCTCTCCACCCTTCGGACCCCCCAACGCGTACTCCGGGAGGTGAGGGCGGCCTTGCCCCCCGCCGCCCAGGCCTACCTCGAGCAGGTCTTGCGGGAGGGTACCCCTTGCCCTCCCTTCAGCTCAAGGCCTCCCGTGCTCACTATTGGGCCCCGGCCCCGAGAGACCCTTCAGCCTCTCCCTCCTTATGCCCCGAGCCGGTTGTCTGAGTTGCAGCCGGTTCTCTTTCGAACCGCGCCCAGAAAGCATTTATATACCCTCATACTCCATGCCTTCCACTTCCACGCTCTCGCGTCCCGCCCAGACACTAAATGGCGGAACTTAATGACATCTGCAGAGGGCGAGGATCCCCAGTGGGCCAGCCTTTATTCCACCTTGACCCCGCGGCCCGTCGGGGACATTGGGTGGCGGCTCCTTCACGGAGCCGTGAGCACGGGCGTATATTTGGCACGGTTTACCCTTCGCCCGGACACCTGCCCTTTCTGTGATGCGAGGGAAACCCTGACCCACGCCTACTTGGAGTGTGCCAGGTTGCAGCCCCTTTTTCGGCTCCTTCAGAACCTCTTGTTGAGGTTCTGGTTGCATTTTTCTCCCCACTTGTTTATTTATGCACACCCTATTCGGAAGCCCACGAGGTCGCGGGACCTCCTTGTCAACCTCCTCCTAGCCCTGGCCAAGGGGGCCATTTATAGTACTAGGGAGAGAAGGTTGGCTGAGGGTGGGCACTGCGATTGTAGGGCTTATTTTCGTTCCTCCATATGTTCACGTATTCGGGCGGAGTTCCTCTGGGCGGAATCCGCCGGCTCCCTAGATACCTTCCGGGAGCAGTGGGCCCTGTCCGGAGCTCTTTGCTCGATATCTCCATTTGGCTTTCTTTGTTTAAATGTGTGACCCCCCATCAGGGGAGTCCTGAGCAGTGGGTGGACCCCTCGGGTCACCTTGGGTACATGGTTTTTATTAAAAGTTTATTTTAATGTAGTGTATAGAAGATTAGTAAGTTGGTTTTAATGTAGGTTAAGTTTGTACTGTGGTTTAATTATGTAATGTCAATTACATGTTTTTGCATAAATAAACAATAGTACAAGGTTCTTTTCCAGGTCAGGAGACAGAGCTCCGCTACAGTCAGGGGAGACAAGGTAGTTGGGGTTGTCCTGACTGCAAAAAGGCAGAGGAAGTGCCAGACCCATGAGAGGGAAGCTGGCAGTTTGACACATGGTTTAAGTCAATGGAATTGCCATGCCACTGTAGATTCAGGCTGTTGGAGATTGATGTAAGTGACATTACGTTGACATCCGTCACCAGTGTAGACCAGGCCTTAGGGCAAGATGAGCTTTCCTAGTGGCATGACTTGTGGGAGGCTGGGCTCTTTCACCTCTATTCTGTGAGAGCTTCCCAGTCTTCCCAAGATGTCCTGAAACTCCTCCAAGTGTTTTGGTCTGCTTCCCTTTCAAAGAGTGTACACCTTGACAAGACCAAGGGCTTAACACTCTTTTAACCCAATGATTGGTGCTCTTTTCCCTGGTACCAATACTTATTGTATCTTTTCCAATTTGTTACTTACCCATACGTTCAGTTCACATACACATTTAGTGGTGATAATCCATCAATGTCAGCCCTCAGTTTTACCCATTTGCCCTTCAATACCTGTGGTTTTTCTTTTAGTGTTTCATATCAATATTTCTGGCAACACATTGGCATGGGCCCAATGTCCAACTTAATTAATAAATGTCCCATTTGATTTCAGGTTTCCAATCTAAGCATCTTCTCCTACAGTGTTCTCCATTGCTTTTTTTAAATAATTCTTTTGAGACAGTGGTACTGTCATTGTCTCCTTTGTCCACACTTTGCTGGTGCTTGCAAATGCTTTCAAAGTGATCCACGACATGTATTGCATCTTTTCCCATATGCTGGGAATAGTCCTGGATTGTATTGGTTGCCACAGCATGTACAGCTCTGTGTGTCATTTTTGCTGGACTCTGACTTTGAGCTCCACATATCTTTCTGCCTCAGATCTCTTTTTCTTGTAGTATTTGGATTCACAATCATGTATACCATGCCAGAACACTGTCCGTCCACCATAAGCTTCATTCTGCATTGGATGATTTCCTTTGCTTGGCAAATTCCAGTTGCTTTGTCAAAGGTTTAATTCTGCATATTCCAGTAGCCTGACTCTTTGTGTTTAGTTCCAGATTCCGCAGTCATAATCTGGTCTTTTAGAGAGATTGTAGGTCTGGTTATTCAGTCTTAGATCAGTCAACCCCTTCTATGCTTTCTCATAGAATATTAGAGTTGGAAGGGACCTCAGGAGGTCATCTGGTCCAACCCCCTGCTCAAAGCAGGACTAACCTCCACTAAACAGAAGAACTCTTTGGGAAGGGTTTGTCTTTTTGTTCTGTTTATTCAGCATTCTCCTTCTTTTTGTACTTTGTTTAAAAACATTACTCCTGTATGCCTTCCATTTTTATACAGTGTGCTGTGCTCTCAAATGCCTATAACACAGTTTCGTAGTTAGCCTCTTCTGCTTGAAATAACTGAAAACTATTAAACACAGCAGATGCTTCAGAATCAGCAATTGTCAGAAATAAGACTACTTTCTGGCTATCTTCCTTTTTGCTAACACTCATTGCTTGCAGATACAGAGTGTATTTTCCACATTTCCAGAGAGTTTCAACTGTGGTGGGGCTTTCAACTGCTCTATTCTTTCACTTTGAGTATTCTCTTAGTGTCTTTTAAGCCTGGTACCATGTGGTGTTCAGTGATCACTCAAGGCTTAAGACGCTTGCCAGAGATCTACTTGATCCTGTGTCTGGTTCCTACTGACTTTACATATTATTTATATTATCATAGTGCCTAGGAGACCTGGTCATGGACCAGGACTTCCTTGTGTAAGGCACTGTACAAACACAGAACAAAAAGACAAACCCTTCCCAAAGAATTTACAGTCTAGGCATAACAACAAACGCTTCACAGCAATCTGCCCAGAGTCTCTGTCAGGAAAGCTCAAAACTTAAAAGCACAGGCCCATACCATACAGGGTACAGGAAGATAGGAATGAGAAGAGGGCAGTCCCTTGGTTGCTTGCCCTCAGTGTGCCAGCCTGCAAGCTGGCTGGATAAATATCAAGGGAAAAGGAGATGTAGCTAAGTACACCTTCCTCAGGAGCGGACAGAGAGTTTTGGGATAAATTCTGACTTCTTTTGAAGCCTTTCTACACACTAATTTGCACTGGTCTAATTAAAGTGGTTAGTTAAATCAGTGCAAGTCCCTCTGTGGACACACTTGTTTTGGTCTTAAGAGTTTATTTTTTTGGTTTTACTTAAACCTGTTCCTAAAATGACTTATTCTAACCAAATAAGACTGCTTTAAGCCAAAATATGAATGTCCATAGAACCTTTTGCCTCAATATAACTAAATAAATCACACCTGAAATTAAACCACTGAACTCTGCGTGTAAATAAGGGCTGAGTCAACATTCCTTCCAAGGGCTCCTCCAGGAGTTGAGTATCTCCTCCCCGCCACTCAGGGCTAGTAACAGTGTCTAAACCTAGCCCCTTATTAGGCCTGGTATTCAGCACTGCTATTCAAATATCTCCGAGAACACCTTTTTAATTGTCTATAGTCCAGCAAAGCTCAGTGATGACAGACATGAGTTCCATACGCATCAGTCACAATATTTTTCAAGAGAATGATGTACAACAGACCAGTTTTTGGATTTGACGTATTAACCTGTGGCTGAAGTTAAATACATGAGGAAATCTGTTATTCATGTTGATTAATCTCCTGATCAGGTGTTTATTCATATGTATCCTCATACTCTATCTTTGATATGTTATTTCAATCTCAGGAAAGACCTGGGAATAAATACTTATGTCTTCCTTCTAACGTCTGAAGAGAGGAATCAGAACCTGGCCTTCTGTTTGTGTATTAAATGGTAAATTGTAAAAATGTTCTAGAGAAATAGAATTACAGTTAGGGTGTCTTCTAAAAGCAGTTGCTGTAAACTCATGAATCAACTCATGTTTGAAAGAAATTACTTATTGCTGGGGAAATTGTTACATTTTCTGCTCTGCAAAAAATAATAGGACCAGCTTTGAGGTCAAGATGACATCTTAGTATTCCCGGAGCAGCAAGATCAGCAGGGCAGACAGTTCTCTGCCCATGCCATCATCGGTCCATTTTGAAATCAGGGCAATCATAGTCTAATATTTATTTTATATTAATTTCTGTCCTTAAAAGAGCAACTGGGGCTTAAATGTTGTGAAAAACACAAATGGAAGTAGGCAGGGGATTGTTTTGTTGTTTTATTTGCATGGACTGTATTTTAAAACCTTTTTAATAAATAGCACCAGAACTTGGAATAGGCATATTTTTTTCTTTGCGACATGAGGTGGATTTGAGATTAAGGCACTGAGCTAGGATACAAAAAATCTCACGTCAATTTTCTGTTCTGCCACAGAATTTTTATGTGATCTTAGGCAAATCATTTAGCCATCTGTGCTTCAGTTCCACAGCTCTAAAATGTGAATAATAATCATTCCTTTCTCTGTCAATTTAAAATGCAACCTTTTTGTGAGACAGCCTATGTATGTACAAGACCTAATATTATGGGACCTCAGTGTTGGTGCTACTGTAATAAAAATAATAATTAAAATAATGGATATGCATTGAAATAAATTACTTAATAAAATAAATAGTAAAACAGGTAACTATTAATGAGAATAGTCTTGTTTGTGTTCCCAGCTCTGCCGTAAACCTGTTATGTGTCCTTTGGCAAATGTTTATGCGTCAGTTTCTCCATCTCTAAAATGCGAATAGAGACACTTACCTTACAACAGTGGTCTTGTAAGTGAGGCCTATATAATCAATATTAGTAAATACTTTAAGTTCCTTGGATGGAAGGTGCTATGGGAGTACACCGTCTTAGTATATGGTTATAGTATTTTGGGACAAGAAACTAAGCAAACAAAGTACTTAGGCTTTATTCTCCAGTGCCTTGTACCTTTTGTAGTCATTTACACCAGCACAAAGTGGATTTAAACGTGTGTGATTTACTATTGCCTTAATCCTCCAATATACACAGTGAAATCTGATTTCTGTCAACATTTGTCTTCTCTTTGTGTCCTAAAGACAGTCCTGAGTATATGGGCCCAGACTGAGCCATTTCAGAGGTAAAGAGTAAAATGTACCATATGCTGCCACAAAGCAGTGGAAGTCTGAGCCGAAGGCTGAGCTGCAACATACCTCGTCTGCTTGTAGTGCAGAAGGGGACTCTCCACAGACACCCTGCATGCTGAAGCAGTAAGAAGGGAGAGAAGAGGAAATGCCCAAGTGAAATGTCATTCCCACCAGGTCCATGAGCCAAAGGTCCTGAGAAGAGGGAGTGGCACCTCCTCCAAATTGTATGGTTCTGAAAAATTATTCAGTCAAAGCTGAACAGTGGCATTTTGGCCAGAATTCAGCTGAAGTCAACAACAGATTTCAAGACACCTCCAAATGCTACCAAAGCTTGTATCATTTAAAATCCTTAATACACAAAGGCCACTCTTAAAAGAGTATTGTTGGTGGGCTATAATTAAGAGCGTTGTTTTTTATCATGGGCACAATTTTAATGGGCAAAAAGCCTGTTGGAAGATGTGTGCCGCTGTTGGTAAATGAAATCAATGAAATGCTGGGACCTGTTATGTGCTAAGTTCATGGAAGCATTTTTACATGTATCACACTATTTTTCTTTATAAATATATTCTTCTGACTTCAAAGGGAGAAGAGTTAGGCCAACCGTAAAATCCTACCCTCAGTGCTGTTTTATGTGTGCTTGGAACTCACAATTGTTTCCATGTATTAATAATGCAGTTTTCTACAATACAGGTTTTTTTTGTCCAGAGCGTACAGAATTAATTCATTAAAATGTTCATTTCTCTACAGTTTGACCTCCATTGACCTCTTTGCATTTTGAGGCAAGCTATTTTAAAAGAGCAGAAACCTATCACAGCCAGCAGTCTTACACCAATATAATATTTTCTACTGAGCTAATACTCCAAGTTCAGTCTCTGGCAGCTCGTCAAGAATTTTGTATAGGAATGCACTGAGCTGGAGACCCCTATCTAATAAATTTTATCTGACACAGTCAGCATCCACTTTTATTACCATGTCTGATCTTCCCATGCTCATACAATTTTAAAACTACAGATTCTCTACTCTTCTTTGAACAGAGAGTCACAATTTCACACAGAATGTTGCCAGAACCCATTACCATGCGTGCACTCATCTGCAGAAGCTTAAGACAAAAGAAGCTATAATATATGTTCACAAAAACAAAACAAACAAACAAAAACAGAGCTAGAAAGCATATTTTGGTGAAAATTATACACTGGATAACCACTGCATAAGAATTGATTCTTATTCACAGTATTCTTAAGCCATATGTCAAGAGTAGTGACTTCTGGGGATCTCTTAGGTATTTCTAAGGCACTTTGGCATGAGGACTCCTGTTGCCTTCAGTGGGCTTTGTATTGGGGCCCGCATGTTGATGATAAATGCACAGGTTAGCTACAGTACAGAAAAATATCCTATGATATCTTTATGATGGATTATCTCTACTATAGATAACTGCACATACCTAGCCACACTCTTTGAAAATCCTATTGATATACATTTCCTGTTTGTGACCTTGTATTCCTGTGCAAATCAGTAATTGTGCCCATGCAAGACTTTGATAAAAAGATGCCTGACCTAGATAAGGAAAGAAGTAATTGAGACACTGACGTATATACTGTTCTGGCAGGTGGAGTTTTATTTGACTGGGCATGTCTGATGTGTTTTATTCAGTCAAAACTCCCACTGAGGTCAGTGGAAATTTTGGTTAAGTCAGCAGTGTGGGATCAGGTCTGAAGTTATGTATGCCTTCCTAAAATATAGGGCATGCCTCTATATTTGGTGGGTACCGTATTTACATGATAAGGACCTAATCCAAAATTCATGGAAGTCAGTGGAAAGAGTCTCACTTACTTCAATATCAATATAATTTTTATATCTGGCCCCAAGAGACAAGAAGAATTTTTTCTTTGTGAGGATTTTTTAAAGCAGTGTCTGCCGCTTCCTTTTGAAAATGCACATTACTTTATTACTCTATCATGAATGGAAGAAGCTTTCAGACATGCCAGACACAAGCAAACTTGAAAAATATTGGTGTGTACATTTATGGTGACTAAGGAAAAATTTAAAGGGCACATTTCAGTCTTGCATGGGCATGTAAAAATATTGAAAGAGCCTTGTAGACAACAGAGGACCTGTCTACAGGGTGACTTATTGTGCGGCAAGCTGGGGTGTGAATTCACACTATCACACATTAGTCTGTCAAACACTAAATCACCATGTGATCACAGCTATGGACACTAAAAGTTCCATAGTGCACTTTAACTTACTCCCATTTCACATGGAAGCTTAGTACAGGGCAGGCTAGTGCACTTTAGATTCACACCTGGGCTTGCTGTGTGGACAAACCCATATTGTCAGTATGGGTGTCTTATCTGAATCACAATATTTCAGAGAACAAACTAGGGGCTAAAATATTAATATGCTATCAAATGAATATCAAAAAACCCTTCACAAACATCATTAATTGAGTCTCACAACTCCTGTATGAGGTAGGAATTACCTTGTTTTGCATCTGGAGTATATTAAAACACAGAGAGTTTAGGTAGCTTGCTCAAGAACATAAAGAACATCAGGGCTAGAGCTGGGAATGAAAACCAAGATTTGGTCTCTCAAAAAATATCTAAGGCCCTGACTGTGCAAACACATACATAGGTGCTGAACGTTCAGCATGTGAATAGTGCCATTGAAGTCAATACAACCATTCACAAATACTTAAAATTAAGCACGTGCAGAACAATTTGCAGAACTGAGGCTTAAATTTCTGTCTTCTCAAATATTCAATGCAATGATATGTTTAAAATGGTCTGTGCAAGAACAGGTTTGCCATGTCAAATGAGACCATTAGTCCCTCTGATTCAGTGGCCTGCCTTGAGTAATGGACAAGGTATGATACTTCAGAGACAGGGAACTCCCTCTCCACCGCATCTACTCCAGATATTCTCTCTCAGTCCTTGACTTCACTCGAAAACTACATTAGAACCACACTAGACAACTACATTAGTCAGGGGTTAAGCCAGCCTAAGTCCCCATGTAGGCAGTACTAGGTCGACAGAGACTCCATTCTGTTGGTGTAGGCAGTGTTCACACAGAAGCAGTACAGCGGTGCAGTTGCAGCGGTGCAGCTGTGCCACTGTAGCATTTTAAGCGTGCACAACCCCTCAAAGAGCAGCTTGGATATTCTTACCTTCTGCAACTTGTCAATTGAAACTGTTTGTTTAAAAAAGGATCAAATATTCATAGATCACTTTTGCATTTTGTAAAAGTAGAAACAAGACTTGTCATGGCAGATAAATACTAATGTACATGTGAGGAAACAGGGGAAATTAATGTATAATACGTATATTTTTGTATTCCAATAATCTCCGCCCCCTTTTCTGTTTTGTTTCATAATGTCAAGGGTTTAAGATGTTTCAGGGTAATCATCTAGCTCTCATCTTAGCCGTATAACCCCATGTGATGCAGCCTTCTGAGCATTGCCATTGGATATTGTTGGTTCACATTTTGTGAACTTTCAGAAATAATTCAGACGTTACTTTTCTTCCAGGAAACCCCTAAACTAACACAGAATAAGCTTTTCACTCAGCACTTTCATATAACAGCCAATGTGAAGCACAATGTAAGGATTTCATTAACTAGAACTTTGTTGACAGACTGGTTATTTTTTATATGGGAAGAGTAACAAGATTTATTTCCACTGGTTCTGGGTCAGTTAGAATACAATATAATTTTCTTTTCTCTTCTACAATGTTGCTCTAACTACCTGACTCTTCTGCATTCTTACAGGAAATGTTAGGCCTGCTTTGTGGTTATCCCATCATCCTCTTCATTTAAGCCCAATATCAAAGCCTGTAGCCTAGAAAATATAAAGAGAGCTCAGGATCTTTAATAGGCTTGCTGTGGCTTCTGGTCCAAATCTCTTCTTAGGAAAAGAGCAATCAAACCAAAATCTTTTATTTTGTTCTAAGTATCCATCACACTTGTGGTGGACAGAAATGAGGCTTTTAAAAAATATTTTATAAATTGAAAGTGCAAAATATATTTTGGCCTAAAAGGCAACACAAGTTCATTTTAAAAAAATGTTTTTGTCTCTTCCTAGCAGGCATCCTTTTATCAGATTTTAGATAACCACGTCCATGAGAGAACATATTCTTTCAACTGTCTTGTATGTCATCTTGTTCTCTTCAGAAGAGATGAAATCATAAAGGTTTGAAATACTGCATCTGGTGAAATGCGAATCTATGGGTCTGACCAAAGTATGTTTTGTCTCCCAAAATATGGGCATTATTAGAATTGAGATAGCAGAGATTGCCAAGACCACAAATATTCCCTCAGAGATCTTTAAAAAACAGAACTCTAATTTTACAAAAATTTAACAAAAAATCAGAATAGCAGATTAATGTTCCAGATGTTAAGACATTGAACCAAATAACAGATGAGAGTCAACAGGCTTTTCTGGCCATAGTATATCATATTGCAATACAAAGTGCAGTTTGTAAATGACTTGCTCAAATAAAACAGGCTGAATTATTGATTTATGTCACCATCCTCTAAAAAGTGTGAGCAGTCCTGCTAAATTCAGAGGAACTCTTCTCCTGCTTAAGTTAAGCACATATACACAAGTACTTGCAGGACTGGGGCACTAGCAAAGTCAATTACAAAAAGAGTTCAACACAAACAATGTTGTGCCCCTCACACAATTAATATGCCTTGCAATGATCTGAAATGTTACTCGAAAGAGAGATGCATCAGACAATTCTATGTGATTATTATTATAGGCAGGACTGGTAGCACCTCATATTATTATTATTGCTCAGCACTTCCCATTATAAGACCCTGTTTTCAGTTGCTTCTAACCTGGCCAACTTCAACCATTTGGGATGAAATTTTGAATGTTTTTGTAAATTTTCAGCCAAAGCAGTTTCAGCTGTTTCTGAGAATGAACAAATAGATTGTTTTGCAAAGTTGAAAAATTCTGGTAACCTTTTCTTTGAAAAGTTCATGTTTTGGGGCAGGAACATGAAAATTTACAGGGAAGTGGCCTTTGTATCAGGGATTTTACTTCTATTGTTCTTGTGAAAATGTGTCCATACTAGATCAAATTATAAGACGTTGAAAAAAATCTCATTTTCCACATGCAGAGTAGAGTCTTCTTAAATTTTAGCAGTTAAAATCTCAGAAGTTTCTGTGCACACTGAGTGTGCCTGAACTGCTCACAGGTCTTAGTGCTGCCCACAGGGCACGTTTCTCATCCCCACAGAATGAATGAGAATGTTCCTGCCCGCCCAGGGCTACAGGGGCAAAATCAGAATTTCTCTGTGATAGGTGCTCCCGAATGCTCAGGGAGCAGGTGGCGGCAAGCACGGGAAATGAGATCTGTTTCTCCTTTGCTTTCACTGACTCCTCTGCTGGGACCCAGGCAATGTGGAGGAGGAAGTCACAGAATAGGTCCATCCCGTGCACTGAATGAGACAGGGGTCCTGTGGAAAAAATAGTACAAGATCATATAATTAAAGGCATAGGCAAAAAAAGGGCATGAATCAATGTTGTATAGGCAACCTTCATTCTGGCATTTCCTAACTTTGAAGTGTATCACTTTAAAACTTTAATCACATGTTTTTAATGAGGATGTTGTGGGGGTGAGGGGGAGTTGTGCTGTGAGATCCTCAGTCTGATAGAGGTCGTCCCATTAATGTGTTCAACCTCTTTGGCTCCACAGAGGCATCACAGCTTCTTTCCTGAACTTAGGTGATTATGGCATTGGCCTCTTTTAAACAGGTCTTTCTAAAGCAATTTATTTTGAATGGCTTTTGACGTAGATCATTGGTGGCTTTAGATTTTTATCTTCCTGTTTTTTATTTTACAGCATTGTAAACTGGCATTTTAATTTATGGTATGGCTTGTTGTTCTGGAACCTGGCATATGTATGGTAGATAGAAGCCTGACAGTTCAAGTTATTATTATTTATTTATGTATTTATTTGTTTTTCTATAAGAGCCATGGAAAAAACTATGCTCCTGTTTTAATTGGGTGGAGAACTTAGAAGGCAATATTGTAATTCATCCAGTTAATACCATTCCTTTCCTATCTCTTTTGTTCACCCTGCTACAAGAGACATTCAATTCAAATTAAACGTTCAGGGCCAAATTCAAATCTCACATCCACACCAATGTTTCCAAAATTTGGAAATATATTATGAATCTAAGGCTCTTATTGCAGCCTCCATGCCAAATATTGGATCCTCCATTGCTCTGCTATTCTGTGAAATGTGCTGATCCGCATATCCTTCACCTTTGTGTCAGTTCTCCAAGTGCGAAGAACTGGCAAGTAGTTTAGAGAACATAAATTACAGTTGACTTTGGAAAGAATAACCCCTGCTCTTGTGCCATTTGTGATATGTAGCCAATAGGGAACAGTCTAGGCATGTGAATGTTTCTTCATCATTCAGCTAAATCAGAAATCCAGATGAAAAATCTAATACTTACATAGATCATGTGTTATTTGTGGTGATTCCTGAAGGACTTTACAAATCAGCCAATGGATTATAGTGAGACAGGAATGTAGCATTTAAATCTGTGACAAATATAACCTTATTCAATTTCTCATAGACTCATAG
>ML675618.1:69597171-69634370 GCA_007922155.1 Mesoclemmys tuberculata | reverse complement strand
TCTTGTGTGAGAGAACACAACAGGTTTTAGCTACAAGTATATGATTTTATGTATTTGTCACACAATAAAGGGTGCAGCATTTTACAGAATGTGACAAGTGCATATACAGGCAAAAAGTCAGCATATCATTTAGTTTTCAGTTCACTAAGAGGCATAACACAACTCAACCAACTAATGCCAAAAATGACTTGTTTAACCTCATCATCTCTACAACTGGGGTAATAACACTTACATGCTTCATAGCAGTGTTGTGAAGCTTAACTTTTGATCATGAGAAGTACCGAACACACAGAATTCCTGCTGAAGTCAATGGGAGCTGTGGCTGCACAGCACCTCCCAAAATGAAGCCAGTGCTGGAGGAACTGGTCCCTAAAAATAAGCTGGCTTCAGAATAGGCAGAACTCTTGTGAGCAAGTCCTTGCATTGACCAGCTACACAGAAGCCGGCTACTAATGCCAATTTAAAACCGCCACAGTGTTTATCCATCTGAGTTCTGTATATGATACAGAATGTTAGAAAGGACTTCTACTGAAACTTGCAATAGCCATGCCCTGTCACCCTACAACTAGGCTAATTGAGGAAATGCTGAGCAACCACAGATTCATGGTGTATCTCAGGGATGCTGTCAGCAGCCCACAAACACTGAACAATGGAGTCCCATGAGGGTCTGTTCTAGCTCCAGCGCTTTTCAGCCTACTATACCAGTGATATTCCACCAACATCCTCTCACAAGTTCATGTACATGGATGACATCATGCTGGCTACTCATCCTTCCTCATTTGAAACCTCAGAAAAGATTCTAGAACAGGACCTAAAAGCACTAGAAACCTATTTCAAGTCATGGCAGTTAAAGGCAAATGCCTCAAACAGTGGTCTTAGCCAAGAAGACCTTAAGCATCAATTTCTGTGGGTTATCACTGATGCATGATCATAACCCACAATATCTGGGGATAACGCTGGACCATACACTCAATTTCTGTCACTGCCTTGAACAAACCAAAAGGAAAACAAAGGCCAGAAGCTTGGAAGAACATCTTGGGAAGTGATGCCTGCACACTCCAAATATCAGCATTAGCTCTGGTCTATTCCACAGTGGAATACTTTGCTCTGGGTCCGTGCTCACAACGTGGGATGACACCTGGGGAAGCACACTGGCTGCCACTGGAAGTGGTGTGAGGAGTATCAGAAGCTGGGAGTCCTAGTGCCACATATCAGGACCACTGTCACCACCATTACCCCTGTAGCCAGGGACTTGCTGGAGAGGACCCTGAAGGCCACCGTCCACACACTATACGTGGAAAACCTAAAGTGGAAGCCAGACCAAGGCACGGCCTTCAAGCTGACCAGCAAGTGGGATGCCAGCAGCCATTTCCTCCCCGGGGGCAGTTTCATTCAGTTCACCAACTGGAGGTTCATCCACTGGGACCGACTCAGTCCTGTTGAACAGAGCCATCCACCACGGGAACCAGAACAAGTGTTGCAGAAAGTGTGGCTACAGCAATGAGACCTTGCCCCACATCCTGTGCAGCTGCAAGCCCCACTCCAGACCCTGGCAGCTGCTCCACAATGCCATCCATAATTGCCTGGTGAAAGCCACCCCGCCACACCTGGGGAAGGTTGCGGCCGGATGTCGTCATCACCAACAAGGAGCAAAAAAAGATCAAGGTAAACGTCACAATCCCCTTCGAGAACAGGATCCTGGCCCTCCTCAAAGCCTGAGCTCATAAGGAGGTGAAGTACGCCCCTCTGGCCAACATCCTGAGAGTAAAGGGCTATAAGGTAGTGATGGAGACTCTGATCGTCGGAGCCTTGGGTGCTTGGGACCCCTGCAATGAGCGTTTGTGTGAATTGGCAACAAGATGGGAATTGAAAGCCTTTTTCTGATATCGTATGTACTGAAGGATTATCTATACCATAAATTCTCACTCAATGAGGGTCAAACCGCTTTCATTACCATACCTACTTCCTACAAACTATATTAAATGTAACGTTTGTATGAACAACGTACCCTCTTACCCGACAGCTTGTATTTTAAATCATCAAACCTGTTACCCTCCATCTGGGATACCACAAATTATGCTTTCCTTTTACTCTCCAACTTCCAGCCAAACTCTCTATACCTGCTGATAAACTGTACATTAGGCCTGGATGTCCAGAAACTCTCTTCTTTAAACTCTGTACCTGATCATTTCTTTAAACATTATCTTTAATAAAAACATTTAAATTTGTTTCCAAGTTTGAAGCAGAAGCCCACACACCATTTTAATGGACATGAAAATTAATTCCGCTCTTCGCATAATCAGCGGCATCCTTACATCAACAACAC
This sequence comes from Mesoclemmys tuberculata, assembly GCA_007922155.1. Lineage (NCBI taxonomy): Eukaryota > Metazoa > Chordata > Testudines > Chelidae > Mesoclemmys > Mesoclemmys tuberculata. Next base: position 69,632,044 of record ML675618.1, on the reverse strand, counting down.
TTCCATGGCTATCGATGCTGGCTAACATTACACCAGCAAATATCCGATTAGACACTGAGACAGTTGGAGTACAAAAGATCATGGCAAATACCACACTACCGCTACACCATGACCTAGAAACCCCCCCTCACCTCCGACTAAAATCAAGCAAACCCTTGTGGTCTCATGCCACATCCCTCTTTGCGCAAGATAAGGATGTTTGCAGAAGATAGACTGAAGACTGAACGGCTGCCAAAATACCAAAAAAAGATCTAATTAATGACCCAACTGTATGAGTGCTGGGCTTCTCCTCCACATGGCAGATATAGAGAGCTCTAAACTGTATCCACACCTGACATGGGAGATGCACATACTTACTCCATAGGTAGAAAGTGAATTGCTAAACTGCAACTGTGGCATGGTGCAAACTGTTAGACACATTGCAGATGATTTCCCAATCTATGCTCACTTTGGAGATGTCGCTGCCATTCATATGACTACCCCCTTTGCTCTGGAATGGATAAGAGACTTTAAGCTCCATCTGTAGTCACACCTTTGCTTGCATGGTTCCACTATCACCATATGAAAGAATAAGATAAAGCACCTTCCAGGATCAGCTGAGGATCCGCCCTCAAACTCTCAAGGGCTCACTCAGGGAAAACCTCATAGTCAATGGAGGACTGAGTAAGGACTGCACATTTTGCACTATGCTTGTAATATAGTTTGAGACCCTCAGATAGAAGATGATTTAAAAATGCAAACTATAACATTAATTGGTATTCACCATCATCCTCAATGTCATCATCAATTGCTTATATAAATAAAACCTAATCATATACATGTCAGATACACTGGAATGTTGGATTATAGTTTGTGACCTTAAGTCAAAATTAGTATATGAGAAGTGAGGACATTTCTCTAATTGAGACACCTATATGGGACTGCACAGACATAACAGAGTTTAGTACTTGGCACAGAGTTCTTTGATACAAAGTTTTTCCATCATAACCAAAATGACGTTTACAACAACCATCCTTCCCCACTGGCCCCATCACAAAATTCTATCCCAACCAGAGCTTCCTATATCCATGGAAAAGAAAAGAACCAAAGACTCCATGGCATCCACTAGGGAGTTCAGTTTGCCATTTTAATTAACTTGGGAGGCACTGAGATACTGTGGTGATGAGTGCCATTAAAAAACCCTACAATGGAGACATGGATAGGGTGGGCCAGTTGTTAAGCCACTAGCCTAGGAGTTGGAACACCTGATTTAAAGTCCCTGTTTGACCACAGACTTTCTGTGTGACTTTGGGCAAGTCACTTAGGCCCAGACCCTCAAAAGTATTTGTGCTTCTAACTTCCATTGATATTGGTGGTGCTGTGGCCATGTTTGTCCTTTGGTATTGGAGAGGAAAGCTGTCTCTGTGCAGCTGGAAAGCTTGTCTCTTTCACCAACAGAAGCTGATCTAATAAAAGATATTACCTCATCCACCTTGTCTCTCTATTGATATCAATGGAAGTTAGGGGTCTAAATATCTTTGTGGATATAGAACTTAGCTGCTCTGTGCCTCAATTGTCTATCTGTACCCTGGGGATAACAGTACTTTCCCACCTCACAGGTGGGAACTAACTAGTGTTAGGTAAGACTAACTACTGTAAAGATTGTGAAGTGCTCATATATATTAGTGATGGAGGTTATATGTTCGCTACATGAATTGTACCCATCATTTTCAGCCAAAGATTTTTTTATTTTCATATAATGCTAATTGGTGTATCACGCTACCCTGTGATATTTCTACTCCTCCGGTCCTAATGTTAGCCAAAATAAAAAAGCACAGAGCCGCACACAAACATTTTTATTTTCCAAAAGTTTACTGAACTTTTCCAGTTAACAGTAATGTCACGGGCCGCTGTCAACGGCCGATGGCTGTGGCCCTCCCCCGGCCTCCAACCCCGGGGGAGACCGCAGCGCCTCCTTAATTTCAACGAGGAATCAGCGGAACAAGCAGGCGAAATGCCTGGTCCCTGGGCAGCAGGGCAGGCAAGCCAACAGTCTATAGGCCTGGTCATCTTCCAGCCGTCCGGCTGGGGTTGGGAGGTCCTCCCTCTCCGGGCAGCTAGGGAGAGGAGGAGGGGGACGCAGGCCCACCCGTCTCCACTGCGTCCCAGCCCAGGGCCCTGTCAGTGGCACAGCTATTGCCACTGGTGCAGCGGGGCTCCGGCCTCAACACGCCGTGGGGGCTGGGCCCTTATCTCAGCCACTGGGTCTGGCTGTCCCTGGGCTACTTCCTCCCCGTACTCCCATGGCCCGGGTAGGCCGGAGGGATATAAGGCCCACAGCTGGCTTACCAGTCCTTCTTCGTTGGTGGGCGGCAACAGGGGTAGGTCGTCTGCATCCGGCAGCTCGTCCAGGTCACAGTATTCGTTGGGACTCTCAGCCTCTGGCAGCTCCTCGAGGTCTGGTCCGGCTTCTGGCGGGGGCAGCGGCCGGCAGCTCCTCCAGGTCTGGCCTGGCCTCGGGAGGTTTGACCCACCGGGGTCGGTCTGGCTCCTCTGGCCAGGTGCAGGGTTCATAGGGGGGGTCGGCCAGTCTTTGGGGCTCGTCGGCCAGTCCCAATCCCCTGCTCCCGGAGGTCCTACCAACTCCCGGTCCCGGGGTTTATCCAGGGGCCGGTGGGGCTTCAGCCTGGAGCGGCAGATGTTCCCTTCCTCTGCTGGAGCCCAGGGTGGCATGTCTGCTTCCCACAGCTGTCTGCCTCTTACTGGGGCCAGGGCCTGAGCTTTTATACCGCCCCTTCCTGTGCAGGACCCGCCTCCCTCCCGCTGGTTGGACTGACTGGTTGGCCCTATCCGGGTCTGTCCTAAATGTTGCCGGGCAGACTGGCGGGCTGGTCCAATCCCCTCCTGTTGCCGGGCAGTTTTATCTGGCTGCCTATACCGTTGTTCTATTGGCTGTGGCCCTCCTCCGGCCTCCAACCCCGGGGGAGACCGCAGCGCCTCCTTACAAGTAAAAACAAACCTTTAAGTTCAGTTCTGCTCCAAGCATTGTGCGAACCTTCAAGCTGATTCTTATTTTATGCAAACTTTTTTGTTGTTGCATCCCCAAGAATAGTCACAGAGGATGTCATAGTCTATATTATGTTCAGTATTATCATTATATCATGGTCTATTTATGTCAAGTCATGCCAAGAAAGAGTTATGTGGCTATGAAATAGTTCCATTGCCTGGAAGTTTTAAAAGTAGGCTGGGTAAGGCACCAGGAAATATACTATAGAGATCGATTCTACACTGCCCCCAGGAGAGGAATCGAAAGACTTATTATAATAGAGCTTTTCCTGCTCTAATTATTATAGCTCTAAGGCTATTCTAGCACTGAACAGCAGGAATGAGGCACATGATAGATAGATAGATAGAAACAAAAAAGTTTTCATATCTAACTATATTGCATACATGGTTTCTGTACTGACCATGCCTGAGAGAAGTGCGGATTTGGAACACCAACTCACAGCCATATGTGGAGACACATATACATGGTTATCAAAGAGCAGAGTGGTTTAGGAATTCTGCTGCCTTTTAGTGCACAGCCTTGAGCACTGTAGGTTGAGACCTTCATTTTGTGATTAGTCCCTTTGTTGCAAGAGCCTACTAATATAAAGCATTTTACGTTTTGAGCTTATTCTGAAAAGTGTTCTGACAGAGTTTGTGCTTATTAGTAAAAGAGAACAGCATAGCAGCAGAGGATTTTAGCTGATTACACTCTCAGTCCAGTCTGTTAGAAGGACTGTCTCAAATCAGTGCTCTGACTTGTATTACAGAGGGACAGTATGTTATTTAGCAAAGAAAAATTACTAGAGTGGGACCTGGTTTGCTTACCCTATTAATTCTTACATATGATACTAGCTTGTTATTATATGTTGACAGATTGCCAACTATGGAATTTATCTTCAAACACAATCCTTATTTTCTTAGGGCCCAGTTCCAAAAGACAAGTAAACCTATTTGGCAAATTACTGTAATTATTTGTTCATTGCCTTGTCCATAGCGGGCAGTTCAAGTGTGCAGGGTAATTACAAAGGGATTTGTCCACTACGTTATCTAAGTGAATAGCCATCTGCATCTTCCCCTCAGATGCAGTCTTTTCAGGTTTAGACCCGTCAGACATTGAGTAAATTGTGTCTGTTGCACAGTTCACTGATTATAGACCTACTGAGAAAATCTGAGGGTTTGTAGGTATAATGTCCTTTATAAATTATCCCAAACTGCTGTAAAATAAAAGTAAACAGGTTGTAATTCTTTCCCCAGAATCAATCCATAAATAATTTTCTACAATAAAAATGAGGGATCACCAAATTTGCATGAAATGTAGGTAACTTTGGGTGTGCAATGAGTGACATCCTTCAAAGTAAGGTACATTTAAGAGCTATGCAACTGAAAACATGTTCATTTTCTTATTTGAACAATGATGAATGTACATACCACATTTTATGAGGAGTTTAAGGGTTGATCACCTTGTTTCCTCGAAATTCCTTCAAGCTGCCAGTGTCAGGACATCCCTTTCAATGTGGAAACAGAGGCCTTGGTGAAACGGTTAAATAAACACATCGTTACTTTTGAGCTTTGGAAAAGGATATTAGATTACATACCAGGAGAGCAAGCCATGTCTGTCTTCAGTGTTAAAGAACATTTGAGTCTCCATTTTCTTGTAGTGCTGTGTTTAGTTTTGGTTATGAAGAGCCCAGAAGTTTAGTTTATTTATCTAAGCATTACTCTAATATAAACTCAATGTGCCCAGTTCTGCCTCTAGGTACGCAGATGGAACTCAATGGGAAAAGCACTTGTATGACTGAGGACAGAAGTGCATCCATTATCATTTTCCTATGCACCTGCATTTATATTTTTATAAATTGGGTAAATATTTTAATCAGATGGTCTTGATTTTTTTGATAATAGAATTGTTGGTTATAATGAGAATGATCAATAATTAAATCATATTTTATCTAAAATATCTAGAAACAACACTGATGGAGGCAGAATTAGAAGGGAAGAGCTGAATGTTAAGGAGGAGGTGCAGACAGCGGGAAATAGAAGTTGTGGATGGAGGCAAGTTTTCTGAAGATGAAGCAGGAATTTTAGAGGGGAAAGAAGTAAAATGGCAGTGCAGGGACTGGCAAAATTTTGGCAGTGAGGAGATCAAAGGGAAGGGATAAAAGTATCATGAAAAACAAAAAGGAGAGGGTGAGTATGAAAGCAATGTCATGACTGGGATAGAGATCACCAAAGGTGGGAATGAGGCAAAGAAGGAGGCGTGAAGGAGAAGAAAATATGGGTTAGGAAAGAGAAGTGGGTGAGGAAATGGTGATGATGCTGTAAAGAAATAGAACAGGGGGAAGAGAAAAGGAGCCATACATTAGAGGAATAAGGAGGTAAAAAAAAGTTGGTGGCTAGAAGGTTGGAATCAAATGACCTACAGAAATAATGTATGAGACCTCATGAAAGGGCGTCAGATAAATGCAGCAACAATGTCCTTGGGAGATTTAGACAAAAATATTCTTTCTTTTTTTAATTCTGTGATTGGCTTTAGCTATCAAATGACAGAAAACAGCTGCATTCCTAAAGCAACAACTGGACTGAACTTGTAACCTAATCCTTGCATTTGACACTTGGAAAAAATATTCTCCCTCCACATGTGATCCAGAAATATGAGCAGTACTCCGTTTATGAAATCAGTGAAGCAGTAAGATTAATTACACTGTTGTTAGCTTCCCTTCCCATGGTTTCTTCCCCCCAGCTCTTTTTGCTTAAATAGAGATAACAGTTTTTTAGAGACTGTACATTGTCTTCAATATCTGAAATGGGATTTTTAATCCTTTTTTAGCTTCTGACACGCTCATAATTTTAAATACTAAATACTTTGTTTTACAGAACACCCTCAGAGCTTAGAGTTACAAATAAATAGGAGCAGTAAGTGAAAGTAAATAATTGCTAAAAACACCCCTAATATCAGCATTTAACAGCATTCATTCTGTTGGAGGAAATTTTCCCTGAAAGTTTTCATACTAAAAACCCAGTTGATACAACATTTTTGGACCACTGCAGCTTTCTTTTTAGACATGAACTAAAAATACAACAAATAGCTATGACTCTAACATATGGGAACTGGCATTTAAGATATGGAAAATAATTCCTTAATACCGTAATTATATATGTTAGGCTATAAGACAAAGATATTGTACACAGGAATGTGAATGCTGAGAACATTTTAGCAGAGCCTGTGACAAGAAGCAATCAGAAAAGTTTTAAGAAAATACCAATGCTCTACTTCTACTACTTGTCACATATATTAAAGGCTAATACCATCCCACCTAAGCAGCAGTTCTTTCCATTCATTAGGCTAAATCAGTGTCCTGGAGACATGCCTGTAAATGAACTGCCTCAACTCAGCACATTCCAATTAAGAAGAGCGTCTTGTAATACAGCATACTCCCATTTTGTCTGAAACCCTGTTAGCAGAACCTCCATATTATCCCCTTCCTTGTCCCCCATGTATTTCATTTGGGGGGACAAAGAATGGAGTCAGATCATGCGAAAGTTGGGGTAATAGAGCAGAGATCCCTGGCCAGGATTGCGAAAAGCAGAAAGCTGATCCATAAGCCCTGGGGGAGGCCACTCTGCTGCTGAAAGGCTTCTTACTGCTCAATTATCTGAATTCCCAATTATCCAAATGAAATGCATGTCCCCCTTGCTATTCATATTCATAATGGGGATTATATTGTAGTATTTTAGATTTATGTAGCACCTTCCCAAATCATGTTATGCAGAGACATGCATTGAACCGCAGTGGCCTCTGTGATTGAGGGCTGCATGGGATGGTTGACAGGATGCTGCCCAGTATGGAGGGAAGGGGGAAAGATGAACCATGACAGCAAATTTACATTGCCACAGTGTACATCTCTAGAGGCCTATTTTTATCTGAAAAATGCAGACATTAAACTAACTGCGCATATCTCAGTTTATCTTTCTTCAGGATGAAGGGTTAAGCCAACCCAGTCTAGACAGGCCCCGGAGGTGACTAGAAGGACACTACAAATTTTAAACCTGAGATGCAGACCGCTTAGCTACCACCTTCAGCTGACTGTAAAAGCACATTTACAACTCTTTGTACCGTCTCCATTATTTTTTCCTATATAAGTCTACGGATCTGAGCCATAGTACCCTTTTCAGAGCTCTGGATCAGCATTAATTTACCTGCTGCCCACCTCTGGAATGTATAACTTCCTTTCAGGGCGAGTCTAGGCATAGAACAGTTTCTGCAGGTCAGTTTATTATATGGGTACACAATTTCTCACATGGTGTGCATTAGGGCCTACTCCTGCTCTCAGTGGTAAAATTCACACTTTCTTCAGTGGAAGGCTCAAGAGTGATAGCCATGGTGTGGTATGGTAGAAAGGTTTTGTCATAATGCTTTTCGGACAGAGAGATTACTCATTCAGGATGAAGCCATCAGTGTGTTATGTAGGTTATGTCAAGGGAGTGTATCAGAGATCTGGAAAATGAGAATAAGGATTAGTGGGCAGAGGGCAGCTGAGGCACTCAAAGTATAATAAATTCATTTATCACATGGTTCTGCAATTTATCATATATTCTCACTCCAGACATTTAATATCAGTTTCTCTCTCTGTTATCAAAACACATGCATGCCCTATCATGTTCTAACATATTCAAACTGGCCTCTGATTTTGGGGACTTCATTTTTGAACACCCAACTTCACACATAGGACCTGATTTTCAAAGAGGCAGAGCACTTACAGCTCATTTGTTTTTAACCCAAGTTGTGAGCATATAGTCCTGAAAATCAGGATGCATGTCTCTCAGTTAAGGCAATCAAAATAAGAACAGCCATACTGAGTTAGACCAATGGTCTATCTTGTCCACTATCCTGTCTTCCAACAGTGGACAGTGCCAGAATCTTCAGAAACAGTGAACTGCTCAGGGCAATTTATCGAGTGATCCGTCCCTTGTTATCAAGTCCCAGCTTCTAGCAGTCAAAGTTTTAGGGAAACCCAGAGCATGGAGTTTTATCCCTGACCATCTTGGCTAATAGCCATTGATGGGGCCTATACTCAATGAAATTATCTAGTTTTTTTCTGAACCTACTTATATTTTCGGCCTTCACAATATCCCCTGGCAATGAGTTCCACAAGTCGACTGTGGGTTATGTGAAGAGGAATTTCCCTTTGCTTGTTTTAAACCTACTTCCTATTAATTTCATTGGATGACCTCTAGTTTGTCTATTATGTGAAGGGGTAAATAACACTTCCTTATTCTCTTTCCCCACATCATTTATGATTTTGTAGACCTCTATCATATCATCTCTCAGTCATCTCTTTTCCAAGATGAATAGTCCAAGTCTTTTTAACCTCTATTCACATGGAAGCTGCTGCATACCTCTAATCATTTTCGTTGCCTCTCTCTGTATTTTTTCCAATTCTAAGATATCTTTTTTTGACATGGGGTGGCCAGAACTGCATGCAGAATTTAAACTGTGGGCATACCAGGGATTTATACAATGATATCATGATATTTTCTCTGTTATTATCTAGCCCTTTCCCAATGGTTCATAATATTCTATTATCTTTTTTAACTGCTGCACATTGAGCAGATGTTTTCAGAGAACTATCCATGATGACTCCAAGAACTCTTTCTTGAGTGGTAATAACTAATTTAGACTCCATCGTTTTGTTCATATAGTTTGATTATCTTTTCCAATGTGCATTACTTTGCATTGTCGACACTGAATTTCATCTGCCATTTTGTTGTCCAGTTTTGTGAGATCCCTTTGCAACACTTTGCAATCAGCTTTGGACTTAAATATCTTGAGTAATTTTGTATTACCTGCAAACTTTGCTATCTCACTGTTTACCCCTTTTCCCCCCATCATTTATGAATATGTTGCACAGCACTTGCCCCCAATAAAGTTCCTTGGGAGATCCCACTATTTTCCTCTCTCCACTGTGAAAACTGAATGTTTATTCCTATCTTTTGTTTCCTATCCTTTAACAAGTTACTGATCCCTAAAGGGACCTTCCCTCTTATCCCATGACTCTTTATTTTCTTAAGAACCTTTGATTAGGTTCAAAATCTTTCTGAAAGTCCAGGTACATTACATCCACTAGATCACCCAAGTTCACGTGTTTGTTGACACCCTCAAAGAATTCTAATAGATTGGTGAGGCATGATTTTCCATTACAAAAGCCACGTTGACTCCTCCCCAGCAAATCGTGTTCTTCTCTGTGTCTGATAATTCTGTTCTTTGCTATAGTTTCAACCAATTTGCATGGAACTGAAGTTAGATTTACTGGCTTGTTATTGCCAGGCTCTCCTCTAGAGGTTTTTTTAAAAATCAGCATCACGTTAGCTATTTACCACTCATCTGGTAGATAGGCTGATTTAATAGTTAATAGTCTCCAATTTCATATTTGAGTTCCTTGAGAACTCTTGAGTGAATATCATATGGTTCTGGTGACATATTGCTGTTTGACAGAGGTCACTTCTGTGTACATAAACACACACACAATATTAAACAGGAGAGAAAGGCAGTCAGTGTGATATGCCACATAACAATCTATGCTAGAAGCTGATTTAAGTCCTCTTAAATAAGAATAATATAGTGGGAGATGCTGAGCAAATATATGTATCATACATACACTCTGTGTGTGTCTCACTCTCTTAAACACACACACATAAAATACGCATCAAAGATATTTTGTCCATCCACCAATGCTATCGTATACTATTTAGATACTACTTCTTTTCTGAACCAAAATAAATTGTTGTGAAAAGAAGGAAAGAAATATATGACTCATAGACTGTAACATAAACCAGATAAGTTAGAAAAGAAGCCATGCAAAAGAAGGTATATTATCCCAAAACCAGTATGTTAGAAAGGGATTAGATGCCATTCAAATGGTCAAATTAAAAGGAAAACATTTAGAGTTGACTCTTAGTTCACATTTGTTGGTATATAAACTCTTGGACCAAGTTAGCCCTCACTCCATGTTTTTTAACTTGACCACTTAAATGACTAATTCTTTTCTTATGTGGCTGTTATTTTATGGATATCACAAATTTATAAGGCAGAGTCTTTTATTTTATGTTGGATTTTGTACATGTGAAATCTTTTTGATCAGCTATCCTTAAGCTACTGCAGCTCATTCTTTGTCCTTTCTGACATCAGCTTCTGTGGAAAATCCTACAGGTGATTGATTTCAAAGCCATGTGAAAGCACTCAGCATCTCCCACTATATAATTCTTTATTTCAAAGAGGTAAATCAGCATTTAATATAGATTATTATAGGGAGAGTTACACCAGTTTGATATTTCATCTGTTTAACTTCCCATGAATGTGGTTGAAACACATATTCTTTCCTTTTAGCATTGTAAAGTTTATCCTTGCAAAATACTGATCCTCCTTATCTTTATTTTATCATTACACTGTATAATGAGTTTTTTCCAAATCACAGTACAAAAGAGATTTGTAATGGAACATTAAAGCCTAATTTTCACTGATCAAGAAACATAATCCCTATAAATATACCATTATAATTCCATGCAGACTTTATTAGATCCTTCACCAGCTGTATCTAAAGGACTTAATCACTAATAGTAATTACTGTGGATAAAAATACTAATATTTAGCAATCTGATACCTAAGGGACCCTGGTAAGTTAAAGGGGTGTCTGCTTTCTGTAGATTCCTGGGACAGAACTGGAGGACTAGACACATCCCCCAGCATTGTCACAAGCCAAAGGCAGCGCTCCCTGTTAAGCAGTGTATGCAATGTTTCTTTGTGCCACTAGGGCTCCGGCACTGAATCTGTATGTTGACTTTCACATAGCAAATGGCAAAGTGGAAGCTGAGTAAACACAGTGTATGTTGCAACAACTCTAGTGTGATCCTCACTATTGTTCTTTCCCCAACTCTTGCAACCAGGCATTGTTAGCCACATATACCACAGCAGCTGCTATTGGCAAATCTCAGCACTTGTCTCTGGCTCTGCACTCAGCAACCATAAAAAGGGCTGGATTGAGGTGAGTTGGGCCTCCTGTGGCTCTATCCCAATACCATGACCCCAGCCCGCACTGGCAGTGGCAGGGGGCCACCTCCTCATCCAGAAAGGAGGAAGCAATGGCATGGGGCACCCTCCCACACACATTCATTGGCAGAAGCAAGCATCCTCTTTCCCTAGTGGGGAGGCAGGAGTGACAGGTGTGGGGAGCACCCTTACCCTAGCAACCGGAAAGTGTGTTCTTGTATAAGTCTCCTGCGTTCTCCTCCTTGCACATAGCATCAGATCCAGGAGAAAAGGAAATACAGCCTTAAGTTTTATTACTGTTTGGAACCCCTTTGCCCTCCACCCTTTGAGAATGAGATTCCTCTTTAAAGGATTCCCAGGCTAACTGCAATTTGGAAAAACTCAGGTAGTATTGGAACCTCTCTTCCAGGGTTTGGGGACATAGGCTCAGTTCTTCAAAGGAATTTAGATGCTTAACTATCAATGATTTCAATAGGAGTAAGGCTCCTAACTCCCATTTAAGATCTGGGTCACAGGGTCTGCGTACAGATGGACCCAGTCTCTTGCAGATGTTACAGTATTCATGAGGTTTGTGGGCTGGACCCAGTATTGCCAAGTCTCATGTTTTTACCACAAGCAAATAAAAAGAGCCCAACATTTAATATTTGTTAAAACCTCAGAATTGTAAAGATAATCTTGTGATTTTTTGGAGGCCTGACTCGTGATTTCTGAAAATCTGGGTGTGGCCATACTGCGGTTACACAAACTGTTCTACAGAGGAGGCAAACATTGCACCCTGCCTCCACCCTGACAGGAAAATTCAGAGCGATACCATCAGAGGAACCTCATGGAGGTCCCTTCCCTTTGACTCCCCTTCCTGCATGGGGTATTAAGAACTGCATGGTGATCTGATTAAAGAGCTAATATTGTCCTCATGAATAAAATATTACAGGTTTTGTAAAAAGTTAATGACATTATTTAGCTACAACACTGCTTTTAAGTCTTGTGTGTGGCATAATAAGGTGACTGTTACATGGTACATTAGCATAGTTCAGCCGTAGTGAGACAGCAAACAATTGTCAACCATAAGGGATCTTAGAATGAGGTCCCCCAACTCCTGATCAGAGATAGCTGTGAAAAGGGAAACTGATAATACTGTAGAAGCCAGAAACTACTGAATCTGAATCCCATCTCTGCTGCTGACTCCGTGGGTGGCTTTGAGCAAGTCATATCATCTCTCCACTTCAATGTTCTCTTCTGCATAATGGAGTAATAATATACTCCCATCTCACAAGGAAGCTACTATGCAAGAGCTACTAGCTTTACTATGGCATTTTTCAGAATAACCCTGTAACCTAGCCAACATAGCATCAGGTTTTTCAATTAAACAGCAACTAAACGTAATGTCCCACAATATTGTAAATAACGAGCAGAGAGCAGTAGCATTTGTTTCGCTAAATAGCCACTGCACTATCAATAGGTACAGGTGAAAAGTGCTATTAAAGCCAAGTGTCATTATTTATTTATTTATTTATTGTTATACTCATTACTGGTGCCTTGAGTAGAAGTCCAGATGTCAGTGGTATGGTTCCAGTGTAGTCAAAGGAGCTGTGCTGATTCACGACCGCCGAATATCTGGCCCAGTAAAACCACACTGAGTTCTGTTCTCTGTGCTGCTTTATAAGTTTCTTCTTTTGTGTGAAAAGGTGCAATAGCTTTACTGTGATGTGACTGAAGAGATAGTTACTAAGTTCAACAAGACGCAGGGGACCTTTTTGAGATGTGGCTCTCCCTGTCTCGGCTTGAAGTAGAGGTAATATATTTCATGGCACGCAACAATTAATTCAGCTGTACGCTTTGGTGGGTTTTTATATAATACCAAATGTTCCCTTGTTCATTTCCTGTAATATTGTCACACGTCAAAAAAGATTTGTATTTTTATTTTCAGATGCTGTTGTGCACCACATGCTCATAATTGCTGAATATTTCGCTGTTCTGAAGATTTAACTCAAATGTAAATCTTCAGGGGCTTTTTAACATGCTCTTTATCAACTCATGGTTTGCACATATACATAAACGGTTGGCAAACTTGGCATAAAGTAAATGTCATTTTCAAAATAGGCTGCAGACTTAGAGTAGAGAAGAGGTTAAAAAAGTAGAGTTTAGAGTGTTGAGTAAATGTCAAGCCTGCCAGAATCAATTGAAAATGAGCATTAATGCCAACCCTAGCTGGAATGAAGAGAGGTTTTCCTCCTCCCCCAGTCCAGTCTCAGTGGAGTACAATCAGGATGGTACTAATGAGCAGAAAACTTGCAAGGTAGTGGTGATGTTTCCTTCAGAAACACTATATGCACTGCTACCCTAAGCTCCCTAAGGACGTGAAATCTGTTATTGTTCCTCCTGGGAGGTCCGTTTACACTTAACACACATCTGGCTTAATTAGGTTGACAGCTGCTGCAAGTACAATTGGACAAGGTCCAGGCAACAGAGTGCATTAGCATTTGTTTAATGGTTTAACCTTTCATAATCTGATCTCCACTGCATACATGAACCAGAGAGTATCTTTTTATTACTTGTTAATATGCGTTGTGTGGGTGCGTGCGTTCGCACACACATACACACCACTAAAAAAGTATATGGTCTGAAAGCCAAAAAAAAAGTATTTCCAAATGTAAACTTGTGATTTTTTTTTTTTTTTTTTTTAAGCATGTAAAATATAGGCAAAACAGGAAATCATCTGATGAACCCTGTGGCTGAAGAAAGTCCCTCCGCTGACCAGATTTTGTATACTTATCGTTAGGGGTATTTCATTAACAAATCTTTAGGTAGTAAAAAGTGGTTATAGTTATCGCTGCTCAGGTAGATACAACCAGCACAGAATGTGGTCCAGTGCAGATTCATGACAGATATATAAAGTTAATGTCCTTCATAGTTACAGAATGATATGAGCTAGACTGCTCTCACTTATACTGGTGTAAATGCAAAGTAATTCCTTTGAAGGCAAAGGGGTGACTCTAGTCATACTCTAGTGCAACTAAGTGCAGAATATAGCCCAAAATATTATGTTTGTACTTTGCTTGCTCAAGGAGACAGTTTTTCTGTACCCATTGAATTCATTTTTCCAATTTTAAATATTCTTTTATGTCTAACTGGCATAACTCCCTATAAAAACAGCCTTTGGCAAGCTGGTTTCTGCATAAATCCAAAACTTATTGTATCATTGAAAGCAAAGCCGAATCCAAAGGTGACTTGCTAATTCCAATAGTCTTTCTTTAGCATTTTATTTACTGAAAATGGACTGACGTACTATTTTACCTAACAAATCATTTTCACCTTTTTAAGGGTTCAGTGGCTGTGATATTTTCACCTGTTTGGAGATTTTATATTTCAAAACAAGCAAAACCCTCATATAGACAAGAAGCACATTTAAACATAAAACAGTTTACCTCGTCATGAGGTTCTGTTTTCCTTTGTGCTAAGGTAACAAGCTTAGAAAGCTTGTGGATCAGGTCCTCCTCTCCTGATTAGTACGGGTACAACTGCCATTTAATGGAGTTATTCCTTTAGCTCAAGTGACAAAGTTCTGTGTTTTGTTGCTGAAGTTCTGGGATTCAAACTCTGCTTTATAACCTGTGAGGTCATTACACTTTCATTTCAGGTGATGCATTTGAATGTATGTTTTCTCCCTCTCGGTCCAACTTCATCTTTACCCAGTTTCTGCAGTGAATTCTTAGAGCCAATTCCATGTCAGTGCCATTGACTTCAATGAGAGTTGCGGGCACTCAGAACCTTACAGAACCGGGTCCATAATAAAGGACGAATGAAGTGGAAATAGTTGACTAGCATAGAGTTATATATTTTAAGGCAAGATCAGACCCCTGTGATCATATACTCTGACCTCTTATAACACAGCCACAGAATTTCTTCTAGTAGTTCCTGCATGAGGGGGTGGGGGGTGGTATTCTTCCTTTCTTTGTAAGTGAAGGGTATAAATCCTAGCATGATCAGTTTGCTGAGAATATTGTTATTATTGAGGTTAATCAGGATTGAGTCGCAGTGGGCTAAGTGATGTGCAAACATATTTGATACTTGGCATGTGAACTTCAAGCTCTGTTGGCTAGTTCCTATCTAGGTCACAGTGTATTGTTTCTATTCCCTCAGAGGACAAAGATGATTTAGATAACGGGGGGAAGGGGCCTTGAAGAACCTTCCTCCCCAAGGTTTTGAATCTCTCAGGGAGAGATAGCAGATAAATAGAATCTAGGGAACATTAGAAAAATATAAACCCTTTCCCAAGTCATGAGTCCTAGAAAAAACGAGGTGAATATAAGATTTATTGTCTGGACGCAGAGTTTAAATTAATTTTTTTTCATCACACCGATACAAAGTAACTGCTTGTTGGTGTGCAGCCCCTGCTGCAAAGTGTAAAGTCAGATTTTTCTCTAGATCATTTAATTATCTCCATGCTGGGGCTCTTGAAGGAGGTTGTCGGAATCTCGTTCCTCTTCTATATCAAACAGTATCCAGTTCCCTGTGACATATACCATTTTCACATCTGGCCACATTCAGAACATAAGAATGACCATATGGCATGAGACCAATGGTCCACTTAGCCCAGTATCCTGTCTCTGACATTAGCCAATGCCAGATGCATCAGAGGGAATGAAGAGAACAGGGCACTTCTGAGTGATGCAGTCCTTCTTGTCTAGTCCCAGATTTTGGCAGTTGGAGATTTAGAGACACCCAGAGCATGGGGTTGCATCCCAGTGTATGTTGGCTAATAGCTTGTCCTCCATGAACTTATCTAGTTCTTTTTTGAACCCAGTTATACTTTTGCCCTCCACAGCATTCCAAATGCAGTGTGTCCCACAGGTTCCACTTGCTGTTTTAAAATTTGATATCTGGCAATGAGAGAGTTTAATATTCACTTCATGCAGAAAATTGCATGAGTAAAACTCAGACACTTGAATGTTGATGGAAAACAAATGAAAAAGAGATCTGGCACTGCAGAAGGCAAAGTCTGATATGATTAGGAGTTTTGTGTTTGGAAGGCATTCTGTAGGAGACTGAGCTGGGATTACTCACGTGCTTAAAATTAGGCACTTCTTTAAATACTTTACTGAATCACTGCCTCATTGATGAAAAGAACATGTTTCACTGTAATCTCATTTCTGTCAGATATCCACTCCTACTTTCCCTGAAGAATCACTGTATTGCTTGAAAATCTATCCCTAAATCATAATGTGACTGAGAATATTTTAATTTTAATAGGACATTTATTTCAAAGAAGATAAAACCCAGCTATTTTTTGAAGTATTCAAGCTTTAATTCTAAAACCCTTCCCTGTGTATCAGTCTTATTCTCTTCCCTTTGTTTTTGCTTGTTCCTTTAGAATGTTAACTCTTTGGAACAAGGATCTGTTATGTTTTTGGCTCTTCTCCCTTAACATATAGCACCGTGCACACTTAGCATGCTATGTAAACCATTATTATTAATAGCCTAGCACTTTTTATTCACAGATTCCAAAGTGCTAGACAAGGGCAGAAAGTATCATTATCCACACTTTGTAGATGGGAAAACTGAGGTACAGAATAGCGGAGCAACTTGACCAAGATTACCTAACAGGCAAGTGGTAGCAGTCGGACCAGAACCCACCTTAGATCAATGTACAATCCACTAAGCCACACTACCTCTTGTTGATAATATTGGAAATTGTTATTGTGCAATCAGAATTAAAGTTGCCTATGTGTTTTGTTCTAAGAACTGCACTTTAAAGGGGTAGAAAATAAGCAGGTTTAAGGGAACTTGAGAAAAATTTAAATCCCTTTTCCTTTCTGGGCCATACAAGTCTTTGCCAAGACTTCAATACTTTTATTTTTCAGCTTAAACATCTTTCTCTTTGATTCATGTCATGCACTTTAGGGTTTGTGAAACTATAGTAACTCAGTGCAAATGAAAAGTATAAAATTAATAGTTCCTGGCTCTCTAGAGACATAAGAAAAAAATAGATATCTTTTCTTGAACGTGCTGATACTATACTGAAACAAGTTGCAGAGAGAGGTGCACATGAATCTCATTTGATGATATTCATCATCAAACTCATAGATCCTTTTTGTGCTGTAAAAGTTGTTCTTGAAAGATCAATATATCCTATTACAGTCAGTTCAACCAAATATCATGCTGATAACCCTGCTGACGTAATGCTTTAATTGTACTTCCCAGTTCATGGAGGCTGTACTTCCCAGTTAATGTTGCAAAGAGGCGCTGAGAAAGAGAATGAAAAGGGCCAAATTATCTTTGCAACCAAATGGGTGCACCTGTAGGAAGGCATGAAAATTAGCAGGTAATTATCCTCCATTTTCCACTGAGATTTTCAAAAAAATGTTTTGAAAAGATATTTCAAGACTTTTATAATGTTGCAAAAACCCAGCTTTCTTGTAAGATCCCTGAATGTGGTCACCAATTTAGAACTAATTATAATTGACTCAAGTGAAAGAAACAAGATTTTTTCGTAATACCAGCCAATTCTTTGGTTGCAGCAAAGTTGTTGGAGCCAAAGTAATGGATTCACTGCTAAGTATGGATGTGATTCTGAATTCAGTTTTAAAAGTGTGAAGGAAGAAGTGGCAAGATGTGGCTATAGCCTAAATATGTGGGGCAAAGGACCCGGAGGTGTTAAAGATGAAACTAAGAGCAACAGCCTGGGACACTGGGAGGATGCTGGAGTGGTCAGGAGTACCTTCCTGAAGGAAAAGTGGTCTTTGAAAGTATCCAGGCTAATATCTATCTAAATAGCTCAGTGCAGGCTGTTAAAGTTGCCAACGTTTTCAAACGTGCATAGCTAAAGTTAGAACCCTAAATCAATAGTGTCACTGAGAGCTGCTGATGCTCAGCACTTTTTAAAATCAGGCCATTTTTATTTAGGAGCCAGGCACAGATTTGAAAATTTTGGACATAGTCTGACCCCGTGCAGCTCATATGAGTATTATCTGACACGCGTGTACTTTATGATAGTAATGTAATACTGTGTACTGAAAAAGTCCTTGAATGAACTGCATGTTATAATTGCACTCACTCATCTTTTATAGTATACACTTTTATATGTGTGAGGTTTCTTTTTTCCTTTTTTTTTTAGTTAATTAAATATAAAAAACACTTATCCCTATGACAACAAAAGTCTTTTGTCTTGTCAGGCTCCAGGCACTGATGGTAGGACTTCTTGGTGCTTTCTCCTCATTGATTATTGAGTCAAGCTACTTTGTGTGAGAACCAAGCATGCAACTGTAAACAGTGATCCAGAGAAAATAATCCTACAATTGTCTGAGCGTTGTGAAATTAGTGAGTAAATGTATCAATACTTCCTTCCTTGGTGAGCTACCAACTTCACAGACCTGACTAGATTCATAGATTCCAAGGGCAGACGGGACCATTGTGATCGTCTAATCTGACCTCCTGAATGACACAAGTCCCAAAATAATTCCTAGATCATATCTAAAAATCATCCAATCTTGATTTTAAAATTGTCAGTGATGGAGAATTTATCTCTTCCCAAATTTTTATGTCATCTGAAAACTTTATCCATGTCAATAATTATATTTCCTTCTTTTAACTGTTTATTGATTGAGTCCCATATCATCTGCTCCATTACATTGCCTGGGATCGATGTCAGACTGACAGGCATATAATTACCCAGGTCATCCAATTTACTCTTTTTAAATATTGGCATAACATTAGCTTTCTTCCAGTCTTTTGGAACGTCACCAGTGTTCCAAGACATACTGAAAATTAAGATTAATGGTCTAGTGAGTTCCTCAGCCAGGTCTTTTAAATTGGTAGATGCAAATTATCCAGGATTGCTGATTAAAAATGTCTAACTTTAGTAGCTGCTGTTTAACATCCTCCTGTGATACTAGTTGAATGGAAAGATTGTTATCAGATTATATGGTTACATCATCTGTTTTTTCCCAAACACAGATCAGAAATATTTAGTGAATACTTCTTACTTTTCTACATTCTTATTGATAATTCTATCATTTCCATCTAATAGCACACCCATACCATTGCTAGGATTCATTTTCATCCTAGTACACCCCAATTATGCATACAAAATGCTGGATTAAATTAGCTGTTAACACTCAAAAAAGAGATCTTGAAGTCATCATGGATAGTTCTCTGAAAACACATGCTTATTGTGCAGTGGCAGTAAAAAAAGCTAGCAGAATGTTAGGAAGCATTAGGAAATAGCAAGAAAATATCTCAAAAAATACCACTATATGAATCCAACATCCTCTAGCAAGGAGTTCCACAGGTTGACTGTACCTTGTGTGAAGAAATATTTGTTTTTGTTCATTTTAAAACTCCTGCCTATTAATTTCATTTGGTGACCCCTAGTTTTTGTGTTATGAGAAGGTGTAAATAACACTTCCTTATCTACTTTCTCCACACTAGTTATGATTTTATAGACCTCCATCATATCTCTCCTTAGCTGTCTTTTTTCCAAGCTGAAAAATCTCAGTCTTATTAATCTCTCCTCATATGGATGTTTTTCCATACCCCTAATAATTTTAGTTGCCCTTTTCACTATCTTTTCTAATTCCAATATATCTTTTTTGAAATGGGGTGACCAGATCTTCATGCAGTATTCAAGAAGTGGGCATACCATGGATTTTATAAAGAGGCAATACGATATTTTCTGTCTTATTATCTATCCCTTTCCTAAAGATTCCCACCATTCTGTTAGCTTTTTTGACTGCCGCTGCACATTTAGTGGACGTTTTCAGAGACACTAAATGTGACACTAGAGTCACTATCCACAGTGACTCCAAGATCTCTTTCTTGAGTGGTTGTAGCTTATTTAAATCCCAGCATTTTGTATGTATAGTTGGGGTTATGTATTCCAATGTGCATTACTTTGCATATATCAACATTGAATTTCATCTTCCATTTTGTTGCCCAGTCACCCAGTTTTGTGAGATCCCTTTGTAATTATTCACAGTCTGCTTTGGACTTAATTATCTTGAGTAGTTTTGTAACATCTGCAAATTTTGTCACCTCACTGTTTGCCCCTTTTTCCAGACCATTTATGAATATGTTGAGCAGTACTGGTCCCAGTACAGATCTCTGGGGGACACTACTATTTACCTCTCTCTATTCTGGAAACTGACCATTTATTCCTACCCTTTGTTTCCTACCCTTTGTTTCCTATCCTGTAAACTGATTACTGATCCAGGAGAGGACATTTTCTTTTATCCCATGACTGCTTACTTTGCTTAAAAGCCTTTGGTGAGGGACCTTGTCAAAGGCTTTATAAAAATTTAAGTGCACTCTATCCACTGGACCATCCTTGTCCACGTGCTTGCTGACCCCCTCAAAGAATTCTAGTAGATTGGTGAGGCATGATTTCCCTTTACAAAAACTGGGTTGACTCTTCCCCAACAAACTGTACTCACTTACATGTCTGATGATTCTGATCTTTACTATCATTTCAACCAATTTGCCTGAAGTTAGGCTTACTGGCCTGTAATTGCCGGGATTGCTTCTTGAGCCTTTTTTTAAAATTGGCATCACATTGACTATCCTCCAGTCATCTGGTACAGAAACTGATTTGAATGATAGGTTACACAGCACAGTTAATACTTCTTCATACAGTGCACTGTCAACCTGTGAAACTGGTTGCTAGGTGATGTTGTTAAGGACAAAAGTATAACTGGGTTCAGAAAATAATTAGATAAGCTCATGGAAGATAGGTCCATCAATGCCTGTTAGACAAGATAGTCAGGGATACACCCTCATGCTCTAGTGGTCCCTAAACCTATGACTGCCAGAAGCTGGGACAGGATGATAAGGGATGGATCACTCAATAAATTGTCCTGTTCTGGTCATTCCCTCTCAAGCTATTGGAAGACAGGATACTGTGCTAGATGAACCATTGGTCTGATCCAATATGGTTGCTCTTATGTTTTTGTATAGACCAAAAGCACCACTCACCAAGTCACAGCTGAAACATAGAATCCACAGCTACACCCTCTGAAACACTCCTGTTAGCTGTCTGTGTTCCTGCTCTCAGGTTCACCTAGCAAGTTACTTTTTATACCAAGTGTCCCTGCTTTGCTCAGCCCAGCTCTGCTCCTCACCACCAGGTGAGCATTCCTGGTGAAAAAATAATATTAATTAATAAGTAATCTGTTTTACCAGGGAATGGGGGAGATTTATGGAGTGCTTCATATGAAATGCTTAGTTAATTTCCAGTATCCATTTTAAAGATTAATGCCATCTGAAGGGCAAAGAGCCTCTTCAGTTGTGATTGTTACCAAACTCTTCATAAAACATCATAGCTGAAAACTGAATTTTAAAACCCACAGTGTAGCTGACAAAAGACAAATACATGCTTTTCTCTGAGCACTGATTTTAGGCTTTGAGCCAAAAAATGTATCTACTTTTTTAATTTTACCAAGATTTACCACTGACTTTTCAGTCAAGTGATAAAAGTAGATGCATGTCAATTCATTTATACGATGATGCTTCAACCCACTGGAGTGACGCTGGTTCTCCATACACTACACACTACAAGTTCCCAACTAAGGCAAGGAGTGCTCTGCAGGCTGCCTCTTTCCTGATAGATGATCAGGAGTGCTGGAACTAGGTATACAAACTCGTAAATGCTCCTCTCCATGGAAATCTTTAGTAAACGGCGAAAGATTTATACGATCTGAAGAGAAATCAGAGTGGAACTAGTGTCCTGGGGGTGTGGTAGCACCCCCCACTATAAAAGTTTTCCAGCACCCCTGTAGCTGATAGGCCTGGTGGTCAGGAAGAAGGCATAAAGGAGGTAAGAATATTATAACAGCAGGAATTGTGGAAATCTGAAAAATCCTGTTTCTACTTCCCAGTCCCCACGCCACTGCAGCAATACTCCCCACCTGCCAAAGCACTGACATCAGAGAGCAGCAGGGCAAATGACCTCTCTGAGACAGCCGTCTCAGATTCAGCCCATCCCAAGAGCAGCAAACTTACTCAGGCAACTACATGTCCCAGCTCGTCTTCTCTGCTGCCATGGCCTTCAGCTGAGACATGAGTGCACACAAGCAAAGGTGGATTTGACCCCACCCTCAAGGTCTTCTTTTGCGCCATTGTAGCCACACACTTCTCATAAGAGGACAAATGGAAGGATGGAAGAGAGGAAGCCACTGGGGAAGAAAAGGGCTGAAATGGGGTATTTATGGAATCTCTGTTTTTGTGGCAAATAATGGACTTGGGTATGGCTGAAGTGGGGCTTAAGCATGCTATCACCACTTTCCCCCTTTATCAATGACTAAGGCTGTCATTTTCTGGGTGTGAAAAGCATTGGAGCCCTTTTGCATGCTTTTATGAGTGATGGATTTAAACTGAATTCTTTCTCTGTGTATTGACATATTGAAGGTTTATCCTTTATATCAAGACTGCCAAAATGTACAATATCTATTGACCTTTATATTTCACAGTAAAGGTTACCTACCATCTGCAGTCAGATACAATTCCCCCTCGCTCCATGACATGGGCCTCGAAAACTGAGGTGGGGGGGAGGGGCCTCTCCTACAGCAAATCTAGGCATTGCATTAATAAAGAACTTGATTTTATTTTAGCACCTTGAAAATATACAGTTTGCTTTTGTACTTCACTTAGTCACTACTAAGTAAGAATGTCCAAAAATTGCAGAATTGAAAAACACATGCAGTACTCTCTGGCGAAATGGAACATTAGCTAGCTTCTTGGTTTCATATAATGATTACATTCTTTGTACAACTGTCTAGAATGTGGCTGACTGAAGAAAGGGAATAGCTTACACTTGATATACTGATTACACTAGAAAACAAGTCCTTTATGTTTCTTGCAGAAAGACTGACAGAAGCACAGGCTGGTGGGACTCGCATAGGCACACAGAATTCCTCTTCACAAGGAAAGACCCTGCTTAGTGAGTCATTTTCCAGTCAAAGAAGAAAGGATCCAGATCCTGCTGCAGAGGAAACCTCCAATCTACCCTAGACTACCAAAAGCAAGCTGATCCTGGGAGAAAGAGATGGACTTTGAGTGGCTGAGACCATCCGAGTACTGACTATCCCCTTCTAGTCTGAGGAGAACAATCTGACTTATCAGGGATTGTCCTTGCTACAATAATTTGATAGTGCAAAAATTATATTTCACAGCTATTGTTTTATTTAACTGTAGCTTCCAATAAAAACAGTATTAACTAGGGACATCTATGCACTTTTGCTGTCCTCCAAAGCTTCCAATCAAGTGTAATTAAGATACACGAGAAACAAGACACTAAATCAGTTGAACCGTTTTCCCTCTAAGGACAGTAGTTCTTCTGTTCACTTCAGAAGGCCAACAATTTACATGAGACAAGAACAATATAATTCACATTTAAATACAGTTATTGGAAGCCATATCCCATTGGCTATAAGAGGAGGCATTTGTTGTGTCAAGTCTATTGCATGCAGGCCATTGGTTGTGAGATTAGGGGACCCACCAGACTGGGTGGAAAAAGAATATTGTAAAATTGATGGGTTCTCCACAAATGCAGGGAGCTCTAGATCTGTACTCAAAGAAATCAGAGAGTATTTTTTTCCTAGAAGTCGACTTTTAGAAGTCAAAGATATGTTCAGGTAGTAAGAAGATTTATAATGTATTTATTTTATTTTATTTTGGGTAGTGCCCACAATGTGTTAGGTGCTTTTTAAACAGAAAAGAAGAGACAAATGATTGTAAATGAGGTATCTGAAAGCCTGAAAAGCTTCCACTGAGTATTTTGTTTAAGTCTTAAATATTTGCCTTCACTACCAGATAATATTATTATAGTATTATTCTTACTATATTTAGTATAAAGGATATTGGAATTCTGTGGTAATGTTATCTGCTTGCAAAACGACATATGTCAAGATATTAATGGCAAGCACTGGGCTATAGGTAAAAATTAGAATAGAAGAGAAATAGGTTAAGTGACTATTCTCCTTCTAGAAGCAATAACAACTGATTCAATACCCTTTAGTTGACAAATATGGTGAACTGAATACCTCTTGAATGCTTCTCACAGATTCTATTATGAAAGTATTTTCTAGTCTAAACAAAGGAGTAGTTTTCAGAAACCTGATAGGTTTAAAAAAGAAAAGAATCTAGGTATTTTGGTGAGGAAGGTTTCGCTAGGTTAGATTAGTCATAACTTGTTCTTGTTAAAACACACAAAGAATATATCAGATTCTTCTATAATATGCATGTAGGTATATACTGAATTAGAAGATTATTAGCTTATTATTTGGCTAATATGCTGTAATTAACTGAGCTACTTTGTTGAAATTACTAACTGGGGGGATTCCCATTCCAGAAATTGAATGGCTTCGCATCTCAAACATGTTCTTCATGGCACCTCAGCTTTAAAACATAAGTTTAATTATATTACCGCTTTATTTGCTGCAGCTGCTATTTTATACATGTTCACCTCAACACAGTACCATCGCTCCCAGTATCACTTCCTGTGTTTTATAATTATCAACTGGTAAAAAATTAAGCCAAAAAACGTTTGACAATGACACTGTAGCTTGTTTACACCCAAATTAGATTTGAAGGATTAAATACAATTACAGAGTCAGTTGGATTAGTATAGTTTGTTAATTTAAGGTCATTTCACCAACCTTCTCTGGGGTTGTTAGGCATAGAGATGGGCACAACAGAACGAGGTTTTTATTTCATCAGGTGATGTCCATTGTGTCCCCAAAAATGAAATCTTGAATCAAGAATTTACTATTTTTTATGCTTAGGTATGCTGTTAACAGCTTTTGTTATTGAACTGTGTGGTCCAGATGGCCAAGAAGGAAACAGTTGACAGAAAGAAATGACTTGCAGAATAATTTTGCATTAGCATTTGAAAAGGACAAAATGAAACCACACAGACACATATGTAATGTGGTTGGCAAAGAACAGGGCAGCTGGAAACAGTGTCAGTGAAAGTTTGTGATTTACAAAGAAAGGAGAATTAGTGCCTAGTGGAAGTCTATGTATTCAATGATTCTAAGACAATGGCGAAGTATTATAAATGAAAATGAAACCTATAGAAATGGCAATCAGCAAAGACAAAAAATATTCATGCATAAATTTACAGATTTAGGAAAGGCCAAATGAATCCAAAATGCTCTCAGAGGGGAAGTGTGGGGGAAATCCTGTCCCCACTGAAGTCAGTGGGAGATTTGCCATTGGTGTCACTGGAGCCAGGATTTCACCCTAAGTGCACAAATTTGTAACCTAAGAACAACATATTTGCTCATTTCCTTAGAAGATACAGTAAATAGGATTTTATGCACCTCTTCATATTTTCATTCCCAATACTTTATAGCAGTTGAAAGCACAGAACACTCTGTTCAAGGTAGGGATGAGAGACTGTTTAGGTAAATGTCGAATCCACTTGAACTTTTGTCTTTTGGAGATGTTACATCTTAAAGGGACATATATATGGCAAGCTGCCATGCTGATCAGTGTTCACGTAGTACAGTCAGGTACAGGCAGCTGTGCTTGTCTGGTATTTTAATACCTCATTGCCTCAGGTCAGATATCATTCCAGAGCTATTACCATTACACAGAAATAGCTGGAATGATAGCTGTAGGCAGTCTACCATGTTTAGTGGCAACATTGGTTTCTGGGTAGTCCTTAAATGTGCATGCCCACAGTTAGTATTTCTTTTAGACATGATTTCAGTTGGAGTTCCTGGCTATTGCTGCCCATTGGCATTCTTTATAATTGTCCACTGGAAGCATGGATGCAATATCATTAAAATGACATTATTATTCATGAATAAATTTGGAAAATCTCTTTCATCATACAATCCCTGAGCAGAACTAAAATAACAAATACCAGCAAGGTATTCATCTTTCTGTGATGCTGTAAATTGGAAGCATCATGACTGACTGTGTTGCTTTGCTTATGAAAACACTTATTTCAGTCTTATAGTCTGTGGATTTTTGGCCTCTTGAATGTCATGTATAGAATGTTGCCTCAAACTGCCAAAATAAATTGTGGATCTTCTCAGCCATTCTCCTGAGGCAGCAAACATTCTATCGAAATTTCAGGAGGGGAAATGCCCTCTGCCCAGATGAAAGTAATTCAGGATATTTCTACAAGATGGGATTCTACCTTATACATTATATAGCATCTTGGTATCATCCAACGGTCAGTGGAACTGAGCAGAACACACTTATTTGTAACAAACAAGAATACAGTACTAAGAGAAACAACGAGAGTTCTGTGACACCTTAAAGACTAGCACCTTTATTTGGACATAAGCTACTAAGTAATAAGTACTAAGAGAGGGATCCTTCAAAGTTGTGAAGTCCAGGGAAACTTACCCAAAATACAAGACAAAATTTTAGGAAAAAATGTTTTGAAATATTGTGAAATATTGTGAATTGAGAGCTTAATTAAATTTCATGGGAGAAAATCTAAGAAATCAGGGCAGAATCAGATAGGTTAGAGAAGTGTAGATGATTAAAGAAAATGTATTTTTCATTTTTATTTTAACCAAAATAAAATTCATCTTACTCATAATCTTTGACATATCCTCACCTGGTATAAATTTGCCATAGTTCCAGCTAGCGCTGAGTGTATTCATGATTTTTTGTTCAGGGACCAAACTCCATAAAATAAAAATAAAAGCATTTTGATTTGTTTCAAAGCAAAATTGAAATTTTTAGATTTTTTCCCACCAAAATGAAAATAAAAACATTAATTTCAGTTCAACTGCAATATTTCAGTCAAACTCAAAAAAAATTTTCCAGTTTTTTTTTCAATTTTTTAGGAGTCATTTGGGGGTATTTTTCAAATTTTTTTATGTGTGTTTTTTAATAACCACATTTTCAATTATGTCGTGGGCCTTCATTCCAGCTGTCCACTTTGCAATGCCAACAGCCCTAGTTGCAGACCTTCACCACAAACCAGGCACTATGGTCCTCCGTTGCCTCTCCCTCCTGGGATATATGGCAACCTGCACCTCCATGACACTGCACACATGTCTACACATGTGCTCTTCTCCATCTAGAACATTTGGAACATCAGGAACATTTGGAAGCCAGAGTCCTTGTCCCCGAGACAGTTTTGTCCTCTTTCATATGGTGGACTGACCCTTCCAAGGTCCTGGTCAGAAACGCCTTCAACAACCCCGCTCCACAGGCCACCATCACAATGAATGACTCGCTTGTGGGATGTGGGGGGCCCACCTAGACCATCACACAACTGAGGGAGTCTGGATGCCACGGGAGACATGAATGCACATAAACATTCCAGAACTGTGAACAGTTCACTTAGTGTGCCAGGCATTTCTTCCTATCATCCAATCATGCCATGTTCAACTACTCTTCAACAATGCACAGCAGTCATGCACATCAACAAACAGGGAAGTGCCATGTTTCCATCCCTCTTGACTGAATCCATCCACCTTTGGAACTGATGCATCAGCCATCATGTGATGCTCCAAGCCATGTACTTCCCGGGCTCCCAAAACTCCCTAGCTGATGCCCTCAGCAGGACTCTCTATCTCAGCCAAAAATGGGAATTGCACAAAGCCACTCTCCGCTGCCTCTTCCACCACTGGGGCACCCCACACAGGAATCTCTTTTCCACTCACAAGAACCATAAGCTAGCCCTTTATTGTTCCAGGGGAACCTTTAGAGTGGATTCACAAGGTGATGCTTTTCTCCTACCCTGGACAGGGGATCTTCACTCTGCCTTTCCCCCCATTCTACTTCTAGCATAAGTCCTACCTCCGGGACTGAAGTACCATAATACTTGTAACACCATTCTGGCCCCATCAGTTTTTGTTCACAGACCTCTCTCCACCTGAAAACCACTCCTCCTCCGAACACTCCCAGATCTCCTCACCCCAGGTCAGGGCTGAGTCTAACATCCCAACCCATATCTTCGCCTCATGGTCTGGTTTTTGGATTGGGGCTCAAGAGTGGACAAGCATGCTCTATCCCCCCACCTCCGGTGCAACACATCTTTTCCTAAAGCTGGGGTGTATCCACCAGGGCCTGCTGCTGAGTTAAATGGAAACCTTTCACCTCATGGGCTCAATGACATCACCACCAACTGAGTGTGATATCTCTACCTATCATCCTTGATTACCTCTCCAACCTCAAAACTTGGGCTCTTGCCCTCATCACTATATGGGTCCACTTTCTCTCCCCTGTGGATGGCTCCTCAGTGTTTATGCACCCTACCACCATCCATTTTATGAAAGTTCTCCTCAATACCTTCCCACCAATATTCAAACCCCCACCTCACTTGAAGAAGAGGACAAACTGAATCCATTATCACCCAGGTTTGGCTGTGGGTACAAGATAGGCACTGATAACATCATTGTATTTATTATCTATGAATAAAGTTCCTATTACCTTTATAATAAAGGTTGTTCCTTTAATAATTTTTTCAGTGAACCAGGTGGTGAAAGAGATTGAGGAGGAAGAAGGGAAAGTGAAAAATGCAATGGCAATTGTTTCAAAAGCTTATAATGTGGTGAAATTAATTTTTTCCCCAATATACTTAATGTTCCTAGGTTAATACATTCAATATATAACAATCTCTTCCCAGTGAACAAATTATACCAGCCAGGCAGTGCAATAATGTGCTATTTATTATGTACTTATGGTCATGAGACACGTAAGAGCATGACAAATATCAAGCCCAAATTTATATAAACAAACTCCACAATGCTTAGGATTTGGAACCTTTTACTTCTATTATCTATAGTCAAAATGTCATGGGGACAGAACCTCCTTTAAATTCTGAATTAAGCTGTGTGTATGAGGTGGACTCTTAAGAAGTATTTATGCCCAACAAGCTCACTCAGTGCTGAAACAGAAGATTTGTTATGTAAGGGCTTATATAGTATCCCATCAATAAGGATTGGGGGATAGATGATTTATACTGACATTTATAGCTTTATACTTTTCTGTGGCTTTCTCCATGTGTTAGCTCTACTGCTCTTTACAAAAGATCAGTTCTGCAATGGATAAGGGCACGCACCAGCTCCTCAGAGAAGATACTCAGCACCATGCTGGATGATGCTGTCAAGTCTCTGCAATTTATGTGCCCTTTCATCCTTTTCCACCTCTGTTGATTCATGTGACTAATGAAAGTGCACAGTATATAAGTAAATAACAAAATGATGAACACTTGGGTGTGAAAGTCCGTAATAGTGGGACCTAGCCAGACAGGACCAGATTTTTAGAAGAGCTTAGTACCCATAATCAGAGCCAGATGTTCAAAGGAGCTCATCTCCTCTTTAGTCCTGAAAATAAGTGGCCAGATTTTTCAAAAGACCTCACCATGTTTGGTGTTGAGGTCTTTTAGAAAATCTGTCCACATGTGCCACAGTGAGAACTACTAGGTGCTAAGCAGAAGTGGAAATCTGGCCTTTGCTTTGGTGCCTAGATGGGATCTGAATTCTTTGGAAAACCTGGCCCATAGTCATTAGTAGGCTCACAGAGCCAAATTCATCCCTGATGTGACTCCATCAGTGTCAGCAATGTTATACCAGGAATTAATCCAACCTATTGCCATTTTTGAAAAGTTTGAGCTTTTAGAGCCATATTTAATTAGATGAGTCACAAAAGGTGAAAACAATTTTGAATTACTATGACATATTGTTCTGTCTGGACACTTGGTCCAGTTAAAACACCCTTGGTCACTGTTAAAACACCTTCATGCCCTGTTCTCTTCCCTACTTTCAGATATGCAGCATATCATATTCCTGTAAATATATATGACATATTCTGTTAGAAGTATTTTTTTAAGTTTGTGGCAATTTGATTAACACTATGAAGAGATGAAAGTCAGTATTACTACAAAACAGTTTGCCAGGGTAAGTCTAAACTTTTCTGCTTGTTTAAAATTTTCTATGAAGCTAATGAAGTTAGAATACTAGAGGTGAAATCCTGGCTCCATTGAAGTCAGTGAAAAACTCCCCATTGGTGAATGTACTATTCAATGTATCTGCCTGCATCGTCTTTTCATTTGTATATTTACTCTCTTTTATGTATTTCTAATGGTCTTCCCCATATTATCTAGGCACAATAAATATTAACAATGATATAGCACACATCTGAACGATCAAGTATGTTGAAAAAATTTATGAATAAATCAGAATCATCAAACTTTTTCTCAGTTACCCTTAGGAACCAGGATATGTGTTTATGGTTTAGGTCAGAGTTGTGTGGCTACATTTTACTATGTAGTAGATGGCCTGAATCATGTCAAATATTCTTTTGACTTAAAGATGTAAAAAGTAGCTGTAAAAATTATTTTGCAACGTACAATAAAGAATGATGACTTTTGCTAACAGACCAATATTTGCGCTTCAAACATTAGTACCACATGTTGCTAGTCTTAAAAAGAATCATTTCCTTTTAGGGGGAAAATTTAGAATAAATTCACATCAAACAACTAATTTGTGGCTTCTTAAAAGATTTCTGATGAGTGCTAGAATCACTAAAGGGTTACTTTAAAATGCAGCTGTGAAAAATGTTTTGATTGGTCCAATCAAGGACACAATCTGAACAAATATTTTATTTAATTTAATTACGGTTAAAAAACCTGAGGCACATATCTCTAGTTTTAGTCACTGTTGGGCTACTCTGTCTGAAAGGGGATAGTCATTTTAAAAATGTTCATATAGGACCAAGCTTTCCTGTTTGATCTTAGGTCAGAGTCTGATCTTCAGTAACACTGTTGTAAATCTGCAGTAATTCCTTTAAAGAATGAAACGCAGAGCAGCACCTGGCCCCCTTCTGTTGCATGGATGGAATCTGTTGCATATTCCACACTCCCAGTGAATTTGGACATATGGGATTCATGCTGATCTGCCGGCTACACTGATGGCAGACTCTGTATCCATATCACTATACGGTGATATCCACCAGCGCTTGTGGCAGGATATTAACATACTATCAGATGCTATCAAATGCTATCCAGAACTTTTGCAGTTCTAGAAACAAGTGTAAAAAACAGGGGGCGGGAGAGAAATAAAAATCTCAAAATCTGGTAGACGTATATTTTCAGGCATTTAGCTGTTATTAATATGAGCAGCAGGCAGTCCATTAAGCGCAGTGGTTTCATTTAACAATTAGTAGCTCTGATATCCATTAGAAGCACGTCATATTTAACAGCAATGCACTACCTCATCTCTCTCTCCTATGGTATACTTAACTGATTCCTTGACAAGTGAACTTAATTCCCTCCGCCCCCCGCACCTGATTGGGAGAGGGGATAAGGGCAAGAGTTTAGTTTTGAAGACCCGGATCCCTCTCCACCCACTCCCTTCTGAATCTGAACTTATATCTGCTCAGTCAAAATGAACTTTAATAAATGAACCAAACTCATTAGCTATGTGTAGTTCATGCTTACATTCGTGATGATTTTAAAATGTGTGGCTGCGTCTTGAAGAAGAACAGAGCTTGACATAATTTCAGTTATCAAATACCAGTAATTGACACAGAGACAGGCTGTGCTGTACACTGGGTTATAATTAATCCACTTCAGTGACCTCAAAGGCTGCACTTCTGAGAAATCTACCACTTACGTTTTGATTCTTTGTCAACTACTTCAGTAGACATAAATTACAAATGAGGTACTAATGAAGTATTTCATCACCTGTTTACCTTCAGTGATCAGTTTCCTTACTCTAATTTACAGCAGGCACAGTTTTTTTGAAGCTACTGTCAGCTGGAGCTGCCTTTTACTCTGAGCAGTTATAAATTAGCACATAGTTACTCTTACTCTGACACTTTCTTTGTTCTGGTTTTAAAATTGTACAGCATGGGAAGAAATAAGTTTATGTCTATAAACTGATAGAAGAGAAGAGAAGATGCTGCCTTATTTTATACCTTCTTCTGGGCTGCTCCTTACCTTACAGATTCAATTCTTAGAGCCAAATCCTATGCTGGTATTAGTGGGCAAAATTCTATTGAAGTCAGCATAGATGCACCCAGTTACAACAGCAGAGAATTTGACCCCCTAAAAATTGTCTCAAACATAAACTAATCATTGTCATACTATTGAATACTAGGAATAAATAGGTCATACCTGTACAAGTGTTTATGTCCGGCTACAGAGATGTCACCAAACTACTGAGATGTCACCATTGAAATCCTTACATTATGATAAAATATCTGGGATGTATATACACTGTTCTGGTTTAAAATTTGCAGGTTTGATTCTGATCTCAGACCCAACATGAAAAGTACTGGAGAGTGGAATAATGTATGTGTTTTAGGAGTTTTATTTCCAAATGCAGGTCAGGAAAGCCCTAGTAGCTTTATCCTCTTCCCCCGTGAGAACATCACTAACCCATTCTGATGCTTTCTGCTTATTCCAGCCTATTCCCATTGTTCAAAACCCAGTTCCTGCTTACATTAGCTTGTACCTTAGCTTTCTTCTATTGACCTATGAGAGCTGAGACCTAGAGCTGGACAGGAAACAATTTTCCCAGCCTGTGAAAATTGTTGAGATCGCAAAATAGTCCTGTTCCAAATCATGACGAGGAGCTGAAATCTTGAAAATTTTGCTAATTGCAAATCCAAAAAAAAAAGATTTAGATCAATCAAAACATTTCATTTTGATCATTTGGAAACGTTTTATTTCTATTTTGACCTTTTTTCTTGTATAACCTTTTTAAAATCTAAATTTACAAAATATTTGAATTGCAGATTGTTTCAACTTAAAACCCCCCCCCCATTTTTTTCTTTTGAAAATGTCAAGGGGATGTTTTGAAAATTTCAAAACGTTTTTATTTCCAAAAAAAATTTCCAAGCCAGGAGATTTGTCAAATCCAACCTTATTTTGCTAACAGTTTTGGTTTTGACAAAAAACAATTACTCAAAAAATTCCTGACCAGCCAATGCCCTTCCATCTGGAGATGTCTCTATCCTGCTCTCCCATAGCGTCTCCTTCTGACAAAAAGGCTGACTTATTCCCTCAGCTGTTCTCTTATCCACAGGTGCCTCCCCATTATGGATAACCTTGTTGTTTCGTACCCCAATCCTGCCATAGTACTTCTATTCCTCTGACTGTGAGTACACCAAGTCTCTCCTACTCCAGTATCACCAGCATCCCCATTGTCTTATGAGCCACCCACTGGTGGATGACCAGACAGTCTGGACCTTTCTTAATGTTGTGAAGGCTGCAAAATGTCACTCTTCTGTTTTCTCTCATACTTCCTTTTTCATCAGGTCTGATCCTAATGAATGTTCAGATACGACTGAACTAGAAAAGGCTCTCATAGGAAGCTTCAAGTATACCTAGGAGAAATCTTTCTATAAAAAAAATGGTGTTTCACTTTAATTAACATATACCACCACCACCCTGGAGCTGTTTGAAATGTCCTTGTTGCCTGGCATCAGCTTTTGTTTGAAACTTGAAAATCAGCCTATGTTCAACCCTCTAATGTTCATGAATCTGCACCCATTTGGCAAACATTAGCCCCATTTTAACTGACCTTTTAGGATTTTGTTCTGAAACCAGGTGACAAGCATTTCTGAGTTTGGGTGCTTTCTTAATACCTGAGAATTAGAGAATTGAGATCCAGATGAGGCCAGATGGCAGGAAAGCCCTGTGCACTGAAACCACTGTGTCTTCTGCAGACCTCCCTACTGGAAGCTCATCACAAAGATTCATTGAACCCCATCGTGTGGGATCTGCTCTGTGATCCTTGTTCTATGGAAATTATTTGAAAATGGAAGAATGTTTTTCATTTTCATTTGCTATTTCTGCACTTCATCACCTCTCTTTTCTCTCAGGCAGAACTGGTTGCCCCTCACGCTGCTCGGGGTTCACCAAACACTGGGGCACCAAATATACATTCTCTTGGAAAAACAAAAAACTGCACCCAAATGTGTCAGCAGTCTTCTACATACTAACAATTTCCATGGGTTTTTCCTACCTAATTATTTTGCTATACAAGGGGGAGAAAAGAGTTATTACCATAGCAACTGTCACAATGCATAATATTGAGCATTACTCTGAACAAGCTGTACTTTCTTAAGGAAACATTCACATCATAATGACATATATATATTTCTTTTGTACTTTTCAAGCTGTTTTAAGCAATAGCATGCCACGGCTTGCATACAACAATTTCCAAAGGATTTAATAATTTCCCACAAATTGGTTTGGGCTGGGTTTTACTTGAGGTTTTTTTTTTTTTTTTGGTTAACATTTCTGTTTATTGAAGATGATCATATTTTTATTTACAAAAAGAAAGCAGAAAAAGGGACTTCTTTTTTAAAAAGGTCAAAATTAGCAGTGCTGAATAAAAACATAGAGAAGAAGAGCGATTAGGGTGGGGTGGGGGTATGTCATGTTTGGATTTTTAAGTGAACCGGGCAGCCTGCATTCTTGTCTTCTTGCACCATGATTTTGTATCCGCTCTAGAACAAACCCACCAAATGTGTCTAGTAATATTTACAAGGCAACGCCAGTCATTCCCTCCAGATGTATGCATAGGGCTAGTCTTTGTGAGTAAGACCTGACCTGATTCCCGTACTACTGCAAAACTGTCTCCCTTTCTCTTCCTATAGGTCTAAGCAGGTGTATAAGAAACAGCTGACGTATGTCTGAGGATATAGTTCTCTCTAATCCTACCATCTTGTTTCCACATTCAAAATCCAGTATGAAAATTGTCAGTGGGTAGCTATATGAACCTTACTTGAATGTGTTATTACCATGTCCAATTCTACATTTAATATACATGAGAGCTATGGGTAGACTCATAGACTCATAGACTCATAGGTCAGAAGGGACCAATA
>ML675618.1:69569542-69596771 GCA_007922155.1 Mesoclemmys tuberculata | reverse complement strand
GCTTAGTCTTAAAGCCAGATAAGTCATTTGCCCCCACTACTTCCCTTTCTATCAGTGACCATGAGAGAAAGGCCAAAATTGATCCAATTTAGATAAACAGCACCTTCCTTTAACCACAGCTTTCGATGTATTCCCAGACCAGACTTCATGCTTCTCACTGAAAGGCAAGAGTCCTAGTTATGTGACTGGGAACAAATGACAGACCACTTCCAACTTTACTGAAACAGAATAGAAATCACAAAATGCGCCTTCTGACACAGCCAGAGCAAGGAGCAGTTTTGTGGAAGGGAAGGAAAATGGCCCACGAAGATTCCCAGGTTGTTAGAAAGTCATGGGATCTACATCCCAAAAAACAAGCGTAGAGACCATTGGGAGAAGAAAAGTATGTTCAGACAGAGTGGACAGGTCATTGTGAGCACTTTCAGATTTTCAGATAGTGTGAATCAGCACCCAAGGTTTGGAATGCGGATAAGAGCTAAACTTGAAATGTAGAACTTTTGTTGTCCTCTCCTTTGTTTATTTATGCAATACAGTCATGACCTTGGGCATGTTTCCATATAAGATGTTTCTGCAGTTCTGACAGCGTGGTTTTTTCTGGGTTATTTTAATTTGAGTTCCTCAGGAGTCCTGCAGGCAGAACAAGAATTGCAAGAGGGGACAAGAGATTATCATTTCAGTTTGAGATTCTCAAGTGAGCAGAATAAACTGGGACATAAATTGTACGTTTTCTATGCCGGAAAGTAAAACTAAGCATAACCAACCCAGTTTAGGCAAATCTAAATTGAGCTTGGCCTTGCCCATTTCAAAAAACTAAAAATTGTCTGAATCCCATTAAAAGGCCTAAGTGCCGTTACTCAGGGCTCTGACTCAGCAAAGTCCTTCGGTCCATGCTTCACTTTATACACGTGGCTAAGTGCTCTGCTGAAGTGAAGCCCAGCTGTTCAATATTCTTTTGTAAACCCTGTGTACTGCATTCACTTTAACTATGACTCTTTTATGCTGGAAAAAACGTCTAAGAAAAGTAAATTAAAAAGGCAGAAGAAAGCCTGTGTGTAAGCCTGTTTTTGTTTTAATTAATTATGTGCACCTAGAAACTATAATTACACCACTATGAAGTTCCATTCACATAAAACAGTGACTGGGTTGCATATATGAAGTAATTTTTACTTTGTGTATATGGACTAGTCAGTCAAATAACTGTTAAGTACTCATTTGTTATAAGCCCAGAATGATCTGAAAGGTAAATGTGTAATATTAATAGAAGTGATTTGCTATTTTTAAGCATCTTTGGTTATTTCATTGCTTACTATAATTTAAAACTTGGCTTCGTGGCTAGTGTTGTACTTTGGCAATTGCTAAAATGGTCTGTGTGTGGTCAGGACAGCTGTGTCTGTTGTTTCTGAACACAATGCTGACTTAAGTAACCGGTATCCACTTCAAGTAGGATTTCAGACCTTTTTGCTTTCTTTGTCTGCTCACTGTGCTTCAAACTATGTTTGCATCCAATGCAGACGTGGCAGGTATAGATCAGAATCTTTACGGTTAAACCTTCTGTGATGAATGACACTATTACAGCTTCAGGTTGTTATCTCTTCGGGTTCATACCAACATTCAACCAAATCCCTCCTGCTAATCCTCAACTGAAATCAATTTACATTTCAGAAGTGTTCCTCTCGAAATCTTGTAAATCATTCTTTTAGCTGTAGTTGTACCTTTCATCTTTCATAGGTACTGAAAAAGTCTGATTCCTATCTCATTTACACCAGTGGAAATTGGGAGCAATGCCCCTGAAGTCAATAGAGTTACATTGCATAAATCTGATGTGAGAGGAGAATTTGGTCAAAAGTGCTGCAGTTACACCAAGCAGAGAAATACTCCAACTATTGTAAAGTTACAAAAGAGAAGGGGATCACCTAGCTATATAGGGTTTCAGGACCACTGTACCAGCTGGGATATTTACCCTTGAATGAGGCAAGGCAGTAGTGTCTGCCACTGACAAAAGTTTTAAACTCTGGCCCAGATTCCATAGAAGCCTAGCCTGTAGAGATTTCCTGGGAAATGTGCTGAATCAGCACATCTCCCAGGAGACCTGTCTACTTTCTAGGCTGTGCCAGAGCACTCAGTGCTTCCTTGGCAAAGTGTTGGGTGAGGGGCAGTTTGTACCACTATGTCCCCTTTCTTCATAACTACTTTCCATCAAAAGAATGAATCAGGTTCATACTTCATACCTTATATATGTAAATTACATGGAAAATAAGTACAAATTAACTGCAGATATACAATTTCTATGGATTCCATGGTTTTGTTTCTGTTTTTTCATCAAAAGTACACGCGTGATGTTTCCACGGACTAAAGAAACAAAGATGTGATCTCCTCTAAAGAATGTACCTACTGATACAACGCAGGGGAAATCAGGGAAATGATAAGTATCCGAGTCTGAAAATAACACTTTTTATTATTCTTGAGTCATGAAAGATTTTGGACTATACTTCATTTTTCATTCAGCACTCATGAACATTTATTTAGCTATTATTCAGGGAATATGACTGTTGAGATTTATTCCCACACATTCCAGAACACCCTTGTAAAATGAGATTTTTATATCAAGTGAACAACATGTCCCAGAGAAAAACTTCGTAAAGTAAAGAAAAAGAAAAAGTCAAATCTTATCTTTATACCTTTCTAGGTCACATTAGGAAAAAGCAATTTAAATATGTACCAGAGGGATATATAGAAATCAGAAGCTTACTACAAGCTGATTTTATACAGGAAGAATGTCCCTTGATTTCATATAAGGATTATTTACATACAGTAAGCAAACTCAAGGCTGAAACTGAAGGCACTAGTGAACAGTTCCAGAGGGGTAGCCGTGTTAGTCTGTATACAACAAAAACAATGAGAGTTCTGTAGCACTTTAAAGACTAACAAATTTAATTTAAATCTTTTTGGAAGGCACTAGTGATTATTTTAGCACATTTATATTATGATTGAAGCTACAAAAATATATGTGAATAATGTAAACATTTTATTTTAAGCAATGAAGTCAAAAACATTTTTCGTTATGACTGATATGATCAGCTGGTGTAAATCAACATGGCTCTATTAGCTTCAATGTAGCTAGAGCAAATTACACCAACTAAGGACCCAGACTTCAGCCTTTAACTCATTAACTTGTGTTTTGGTATTGTAGCTTACCTGTTATATGAGATCACATAGTATTTGAAGAACCAAATTCAGTAGCTGGGTATAGAATGGTAATTCAGAAGAAAAGTTCAGTCTTAATTTAGAATTTGCTTTGTTCTTATGAATTTGTCTTGTAATTAGTCATATATGGAGTTATACAAACCTTTAGTGTTTTTGTTGTATAATTTTGTTTGGGGATTTTTAAAGGAAGTGTCCCAGTCTTCTCTGCACACATCTTAATAGACACATTCAGAGTTAGCTTAGTTTTGTGCACCAGTCTTAAGATACTCTGACAGACTGCTCTGTAATATCCCAATCAAATCACAATATCAATCAATTTTCATTGTTTAATTCCATCAGTAGGGTCCTATCGACATAATGGATTAACACTACATGAAATATATTTTTAACAACTGAAGTCATTTTCATGTTAAAGGAACACAGAAAAGAATCAGAAATGATAAACTTCTGTTTGATTTCTCTCCTTTAATTTACAAATGTGCACATTAAATTGGATATTAAGCAAGTCTTCAAATGATGTATAAGAGCTCAACCCACGGGAAATCTGAAATAAAATAGTTGTTCAGAAATGTGGTTTCAAACAAACAATGATTTTATAAACACCATCAAAATTATTAATATAATCTTGCATTCCCCAAAGAACCCAAAGCACTTTACAGTCCAAACAAACTGAAATATACACTTGGTTCACTTCATCCCAGTCACTTCAGGAATGAAATGCAAGAAATATTTAACAGTTTAAAGCTACACTACATCACAGTTCAGGAGAAGTGAAAAATACCTAATCC
This sequence comes from Mesoclemmys tuberculata, assembly GCA_007922155.1. Classification (NCBI taxonomy): domain Eukaryota; kingdom Metazoa; phylum Chordata; order Testudines; family Chelidae; genus Mesoclemmys; species Mesoclemmys tuberculata. The sequence continues at coordinate 69,592,779 of ML675618.1, read as the reverse complement.
AATTTAAACTACAGGGAGAATTTCAGCAGGCTAAATGTAATTACCCACATTGGAATTTGGCCAGGACAGCAGGTCAACACCTTAATATTAATGTAATAATAATAATACTTTATAATTTCAAAGCACCTTTTATCCAAGGCTTTAAAAGGAACTTTTACCCTGATACTTCTATGAGACAAGTAAATATCATCCTTGTTTTATAGAGGTCAACATTTTGTGAAGTACACAAGTCTACTGTACTCTGGGCCACCTTTTCTGGCCTTGAGGGGATTGAAGTCATCATTGGTCACTGCCAGCTGGCCCTTTTTGGTCACGTTGTTCTCCTCAGAGTTGAAGTCTCCACACAGGGAGCTCTAAAGGTCAGACCTGAGGTCAGAAGGGGTCACTGCTTGGTCACAGACTGGCAGTGGTCACACAGTCACCCCAACTAACCTGGCTGCACCTGACCAGTAATAAAAAAAATCAGTAATGTGGAGCTCTTAAGAGCCTTTAATAAAGCTGTGGTCATGGACATTCAGCACTACAGACCTCTGCTGTCTAAGCGTATTGTTGTTGCTGTTTATAGAGGGATGAACTAATACACAGAAATGTTACACAACTTGTCCTTGATGACAAAGCAGGTCAATGGGAGAGCAGGGAATGGAACTCTACGCTGCTGAACTACTGTGAGTTATTTTAATCACAAGACCACACTCCCTCTAGGGTACTACTTATTCACACAGATCCAGGTTTTAAAAGATATTTTAAAAGATACCTAAAGGCACCTAGTGGGATTTTCAAAAGTGCTTAAGTGTCTAACTCCCATGGGAGTTGAACACCTAGACCTTTAAAAATCTGTCCCCTAGTGGCTAAGTCACTTTTGAAAACTGGGTTTAGCCATCTGAGTCACTAAAGCCATACAACACTTAGCAGAGCACTCTCTAATTACTTGGGCCTTAGCTCCAGTTCAGCAAAGCATTTAATCATACATGTAACTTTAAGCACATGAGAACTCCAACTGAAGTCAATGGAACTTCTCACATGCTTAAAGTTATGTACGTGCTTAAGTGCTTTGCTGCAATGAGGCAATATACACTTTTATTTCTGGATTACTTCTCCGTCCCTATGTAAAATCATATAGTTGTTCTGTACTATTCTTGATGATCATCTTCTGCAGTGCAGGGCCACTGCTGTCGACAAATTGGAGAATTAAGACTACAGACCACTTCAAAGGCGGTGCTCTTCATAGAATAAAAGATTAGTCATCTGTGCGGAAAGACTGCCGTCAGTTTTGGCAGCTCTCACTCTAAAAATTAAGCCTTGAAGATTTCCATCAGTGTTGGGGCTTTTAAATATAAATTCAAAAACAAAGATTAGATTTTATAGGTAGTTTACCAGACTAAACAGAGTTGTCAAAACTGTGTTTAAGGGGGAAAAAAGTCCCAACCTTAGCAACAACAGTAAGGATGAAAACAGTGAAGACTTCTGAACAGCTGTCCACCAGCTCCACCGCATGGCTCAGCAGAAATCTACAATTCAGTTGCTAGAACACTTTGAAAAGGATCACAAAGTTTCCACTTTCTGTTCTTCAAGCAGATGAGTTGTCCATAGATTGTGCCCAAAAAGTAAACTTGTGAAAAAGCCTGATATTAAAGTCCAAATGCTTTATGTACACAGCCCTGACTAGATAGATAATTGCTCCATTCTCCAACATAGGGAACCGTCTTTTTGTTGGGAGTCTGCACAGTGTCTAGCACAACAAGGCCCTGACTCCTGACTGGGGCCCCTAGGCATTACCAGAATACACATAACCAATCACAGATAGCACCATGGGGTGGGATAAGAATTAGAGGGAAGGAAACCTCCCCAACTCCAAGCATGAGGGAGCTGTGAAGCCACTGCATGGCCAATACTGCTATCCTGCGTTTCCTTTATCCCCAGGAGCAAATATGCTCTGTTGGGCGTGAGGAGGACAGGAGTACCCATACAGCAGCAGATCTTCCAGCACTGGCCCTGCTCATGCCATCCTGGCCCCCATTTCTGCAGCTGAATACCACACCCTACTTCAGGTACAATCCTGTTCATCTCCCTTCACCCTGGCACAGCTGAAGTATTCTAGTTCCATTGCCTAGGAAAGGTGCCATGACAGAGCAGGCGGCAGCTGGATTTGCCTTGTTAAGAGTATTACAGGATTGCAAAATCTCTCCTAAACACATGACCCCTTGATTGGCAAAAGTCCTGTAACTGGATAAAGGGAACTAACCAAACATTTGTTAAGTAGTCAAAAAACTGGCTTCTTTGACATGTCCCTGCACGGGAATGGCAGAATAGGAACCCCCTTATGGCCTGGAGCAGGCTACCCAGACCTTGGGTCTATGTGTGCAGGAATCAGTAGGTGCTGCCTGCCTGTTTACTTCCTGGTGGAGCTGGTTAGCAGGAAATGGCACATATGGATAGACTCTTTACTCTGTCCCCTCCCTCACCAACGTGCTGGCCAGCACAGCCTAAGCACAGCAGAGCGGTAGACTCATTTAACACGTGACTATATAAATACCACAGTCACTCCCAAATTAGATGTGATTTGGTGACCAATAGGTGAGCATCTCCATACCCCATTAACAAAACACTGGGGCACTACATTCATGCCAGAAAAGTTATTTTCTAGGTTCATTTAGTATTGTCACAGTTGCAGTCTAACATGCCTTGGGATTGCTTACCATTAAAAATATTTCTATAAATTGAAATTTGATAATTTGATAATTGAGGTTTGCGATGTAACTGTTTATTCAAATGGTATTGCATTTTCTAGTGTAATCTCAGAAATTACTGTAAATTTAATTTACAAATCTACAGGAAACTTGATTTATTTAGATCATGACATATTTCCAACACTACAGTAATGGTGACGAGAGACTTTACCATGTTATGGATGCCACCAGTTAGTTTCAGGCCTTGCTGTGAAGCTTCAGGACCATTGGAGATGTCATCACTGACTGACTGGTGAAAAGACTATTTATCTACCTAATGTTAGAAATGTAGGTAGTGTGGAGAGGTGCTACCCTGAAAAGACAAAGAAGATATGTTTTCTGGGTAAATCTATCACAATGGAATGTTGGAAATTAACTAAGGTCATTGGCCATTTTGGAAATTTACTGAGGCCAAAGGCCTATGGAAAATAACAAAGAGACCCAAAGGCCATTTGTGAAATAAGGCTTTGCTGTGTGGCAATAGCTTGCTGTTTCTAAAAGAGGAACTATAAAAGAATAGGAGATGAAAAACATGTTTTTCCGTCCTTGTGTCCGGAAGCAAGTCCATAGCTAAATAAGGACTTCTGTCTAGTAAGGTGTTAGGACATTGCCTGGAAATTCATTGTTAGGACATTGTCCAGTAATTTGTGTAACTCATTAGGACATCTTAATGAAATTTGTTAGGACATCTTCTCATAACTGTTAACAACTTTTGCTGTAAACAACTAACCACAGTTTGTATTGGATTGGACATTGCAAGACCACCAATCAAAAGATGGAAAAACAAGTATCAAAGCCAATCATTAACTGAATTGAAATTGTAGCCAATGATTGCTTAGCAAAATATAACCTTGCTTGCTATATAAACTTGTACACAAGGCAGAACGCGGGGTGCAGTATTAAACTGTACCCCCAGGTAATTACCTTGTGACTAAAGGTGTTTTCCATGACTCATCTAAAATGAGTGAAGACTGAGTTTTCTTCAACAGCAGCAAGCATTTCAATTCAACTCTTAATATGAGAAAGGTTTGTGTGTGTGTGTGTGTGTGTGTGTGTGTGTGTGTGTCAGAGAGAGAGGGAAAGAAGCAGAGCACTGTGAAAGTTACAGGCGTATGGAGAGCATTCATTTTTTATTGTTGCTGTTTTGACTCCTGGATTTATTTGACTTTCCTGGCTGCAGTTGTTTCATCTAATTCAACAATCTTTGTCTGCTTATTCTCTGGGCCATGATTTTTCATTTTACTAACCATAATCATTCACAAATGGCCATGAAATTAATAGTTTCATAAACTTAGCTAATATTTATGTTAAGTTAGTGTTTGGAAGATGGGAATGCCGTGAAGCTTGGTTCATGAGAACTGAAGTGGGGAAAGTGCATGAACAGCAGTGAAGAATGTATATGTCTGTGTGTATGTATAAGGACTCAGCAGCCAGGTTGCCACACTCTCAAAGTATGGTATTTGCCAATGTGCAAGTGGGAAGAGAAAATGAAAGGCTCTTCTTTCTTTTCATTTTCTATCTTGTGGCTCATGCTTATGACCACAGGTATATGCTATGGGCCTTCCCTTCTAACTGTTCTTCACAGCCTTCCTCTATAATATTTCCAGTTCTTGGCAGAGGCTTAAAAAAGAAAAATAAAGACCACCTGCCTTTACCGCCTCTTAGGCTGGGTCTACAGTGACAGCGGCAAATTTACCGCCGTCAGATCAATTGCTCTGGATCGACTGAGTGGTGTCTATAGACGCACTCAGTCGATCCATCAAATGACGCAGGAAAACCACCCCAGTAAGTGGCATAGCGCTGCGTCGAAGGGAACAGCACAGTGTGGACGGCACGCAGAGGAGACACTACAAAATTGACGGGAGATATGCAAGTGATTTGCGTCACTTGCGTATCTCCTGTCGACTACCGCCGAATCACAAAGGTAAGTGTAGACCGGGCCTGACTCTCTATAGAGGAAAAAAATCAAAAGGGTATGGAGGAAGTGGGAAAGAATACATTTTACAATGTTCAAATATTTGAAATATCTCAACCAGTGCTGCCCATAGGGAACATTTCACCAAAATGTTTAAAATTTCACAATTTTATTTTCAAATTTCAGATTTTGAAATTTCATGTAGATTTTGAAATTTGAAATGTTGACTAGGCCTAGAAAATGAAAATAAAGGGGATGATGAAAGGGTGGGGGGAGACAGAGCATGCAGACACTATATTTCATAATTGCATTTGGAAAAAAAAATCTCTCTTCCATGTGTCACACCGGGATTCGATTCTTGGTTCAAATCTCTTCCTCCCTGGGCAAGGAGAGGTTGTGATTAGTGCATTGGCACAGGACTTGTTTACCCCATGCTGGGCAGGGAATGCCTCATAGCACTGAGCATAACTGGTCAGGGCAACTGAACTTTCTCAGCCAGAGAGGTGATGGTGGTAATATTGAGCCTTCAAATTGATAAAAATTGTGCTTATTCAAGGCTCTGTCAATGCCACATAAAGTGGGAGCCAATAGAGGTGATTTTATACACACGCACACGCACACACTCAACAGTGCAAAGCTATATAGAATATTAAAGATTAGCTGTAGAATGTTAACTTTCTGAATATAGAAAAGAGGAATGGATCAGAACCAAAAGCTTAGATCCTGAGTACCTACAAACTTTGTGCAAGTTTGGTTCCAGATTTGAATTGTGCCGCTCCACCCATCTCTGCTGGGCGTAGACTCTGAAGTGACACAGAATTCCAGGTCACACACACAGTTACCACCCTAGAAAGGTTTTAACCTCCTTTGTAAATAAATCATGTTCCTGCAGTGTTTGTGGTGTCCCCTACACTGAGTATAAAAAGACCGAATACTGCAACAACCATCTTGATTTTAGCTCATTGAAAAGGCAAATCTGTAATGCTTTTTAGAGACAACTACTGCAGAACAAAGGATTGTCTTTCATGATATATTTTAAACATACACGCACAATAAAATGATACATTAAAAAGCTACATGACATAATGGAGCCCCTGAAGTATATAACTGTAGCTTTCCCATATCAACTTTTCTTTTCTTGAATTTCTTTTAGTGCTCTTCCACTGGGAAGTGACAAACTGACATTTGGAAGAGGCCTTTGTAAAGGAGCCTGTTGCAACTGCTAACTTTGATGCTCCTATTGTTGGGTATATGGAAGGAGATTGGATTGTTGAATAAGTAATTGCCACAATGGTCCCACTGAAACATTTCAAGAATGTTTTTATGGTTTCTGATGTTCCTAAGCAGTGTGCTAATATTTTACTTATTGACAACACAAAGTATTTTAAATACATAGAGTAGAGTGACACAAAGGGAGCAGAATTTGACTCTGAAACCCAGGTCCTCAAAAGGATTTAGGTACCTACCCCTAGGTTTAGGTGCCCAAGTCCCAGTTTTCAGTGCCACTCAGTTCCACAAAACCTTCATTCAGCTGCTGCCTAAACTCTCTTGACACCTAAATTTCTTCTGTAAAAGTTCCCTGAATTTCTGCTTCTAAGCATGTGCACTGCAGCCTTGCCCTAGGCATCTGGATATCTCTATCCAACTTACACCCCAGTGTGATCCAAGACCTGGGGAAGATAGGTGGAGGACCATCTGTGTCTCCCATGGAGCCCAATCTGCTAGTTGACTTCAGCAACCACCTAACTCCATCAGGACTGCTGGAACAATTTGTATGGTGGGAATGCTCAAAGGCATTGAACCAAACTGTATATGATAGAAAGTACTTCAAGACAGGGGATGCAGCAGCACCTCTAGTTCCAAAAACAGCGGGTAGAGGTAGGAGGAGGAAAACAACTTCCCTTATAAACTCAAAGCCAGTGGTTAGGGTACTCAACTGGGAAGTGAGAGATCCCTGGCTCATGTTCCCCCTCTGTCTGATGAAGAGAAGTGATTTGAATAGGCATCTGCTGCTTCTCAGGTGAGTGCCCTCATCTTTTGGGGAATGGGCTATTTTGATACGTGTCTTTCTCCATTTCTCCTGTTGATGGTGTTCCACTTTAATTACAAAACAGAATAAATAAATATTAACTAGGGCAGAGGAACAATGAGAATCAATCTATTGTCCAGTGCCTCCTTGCAGCCCAAGTATAGGCACCTGTTTCCATGAGAGGGTGGGATTTAGACCCTCTGGTCAGCTTCTCATTGGCTGTCTTAGGTGGCTCCCTGCCTAGAGTGCTGGATTTTGTCAATCATATTCTAAGGTACCTATCTCACAACATCCATTGTATAGGGACTGTAAGCTTTGTGGAGCCCAATGATGTTCCACTGATTTTCTAGGCACCTAAAAATTAGTCATTGCAATGCTGTACATCACAATCCCTACGTATCTTTGTGGCCTAAATCCCTAATATAAACTGGGAATGCCTCCTTGGGTAGGGTAACCAACTCCTATGCTTCCTTCCCCCATTCAAGGGGCATATCATGGGCAGAGATGGAGTGCAGGGGCTGGAATGTAGAGCCCTTTAGCTCAGCAGTTCCCAAACTCTACCACGTTGCATATCACCAACATAAAATGCCACAGCTTGTAGTAGCACCACCAATATTTTATAAACAGACTATATATGAAAACAGTCTTAAAACCTGAGTCTTATTAAAACACATTGTATCAATAGCACAGCTATGTATATAAAAAGCTGTAGTCTTGCAAAATATTAATAAATGCATTATAAACTTACCCCATCTGAGATTTGCTGCTTGGGGGCAGGGTCGGTGCTGGAGTGGCTCCTGGCCAGCCACTGTGCTCCTGGCAAGCTGCTGTGTGTCTAGGGGGGAGGAGGGCAAAACATTTGGGCCACCCTGGGGGCTGCTGCACTCTATCCCTGCACAGCCAAGCACCAGTGGAGGCTCCATGGCCGGCCCCCCGCCCTCCATCTCCCGAGCAGCAGGTGGATGCATACCATTGCGAAGTGGCCTGTGTACCACCGGTGGTATGCATACCACATTTTGGGAACTGCTGCTCTTGGTCATCCCAGCTGGCGCATAGTCCAAAGGGAGTTACAGAGAGCTGGCACTGTTTAGAGCAGTTCCCAGAAGGGAGTCTAAAATGACACCTAATTTATGGGCCTGGGTGTCTAGGAGGAGGATGGTGTTAAAATGACAGAGAACAAGAAGCACAGGGAGATTTGCGGAGAAAATATAAGTAGTTCAGTGTTGGCCATAACAGAGAGAGATGTAGAGGAAGATATCAGGCAGAGAGAGAGGTTGAAAAACAGGTTTGGGTGGATGGAAACAAGTCTGGAATAGAGATGTAGACAGGTGAATATCAGCATAAAAGGTAGTAGTTGAAACCATGTGAAAGGATTATATCAGACAGGGAAAGAGTGTAGAGCAAGAAGCAGAGGAAGCCAAAGACAGAGATCTGTGGGACCCCTATAGAAAATGGGAGAGAGGAGGAGGGTAACCCACTAAAAGAGATGCCTAGAGACTAGCCAGGAAAATAGGAGGAGAATCATGAAACAATAGCATCACAAAAGGCCAAGGAGGAAAAGATTTCAAAAAGGAGATTTTGAGTTTGTGTCAAAGTAGCAAGGAGATGAAGCAGACTGATCTATGTATCAGTAGCCAGGAAGAGATGTATCTAGATGTAGCCAGGAATAGATGCCCCTGGTGAGTACCATTTCAGTGGAGTGGACCAGGCACAAACCTGACTGAAATAGATACAGAAGGCATTAGAAGAGACAATTTGAGGCAATGGCTTCAGACTATGGGTATGGGTACCGGCGGAGCTGGGGCTTATGATTTCCAGCTCATGTAGACATACTCGTGCTAGCTCTCATTGAGGTAGTGCATTAAAGATAGCAGTGTAACTGGGATTGTATGCTCAGCAGAAATCTGTAGCATGGGCTAGCCATGCTGAGTACAAACCTGCCTGAAATCCATGGGTACCTACTCAGCATGACTAGCTTGTGCTGCTACTGTTTTTAATGTGCTATCTCTATGAGTGCTAACATGAGTATGTCTGGGCAAGCTGGGAACCACACTTCTAGCTCCATTGGTAGACATAGCCTACCTGCTTACTGCGTTCAGAGGTTAACTGTAGGATAGGCCTGCGTACAAAAATTCCATTTTGTGAAAGAATGTGAAGTTAATGACATTTTTTTCATTCCACAACAGAACAAAACTGAGAGCTTTCAAAAATTTTCTTGAAAGAGGAAGAGAGAGACACCCACACCAAAATAGCCAATGGATTAGGGGACTGGCCTGGGAGACCCAGTTTCAAGTCTGCCTGATGTGGAGCAGGGACTTGAACCTACATCTCCTAGGCAAGTGTCTTAGTGACCAAGCTATAGAGTTAATCTCTGTTGCTGGGGCCATTCCACTTTGTATAAATAATTAAGTATTCCCTAGGCCAGAAACAGAGAGATGCTGAGTCAATGAATATTTTATTATCTATACAGAGTGGAATAGTTCCAGCAGAAAAGAGACAGCAGCAATTGAGACTTTTATGTTGCTCCTTATTTGATAAGGAACTTTAAGTCCTCCCAGGATCAATAATGACACCCAGAAAGGACAATATTTTATCACTAGTTTTGATACTGCTTCAAGATACCAAATTTCTAGAACATAATACATTAGTTAGCATAATTTCCTGAAAAGCACCTCAACAAGGTCCCTGCCCTAGCATTCTGGGCAAAGATATTCTGATATTGGAAGGAAGCAAATTCCTAAATGATGAGGAAAGATTAGACCTTCAACCTTTGCAACATGGAATACAGAACATTCAAAGTATCATTGACTTCTGAAATTAATAGTTGACATGGATAGCAAACAAAATATTTGTTTTTGCTTTGCTGCCAGTGGCAAGAGATGGCTTTTTGGCCTTGTTATATGCACACAGGAAAGGAAGGAGCTGCATGGAGTGTAAAGTTGGTTAATACTGGATGTTGTATGGGTAAATTTTATCCAACAGAGAGGAAAAATGTATTATAATATCTACATACGCACCTCAGTTCTTATGCAGCATGCATCACCGTAGTATCTGAGCACCTCACATGACTTTAAAGTGAAACACAAAATCTTTCTCTTCTTCCTTCCCAGGGCAGCATAATTACTTGTATTCTTCATAGGGATTTAAAAAAAAAAATAAAGGCAGTTATTGGGGGGTGGCTACATGAAAGAAATGGGCTGTGTATTCAGTTCAGAAACTGTTGAGATTTGTGCTCATCTCAGAGTCTTTTGCTGTACTCAGGAGAGGACTAGGAGTGTACTGAATCCTCCTGGTCATGGGTACAAGACACAGGGTATCACGTTACTTCTCGAACACATTGGCAAAACATTTAATATTAGTGTCATTGATGGGTTAGTTTATTTTGTTTCTGTGGAGCTGGATTTCATCAAAATTAACTGCTTTCATTTGCTAACTGTTTATTAATAATCTGTAATTCTGCATGACAAATTTTATGAAAAAAAGTCATACAGCTTGGGTAGGTTAATGCTCTGAATGAAGTCTGTTTAGAATTTCATACTTAAATCCTTCTCTAAAAGATGTTTTTCCTTTTAAAATATTTAACTGTTCCTGGCATATGTCTTCTGCTGCCCACAGGCTGTGTACTGATGTTCTGCATGAGGAGCTCTCATTGACCCAAATGGAACTTCAACGTACGGTGCATGTGATAAAATTCTGGAAAGGGTCATAGTGAGATAACTTTCAGAGTGTCTTTATGTGTCTGATTTTCTTTGCTCCTTGTCAACCAAGACACCAACCTGGATGGCATGGATTGAAATCCTGGTCCATTGAAGTCGATGAGAGCTTTGTCACTGTCTTCAGTGGAGCAAGGATTTCATCCAAGTTGTCGTTGCTGAGTTTCGTACTTTCATCCCATCTATTCAATGTATACAGTATAGAGTAGAACCAGGGAGGATATATGGGCTGAAGTCTTTTTAGAATGGTGAAGATATTCCATTTTATAGCTGCATATTATCCAGCCCTGAGAGTCAAATCAAATGTCTCTCAAGTGTGTCTGCATTAGATTGGATCATTAATAAGGAAGAGACAGATGAGATTCCTCCCCAACTCCCTATGCCACCTGGGGACAATCCTCAATCAGCCAACTGATATAAAGCAGCTACAATGGAGATCAGGATTGGGCCTATAAGAATTTAAAGTCAGTAAAATGGTATTTGATCTTTATTCTAAATAACACTTGGAACCAAATTCTGCTTGACCATAGGCTGTTGTAAGTGGCAGGACTGAACTGGACTGGATTGGTTCCTGGCAGCCCCAGAATAAGGGTTGCCTAAAGCTGGCTAAAAGTCACTAGATTCAGACCTGAAGATCTGACCTCAATATGTTCTGATTCATACAGGCCCAATTCTGCCATCCTTTAGGTATTATCTGCTCCAAATCAATGGAACTTCTCATGAAGTAAAGTCCTACCCAATGTGAGTGACAGAATCAAGATTTTAGTCTAGTTTATTTCACTATTTTAAAGACACATTAACTTCATTACTTTCTAAGACAGATACCGGGCAATATGCAATGGCAATAGTTGAGAAAGAGAAGATAAGTAGCTGCTGGTTTGGGAGTATAATACAGGTTTCCTTTCTGGGCTATGGGTCTCATAAAAATTCAGCTAACATGGAAAGCCAACAACAGATGATTGCCCTTAGACATAAATCTGCACTTTGTTTTCTGGAAAATCAAAGCAATGTGAAATTAAAGTAATTTGACATAACATAAATTTTGTAAAGCCAGACACAGCAAGATGATGTTGTACAAAACTTATCATCTGTGTGGATAGTGATTTATCTTAGATATGCAGCAATACCACCTTGGCCTAGGATCAATTCATGCCACATACATGAAGCAAGGTCAGTCACAAAGTCTTCATTGCTTGGATAGTAACCCTCCAACCAAAAACCAGGGTCCTGCAAGAAGTTGTTATTCAGCATTAGGTAGCACGCTACCCATAATGAATCAGCATCTTGGTATATTCTGAGGGGATACTATAAGAGAGGCTGAGTTCTGGATAAGGCACAAAACTGGGCACAATATTCATAATTGTTTTAATTTTCCAAAGGGGTATCCATGTTAGTCTGTTGTTAGCAAAACAGCAAGAGTTCTGTGGCACCTTAAAGACTAACAAATTTATTTGGGCATAAGCTTTCATGGGCAGAAACCCACTTCCTCCAATGATGAAGCTTATGCCCAAATTAATTTGTTAGTCTTTAAGGTACCACGGAACTCTTGCTGTTTAGTTTTCCAAAAATGCCTTTTCTGAGTTCACAAATGGTTCAACAGGAGGCAGTTGTTACAAAAATGAGCAATTCTTCAGTGAAAATTTGTGTGAAAATATTTTTTCCATTAGGATGACTGAGAAAATTTGGTAATACATGTTCATGTTATTCTTTAGAATTTCAAAGTGAGTTGATTCCCTATGACTCTACTATATGCAGTAAGGATGGCTAATAGAAGTCATAATAACTCATTTCTCCCAAATACTGTTACATTTTATGTACTCTGAACCAGTTGGGGAAAAAAAGTTACCTGGAAGCAGATCTGTGTAAACAAATTTTCACTAATTTCATGCAATTGTGCAAATACAAGATTCTGGCAATTCTGTTTAATCTAATCTAGGTGGAAACATGGTATCAGAAGATCCCATTTCTCTTTTCACAAGACCCACTCTGCCGTGGCCAAATTTCAGTTTGAGTAATCTCACTCCCCTCCTTTAAAAATATCCCATTAGTTCAGCTGGATGAGATGTTCTTCTTTTTTTCTTAATATAGACAATCATATAATGATGTTGTGCATGGTTGAACTGTTACCGTGATTCACCAGGGAGATGGCTGCATTTCAGTGGTAAATGAAGCAATTCCTATATAGTCAGCTTGCATATCAGTTTATGTGCTTTGGGTTGTTCCTGGTGGAATGTTGCTAAGTCATTTTAAAACATAGAAATATAACAATTCCATGGGTCCATGACACTATGGGTCAGAGTGTCAATTTGACAGCACTGGAAAATAAAGTCCTGTTTACCCTCAAAAAGCTACAGTACAAGAAGCAACAAAGCAAAGCATTCCTATACCATCTTGCCAATGCACCTTACCAGTTATTTGGATGAATATACCCTAGGGATGAGAGGAGAGTCCTTTCTTCAGGGTCACCAATCCTCAATCCTTTTGTTACATCTGACAACCAATGTGCCCCCTGTGGCAATAGTTTTGTGGCGCAGATATTCTGATCGCTGGGAACAGGCTGGGACCACTGTCTCAGTTCATGTAAAACAATACCAGATGGTAAATGCCTTATGTACTACGTTCTTTTAATTTCACCTTATGACCTGCTTTAGACCGGATTCACCATTGCCCTGAGACATGTACAGTCGTATATGCCTGTGCAGAGTTGGCGTAGAACAGAACCAAATCACCTGGTGTAATTATTTATCCTGCTACAAATGATGACACAAGGTGAAGGACAATGATTAATTTGGCCCTTGGGTCAGATTATGAGCCCCTTACTCCCATTGATGAACAGTTACATACCCAAGTAGTCACACTGACTTCAGCGGTCTATTTGTGCTCCTAATTGCTCACCAGCTGGAGTAAGAAGCTCACAACAGCCAGGCTTCAGACCCTTTGCAAAATGATGAATCAAAGCAAAGTGCAAAAACAGAAATTAAGTGCACAACTTTTGCATATGTACGTCTGTGTGTGTGTATATGTGTTTTGTACATCAACATGGAAATCGCCTTGGTTTTTCCTTATGTTACCAAAGCTATGGCAAAACTGTGATTTATTTTCCATATTTTGGATGTAATCAGTATGGGCTTTGCAGCTGTGACATAAAACTTCATTCACAAAGAGGTAATGCTAGGGAAAGAGACTGCTAATATGTGATTCATATTCTAGTTTTGTAAAATATTTTTCTGATTTCATCGCTCCAGGATAGAGCTTTATGACTTAAGTCAGAATTGCTGAAAAATGTTGCTGCTTCACTACTGCAGGCAAAATCTGTTCAGAATGGGATTTATAATGTACACAAACTCTCAGACAGTTCCTTTAAATTTACGGAAACTCCCACAACAGAGTTTTACTGAAGTCCAGAATAAGTCCTGGCCAACGTTTCTGCTGAATCTGTTGCATTCTAAAGCAGGTCTGGGTCTCAGCATGCTTTTCCTCCTGTCTCCTGCACGAAACCACCTTATATTCCACCCCTGAGCATAACCTATAAAACAAGTACAATGAGATGTATAGAAATCCATCGTTCCCTGCCCAATGATTTTAATCAAGATCAACAGTTGTGTGAGATCAGTTTTGGCAGAAACCTGTGCAGGTGCAGAATTCTATTGTTGTTCACGCAGACTATGGAACAGGAGTTCTCCTGTGGTCTATGCTCGAATAACCTCTAGCTTACGTTCCAACATTTTAATGAGCGAGCAGTGGATGTTCGAGACGTAATGCTGCATTGAGTATATCACAAGTATAGGTATAATAGGACTTAATTAGGTTCTTGCTTTGAAATTTTTCTGAAATACAACATGTAGGCCAATACCCCATTCACAGTATATCTCCTGTGGGCAACCAAGATGTGCTCTGGAGAGATAATAGATGGCTAGGGAAGGCAAATGGAGTATTCCCCCGAGCCATGGTGTTGCAGACAGTCTGCGCGCTCTCTCTCTCTCTCTCTCTCTCTCTCTCTCTCTGTGGGTGTATGTACAGCTCTGTGTGTGGTGGAAATATATCTCTTCTTACCCTCCAGGGCTGAGCCCACAGAGTCACTTTTACTTCGTAGTCTGTAGGGGATACAGATGCCCAGGGATATTCACTGATTCCGCTGTCCCTAGTGTTGTCTGCACTCACAAATACTGGGGTAACGTTGCCCCATAAACAAGAAAATTATCTTATTTTGTTCTGATTAAACCTGCTAAAGTATTTTCCTCAGGATTTTTTTTTATAATAAGTGTGGTATAGCAAGAGCAGAGGGCAGTAGGAAAGTTCTGGAAAGATGCTATGTAAGTGTTAGAATGATCCGGGCTTTATAACCTATAGACTAGCCAGAGTCAATTGAAGGTAATTAGTGTCAGCTGACACCAATTAAGGCCCCACCCAGGTGCCTATAAAAACCCTCTACTCCTGAGAGACAGTGTGGAGTGGAAGGAGTAGGTGTGTGATGAGCAGAGGAGTGTGTGAAGTTGTGGACGAGAACAGAATGGAGTACAGTGGTGTGTGGAGTTGTAGTGGAGAACAGAACGGAGTACAGTGGTGTGTGGGAGGGAGGTGGAGTCCTGAAGAAGGTACTGGGCTCAAGAAGCCAGAAAGACAGAGGGGGGAGAGTGGCCCAGGGGAAAAGCCTGCAGCTGCAAGTACGGTGCCAGCAGCACATAGCTGCAACTCAGAAGGCCCCTGGGCTGGGACCCGGAGGAGCGGGCGGGCCCGGGTCCCTACCCCCTCCCTGGGAAGACGGGGTAACCGGCGACGTCCTGGCCCACTACAAGAGGCAAAAGTGCGAGACCCACTAGGGAGAAGCCGGCCGTTTGGAACATAAGACATTAATAAAATGCAATTGTTTTCCTCATAGCAGCTTCCTTCTTGAGCATAATCATTTTAGAAGCTTGTTACTGAAGTTCCCTAAATGCAATGGCAAGTGAATAGTTCATAGCCCAGTGAAAATACACTGACATATTGGAAAATACAGAGCTTGTGCTGACTACCTTCTAAACATTTAGGGACTGATCCAAAGCACGCTGAAATGAGCAGAAAAACTCCCATTGACTTAAGTGAAATCTGGATTAGATCTTTATAGCAAAATATTCTTGCTGTGAACTTGGCTATAGGGAAGCTCATTGTCTCACTACATGAGCAAATTACATGTCTGGTTGTAGGAAATTTCTGCTTATAGGCCCCAGTTCAGCAAGGTACTTAGGCACATGTATAAATTTAAGCAAATGAATAGATCATAAGGAGCTACTGATCATAATGTGCTTCAATCTTGTGCTTCAAGTTAAGTACATA
Source organism: Mesoclemmys tuberculata (assembly GCA_007922155.1). Lineage (NCBI taxonomy): Eukaryota > Metazoa > Chordata > Testudines > Chelidae > Mesoclemmys > Mesoclemmys tuberculata. The sequence continues at coordinate 69,577,083 of ML675618.1, read as the reverse complement.
CTTAAGTAGCTTGTTGAATATACAGGCCATAGTGAAGTTTTTAAGAGAAAAATGATTATTTTACACTCTTCTGTTTTGTCAAGATATATGGTGCAATTTTGCAGTGACAGATGTTTAAATGATCCTGACACTTTCAACAAGGTTTATACATTTATTGCCTACATTTTTGAGACATTAGCTAGTTTAGCTTTTAATATGTAACTGTATAACTTAGTCCTTTATTAGAAATGGAACGATTTCATATTTTAGTTAATATTCTGGTCTTGTTTACATGAGTTACCCGCTCTATTTGATAAATGTTGTTTAGACACATTACATTTTACAGCATGGCTTGCTTAATAAAAATGAAGTGAAAATTAAATGACAATTTTATTTTCATATGCTAACAGGTGGCATCTCCTGTTGCCAAAATCACACAATACAGCTTTCACCCAGCTTATAACTAATTTTAAATCCTCTTTTTGTGTTTCAAAGCACATTTTATGACAATGTCAGTGCCAACTGATAGTTTAAGTTTCAAATTTAAATTTGTATGTTTTTCATTTTTCCCCAACTGCCAAGGGAAACCTCAGAACCATTGCTTTTGTTACTACAAGAATTTGAACTTTTCAGCGGTTGCTGCAGTATAAAAACATGTCTATAAGCATATGGTGTACTTTCATTGCCCCAGACAGACATCTGGCTGGTTCCCATCTGCTGACTGTGACCTGAAGCGGTTACATTTTTGCCTCTGTCTCGTTAGTGTGGGCTTTTTGCTGAGGTTCAGTAGCTCATGCATGCTGATCCATCAACTGTTTTCATTGGCGAACAAATCCATAATTAACAAACAGAAATGATAGCATCTGCTAATTTAAATTGAAACCACATCCTGTTGTGCGTTAGGTGTTTACCAGTGTGGGTACTTCGAAAAATAATGATTAAGTAAAAAAATGGTACTATTAAAGGTATTTTGGTCTATAAATAACACATTTCACTTCTGGTCATCTTTAAGCTAATATATGCATTTTATCATAGGGAAAAACTTGTCTAAATCTTTCTGGATAACTTAATACTGGAAACCTTGGTCAACACAATGGTCATATGTTAAAATCATTCACATGCCTTTGTATGCTGGGTGGGCTGCCTCTTCAAGCACACAAAAAAGATTATGAAGCATTCTAGTGTTTGTGTAGTGCATTTCAGTAGCACATAGCCCACTGTAGCATATGGTGCTTTGCTTCCACTAGCTCCCTCTGTGCTGCAAAGTGATTAATTAATTTAATTGAGAAATGCATTTTTGACACTTTAATGTCATCAGCAGCATGACAGCCCAAAATTAAACCATATCTATAATGGAAGGGAAATTTAAAATTAGATATTTCCATGACTCAGATTGTGAATGCAAATATAGTGTTCTCCACCAGCAACCATAATCTGTTTAGATGCATAAGAATGGCCATGATTTGGCTTCCATGGACTATATGTGTCACTACTGAAGTTAATTCAAATTGGCTGATTACAAAATTATACTAGCTCCATATCAATAGGAGGTTCAAATGCTGTTCTTTATTTGTCCATTCATCAGTTTTTAAATTTATTTTTTAAACAGCAGTGATCATGTGCACTAAAACAGGACATGTCATTGAGATGTATAGAAATTGTGGTTGTGATGTAAAAACTTCATTCTAATAGTGAGGAGAACGTGCAAAACGCTCAAACCACTGAAGCCAAGGGAGTTACAGAAATGTACACCGTCTGAGGATCTGACCCAGTGTTTAGCAGGAATGACATACAACTGTCCAGTTCCCCAAACGCCTAACTTTGTGTAGCGGTATTGCTTCTCTTTTGTGTATATCTGGGGATGGTCTCATGGCTAGGCACGTAATAGAAATGTGCTGTAGTTCAAGGCAACCAAAAAATCTTTAATTTTGGTGATGAAATAAATGGTTTAGTTATATGAATTTAATATTGATGAGAGGCCAGAACAAATTCCCATTGAAGTCAATGGAAAGACTCCTGCTAACTTTACTGAGAGCTGGATTGGGGCCCAGTATAGAACCTTTAAAACAAACACTACATTTGTTTGACTTCATGCTTGTGAACATAGTTCTATTTTCTAAACAGCCCACAAACAATTGTGTCTGTTTCCATGATCCTCTGTTCTTATGAAGTCATTCCAGCTCTTCTATCACTGAACTTGTTATATGTTTCATGCTTAGTCTTCAAAGAAATGTTAACATTTACAGATAAAAGACTCTGTACTTCATCCATGGTATGACTGTCACCGTAAGCTGAGAAACGATGACATGAGCAGATGATAAATATGCTTACACAAAAAAACTATTTTTCATGGGAGGCAACTAAATCATAAGTAAACCTTTGTTGCTCTATCTGTGAACTAACAGATCTGTCCTCCCATTGAAATGCTTCTTGGTTGACAGACTGGCTACTGCAACTTGCTGACACCATGCGACAGAACAAAGGGTCTGTCCAAGTTTTGATCCCACAGCTCAGTGCAGGCCAAGTTCAGCACAGCTATCTATCAGAGCGCTGGAATGTTTAGCGAGTGAATACCCACATTCTGCCAGTGAAGAAGAAAAGCTGGGTCATTGACTCTTCACAGAAAGAAGGGCATTCTCCCACATCAAAAAGGCACCAGCAGCCTTCATACAGGTCTGCATTGTATAATGGGTAGATTTTCGGCAAGTGCTCAGAAGACAAATGACGCTTTTATCTGCTTTCTAGCCTTCTGCAATAGGAGTTTACTTTAAAGCCACTTAACTGTCTGGAGTGCAGCCCTGTGGATTACCTGCTTGTGTGAATCAAGAACATTAACTGATCACATGATCTCTAGGGATAACAGTTTTCTATAACTGGTTTTTCTTTGAAGGGATCTTCAACAGCTCCAGGACTCTCACAAAGAATTCTATACACTACTTCCAAAAATTAGGCAGGATTAAAAATAAACAATTCTTCGGGCTGAGCACTGTGGTTTATGTTTATGTTAAGTTCATTTATTTAGCCTTACCCTACTGACTCAGTCCCTTATTTGTGTGTAACAACAGTAGGGTGGTGTATAAAAGTTTCCAAAGTATGTAAACATGAAGCTCACGTAGCATTTAGAGCCTCATGGGTTAAATATCACACAGAGGCAGAAAGCACTGATAATCAGGGAAAAGGCAATCTCTCCTTCCTGAGCTTGAATTTAAGTGAATGATGGTAATTTTGTAAAGGTTCATGTTCTAGATTCTGGAGTTAAAAATGTTATTTTACCAGACCTGACTTTTTTGAAGCAACATTAACAATTAGATTTCTCTACAATATTTTCAAATAAAATAATAATAATTAATAACAAACTAAGCACGTGAAGCCTGTTTAAAATTACCTTGAATGGTGTTAATATTGTATGAACCCTTATTCAGGAAACCATTTGTACAGAATAGAAAAAGTTGAGCACCCAGATATTTTGCTGCCCAGCCTTCTATCCCCAAAGACTCCCTTCATATTTTCTGCACCCGTCTTTTATGGGATCCCAGCATTCTTCCCTGAATAGGTCTTTGGATTCTCTTACAAAACACAATAGATTTCTTTCAAGGTAAGTCTTCAGGAATGGTCCAAGGACCTGCAATCCCCCACTCCTCCTGCTTCACTCCGAAGGTGGGTGCCTTCACCCCTGCCCACACACCAGCTTGCCATTCCTTTCAACAACCATCTTCAGGGAGCCGCCTGATTTGGTGCTAACGCCACGCCCCATGCTGAGAGTAAATTCATGACGGGCTGAAATACATTCATAGTAAGACAGGAATTGCTATACAGGATCAGATCTATGGTCAATCTACTTCAGTGTCCTGTCTCCAAAAGTGGCCAACACCAGATGTTTCCAAGGAAGGCACAAGAAACAGCAGAATCTGCCCATCATGAAGGTCTCATCCTAATCCCTGACGGAGACTGTTAGTTGGCTTCCTTTTTGTTCATATTAATTAGTATAACGGGATAGTCCTGATGCCCATATAAATGTCCATTCCTTCTGTGAATCTTGGCCTAAACAACATCCTGCAGCAGTGCATCCCATCCCTCTTTCATGCTGCAGCAGTGGAACAGCTGAAATTCCTGGCCCATAGAGACATTTTTATGATGTATTCCATCCTTCTTCTGCCAGGGTTGGCTCTCAGGAAGGAAACATCCCATTCCATTGTCATTTCTTGTATCCTTGGTCTCCTATTAAATTAAAAGGCCATTCTGATGTCAAGTCAGGTTTTTCTGGGGTTTTGGTTTTTTTTTTTTTTGGATATGAAAACAACATAACTAATCACTCACCATAGTAATAATATACCACATGAAGAAACTTCTTCCTGAAGCCATACTCTGGATAATGCAACTTCAGATGATATTTTCGTTAATATAAATGTATAATCCTCGTTTGAAAGTATCTGAGCTACTTGCCTTGATAATGTCTTGTGGCAGTGGAACCCCTCATGCTCACAAGTAAGTAGTGTTAGACTTCATGCCATAGCGAATTCATTCTGTCAAATTTAAGAACACTAAGATCTCTTCCCCCCATGAGAGTTATGGATAATGCCAGAATCCACCATTTGCTGTTCACTGCTCAAGATGACACATGACTTTACAACATTGCTATTTTGCACTGACCCTAAGCATTGTGATTTAAATAAAAAACATCAAACTTGTTTTCCACCCTCCTATACAAGTTTGTGACTTTCTTAGTTTCATATTATTGTATATCATGGAGCTGCTCTTTAGAGTCATTGAATTTTTAAGAATTTAGCAAAGGTGCTTGTGTGTTCAAACTGAAGTGGAAGTTGTGATGTTTGCCTGTCCTATAAGACAATGGAACTCTCACAGAGTTATTTAAGGGATGAATTTGGCCCTAAATTGGATAAATAAAGTAACTACTGTCACGCGGGCTGCCTTAGGGGGGGGGGCATTGGTGTTGTTTGACCTTAAGATGTCAAAATCATAATAATTCATGTAAGACATGCCATGTCAGGTACTGTTAGAAAGGTTATGATATGCTGAATAAGATGATAGTATTTGTGTTCATGTGTAATATGTGTAAGGAAAGTTATGGAGATCTTTGATATCCCTGTATTTCAAACTGTGCTGTGGAAGACACACCCCAGACAGAGAGGCGGCAGGACAATAGCTTGCTTAATAGCCCATTCAAGGCCTTATCAGAAGCCAGAGGCCCGGGAAGAAACTAAAGGCATACCTGAAGAGTTACCAGGATTGGCCCATGTGACTATGGACTTCATTTTGGTTCCAGTAAAGTTCCACAAGCCACATGGCCAGTAACAGAGGGTATATAAAATCAAACCACAGAAACCATTTTGTCTTCGTCTTCGTCTTTGCCTTGTGTCCTTGCTCCTGTCCAGCTGCGGACACACCTCTGGATTAACACGCTTTGCAACTGAACTGAAGGACTTAGACCCATCCAGGTACTGGATGTACACCAGAGGAACCATACAAGCCTGCAACTCCACAATTGTTCTAGAAACCTGATGTATATGGACTTTTAAATCATTTGTATATATCTGATTGCTTTAAGCCTTTAACATTTCTCTTATTGTTTGATTTTCTTTTACTAATAAACCTTTAGTTTTAGTTACTAAAGGATTGGTTGGCAGCGTGGTATTTTGGGTAAGATCCAAACTTATAGTGAACTGGTACTGTGGCTGGTCCTTTGGGATCAGAGGGAATCTTTTAGTAAAGAGCATAGAGTTAAAGCAACTGATCTCTTTACTGGACCTAGTGTCGGTTTTGGGAGCCAGAGACTGAAATGCAGTAAAGGGGGCTGTGTGTATTTGCACAGTGGCTTCTTGATAACCAGTGTGGGGGAATCAGAAGCACTGTTTGTGGCTGGTTGGGAAGTCTGACTGCAGTGTCACCCACCAGTGTTGGGAGAATTTGCTCTCCTTTTGCAGCCTGCCCTGACCCTGGCATTATCAGTGGGCTACCCTGGGCACGGACGGGTTACAACTACCTCTGAAAAGTTTGTTTTATTTTTTCAGCATTGTCACATTACCAAATCAACCCTTATAAGAGTTGAGATGGCAGCTCATTTTCACTGCACAATCAACACCTAGCCTGTACCTCACAGCTGTTTTACCTGCCTCTGGCAATAAGAAAGGGATAAAATTATCTCCAAATCCGTAACACCTTTTTCTAAAACAAATTAGCTGCTATTGTGTGAAACCTTAAACATGTGTGGGTACTAACGGGGATTTGCACAGGCACATAGCCAGCATGCTTTCTGATGCATGTGTAATTGTACACACATCGTTGCACACTTGGTAAGTACACATGCAAAAGTATATGCTGTCCTTGGGCCTCATTTTGTGAAGATCAGGCTGTTGATGCCACATTAGGCTACACAAAAGACATACAGATAAAATATAGATTAGAGCCTTAAATGAACCACTTCTCCTGAAAAGGGGGTCTGTAAGATAGCACAGTAAATTTAGTTACAGCACAGCTATTACTCCCAGAGTGTGATTAAATCTGCCTTCTCTCAGACCACACATGTTACATGGCTTGTTATTCCCGTGGGAGAAATGTTCTGCTCTGCCCACACCCTGGATGAATTATAGCCAAGCCGTCTTTGAAGATTTGAAGAGTACTCAAAGGGGCAACCTGAAGCAACAATAACATTTCCTTAAAACCCATCTTTTCCCAATAATGCCATTTCTTCGGAATATGCAGGAAGTAGTCCCAGTTTACATTACCACAAGTCCTCTTCATAAAGAGCCTCTGAATTTCCAGCATTCCTAAATCCCATTCTGCTCTCCCCTGCTGTGTTAATGAATATTCCGGTCTGTGGACTCATCTTTTGGAAGATCCTTTCCCTGGATAGCTGTCATGTGAGTTTTTCAAACATGACCTGTAGATACTAGATAGGACTTACTTGGTGAATTGGTGACAAACAGGCCTTTGAAAGGTCATTAGATGCCATTGTGAAAGGCACATTAGGGGAAATACCATAATCTTTTCAGAAAGTTCATTCAATGAGAGCGTCAGTGCAGGGTTGCAGCCCAAGGAGCATAGATCAGTTTAGAGAAGTTTGTGTTCAGTATCCAAATTCTGGATAGTTTTCTGAATTGATTCTACAAACCTCATGAGTAGAAATGAATAAAAAAAATTTCCACTGAAACTGGTTTTCAATGGAAAACTAGAGTTTCAACTAAACCAAATGGTTTGTGAAAGTATTTGCTTTCCATGGAAAAAAGTTCTTTACAAAGGAATGAATAAAAAGGTTTTGGCTTTTCTCAAAAACTGAAATCTTTCAATTCAGAAATGCCACCATGGTGCCTTATGGGAGTTGAGTTTAGTTGCCTTATGTCCCCATCCTCCTCTATGGGTCAGGCTTCCTGGCCAGATTACATCTCTCATTCCACACCACAGGTAAAGTGACCTTATTTCCCTATGCTGAATACGGGACAACTGTTAAAATTACTCATGTGTGGTGGGGGAAGGAGGGTGAACACAGAGTTGGCCGGGGGCTGTGTGTGGCATGAAGAACTGGCTAGGGGTCACACACACAGGGG
>ML675618.1:69516138-69569532 GCA_007922155.1 Mesoclemmys tuberculata | reverse complement strand
AGCCAGGGCTGGCTGTCCTGCTGGACAGGCCAGAGTCATCCCCAGAGTCTCATGCGGCAGGTGGGCAGTGGCTGTGCTGACAGACCAGCAGGGGAAGCAGCCCTCTAGAATGCTACTGTCCTCTAGAAATCCCTGGCTGCTGGAAGGGCCTCATAGCTACTAGAAGGTGTGCTAAGTGGTGAACAGAGCCCAGGATTGAGAAATCACACAGGGTTACATCTAGACTGCACACAAAGCCTGGACTGCGGGACCCAGGCTTGAGCATCCACACTGCATTGTAAATCCGGGTTTATAGTTGTTCTACCCAGGTCTCATAGCCATTCTAAATGCATCCGTACTGCACTACGCAGACCTTCTGTCTCAGGTCTGTGGCATAACCTGCAATCACATTACAAAATGACTAGGCTTGGACCCAATTCACAGCAGGAGTCAATGCTTCCTGACCCAAGTCAGACTGATTTGTGTGTGGACGGAAGGGGCACTTGGGCTCAAACCTGAGTCAGAGCCCAGACTTAATATGCACTGTAGACATATTCAAAGGAGAAATAAAAATGGTCCATCTTAGTCTTGCCCCAAACAGCTCAGCCCAAGCAAGGAAGCAAGTGAAATTAGCAAAATGTAATGTCAGAACTACTGATCAGGCATTATATTTGTTTGTATATGGATCAGTGTTAGTAACCGATAGCAGGGCTAATTAAACAGATGCATTTATACCAGTCACTAACAAAATGTTACAAATCATCTAAAGTAGATTTAGTCATATTTTAAGGGAAGACAATGACTGGAATTTTAGGGTTTATATGATATTTTTCGTAATATATTTCCATTTCCATTCGTATTTCGGCTCTTTGGCTACAGAAGCTTTTTAATAAAGCTACCATATGAATGCATACAGATAATGAATCTGAATAATTTTGTGGAATTATCTGAATATCTAGACATCGTTGCAGAATTGTGTGAAAGCTGATATTTTATAGGGAAAGATTTAAAGCAGATGACGTGCCTTTCATCTAAGCTGAGAAGAAAAGAGCTATTTGAATTAGTAAAGATTTGGCAATGTGGTAATAACAACAGATTAGTGTGGTTATGTGGCCACCATGTGGCAGTGGAGAGAAAAGTCAAACTCTGTTTCATTTTGGAGCTTCCTATAACTTTTGGGTAACTAAACGAAACAAGTTAACACATTCATGTTGTTCAGGCCATACCCAGAATACTTTCCTCTCAATTCACAAGGTCAGATCTTCAACTGGTGAAAATCAGCATAGCTCCATTGGAGAGGCTGATCCACAATATGGAAATTTGCATCAGGATTTTAATTGCTCCACAAAGAAACACACAAGTTCCTTTTGAAACAATGCTGTGGTGATACTGTGCAAGAGCACTGGGAGGAAAAACATGTATGAGCCAATGTCCATAGCCTAATTCCTAGACTAAAAGTAAGAATATTTAGCCATGCACAGCAGCTTTGAACTCGCAATTGGTCTTTTGCATCAGCGCAATACAAGGAAATGGGAGGGTGTTTGGTACCTCTGTACAGCAACAATGGACTGGACTTGAATATGCAGTTCCTTCAAACTTATCAGTTAAGTAATGTAAATCAATCTAGATGTTCATTAGCTTTTCTAGTTAATTTGTAAAGAGCAATTTCTAACTGTGCCAAACACGTCTTTTAATAAATACAGATAATATTTAGAATGTGTATAGTGATTTATATTTTTCAAACAATTACTAACTAATCCACACAGCACCTTTGTTAGGTAGGTATGTAAATATGATCACTGTTTTAGCAATGGGAAAATGCAGAAGAAGTTGACTGACTTGCCAGGATTCCTGTGTTCTGATCCTTACTGTCTTGTACAGTCCGCTAGTCTATGCTGCCTCTCTAAAGTTACATAATGGCTGCCTCCTTTGCCTTGTTCCCATGGTTCTTCACCAAGGACTGAACATGTGACTGCTTCAATCAGTTTAATTTATGTGCTGTAGTGGATTCCTCAGAGCCCCTTGTTCAAATTACGCCACCAAATCAAAGAAAGGATTGGATTGAGTCCCCCGCCTCTGAGTTCATCCCCTCCTTGGACATGACTAGATCACCTCTGCAGCGATGTCTTATCCCGAGGCTCATCAAAATAATCATTTTTAAGAAAACGTTTCCCAGAGTAAGAGTTTCCCGGACTACCTCTGCAAAGGTGTAACACCTGTCATCACCAAACACACGCACACCTCAGGTTATATCAAATGAACATACTTCTGTACCTGCCAATGAACTCAGAATAGGTGTCAGGAATAAAGTACAAACACTTCCAGAAAATAGAGTTAATGTACGTTTTTGTTGCCCTCTGCTTGGTAATGAGAAAATAGGAAAAAGAATGAACAAGTACTTCATTCCCTCACCCCTTTTATCTGCAAATACATGGGCCTTGGTACATGGGGTTAATGAGAGGCCAAGGGGGAAATATTTGTAGGAGCCCCTTGTTAAATATTGGTAGACATCACCATGTGCGACATTTATTTCAAGTTAATGCTGAGCCAACATTAACTTTTGCTGCAAATATTGACTCAAATAATGGCCCTTGGGCAGAGGAACATGTAGCGGATAGTAAGGCTGACTTGACAACTTCCCATTCTGAATACTGAATCCTTTTTTCCATGCAGTGCTCCAAAGATGTGGTTTTGGTGTAGTGTGACATTTCCTTGTGGGTGGCTTTCCCAGCCCCTGTTAATTTATTTTATTCTCTTGTTCCATTTATGTTGTATAGAGGAAGGGAATATTTGTCCCAGAATGACTAGTTCTCCTTAGATTAGTACTTTCCAATTAAGAGTTAGAAAGATCTTCTGGTTGTGGCACTAGACCTGGAATCAGATCCAGTTATCAGCTGTATTGCAGACTTTCTGCATGAGCATTGGCAATTCAGGTAGCCCTGAGTCAATGAAGCATATACTTGATTCCACCTCTGTTCAGCAAAACGTATAAGAAGGTGCTTTCCTGAATAGGGATGGAATTAACATGTGCTTAAGTGCTTTGCTGAACTGAAGCCTCTGTACTGCAATTACATGTCTGTCAAAAGCATATAATAGTAATACTTCTCAGCTCTCACTCTATTTCTGTCTTGTTTATTTAGACTGAAAGCTCTCTGGGGCAAGGAGCATTTGTTACTTTCGATTGAGAAAAGGCTTAACATAAATGGGGGTCCTGATCTCAGCTGTAACCTGTAGGCACTACTCTTCTACAAATAATAATCTAAAACTTGCTTCCTTATCCTTATGGAGTGATATTGTCTCCTGGTTTTTGCAAAGATCACACTTTTTGTTCAGAACCCTTGAGGTATTTAAACAGGCTTGCTGATATAAATTATATCTAACTTGTCTTAGTGAAAGTTTTCATTTTCCTGAAGTTGACCTCTCAGAAAATGTTATCCATTTAAAAGGGGAGGATGCTCAAACTAGAGGTCAATAAAATTCATCATTTTTTCAAAGTACTACTTTTTTAAAACATTGAATTTTATTGACTTCTAGTTTGAGCATTGTCCCATTATCAACAATCCAGTGTCTTTAGTAACTCTGTATAGCACACATTTTCCAAGAAGTAACTTACATTTTCATTGTATATCATGTCTGACTTAGAAACAAAGAGCTGAATTTGAGCCAGTTGTTGACCACGTTTTGGCAGATGAACCAGTATTTCATTATGTCACCACCAGAGAGCACTACTGCACTGTATTAAAAACTTAACCTTTTAATTTCATTTCTGATATATTCAGTCTTGGGAAACATTAGTTTAAAGCTTTGAAATATTCCTGAACCTTGCCTGGCTCTTGTTTATGCTTTTTATAGTACCCTTCAATTACCTCATTTCAATCACAAAAAAGGTGGTTATGTGTGTATAATTGATTTACCTTCCTATAAAACAGAGCTTTCATAGACATTACTAGAGCCTGGCACCACAAAATGAAAGATGGGATTTTTCAATTCAAATAGTATTTATCATAATACAGTTCTCTGATATTCCATTTAATAAATATATCTGAGAATCTTTTTTCACTTTAATGATTTCATGTACCTTCCAATTACCTTCTCTTTCATAGCTCTGTATTTCAAACTAGACCTATTTTAGTAGTGAACTTTATGCTTCTAGAAGAAATAATCTATGTAGAATAGACTCTTATACTGCTAATCCCAGTAGTATCTGAGCACCCACCAATAGTGAATTAAGCAACATGATTTACACCTGTCACATACTGTTTGTTCTCTGAGCCTCTCCAAAGGGGGAGAAGTAAGTGCAATGGAGTGCAGTGATTCAGTAGGATTTATTTAAAATATAGCTGTTTCTTAGGTTATAGTAGGCAAGGTTCAAAGAAATGTGCCTACCACTTGGAGCAGAAAGTACTGAAGTTTCTGGTGGTCCTTAGTTTCTGGGGGAGTTCATTCCACAGTCTAGAGCCAGCCCCAGAAAAAGTTTGGTCTGCCACACAGACGCGCTTTATCCTTATCGTAGAGAGTTGCATTGTTCCAGAGGAGCGTAATCGTCAACTTCAGTCTTCATCTTGGACTTCTAGTCAATCTTTGGGATATCTTGGGCCCACTCCACAGAACACCTTAAAGATAAGGACTGAGAGTTTCAATTTGATTCCATTTTCTATGAGGAGCCACTGTCTAATGTGCTGTGTTGCTGAGGAGATGTGTTGAAGCATTCTATAGTATCTGTAATTTCTAAATGCTGAAAGCTTCATGCCCAGGTTCATCACATTGCTGCAGTCCAGCCGAGAAGTGACAAAGGTGTGAATAATTGAGATCAGGCTATCATTCACCAGGATGGGATGGAGTCTCATAGCCAGCTGGAGATGATAGAAAATGTTACTTACAGATGTTGCTAAGTGAGAGCTTAGGTTCTGTGAGGAATCCAAAAGTACTCCTAAAATATGGAGTATGGATCAGTTATGGTCATGAATCATCAACTAAAGGAGGCTGAACTTTAGTGGGGTCTATGAACTCTTCTAAATGCTTTTCTCTGACCACTAGCAAAACCTCCATTTTGCTTGTGGTCAGCTTCAGTCATCTCTTCTTCATCCATGAGCTCACCATGAGCACTGGGCCATCTTGATGAACCAGATCATTGTGGTTACAATATGTATTTGGATTAAAATAAGATGATGAATGTTGTGAATGCTATTTGTTAATCATGTGACCATTTGATAAAAAGTGATTCAACTCATAACAAAAAAGAATTCATCATCATAAATATCAATATTTACCAGAAAAAAATATTTGAGATCATTAATACAATATTCTGTCTGCCCATGGTAAGCTAAGAGTCCTTCTTAAGGACCATAAAGACCCTTGAACAAGTTTTGTTTATCTGAGATTTAAAGAAACATCAGAAATCAAACTAGATTTCCTAAGAACTCATGTCCAGTCAAATCATAGATGTAGAAGATAGAAAAGACCAATTTACATCTTCCAGTCGACCTAACTGCCAATGCAGGACTGTTCCCTGTGGTAAATTTTGTAGAGACCAGTCTTTACTTAGCAATAGTTTGAGCTTCATTCTTCTTAGTGTCATCATTTTATTTCCGTGAGAATCACTACCTTATTTTGAAGTCTACATTAAATAAAACCCATTAAACAAATTAAGCAGTTATGATTTCCTAATATTTGAGAATTTCATGACAACCACAGGACCAATCCATATGAAATCATAGAAAAATCCGCCTTAGTAATATAAGAATACATGAGACTTTTAGGACATTTTTTAAGCTGATTGGATGTAAAGGTAGTAATTATTGGTTTACTATATGGTGTGTCCAACTGAGTCCAAGCAAGTTAAGTTAAATATGAAGCTGAATACTAAGCATTAAATAGTGCAAGCAAAAGATACTAATGTAAAGGCATATTTTAAAGTTATTTAGGCATTGCTTAGACTTGCAATGCCTAACCCGCTAGGTGGCCTACTGTCTTGTGGAATGTTCAGCCCCGAGCTAGGGGCAGTTAAGTGCTAAAGGAAGAGATTTTCAGAAGCCAGCAAACTGAGCAGGGAGTTGCCTAAGCCAAGCAGGAGACCCAAGTATAGGAGCCTTGAAGCCAGAAGGCATAGGGAAGCCCCACACACATTGGTACTGGCCAAAACATTGTCCTTGTCAACATCAACTTCAAGGAGTGGCCTCACTTGAAAGCACAAGAACACATTGCTGTCTCAGGAAATGCAGATGAAGGATAGAAAGATAGAACCATCTCCCTTTTGAGACTTCCACACCTCGAATGGACAGGGCACAGCCAACACAACCAGCTCCAGACTCAGCACAAACAAGTACCAGACAGAACGATGGTAAGTTGAACAAGCCTACCAAAAGACTGAGGCTGGACATGTGATCTCACAGGGAAGGAAGACGGGGAGAGCAGCCATAAGAAAGTCCGAGAAGTGGGTGAGCAAAGCAGCAGTCCCACACGCAGCAAATACACTCAAATGCCATATCCTTCTTCCATAGGCTCAGTGCGGTGCCAGACCCCAGCCTCTGGACATCCTCCCAGAAGTTACCCTAACCCAAATTCCTGAAGAGATCAGGAATGCCCTGCATCTGATGGCAGCCGTGGGTCTATATCATCTCCTGACCAACACAGCAGCCCCACTCAGGAAGGGACCAAAGCAGCTCCCAGAGCACTTGAGGGTGGCTGGTGTCAGCCTCTCTGCCACCACAGTGATGAACAAAGGGGAGTGGGACACTTAATAATTACAGCTGAGGCAAAGCGGTGAATGTGAACATTTTGCCATGCCCAAGAAAGAAGACTGCACAATGCATGTGCAGAACTTGTGCACTTTATTGATGAGCGTTTACATTATCCATATGTCCATGCCCTGGACAGAACTGTGTAGCCTGATCCTTTAACGGTTAATAATCGTATTGATTGCCAATGGATAGTAAGTAAAACAAAAGGCTAAGCTAGCTCTGTGGGCTACAACGGTCACAAGTGCCACTGCCCATGCATGGGCCACAGCGCCACTGCAGCATGCTTCAACATCAGGTTCAAGTGCTGCTTCAGCCAGTTGCTCTTCATCCATGAGCTCACCTTGTCCAAGCACTGGGCCTTCCTGATGAGCTAGATCATGCTGATTACAATATGTATCTGGATTAAAATAAGATGATGGATGTTGTGACGCCTGTTTGTTGGCCACGTGGCCGTTTGATAAAAAAATGGTTCAACTCATAACAAAAAACATTTGTCATCATAAATATCAATTCTTACCAGAGGCATTGGACTGGCTGATGCAATAGTCAACCCAATGACTTTCTGTATTGATTCAGATGCCGCAATGGTACTGACCCAGATGAGCTGTGGCAATGCATGTCTCTTGTGGGTCACTGCACTGAGATCTCTCTGGAGATATCGCACAGGTTTAGGGTAGCGTCCTGGCAGAGTCTGTGCTGCTGGATGCACACTCATGCTGGTATCCCCAGGGAACTCTTGCAGGGTGGTAATTGTGGGCATGGGTGTGTGGGCAACAATGCAAACTTTGCAGCTGGGGCTGTCCTGTCTTCTTCGTCTGCCTCTCATATTCCTCCTGTAACAGTAGGAGTGTCTGAACCACAAAGACATTGATCATGTTGTTGTCTGCTCTCTGGCCTCCTCTGGCCCTGCCCAATGGTGCAGCTCCCTCCCCCTCTCCAACTTCCAAACATTGTTGATTCCCCACTCCCTAGCCCTCTATCTCTCCAGGGATACTCACCTAGCCCTGATTACCTGTGGTTCCCCTTCCCCACCCTATCTGGCTACCCCCATTGTCCCTGGCCTGCACTCTGTGGCCTTCTAACCACTTCCCAGCCTTTACTAGCTAACCTACCACCTATTTCTCTATCTTATCTGTCTCCCAGAAAAAGTCTGTCTCTCTTACTCACACTCACAAGCGTTTTAGCCTGATCTAGGGCTGTGAGCAGCTCATTAGCTGTGGGATGGCAGCAGTGTTTAGGTGGGTTTGAAAATGCTGATGAATAGAAAATTAGGCACCTAGGGGACATAGATATTTAGAGTTAGATAGCAGTGGCTCCTACATGGTAGACTTAGGTGCCTATCTGCATTTTTAGGTACCTAAATAACTTTAAAAATAAGGCAGTAATGAACCAAAGCTGGAGCCTGAGGGCAGTCAGGAATTAAGCAATGTTGTTACATTATTTCACCCTTTTTCACCTGGTTGGGTGTGGAGGCTTGATGGCAGAAGGACTGAAGATAAGAAAGTATAGCTCACATAAGGGCTTTCGAGCAGATTGGATATACTTTTTGAGAGGTGGATTGTTAGTCTACAAGATAGTGGCTTTACTCTAGTTTTTTTGTTTTTATCTTGCTTTTATTTGTTAGAGTTGCGAGATGCAAATATTGTGCTAAACTTCTCAAGTATTCAGCGGTGTTTGGATCTGGGTTTTGCTTTAGACTCATTTTTAGCTGGCATCTTTTCATTTCAAACTCCCCTGACAGTAAATCTGTCAGAGGACTTCACAGGGAGCCTTTCAGTAGAGCACCTAACACTCAAGAGAGAGCTGCCTATTGTGAAGCTACTGTGTTATTCCTCCCACCCCATGGGTGACCTGCCTTCAGCTCTTCTGCATTGTGGTCAGTCAGTTATCAGGGCTCAGGTGTGCTCAGAACATACGGAGGGGCCCCCTTCCCTATCTAAGCTTAAAATCCCACTTTGCGTCTCCAAGACTTTGGCCTGAGCTAGGGCTCTGAGTAGCTTGTTAGCTGTGGGGCAAAAGCTGTGCTGAGGCTACTCTGAAACTGTCAACCCCTGGGGACTTAGGCACCTAGGGGAGCTAGGTGGGCCTGAACTGCAGTTTTGAAAATGCCAGTGCAACCTACATGATGGACTTAGGTGCTTTTGTGTCTGTTTAGGCACCTACCTCCCTTTAAAAATCTGACCCAAATCCTCAAAGGTAATTAGGTGTCTAATTCCCATTGATTTCAAAGAGTTAAATACCTCCGAGGGTCAGGGCCTAAATAATTTGCCCAAAGTCACCCCGTAAATCTATGGCAGAGCAGGTCTTTAAGTCCCATTGTAGTGCCCTAACCACTGAACCATCCTTCCTCAAATTTCAGAACCAAAGCAGGAGCCAAATGGAGATAATCACTGAAAAAAATGTAGTGAGAGAGTGAGCTAAGAGTTAGCCTCACATAGCTAGGTTTCCACGTCTCTGCAACTCAATCAGTGTTGACAGCCCATGTGATAAGGCTGCAGCTATTGACTGGAAGCCAATGGAAAATACGGAAATGCCTTCGGTGCGCAGCTGAGCTTTCTTTTGCCTTAAAAGCTTTAACACTATTAGTTGTCTGCTGCATTTACAAAAGACAACCCCACATATGTGTCATCCTTGCTTTACTTAGGTCACATGGTAGGTACTTCTCCATTTACAATTGTAAGATTCCTCTTATCTGTACAGTTCCATTTTATCACTATCGGATGACGAATGGTGATTCATGCTTCTACACACATGCATGACTCCTGTCCTGCGAAGTGTAACAAACAGGAATAGTTTTCAGGTGTCAGACCTCATACTCCTTTAAAAGTACATAGCCAGCAAAACAGGGGAAGCAAAGGCTACGTTTGGGAATACCATGATATATTTGTAGTTCTTGGTAATGTCAATAATACTCTCACTCAGACCTATGAGAAAGAATTACCTGCAGAATTCTTTCCTACTAAAAACAGCATCGTCAGCACCCATTAAAGCATCTGCACTAGACGGAGTGCCAGTTTACTCTTTTCCATGGTGGTTTCTGTTAATGAATGTGTACAGGCCAACAAACCATACAGGGAGTCCGCCGCTTTCCCTACTCAGCATCGCAAAGAGGATCTTTTTTCATCTCTGTAGCCATAATCCAAACAAAAAATGAAGAGATTACATTTAATAATTCATTTTCAGAAGCCCAGAAATATTACCCTTATACTACTGGGAACATTGACTTCCTTCAGCAGCTGTGCAGTTGCACATGGAACAAATATATGTATTTTCTTCATTTGCTATGTTTAGTAAAATGATTTGTGAGGGTCTTTATGTAATAAATGCTACATCTTGAAAACATTTGGTAAGCTTCGTTAAAAAGCGCTAAAGAACCAATCAGATAGTAGTAGTATAAAAGATGAGCCTGGTATGACTATAGCTGTACAAAGCTGTAGAACTAACACCAGGTCATGTTCACCATGGATTTAGGTTGGTTTTGTCAGTTTTCAAGTTTTATTTCAAATCTGATACTTAGTTCGTGAAACTCGGTCAGTTGATAGTTGGTGTGGAAAGCGTGCAAAAAACAGCAACTTTGACCCTCATGCTAGGCACAATGTGGTGGTTTGGGCTGAGTTTCACTCTCAGATTTTGGGTTTGCTTGAACTCAAAACTCAGGTGGCTTAAAAAAAGTGAATTGAAAAACAAAAGGTAAAACCAAAACTAGTGAACTTCCAACATCTCACAATGAACATTCATATACAGCTATGTCTTAATATAAAGAAAAGTTTGAAAAAATGTTTACAGAAAATGCACAGAGAAGTGCACTGAAAAATGCAAATAAATACACTTCTAGCAGTATTTTCTTCTCAGATGGCACTAGGGTTTGAGGAAGTGGGGAATATGTAGAAAAAATACATTACAGTGCCTTATTTTCCTAAAATGTCTGTGAATGTAGGTGACTGATGAACTGACCCAGATTATAGACACAAGTAATTGGGAACATATTGTTCTACTCTGAGAAGAGCACAAATCCTCATTTCTAACTTGGATTACATGACAGGTATTCCAAATATTACAGGAAAATCCACCTCCAAACTTTAAATAGCCATTGACTCTGCTTTCTACCCTCAAGTTGACTACTGTGCTGTGCTCCCTTGTGTGTCAGAGACATAAAAAGTATCCCATGAACTAAAAAAGGTATGGGCATGTTTTCAAATTCAGCAATTTTTGTGGAAGGGAAAAAGCAGTAGTGCTCCTAGAAAAAACACATGCCAAGGGGAATACACATTTCAGAAGACCTGTTCATGGTCCCTCCAAGAGTAAGAAATATGTTAACAGGAAATGCTTTTGGAACAGCAGTGCTTGTCACCCATTGTATGATTCCTTTGCGTTTGTAATTAGAGGGCAGAACCAATGGTGAAGAATAACTTTAAACTGATATGTGCATTTACATATCATTTATTGCCTAGTGACCATTCTGAACTGTTGAATTAGAAAACTATTTGGACTTTTTGGGGAATATTTATTACACCACAGTAGCTTGTGATTCTGTAACCGGGTTTCCTCTGTAATATTAGCCTCCCCAACCTGTAGGTAAAAAATGTGTTTGATCTCAAAAGGATAGAGTAGCAGAGAGGGAAGATAGGGAGCCTCTAACTTCTGTATCCGCAATAGCTCCAGGATCTCCAAGTTCTGAAAATAGTGCTAGGAGAGAGGACTGTGAAGTCCTTATCAGTATAATCTGACCACAACTTTTATAAAGAGTTTGAAAAACATTAGTTGAGGCGGGGTCTACACTGACGGCGGCAAATTCGCCACCGTCACATCCATTGCTCTGGATCGACTGAGCGGTCTGTATAGACGCGCTCAGTCGATCCAGGAAGCGACGCAGGAAAACCACCCCCGTAAGTGGAGTAGCGCTGCATCGAAGGGAGCGCTGTTCCCTTTGACACAGCGCAGTGTGGACGCTGCGCAGAGGAGATGCTGCAAAGTCAATGGGAGATATTTCCCGTCGACTGCCGCCGAATCACAAAGGTAAGTGTAGACCAGGCCTAAGAAACATAATGTTTTTTTCCATTGATTCAGGAGAATGCAAGAGACTTCACAGCAGGCAATTATGTTTTTATGTTCTTAAGTTATTTCATAAGACCTGCTATTTGGGTCGGAACATAGTCCATCTTGCCCAGTATCCAGTCGCTGACAGTGGCCCATATCACAACTTCAGAGGCAGTGTACAGAACAGGACAAATAAGGAGGGATCCCACCCCTATCTTCCATTCCTAGCTTCATGTAGTCAGAGCTTTAGGGTAGCATCCCTAACCATCTTAGCTAATAATAGCTTAAATAATAGCCAAGTTCCTGGATCTATCCTCCAGAAACCTGCCAAGTTCAAAAAAGCCTTCACAACATACCATGGCAATGAGCTCCACAGCTTAATTGTATAGAAAAAGTACTTCCTCATGTTTTTACTACACCTGCTGTCTATCAGTTTCATCAGATGACCTTTTGCTTTTCTATTGTCTGAAAGGGTAAATAACATTTTTCCCCATCATTCATGATTTTATAGGCAACTATCATATTTCCCCCCTCCCCTCACTCATCTCTTCTCTAAACTGAAAAGCCCTAATCTTTTTAGTTTCTCCGTGTATGGAAGTACTATCCTTGATCATCTTTGATGCCCTTTTCAACTTCCACAATATTCTTTTTGAGACAGGGAGACAAGAGCTAGTCGCAATATTCAAGGTGTGGGCACACCATCAATTTATATAGTGGCATTATGATATTTTCTGTCTTATTTTCTATCCCTAGCATAATAGTTCCTAACATTCTGTTACCCTTTCTGACCACTGCTGTACATTGAGCAGATGTTTTCAGAGAACTATCCATGGTGACTCCAAGATCTCTTTCTTGGGTGGTAATAGCTAATTTAGAACCCATCATTATATATGTATGTTGGGATTATGTTTTCCCATGTGCTTTACTTTGCATTTATCAAAGTTGAATTTCATCTGTAGATGTGCTGCCCAGTCACCCAATTTTGTGAAATCAACATTGAATTAGCTATCTTCTAGTTGTCTGGTATGGAGGCTGATTTCAGTGACAGGTTACATATTACAGTTAGTAGTTCTACAATTTGATATTTGAGATCCTCTAGACCTCTTGGGTGAATACCATCTGATCCTGATGACTTATTACTGTTTAATGTATCGATTTGTTCTAAAGCCTCTTCTATTGATACATCAATATGGGACTGTATTTCGTATTTGTCATCAGAAAGAGTAACTCTGATGAGGGTTATCTCCCTCACGTTGTCTGCAGTGAAGACTAATGCAAATAATTCATTTAGCTTCTCTGCAATGACCCTGTCTTCCTCGAGTGCTTCTTTAACGTCTTTGTCATCTAGTGGCCTCACTGTTCTTCTGCAGGGTATCTGTTTCTGATAAACTTGAAAAACTTGCTGTTAGTTTTTGCATCTTTAGCAAATTTCTTCTCTAATCCTTTCTTGGCCTGCCTTATTGTACTTATACATTTTACTTGCCAGAGTTTATGCATCTTCCTATATTCCTCTTCAGGGTTTGACTTCCAGATTTTAAAGGATGCTTTTTCCCTCTATTACTTTGCTATTTATCCAGGATGACTTTCTGTTGATTCTCATACTGTCCTTTTCGATTTGAGGTATACGTTTAGTCCGAGCCTGTTATCTATAGGAGAAGTTTATTACTGGTCTCCATCAGCCAGTGGCTGTTATGTATTCTGAAGTGTGAAGGTTTATTCCCCATAGAAAACTGTGGATTGCAGACATTTAACGTAAGGGTTTCCTGTGCTCCCTCCCTCACAGAATTTTCTGTAGGTTAACTCACATAGAGTTTCACTAATTCACACTTGGGAAGAGTCAGTTCATGTCCTCCAGCATTATCTGCAGTTAAAATATGGATATCATTAGGCATTATTCACCATGAATAACACCAGCGGCCAAAGCTCTGATCAGTTCCTACCAGGGATCTGACATTACTTTCAGTGCTAAGGCTAAAGCAGTATTAATTCTTTAAAATAATGAAAGTGTAATTCCTTTTGTGCTGCCTCCTTATTTCTTGAAATTACAAGGCTAGCATGACAAGAAACAACTGTCCCTAGCCTAGCTTTATATTTTCAGTCTTTAATAATTAAAGTACTGTGGTCTTTCTAGGTACAACTTTAAATCTAAGAGTTTGATTCTCCACTGCAGAGCTTGGATGCAATAGAGGGGGAAGGGAGTTTGGCAGGGAGCTGATTGTGGGTCCTTGATTCTCATTCACCTATCCACAGGATAAATTAAAGCTCCAGGGAAGTAGCTTTAACTTATGCTACTAGTATAACGTTCCTCATTCTGCCATATCCCTTTGCTCCTCTCCTTCTCTCTTTACTCTCTCTAACCTCCCTCACCCCATCCTTCCCTTACACCAGATGGAGATCCAGTGGACACTGTAACAGAGTTGGGCAGTGGAACTAGTGCATGAAATAATCATCAGTTTTACCCAAGCAGCGATTCCTCCTTCACAGGAGGAAACACCAATGGTTTTAGATGCAAAGTGGACTTGGTGCTCCAGAGAATCTGACCCTAAAACTTTTTTAAAGCAAGGACAATTTCAGATTTGAAAAGAGTTTTTTAGCCCACATCATAGGCTGCTCATTCAGTATATATAGGATCAGTGTGAATGAAAATGTGAGATGTGACATAACTTGGTAAGGGCAACATTTAAGTTAAAAAAAAATCTGACATACTAAATTTATTCTTCTAACTTTGTTCTCAAAGAGTTTTTAAAAGATTTTTCTCTGACCAGCACTGAACCAGTGCCCAAGCATGGTGCTAAGGGGCACTGGGCTGCTAATTGGGCCATGTTTTTAGATGAATCATAGCATGATCCTGACCACTCAATATCAAGAGAGACCTGTGGCACTTTTTGAAAGATTAGAGGGGTTCACCTCTCTGACCTGGCTACATTCCAGCTCGGGTAATTACATTCTATCTACTGTATCTGCCCTGTATTTTTAAGAAGGCAAGGGTTTGTTTGTTTGTTTTTAAACCCTAAAAATACTGTTGTGAATGTTGCTAGCACAGAATATGGTTTTTAGTTTAATTGTCCAGTTTAAGTTAATATAAACACATTCTGACAAAAATGAGATCAAGAAAAAAGGGAGAAAAGAAACAGCTGCTTAAATATGTTTCGCTAGACCTATTTGAAAGAAAGAAATCTAGGTGGGGAGCACAATATGCAATGGTCTTCTATCGTCATCTCTCTCCTTTGATTAAGTTCCTCAGTGGCAAGGCATTGGCCATGGTGGTTTGAAGGGCTGCAATGGTAAGTGTCCCATGCTATGTACATCTGCCAGTTGCACTGTTTGGATTAATCCAGCTGTCATTTGCTGTCACTGCCTCTCACAATTCACCACAGTTCCTGTCAAAAACAGTTTAGCAGCCCAGTGTGTGTTTGGACCTAGTTGTGGAGGGATGAACAAATTTGCCTCATTGATGCTTCAGTATAAAACAAATCAGAAGGGGAAAGGGAAATTCCTTTTTACAAATGCACCTGGAGTTTGTGATTTCCCAAACTGTGCTTCAAGCATTCTTAAGAACATCCCCCCTGAGGAAAACTAGTGGATGTTGATACTGGATGCTTAGTGATCAGTGTGAATAACAGTGAGACATGGTATGCCCAATCTGCAGATCAATAAGATTTAATGGACAAGGTTTTCTATAGATATACTATTTGAATACAAAGCTTAAAAGTAACTACAATATATCACACTCACTAAATCTGGAGAGCTAAACGGTCACTCAGAAGGCTGAATACAGGAATGGTTTTCTTCA
Organism: Mesoclemmys tuberculata; assembly: GCA_007922155.1. Taxonomy (NCBI): domain Eukaryota; kingdom Metazoa; phylum Chordata; order Testudines; family Chelidae; genus Mesoclemmys; species Mesoclemmys tuberculata. The sequence continues at coordinate 69,553,983 of ML675618.1, read as the reverse complement.
GGGGCCCCGCCAGGGAGTCAGTGGCCTCTGGTCCGACTGGCAGCACCTCCCACGGAGACAGGTGTTGATGGAGCATGCTCCTTTGTCCAAGTGGTAACGTCTTATACCCTTCCATAAACAACTTTTACCTAATTACCTCTCTACTCATTATCATATATGCTAATCACCTACACTGGGTTTTCACCCTGGACTATATTCCATTCTCACAATGATAACTGGGGTCATCAAAACAACATCTGGTGGTAGGCGGGGTGGTGTAAAAATATGCCCCTTGGCAGTGAAAAAGTGTACCCCCAAACCTTCAAGGATAACTTCTTGTTCCCATCACCGTTATCTATGTGCAGCTGCAAGCATACACGTTGTGCATTTTGTCTGGTTCTGTGACGTGGTATGCAGGAACTGAGACATCTGCAAGGTTATTCAGTAGTCCTCTTCATCTCTGCCAACTGTAAGCTGTCATGCTACAGGGGTCAGAATAGCCAAGCAAGCAACTGAAGCTATGCTAGGCCTATAGGACAGTGGTCAGGCAACTCAAATTGCACTGGGCCTCCAACAGTGGAGACAGTCTTTCTGGGGTTTTTCTCAGGCCTCTATAACCATAATTGATATACTTATTATTAATTACAATCCATATTTTTGGGGATCTGTCATCTGAAACACCTGATCTTTCATTCAATAATCACTGAACTGTCATTACAGTATTACCACAAACCTGGCAAATAAATCCTTGACCCATCCTTAATACATAGCACCTACATCCTGTGATGTCTCAGTTCATTCATTCATCTCCACAAATGCCTGGGGGAAAAGAGGGAATTAGAACATGATTAGAATGTTAATAAGTCCAGGATCTGGTGGAACAGGAAATTCCAAAATCAAGGCCTTTTCAGAGAATACTGAGAGATTATAGCTGGACTATCTTCTGACCCAAATTCACCCCTGCACAGAGGATCTTTCCTGAGATCTGTGCACCACTTAACCCATTTGTTATAAGTATAGGGCTTAAGTCAGATGTAAGAAGTGCATAGGCTTTGTGCAACCTCCTTAGTCAGGGGTTAATTTCTCCCTTTGGGGAATTATTTTTTCAGGCAGAGTTGATTTGTCAAGATAATATACTAGAGACATTTGATTAAAAATAATTTGAAATTAAATAATTTAATGTTAGATAGAAAATGTGATCAAAGTCCTTTACTTTTTTGTCTGGATGGACAACTCGTTTTTAAAGCTGGGATGAGAGGTAGTAAGAACTACAGTGGGGTTTTTTCTGCTTTTATGTAACACAGTCCATTCAGCTCACTTTGCAGAAATCAGTCATAGGAGATAGAGAAGAAAAGGCCCATTAAGTCATCTAATCTATCCCCTGCCAGACAGAGGGCAAATCAGACATTAAACTGTTAAGCTTGCTACATATAACTTAGTCAAAAAGCCAAGAAGGAGAACAGCAATTCCTGGAAGATAGGTTGCCTTCATTCCTAGGATCAAAAAGCTGTTGTCAACATAAGTTACCAGGGAGGACTGCTGTTCCTCAAAGTCTTCAGCATTATTTGCAAATGAAAGTCCTTAGGTTCATCTGTTGTGGGGATTTGCATTGTCGTTTGCAGTGTTATCAGAACAATGGTGATTATCGTTTTCTGTGAGACAGAACATTAATTTGTAGTTCTTTGTCTGGTTCCTCCCCAAAGAACTGTCAGTGGAGTGAGAAACTCCCTTTCAGCAAATCTGTTTAAGGGTCAGGTGCCATGCAAGTTATAACCTTCTATTTCAGGGGCTTATCATTCAGTCATTAAAATTCACTGTAGGCTGCTCTTGTCCCGGAGGAAAAGTCATCTGTGAAGTATTTCTGAAGGAGCTATTCAATAAACAGGTGACGTTCTAGAATCATCTTTATGTACAGAAGCCCCTAGTTTCCATTTAGTTTCTTCTCAAACACTAACATACACAAGTGTTTTTGGTTGCTTCCTTCCCCCGGCCACCCACTTGCTCACACAGAGCACAGACTCCATCTGATTTGTGCATTTAAAAGGAAAAACAAAAGGTCCTAGAATTATAGCAGTGGCTAATGAAATCTTCTATTTAGATACTGAGCCTTGCCACCTTTCTAAATGCTGGTAACAGGACCCCTGAGCACTTGCTGCCCAACCTGCCTCTCCTCCCGCCTCCCCTTCCCTTGAAGCTCTGGCCCTGCTCTGTCTCTTCCACCTCAAAACCTGTCCCGCACTTGCTCCTCTTCTCTCCCTTCTCCTCCTCGAGTTGCTGGATCGTCTCAAGGAGACTGCCTGCAGGTAGGAGGAGGCCCTGGCTGAACAGGGGCTGGTGCAGATTAATGACCTGGTGCCTTCCCCACCCCACAGTAACTAGACTTTGGTTACCATGGGTTTGGATGCCATTTCGGGTCCCAGATCCCAAAAACTGAACACCTGAGAACTCTAAATGGCACCCAGACATAGAAGCCAAAAACCAGATGGGTGGCAACCCTACTTCTTCCCCCTTCCCCATTCCCTAGCTCCTTCCTCTCCCCACCCCATTCCCTTTCCTCTCCACACTATCCCCTGCCCCATAACACTCCCCCATCCCTTTCTCTTCCTGTCCTATCCCATCCCCCTTCCTTCTCCACTGCCTCTTCACCCCCACCCCACCCTCTTGCCCTTCCCCCCCACAGGCACTCACCGTTGTACAGAAACAGGACCCAGTGTCCAGGAGCAGCCAAACTGAGCCAAGGAGAGAGGCCAAGTAAGCCGGCGCAGTGTTGGAAGGATACAGCCCCCATCTCCTACAAGCTGAGCAAAGTGAGCCTACTCAGTGCTCGCAGAAATTGGGGGTGGGGGCCATGCCCCCCTGAACTACACCCATGATGACCCAGTGCCTCCCCCACCCATGATAACTGGACTTCTAGTGTCTGGTCACGAGCCAGGTTCCCTTTTTGACCAAACTTTCTGATCAAACACTAGACACCTGGCAACCCTAAATAGTGGTCCTGATTCAAACCTCCAGATCCAAACATGCCTGATGTCTGCTGCTGTTCAATTTCCACACTGAGTAGCATTTTACTCTGTAATTATCCCCACAGAAATGAATGGGGCTACTAGAGAGGTAAGAGACTACTCAATGTGAGGAAAGGCATTCAAATGTAGCCCTTTGGATGCACACTTCCTGTTGTTCTCATAGGCATCTCCTCTTTTATCCTTAGTGAATCCCATATTTGGTAAAATATTAAATGCTAATTACAACTGAAAGATTTTTAAAATTGAAAAGCAGAATAAGATAAGGTTTCATACTGGGCCATATTGTGCCATTGGTCTTTAAGCAACTGTCCCCAAAGAAGTCACCAGGGAGTTTTGTTTAAACACTGATGGTATGGCAAAAATTGGTGGTGTGATCAGGCCTATTTACTTGATCATATAAAATAATTCTAGACAGATACCCTGATCCCATCATATAAAACCATACACATGCATGTAGGGTAAAACCATGAAATATATGGATTCATGACATTCATAAATACAGTGGTATAAATCATTCAAAATTGGTTTTATGAATAAAATATCTTGTATTTGAGAGAAACATCAAAAGAGATATAGTCTAATAAGGGAGAACTCAGTCAGCAAGCTTAAATGATATCTTCACTCATAAAACCATAACAATCAAAGCTCTTCCGGTTTCTGTTTTAATAAGAAAAAAGCAATATGTGAATAGACAAGGTTCTCTGTGATCGTTTAAAGCTACTGTCTCTTAGCTACCAAAGTAATGACCTAGTATTCCCGAATGTAAACCAAGATCACATGTTTATCTTGTGCTTGGCCAATCCATGATAGGAATATCCCTAGCTCACAGTATATTTTTAGCCTTATATAAATAACTGCTTTCTAACTCTAGCATGTCTTTCTAATACTGTAATTCTCTTGATAATGCTATTTTTTCCTCCCAGTGCTAAGATAATTTTCCAAGGGCATTAAAAGCACAAGGCCAACTTTTGCCTTGACACTAATTTAAATTTCAGTTGTGGCTAATTAGTATATAGTTTTGCTCATGGGCCAATTCCGTCTTTATAAATTAATCTGACTGTAGGTATCAGAAAATGTAGTCAAATCACAAAAAAGGATTATGTTTTGAAAAATACATAAATGTTTTCAGACTGCTCTAGGAGATTCACAAACTGTCAGTTTCAACTTTTGTCAAGAGACAATGTGTAATGTCAAATGCTTTATATGTGTAAGCCCCAGAGCCTGAAGTTCGAGAGAGTAGGAAGCTTGTTACTATATCATGCATAGGTGAATGGGGAAGAAACTGGGCAGAAACTCAATAGGGGAAACCTCTGTCGTTATCTATTTATGAACAGGGGAAAGCACAAGTACAGAGAGAGTTCACTTGCATAAGCTTTCTACCCAAAAATCTTCCAACTGACACTTTGGGGACACCAAACCGTGAGTGGGTGTGGCAGAACAAAAAGGAGGAAATGGCATATTAAAGAGATATTTACCTATTGGACAGTTGTGCTGGCAGGGGAGCCCAGTGAGTGGCATGACTTCTGCTAAAATACTGTGGGGGTGAGTGTTTTAGTCATTTTTTCTTAATATATATCAGGGGTGGTCAAACTTACTGACCCCCCCTGAAAAAATTCCCCCTCTCCACTGGGCAGAATCCTCTAGCCTTACCAAACTCCGAGCTCCCCACCCCAGTATGGTAAGTGGAGAATGGGGAAAGGGGGCCATAGGAGAGCTGCACTTTCATTGTAAAAGAGCTACATGTGGCTCACAAGCCAGTCTGACCACCCCTGACACATATTGTAACTATGGTTTCCCCAAGTAGATTCAGTGTCCTCTTGACCCCTGAAAAACTCTTGGCTTGTTTTATGTCTAGACTCCGTGCCTTTGACCAGGACAGTGCTGCCTATTAAGGTTGCCCATCAGAGTGGGGGATAGTAGAGGCTTGAGCCAGTGGTGTTCTTTAACTTTAAGAGAAACCTGACCCCTGATGCTGCCAGCAATACGTGGCAAAAGCATTACATATGTTTGGGTTTTATTAATTTGTCAGTGAGAGCTTGTAGTGCTGAAATACTAAGATAAATTGTTTACTGATAACTTGCTAAAATGTATCTATTAAGTGTTGACCATAGGACAATCTATTCTGTCCCTTTGAATCAGAGGTGGTAGTAAACTCTGGGGCTAGCAAGAAATTGTTGCATGTCCATGAATGACCAGAGAATCATTTTGTAAGAAATAACATGTTATGTGCCTGATGATTCTCTGAGCCTCTGCGGGAGATGATGTTGAACATTGTTGCTTTGGAGGGGGGGGGGAATGCAAAGATTTGAAAATTGTCCCCATGTTGCGGATTTCGTCACATAAATTCATGGAGCAAAGGGAGTTCTACTTCTGAAGACTTGATTCATATTGCCATGAAGTTATTCAGGAATGATATCTCTATATTATTGTATGTACAGTATTTGCCGTGTACTAATTTTTAAAATCAGTGTATCAGTTATAAGAAAAACATTACCTTTATTTCCATCTAATTACTATAGGTGTTTTGAATAACCCAGGCTATCATTGGATACTGGCTTATATTTAATGTATATTTGAATTGATGTTGCAATCTGACCAAAATTCTATTTACTGTTCATACAGATTCCTACTTCATTTAAGACCATAGAAATTGCAATGGCCCAGCTAGTCCAATGTCCTGTTCCTTACAGTGGCTGGAATAAGATGCTTCAGCAAAAGTGCAAGAAACACCATAGTGTACAAAGCAACACCCTGCCTACAGGAGAATTTTCTTTCAAACTCCTTCAGTTAAAGTTTGATTTACACACTAAAGCATGTGGGTTTACATCCATTCCAAATTTTTGTTTTAGTCTTAACAAATGTAACTACAGATAGGATCACTCATCATATAAATGCCCAACCACTTTTTAATCCCATCAGTTTCTTGGTCTCAGTTGCATCTAGTGGCAATGAATTCCACAGGTTAATTATACGTTGTTTTAAGAAGTACTTCCTTTTACCACATTTAAATGTCCTGCCTCTCAATGCCTCTTTGTTCTTATATTATGAATTATAGAGAAGGAGTTACCTTCTCTATACCATTCATTACTTTGCATACTTCTATCATATCCCTTCTGATTTCTCTCTTTAAATTAAACAGTCCTAATCATTCTGTTTCTCTCTTCTATTTCTGCTATATCCTTTTTGAGATATGGTGATCATAAATGGGAATACTGAATACAGTATAACATAATTCTATAACATTTTCAGTATTTGTCATCCCATACAGAATGCATCCTAACATTGCTTGTTTTGCTGAACGTGCATATTGGGCAGAGGTTTGTATCAAGCCGTCCATTTGATGCTCATGTGTCTCCCCTTCTCAAATAAAAATAGCAATCAAGGTTACAGATAGAAGAGTGAGTCACACGGCAATCTAACAAGTGTGAATTGTGGGTCACAAATGTAATTATCCTGAACAGGAGAAGAGGCAGGAAAAGACTCAGGAGCATTGAAAATATAAGAGAAAACATGCCTTTAATTTTAGGCCCAGTAGGAACTGAAACAACAGAATTTCCCATAATGCCTTTATAGCAATATAACATACAACTAAAATGTTTAAGTCCCCAGAGTTAGAGGCAAAGCTAAATGAAATATTTTCAGGCTGGTGCAGCCCACTGTCAAGCTAAATTCAGTTTGTCAAAACTGGAACAGGCCTTTGGAACCTGGAACAGGTTCTTGGCTAACTCTATACCCAGGCTAATCAAGTCTTCCAAAACTGGAACTGCCTACCCCAAGCAGTTGGACCAAACTGCCTACCCCAAGGTTTTGGACCAGAATGATTCTTTTGAAGCTGCAGCAAAGTTTATAGTTCCTGAATTCTAATTCCACTCAACTCCAGTAATCAGTGACAGGTCACTCCAACAACAGAAGAATGAGGAAAAGCCAAACAGACTGTAGTCAAAATATCAATGGCTATATAAGCATAGAGAATATTTTTTGGGGAAATACAAATTATACTTTCACAATGCAGCTTTTACTTATGTGAGTAGTTTCTGCTTATGTAAGAACTCCTATATGAGTCATCATCAAGATTTGATCCCAGGACGTTCAGAGCTTCAGCACAGATACGTGGCCACTTAGGATAAAAAGAGCAACTCCATTAGCTATTAATAGGCTGTCATGCTTCAGTGGACCAGTCACTAAAGAGAGATATGACACATGCTCTGCCATGTGTTGCATTGCTTTGGGTCCATTCACATGAGTCAGAACTACACTTATGCATAAGTGGTGGCATGATCAGGCCCTTGGTTATTAAATCCCTTAAATAGTTATCTATGTTTTGGGGAGTCAGATAATTAATAGCCAGGACATCCAATTAAATCCTTCAATATCATCATATCAATCATCTACATCTTGCAAACATTTTAAGGGGAAAAAAGAAGTCTGATATAATAAGCATACACTTTCTATATCTAACATGTAACACCTTTAACCATTTGATAGTTTTCCTCTCATTTTAACTAGCATTCTCACATTTATTTCTGATACCCTTTGGTAAACCCATTAAATTAGATGTGCTTTTCATTTTCATTTAAATGCAATTTCATGTAGTACAATTTCATCCATCCCCATCATTTAAGACTCCAAGGATCTCTTGGTGGAGCTATCACCATCATAAAATGTAATGTTCTCAGGACATTCAAGCAGTTGTAAAACAACTCTCTCTCCATGGATACTCACAAAGACTATTTTCAATACAACTAGTCTACAGCATATGACCTGAACAGCTCAAGCAATATCAAGAAATGTTTCAATTCTTCTCTTACCTAGTTTCAAGACTTTTTAGAGCTAATAGCAAATGGGCAATTCTATGCCTCCTATCACTTTCAGAGATTGCAAAAAACATAAATCCAATTTCTATTCATTCCGAAATATAAATATGATCCAAATACCAGCTTAAATAATATGCAGTTTACATTAGCTGAACGTTTTTAGTCCTTAATTTGCTGCTATTGCCTCTTCCTTATCTGCAAATTTGCATAGTTTTATTTCTCAATTTGATTAATTAGAGAACAGTGAGTGTCACCTGCATTCAGAATCATTTCCAAACATAGGTCTTGAATATGTATAGAATATGTAGCATTTCATGCTGAAGCATTCGCCCAGTTCACAAATAATCCCTTTTATTTATAAATTATAAAACGTATCTGAGTAAATTCTTTTGCTATTACAAGTCATTTTTCTCAAACCAATCTTTAGCAGAATCAAATAATTTGAATTTGAAATGAGGGTTAAAGTCCTAGCCAAGACAAGACAATTGTTGTCTTCCCATGCATTAGCAGGTCCAGTTAAAGACTTCAGGGGATCATGGGGTTTAACCCAACCAGTGAGTGAAAAGTACAACTTCCTTGTCTTCACTGGTATTTTAAAAGTTAGTGGCATTTCCCCTACTATATTTAAGCCCTCATACTTGTTTTCATTTTCCAATTGTTCTGAAATAGGATGGATTTGAAATCTTAGATACAAAAATCAATCACTAAAGTGTTTGCTACTATAATCTGGCAGCCCCTGAAGGTAATCCCTTGTATTAGGCACCTCTATCGCACACCACTGTTAAAGCTTGCAAGCTTTATTTCCGTTCCTTCCCAGAGTCTGGGTGTTTAAATAGTTGCATGAGGCTGACAGAATCTCAGCGCTGTCTTGGCACTTGCTTTTTGGCATGGCCCATCACTTCTTTTTCCAGTGACAAAGCAAACACATGGAGGGGAAGTAGTGGCTGCAAGACTTAGATGCCAGTTTATGAAATAGCTGTCCCTCACAGCAGCATTTCTAATGTATCAACCTAGCTCATTCATTAAATTGGTTGGTACCTATAGATTTAGTTGGGGATGTAGGTGGTTTGTTTTCTGGAGGCTAGAGGATGGGCTGGATATAAAGTAACTCACCTACTTGCATTTCTGAAATCTGTGAGCATAGTTCTACAATTTAATATTATCTGTATTACAATAGAACCATGACAAGAGGTCCCAGTTAAGAGCAGGGCCTCATTGTGCTAGGTGCTGTACAAACACATGGTGAGAGACAATCCCTGCTATGAAGAGATTGCAATCTAAGTAGACAAGAAAGATCATCACCCATTCTCCAAAGGACCTGCTAAGTTTTGCTACTCCACCTCCCCTCCTTGGAAATATAGCAGTAGATTTTAAAAACTCTCTGCAACAAGAAAAATAAAGAAAATAATTCAGAATGACTAGAAAGTGAGGGAAAGAATGCATGCTAAGTACTTACATATGCAAATCAGTAAGTCCAGATGATATGGCTCCAAGGTTACAAACAGGAATTAACAAACAATATTATTCTACCTCTGACAGTTATTTTTCTGAAAAGTCATAGAAACCCAGGAAGATATCAGAAAACTGGGAAAAGGCAAATGTAGTATGAATCTTCACAAAATGAAAGATGATTGAGCTCGGAAAAATGCAAGGTAATATATTTGGAGTGGGGAAAATAATCCAAAACATGGATATTCAATAGGGGGGGAAAAGTAGAAAGTAGTAATGATAAAAATAACACCTTATATTAATGGACAGCAAATTAAACCTAAATTTGCAATGTAACATTATATCAAGAAAGGTCAAAGAAGCGTTGGCCTGCATGCACAGAGACATCACATTGCAGAGAGAGGTGTATGGGGGGAGAAGCCCAAGTGCAGTATGCTTGTTGGCCTTTTCACAAATAAGCAAACACGGTGTTTCTTTCTGCACTAGCTAAAGAGTGTGTAAGTCTGTCTTCTCCAATAAGAGTAAATTCCAGCAACCCATTCAGAGGCAACACAGGTGGCCTCCAGCAAAGTACCTTCTAAATGAACATATTAATTAAGTGTCAGAATAGATCAGCATCATCACTATGTTGCTGCTGCTACATTCCAGCAGTAAAATTAATAGCTGTTCATTTTTTTTCCAGTAAGACCTCACATAAATTCTAGCTGTGCTCAAATGATTACACCTGCAAGTGGGAAAAATGTGGTTCACTTCTTAGTTCACTTCCTTATGCACTAATTCAGTCATGGTCACCTAAATTCTCTCTCCTTGCTGCCCCAAGTCCTTCACTCATGTGTGCATGCACAACCACACGCAGACACACATGCACATTATTAGTCCAGTATCTCACTCCAATTCCCAAAGGACAAATGACCAAACTGCAGAATAACTCTCACACTTGTCACTAACTCACACATTTACTGGCAAGGCAGGAAGAGAGGCCAAAACCTGAATGGACAATTGAAACTGAACTACTCTCTCCTCTTCTAGATCACGACTGAGCCATGTTGGGGGTGGTGTGAGGAAAACCAGTCTTGACACTAACTATGCTGTACCTGTTGCTTGGATTCTAAGATCTCTAGGATTATTACATTTGTACACTTCCACTAAAAATTATGCATAAATATTTAAATGATCTTCTGGCAAGTGGATTAGATGCATCACTGATCATCCCTTTGGCAATTCCTATGTTCTATGTTCTCAAACCGCAGGTATCATTTTTAAAAATTACATATCAAGGGGTTCTGTCATTTTAAGATAATCAAACCCAAATGACCCATTCTGATCCATTCATATTAATGCATTAGATGAATCATTGAGCTGGTCTATTTGGCAATTCCTGCTTTGTGCTATCTACATCTTCACAAACAGTAAGCATCTTACTAAAATATTACATATCCTTTCTGTCATTTTACGACAATCAAGTCCAAATGACCAAATTTTCAAAGCTGGCCACCAAAACATGCACATCCCTGTTGTGTTGCAGAAATTCTGTATTTCTGTTCACAAATAGGTAATTGTATAGCTACCCATTTACACACACGGATGCAAGGTTTTGGATGCAGGAGGTGCAGGCATTTGAAAATTTTGACCAATTTCTTTAAGAAGCCCAAATCCTAATTGGATTGCATTAAAAGAAATGTCCATTTTTTCTTTCCCTTCCATTCTTACCATAAGTACGTTCCTGAAGGATGATGGGAAAAGGAAAAGAAAAGTTTAAGACCCAAAAACCAGCCTGAAGGCATTTGAGGTTATAAAAAGAAAAAGCACAAACAGAATCAATACTTAATTAATGCCGTTTGACACCCCTCAAACATATTAACTGCTAATGCAACTTTAGCTGCAGGGAGAGAGCAAATACTCTAGAAAGGATAAAGCAAAAGTGAAGTGTGTAAAAGTCAGGGTGCAAAAGGTGAAAGATGGGAAACTCTTGACTTTGAAACCATATAAACAAAATCTGATGAAGAACAGACTAGTGTAATAGAGAACCTAAGACTATTTTTACCAGCTAAATCTTGCTGACCTCATTTAGGCAAAACGCCCACTGAAGCCAACAGAAGCTTTTCCTTAATAACAGACTGCAGGTTTGTGCCTCATAATTCTATTTTTCCTGTTGAATTGGCTCAGCTATAAATGATGTGACTGATGTGACAGCTATAAACAGCTGTACAAAAAGGTATCTCAATTCAGTGAAGAGACACCAATATGTCTTGTTTAATATTAAGAAGGTTGTTATGTTGGTTCTAAGTTATGGACTCATGTTGCTTTTTGAGGTAGGGGAGATGGGCTTTGTTATTTTAGTTAAGTTCTAGAAATCTTTGGGTCTGAGTGCCTTATAATTGTTGTTATTACTACTACTACTATTACTACCACCTCCGTCATCTTTACCAGAGCTGTGTCTCCCGCACCAAATGAGAGAGCACACCAGTGCATACTCACAAAGGGCTTGATCTAAAGTCCCCTAGAGTCAATGAAAAGACTCCACTGGACTGTGGATGAGACCCATATAGAAGAGCCACCAACACAAGAACATTGAGGATGGTGGCTAGATTATAAACATGCAGTGATCTAGTGCATTAGCTATTGACACACCAGGGTAATACCTAAAGGTGAGGTGATGTCACAATTGGGACATGAGTGGTTTGACATAGTGGTCAAAGCAGGAGTTGGGAGTCAGGCTGTGTCAGATATCAGGAGGTCAGAGTCCAAGACAGGCGGAAGGGTAAACTAAGAGTTAAGCATCAGAAAGTGCCTACCAACTTCTAGGAGTCCTGTAGACCCAGGTTTGAGACCTGTGGTCCCTGATAGGTAAGCTAACTCACCAAACCACCTCTACTTTCAGAGACCTAAAGCCTCAAGAAAGTGTAGTGTTTATTTTGTCAGGGGAACAAGTTTGTGCAGATTCTTTGGCTAGATGTAAATCAGCTTGCAAGGAGAGAAAACCAAGTTTCTGCTTTATATTTGGCTTCATGTTAAGGCTGACTATGGAGATGTGGAAGGTTCTCCACTGTTAAGACTCTCTTTATGTTAGAAGATGGATTTTCATCTCTACGCACACACATATACCTCTTTAAACTCACCTAGCTGAATCAGTGTTCCTGAAATTTTTTATGCTCTCACTCAGAAGTAAAAATCTGAGGATTAATCCAACAAGACCTATGTAAAATAACTTCCATTGTTTTTTGCAGTGTTGTTGTAGACATGTTGATCCCAGGATAATAGAGAGACAAGGTGGATAAGGTAATATCTTTTATTGGATCAACTTCTGTTGGTGAAAGCGACATGCTTTTGAGTTTACACCAAGCTTTTTCAGACCTGGGAAAAGTACTCCAAATATTTAGCTGTGACTCTCTGAGTACTTTTTTTTTATTGTCTCTCTAATATGTAAAGTAAGACAATTTTAAAAATTGGAAATGCCTACTTCACTTTTTGAAAAGTGTGTTTTGGAGTTTGGCTGCCCTGTGCAAAATGTCTTGGAAGCTCCCCATGGCTCTGTACATTCCCGAGTGCATACCAGTGCCAAGTTCAGTATTTACACTAAACCCATTGAAGTCACTGGGGTGCAGTGGTTTTAGAGTGGTCAGAATATGATCCTCAAAATATTCTTGCTTGCTTCCCCCTTTTACAATTACATTACATTTTTTAATCTAAGATCTTTGGGAAAGTCCTTGCTGGCTGCTGCTTTTTCCTTAAATTCTTGTTTTCCAGAGAAGTTGTCATTTGCTGCACCCTAATGATGGTGGCCTTTAGGAATCTTGAGCTTACTTCCACACTGGTAGATTTCAGTATTTGCAGCTGACCGTACACATTAGATTTCTTAATCCCACAAATTTCACTTTCCTGGAATCTAAAATCCTTGTGCTGCAGTGTTCTGTCCTTATTATTGTAGTCTTATGATTAATTTGAGGTGCAAAATGCACTTGTCACTAAAAATAGAGTTCTTTCTTCGGTGGCTACTTAAATATTAATGAAGATGTTTGGTGAGACACACATATACACTTTATGAATTTTATTTTATACCACAATCAATATAAGCAAAATCACAGAAGTAGAAAAATAACATAAGAATAAACAGCAGAATCTGCATTACGTATACTCAGGAATCCACTGAGTTGTGGGTTCCCCTTTAGATGAGATTAAGCAGCAAGGTTGGCAATGTCCTGCTATCCCAAGGCCCTGCTGAGGTTCGGGGTTAATTCCCTTTGTATGCATTTATTCCATATTCATCTACTTCCGAGTCCATATCTGATTAAGTATTGGCCTCTTCTCCATATTTATCAGTCCTGCTACCCATTTTCGGAGTTTTGGCAATTGTCATAAGCATTTGCACAATTAAAAGACTCTCTGTACAATGTGGTTAAGGAAGTCTGGCTCAATAAAACTTTTGCAGTCAAGACAATTTGTCACAAAATATGTATCGCTAAATCTTCTGACCCAAGGTTACTTACTAAAGCTAACTTTTAGTAGACCTAATGTGGCCTTTTGCTAGCTATTACTACCACTAGGCCTCAAGCTAAATACTAAGCTTCAGACTCAGTGCAAAGTCCACTTTAAAATAACCTTTAAATGTCTTTACTTATTCCTACTTGCACTGATGATTATAACTATAGGTCCATTTACACCAATTTCTCAATTATCTTAACTCTTTCTAACTATCAATGATTATTACCTGATCACCCAAGCTCAGGTAATAAGTCAAAGGTCAACACTATCTTGAAATCATGTAGCTCATGGTCACTGCTTCTAGACTTCCTTTTATTTACATTTTTTCTACAAATATTTTTGTGTTGTTTTTTTTTAAATTTCTCTGGGTGAATTTGAACCATATTGCTCAGTGGTGATTGATTAGATGAGTCACATACTAGTATTTTTGTTCTCTGAAGAGCTCAGTACACCAACATAACTAGCATGAACTCTTGCACATTCACATTTAAATTCAGTTTCCATGCTTATGCACATACCTTTGAAATTCCTTCTCACAAACATTTGTGTCAGGGAAGCTCAAACACTCAAAGGTTTGTGAACCCAAAAGTGGTGTTTTTGTGGTCAAAGCAAATTCATTTGACCTTTAGAACAAATAATTTTAGAACTGCTTTTGCATTATTCACTCAGCTGTACTTTTTAATATGCATCATTAAAGCAGATGTTTAAAGCATTTTTCTCACATGCAGATGAACCCACTGATATAAAGCAACAAAATAAACCTTTTATAATATACAATCTCTTTCACTTCATATATTTCTGACAGACCTGGTAAACAATATAGGTTCCAGCAAATTAAACCAATTAAGCATAAAAGAAGTACATTTAATTTGTACCATCCTATTATCTCAAACACTCTGAAGAAAATAAACTTTTATGTGGCTCTCCTTAAATGGATCTTATTTGCAAATTTTTTTCTTAATTATATGAATGGCCTTGATTCAGAAAATGCCCTGTATTTTTCAATATCAAACCTACAGGAACAGGATGATGCTGATTGATTAAAGGCATTTATACCAGAGTCCAGCCAGGATCTGTTATTTCACTAGTCATAGACCACAGCAGGCCACGCACTTTAGCAATAAATATCATCTCAAACCCCCACTGAGGAAATAACCTTCTACCCAGTAGATCTCAGATTGCACATTCTTAGCAGCGCCCTATCAACTTTTATCTCTTTAGTTTCCTCACTGGCAAAGTTTTACATATAGGGGCCGAAGCTTCATTGTTTAAAAAACCCAAAAACTTTCCATCTCACTTTGAGTATGTTACAGAAAATACTGCTTCAGCTCATATCGGACTTTTAATTCACAGAGAATCTAAAAAACCTGAGTATAAACTAAGACTATTGACATTATAACCCAAATGTAGTCCACTGGAATAATCGTTCATAAACATACCTCATTCTAAGACTCTTAAATCTTACCTGTGTGGTACTATACTGATGTGTTACATGGTCTCCCGAGTTGTAGTATTGATGAATATAGAGAAATGCACTGCTGACAGGGTGAGAAAAACTCATAGAGGATGGTAGCTGAAAGAAAATGGGCTGTTTCTAACAGTGAAAGTATGGGAATAATCAAATATTAGACCTCTACCTCGCCCACCGCACAAACCAGGGCATATTGGAAGACCTATTAGAAATAATGCCATATATTGATGTGAGGGTGGTTTGGTTTGGTTTAAATCCAATATGTTATTTGGAATTTAGACAGTTTTCAGTTTAACAGATTCATCTGTCACTCCTTGATTGAAAGCGGGATATGGAAAGGGCATGTGAGAGCAGGCAAGAGCCGCAGTTTCACACAGACTCCGTTGCTCACAGCCTGGATACCAAGTGCTGTTGAAAGAGCCTCCCACTGAGTCAAAGAAAATACCCTCCACGGAAGCCCCACCAACGGATGTCCCTGTCACTTTCCTGAGTCCCAGCAGCTTTGTAAGAGGGCTGGCCAGCTAGCATGTGCCTCGTTGCTGGAGGAGAAGGAAGCACTGCAACCAGTAAGAGAATGGCTACACTGGTGTAATTTCCAGGCTGGGCAGACATACTCACACTCGCTCAGTCGGAGCTACCACACTAAAAACAGAAATATAGCCACTGCAGCACGAGCAGTAAGAGGGAACTGCCCAAGTACAATCCTGTCCGAGGGACATACTTCGGTGGCTAGTCTGTGCTGCCGCCAGCATCACGCCAGCTACACTTCTATGTTTAGCCCAGTAGCTCGATCAGAGCTAGCATGGACAGGTCTACTCGAAGTGGACATTACACCTCCATCTCCAGTGTAGACATGCCCTATGAGCAAGGAGCAGCAGGAGTGCTCTATATCCAGCCCTCTACCACAGAGAAGGTCTGTTTAACATTTTTGATTAATCACTATGAGCAGTCCTACAGAGCAGGTGCCCCATTTAGGGGTTCCTATCCAGCCCCTTTGTCTATGGCCCCAGAGAAAACCATCTTCAGTGGAACCAATGCAGTGGCTGCATAAGGGGAAATGGGCTGGATGTGGGCAGCCACGCAGGGTGTGTGCGCCCATTGTGGAGCAGAATGTGGGGAACATGGGTGATCAGGGTTGGGAATCTGCCTCCACTGTAATTCTCCTGTCCTTCATACAGCAGAGGAGGGCTATGTAAATTGCTTACATCAGCCATTGGGTTGAGAGAGCTCCCACAAAGCTTCCTCCTCTCTTTCCCTCTTACGCATCTCAGCAGCACCTGGCCTCCATCTGGATTTTAGCATTAATATTACTTCCAATATTTGATAGAATACTTAATCAGTATGTGCGCTCAGCAAAACAGATGCTTAAAAACAATGCTGAGAAGCCTGGCACAAACCAGGCCTCCCAATCCTCTCTGACCCACGCAGCCGCTTTCGCTCTCCAATTCCATAGGTTTCACAGCCTTGCCTTGTTGTAACAAAATGTCATCCCCCCCTAGGGTGATCAGATGTTCTGATTTTATAGGAACAGTCCCAATACTTGGGTCCTTGTCTTATATAGATGCCTACAACCCCCATCCCCTGTCCAAATTTTTCACACTTGCTATCTGGTCACCCTATGCCCCACACGCTACAGCAGGAAAGGAGTTGTTCAAGAACAGCCTAACAACTCCATCAGTTGTTATGCGTCCCTGGTAATGAAAATAGCCGTATACTTACTATTCACCAAAATACACAGAAAAGCTAGGTGGGCTGGAGAGAGAGAGAGAGAGAGAGAGAGAGAGAGAGAGACTAGCCTAGTGTTCAAGGATTTGGACTCAGTTCAATTCTCAGCCCTGTCACACACATCTTCTGTGACTTTGGACAAGTCACTTAATCACTTTGCGTCTCAGTTTCTCCATCTGTAAAATAGGGATAAAAGTACTTCTCAATCTCAGAGAAGCATTGAGAATTCATTTGAGCCAAATTCTTTACTACACGCAATATCCACTAGGCACAGCCCACAGTGCATGCTGCAAAGTAGTCAGTTATTGGTCCCCGGATCCTTTGACAAGTTCTATGAGCCAGCAAAGGTTAAACAATCAGCAAGATAGGTGACATGGAAGCAACCCTTACGGACATATCAAAAGGGTATTCCCATAATAAACAGGGCCATTCCATGTACATAGCTATCAAAAGCCTTGTCGAGGTGAATCTTTAATGCCTGTATTGATAGAGAATTAAGAGTAGATGATAAGTGTATTTGTATGTGTTTATATGTATAGTTAGAAGTTTAACAATGTGATCTAATTAACTTGTTAAAATCCTGTTCTTGTCTCATAATGTTTCATTACTATATTTTATTTATTCAGAGATCAAAAGAGGATATTATCATTTAAATGGGACTTTTGGTGTAATAATATTATTGTCCTAATTTCTCTTTGAAACTTGTAAATCCACATAGTAAAATACCTAAGAACTGTCTTGATAGTTTGTCTTGATAGTGTGAATGGCTACTGCTGACTGTATTGTCTGAGAAAGGACACACTGAGTAAAGATCAAACTGTCAGCTCTCTTTCATCAAAGCCCACGGGGTGGAGATACCTGCAAGCACCCATCTTGCTTCAACTGTAAAGAAAGCTTTGGGCCTGATCCTTTTTATCTCAGGTCTGCTTAATCTTTGACAGGGAAGGTCTAAGCCACAAGACTGAGGTCTCCAGGTTTACTCTGGATTTACTCTGGAATTCTCATGGAAGAATTTGAACAAACTCTTCAACTGGACTGCCTATTGGACTATAAGCTTTTAAATTGATTCCGGGAAAGACTTTTACAAATCAGCAACCTCAACATCTCTGCTATGAAACCGACCTAAGAACTTTCCACATATCTGTATATTAATCTTTTAACCTTAGCAACTCTTTCTTCTTCCTTTGTTCCTTTTTTTTCTTAAAACCTTTAGTTATTAAAGGATTGGCCTCTGCGTGATTATTGGATAAGGTCTAAGATTCATATTGATCTAGGGATCAGTGTCCAGTTCTTTGGGACCAGGGGGTACCTAAATTATGGCGAATCTGGTTTTCAGTAACCACTCGCTATATTAGACTTGGCTGTCTAGATGGGGGCCAAGAGCTGGAATGTTTCAAGAAGACTGTATTTGATTTCTTGATGAACAATGTGGTATTATAGAAGCTGTTTTATTACTGGCTTGGTGAATCTAATCATAGAATAAACCACCAGTTTTAGGGATTGTCTGCCCTATTCTTGCAGTTTGCCCTGAGTAAGCATTCTCATTGTAGCCCCTCCAGGCACCATGGTCACAGAAGATCTCAGCCCTCTGGAGTTTAAAACAGCCTCATGATTATTCTATGTGCTCTGTATGAATATGAACTGCAGAGGCCTGTCCACCGGCCAGGGAGTCACTGGAGCACAGCTCACTCCAGCCACACACACCCACCCAGAAAGAATACCCCCTAAATCATGAGCTGCAGAAGTTATAAGCTACATTGTGTAAAGCTCTTAGTTACAGTGACATAAAGCTAGGCAACTCTACCAAATTTTATTGAGTTACTCTGGATTTACCATTTTAACTGTGTTAGCCCTTTCACTTTCCAATTTTTACTAGCACCTCCATTTTGGCCTATAATAATTATTTATGCTAATGATGATGTTATTGCCCAGCTTTGATAGAATCACCTGGTTTCTCTATGCATCAGACTCAGTGTTTTAATTTCTGTTTGGAAATTAGTATAATGTCCAAGATAGTGTACTGAGGTGAACAGTTTATAAGTCAATAATCAATCATGAAAGAAGGAAATGAATGGCAATAGGGGGAAACACAGGGATGTCTAGAAGTGTTTTTAGAACATGCGATTTCTAAATGATTTTTGTCTATAAATATTGCAGTAAAAGGAAAAAATGCTTAAATTTGAATTTTCAACTACCATTAGTGTAAAAGATTCTAATGGCCTCTTGAACACTGTGGTAATTTGAGTCCATTAGTCTAATGGTCGGAGATTAAAAGCAGAAACAAAAAGCTCATTAACCAGGAAAGTTAAACATCTGTTGATCTCTAATAATTAAAACAAAAGAGTAGGCCCACAGAGTGCTGCAGTACTTCAGTCATTTCCTATTCTGTTGAAAAAGAAGAAAAAGTGTGGGTCAGTGGAATGTTGCATGTTTACAAGAAGAAGTTTCACTATTACTTTTATTTATTCAGATTTTGATTAGTAAGTACCTCTCCTTTATTGCAAGTGCTTTACAAACTTTAAAGGATACAATGTAAACATCAAATTCACTTATTATATCAACACTTAACCATTCACTGACCATCACCCTACATCTGACCGTCTGTATTCCTCCTGCCATCCCAAATCCAAAGGCGATAGAGGAAAGATGAGCAGTTCCAATGCTGCTGGCTTACTGTGTGATGTGGGGCAAGTCTCTTCCCGCTCTATGCCTCAATGTTCCCATCTGTAAAATGGAGATAATGATACTTACCTCTTTTGTGACGCACTTTGAGATGTATGGATGAAAAGCTCCATATAATTGCTAGATATTATTAACTATTATTAATAGAGAATGCCCTGCTAGCATGGCTAGATATTACAGGGGCAAGCACTTTAAAGTCCTATAAAACTCCTAAAATAGATACCAGCTCCTCCCTTTTATACTACTTATTGCAATTGCAGTGCTATTGCACAGGGGGAAAGTAGATCTGTCAAGTAAGCAGGTTCCAAACAAGATGAGACAATGGATTGCAAAATGTTTTGGATAAACTAAGAACCTCCTCAGAACTGAAACTGATCTTTGTAAGGTTTGAAAAAGTTCACTTACATTTCTTCCCATTACTTTCCATTTCTGTACTCCGTTGTTCCCTGGACTAGATGTGGAAATGCTGAGGTACTGTGGGAAATGTCTGCTCTTGTGTTATTTCTGGTCTGACAAGAAACAATGAGTGTCAGAAATCTCATGAGAACATGTTTCCATGCAATGTCCAGGCCTGTTTTGCAGACTCAAGCGGTTTGAAGAGTTTAGATAAGCATCCATGCTTTTAGGTATTCATCCAAACTAAATCAAACCTAAAATGATGTGAAGGAATATTTGTTTCTAGACAATCATATAAGTGAAAGAAATCCCCTGAGGAATCTGCAATAAAAAAAAAATCTTCTCTTCTTCCCTTTTTCCTTCTTATTGCTTCTAGCCCCACATTAGTCAGCTGATTACTATGGCAGAGTCATCCATTTAGAGTGCATATATAATCAAAAGCACTGGAAAACACTGAGGTGCTGCTTTTCTTCCCTTGTGGAACTCTGGTAAAGATGATAAAGTTATGCCACAGATAAAGCCACCCCCCCTTTAATTAATTAATTTATTTATTTATTTATTTTACCCATTCTGGTTGCAGCATTTTGCATTAAAGAAACAAACTCCGATACAGAGAACAAATGCTACTTTATAGGATTCACACTGTTCAAAGTCATTCTTTTATGTAACTATAAAACCATTCAGAGACTGAAGCTGGTGCAGAACACAACACCTCACTTATTGAGCAGGACATCTTAATGGGAGCATATGACATTAGTGCTCTGGGATCTGCATTGCCCACCTATTGGTCTCTGAGTGCAGTTTCAGGTGTTGGTTCTGAGCAATAAAATCCTAAATATGCTGTAACCAGCCTGGGGGCACACCTCTGTCCCAATGCCATCCTTTCACAACTGCACTCAACAGGGATGCTCAACCTGGATCCTCATTATTATAAAAGGCCTGCTGGGAAGCAGCTGTATGTGAGGGCTCCAGGCCTCTGAAACTTACTCTTCCCACCCCATCTTGGTGCATTATAGCCAAATTTGGTGACTTCTGGGGTATTTAACAAAAGACATCTGTCTTGTAGCGTTTTTGGAGAAGGTTCTTCCCATAATGATGGAGTGGAAAAAAGTTTCTGTAGGTGTCTGGCTGGCTAAGTTACTGTTGAATTGATCATTTTATGCTGCTGAGATTTAATTCGTTTTATTTCTTATTAGATTTAATTATCATTTTAATAATTTATTAGTGATGTGTTAGGGCACCTGGCACTTTGGATATGTGTCTTTTTAATTATTTAAATCAAAATAAATAAGTAAAGATCATCAATTACCCTCAATACCACAGCTGAAGGAGGGAATGTCAATGGTGTGCTGAACTCTTTTGAAATCAATTGAACGGTGAAAATTTTAGCATCTTTAAGTAACTTGCTAAACAGGAAAATTGTTTTACTTTAGAATTTGAGTCCTTTAGAAACAGGCAACACTTTGTCCCACTTGCAGGCAATGATTTGTTACCATCATATTTCAGATGATAATATTACCCAACTAACAAATATCACAGGATCTTTGTAGGGGATAAGGCAACAAGCAGCATTTATTGTGAGTATGGGAACTTGGTAAATAGTGTCAAAGAAAAGAAAAGTACCCAACTGTAACAATATCAATACTGTGCTTTTACTAAATAGTATCAACAATGCAACCACTATGGAAATAGTATTAACGTTATATCAATACTGCAATGACAGAGATTCTTGCTTGATAAAATATACTTTGTTGACACGTGTTCCAGTTCGTATTTTAATTCACACTCATACACACTGACAGGCATACACAGACAGGGAGACAGACAGACATACACAGGGGTCCCACAGATGTTATAGTTACCAGCCTCTAGGTGCTCGTGGTAGTCACTGGCCAGGTGACTGTAGCACAAGGGTGAGGAGCAAGGTTCTGCCGATGTGCATCTGTATTCCTGGCTGGTGTGATGTTGTAGACCCGAACCTCCAGCCTTCATCTTTCTGTCCCATTTTATAAGGAAAGGACCCCATGTATCTCTATGGGTTTTGCACTGTCATGCTGCAACTGCATCTTTGGTGTGATCCTCAATCACCCACATTGTTGCAAGCCTGATCAGATTTTGTCCTTTGAAATGGGCTGGCTCCGAAAGTATCAGGGTGGACTCCTCTTCTGCCAGGTGCTATTATCTTCACTCCTTTCTTTTTCCTTCAAATGTTTTTAGGTGAGGCTGGTGTTTTCTTTTCTGTTTTGATGCCCCTCATTCAGACCAATTGTTCAATCACTCCACTCAACTCAATTGCTCAGCCATTCACAGTTCAATCACTCAGTGCCAACTCCTCGCTGAAGAATTCACATATTCATTTTGACAGTGTCTTTTACAATTAGATAAAACATTATATTGCAGAGTGTGGCTTTTTCTACTTAAAATAGGATTTTTACAAATATATAAATGTATTAGAAGCAGGTAAAATTAACAGATAGACTGGCCAGTGGGCATATACAGACATTTACAAACAATCTCAAAATTATACCAAGTACAGACAGATCTGAATTAATATTTGAAAGGGTAATGTATCAGTCTGAGGTGCCTCTTCGTGGGGGGGGCAGGGAGCAAGGTTCTGTTCAGGGCCAACATTATTGCCATTTCTCACTGAAGCACTGGCATCTTCCTGGCCCATTTGCCCCAGATTTGGCCTTCACTTCTTTATCCCTAGAGAGAGACAGAGTCCCTTTGGAAATCATTATGCTTTGCCCATCCATCATCAAACAAATACTTTTCGGAATGAAATAAAAGGCATAATATAAATGGAATATGCTTAAACAGAACATTGTGCTTCTCTCTAAATGAACATTACATAGCAATAACATGAGCAATAAAATTATAATGACTAATTCTTTTATGTCAACTTTCCCTAGGAAAACTAATGAGGAATTTATTTGCTTAAGACTAACTTAGATTAAACTTTAAAGAAAAGAGTCTCAATAGGTTGTAAAATCAGCATTTTACTAAAATCAATTATTTAATCTATTTAAATACATAAAAAATAATGGCAAGGCATATGGCAAAACATCAGTTTACTTTGAGATATGGGAGAACTCATTTAATTTAATTTTGAACCTACTCAAACAACATGCATTTAGAATTCAAGAGGGAAACATAACTTTTTACAGCATTCTTTTTGGAAATTAAAATCCTCCACCTGCTGGCCCTGTTCCCTTCCCTTCCCTCCCACTCCTCTCCAGACCTTATTACTCTCCCATTCCTATATTTGTCCCCAGTGCTCTTTTCTTCATGAGAAAGCTTCTCCTTTACACTGCCGATTGTGCCAGCTGTCCTGAGACCTCACAGTAAGATGTGTATCTGACACTTGAAACAGAACCTAGTAGTGTCAGTGAGCTATTTCTAAAGTAAAAAATAAAAGGGGGAAAGGCAGGGAAATGTGTTCATGTCTTTTGGTACAGTTTGGTAATTGAATTGTCCGATTAGTGGTCTAATACAGAGGTTCTCAAACCTTGAAGCTCAAAACTGCTTGGCAACCACTTTTGTAATTTTAATCAGTTTTGTTATAATGGATTCTTATTCTGATAGAGACGTTGTAAACTGCTGGTCTAATACATAATATGAAGCTTTGTTGTGGTTTCTAACAGGCAGCTCTACACCAACTACCGTTGCAAGAAGAAGAGACCGCCCTTTTCCACTGCAGGCCCCTTTTCCCATATTAGTGAATGCAAGGAACACCCATTGAACTAGTGGCAAGAAAACAGAGCCAGCAAACGTTAAAAGTTCACAAGTCAGGTGTCTTTCAGTTTTTAAATGTATTACTTTAAGACATATATCAGGATCATGAGATACATGAGGGGTAGAGTTAAAAGAAAACACTGGCATAAATATGTATAATACTTTTTTTCCCATTACTGTACACCCCTAACCCCATGTGAATATCATTGATTTTACACAAATCATAAAAGAATATAGACATTGTGTATTTCATAGTTTAAGTAGAGAAATGAAGTGGAAAACCTCATTTTACAGCTGAAAGAATAAATTATATGGCTTACCACTCAATGGAGCTAAAAGCCACTGAACTTTAGAGATGGCTGCTCATTTCCCAGGGCTGCTAGAGACAATACAATATAATGCTATGAATTGCAACAGCAAATTTCAGGTAACAATACCAAGCCTCAAATTATTTTGGAGCTAGGTTTTGCTCTCACTTACTCCGGTGTAAATCTAAAATAACTGCTCTGAACTTAATCATGTTCCTTTGGATTATACTGATATGAAGGAGATTGGAATCTTGCCTAGACCGTTAAACAATCTAGGCCAGATTCTGATCTCCTTTATATCACTATAAATGCAAAAGAACATGATTAACTGCAGAGGAGTTATTTTACATTTACACTGAAGTAAGAGAAAGCAAAACCTAGCTCCAAACTAATTGTAAGTCTCTAGGGTACAGATCCTGAGTTCTTTATTCAGTTCTATCTCAGGCAATGCCCACTGAAGAAAAAGGATGTTGCCTGAATAAAGAGAAAGTAGAAACAGAGCAAGGACTTTGAGACTGGGACTAATATTTGTAGGTGTTAATTACAATGAATTTCAAATACTATAGATCAACTGCACTGAGAGGGCTTGATGCAAAGCGCATTGAAATCAATGGTAGTTTTTCATTATTGGTAATACAGTTATGTAATACAGTGAATATTATGAGAGAATGATTAGTCTGTACCACAAATTGGATCTACTCCTGCTCCCATTTAAATCAATGGGAAGCAGGTTAGAACCATTATAAATGGGCTTGCAGAATACATTTTCAAAAATAATTTCAATGGATAATATCAATGTTTATTTTTAAGCTTTTTATTTTTTCAATTTAAACGTTCACAGTTGCACAAAATTATGGGTTTTAAGCTTTTTTCCTATTTTCAGGAATGTTCACAGTTGTGGGAAATTATGTGGATGGTCAGACAATAATTATTTAATGTCAATAGACAATGAAGTTCAAAAAGTTAAAGCTTTATAACCATTAAAACACAAACTGTCAACATCACATGGCAAAATACACAATGTAATATCCTTAAATCTATCTCTGATAAGTTTTCAAGAAGCCCTTCTTCCTTCACCTATCTATAAATGTTGACTATTATTGATGGAAATATTTTAATTGGTTTGTATATGTACGGTGAAATTAACATTTACTGATAAAAAACCTAATCCTTCCAAGCCTAATTATAAAGTGTGAAAGTGTTTGCTAGAACTGCAGTATGAAGAGATGCAGCTTCTTCATAACCAACTCTGATTTTATTTCTCAATCATAACAGGTGGCTCATATCTTCAGTTTCAGTCTCACATGCGGGTTGTGACATTCCCCTCTACAATCTGGACTGATGTATAGTTGTGTTACACCAATCTCTCATTCCTGGAGCCTGTCGTACACATGTTCCACTGTTTGAGCCCCCACTCCTGGGTCAACCCACGTACAGCCTCCTGCCAGCAAAAGGCCCTTAATTTAGTGAGTGAGGCCAGCCATTCATGGGATTATGCAATCAAATGACTGCAGAAAACACCCACAGTCCCAGATGCAACCCTTGGAACTGCTGTCTTGCAATGTTCAGTGCTGCCCACTGAACAAAGCAAGCTCGCTGGTTCATCAATTTATCAAAGAAATTGATATGCATCAGATTTGTCATTTCAAACCAAACCTTAACTTCAAACCTTAAACCAAATGCACTGCTTTAGATTAAAAAAAAACAAAAAACAAATACATTTATTAAGTACAGAATTATTTTAAGTGATTACAAATCAGAGGAATATAAATCAGATTTGATCAGGATGAAATAAAAGCAAATCACATTCTAAACTAAGCTTAATACTTTAAATAACTTTATGAAGTTAAATAATGCTCACCACAGGCTGGCTGAACAACTTTAGCCAGGCCATCGCCCTGTGGACAGCCCTTCAGTTGCTTGATTTTGTTTTTGTAGATAGAAGTGGGAGAAAGAGAGAGCGAGAAAGCAAAATGTCTCCCCTTTTCAACGTCTCTTCAACCCTCTTCTGGGGCCCATCCCTCCTTCTTTCAGGGTCAGGTAACAAACAGTATCTGTGCATGGTTTTCTCCAAGTCCTGATCCATTGTGGTTCTTTGTGGATTTATTTGTTGACATCTGGGCTTGTTCTTTGTTTTTGGAATGCTGAGCTAGATTGTTCAAGTCTTAGTGACACATGAACTACCTCTCTGCTTTTCAAGGGATTTACTTAGATCTGCCTCAAGCCATGAGACACATATTTGGGAATATCATTCAGCAGAGCTTCATAACCATATACATGACATTGTGACAAACATACTACTATAACAATAATGATGTCTTGAGTATGTCATGAGCATTCCAAAAACACCTTACATGACATACTTTGCATTAAACAATACACAATTACACTATAGGGGTGTACATGGGTGCAGTGTGTTATACAGGTCCCTACAGTGTGGATCTGTATTTTTAAAATCACGGAGGGAATTATATTACTCCACACCTTATTTTGGGGGGGAAGTTGTACAAGGAAACTGAACTCTAAAATATTTGCAAAAGTTAAGAGATGATGATAAATAATTTTAGAAAAAAAATAAAGAATGCTAAATTCCCATAGATTTCCATGGAAATTCATACTGCACCTGTAACAGTACAATATTCTAATAATATATAATTATTGAATTTTAGTACATTTCTTCTTTGTTTTTGTTCTAATTATTTGTTACCTATTTCTTTAGAATAACACGGAACTTTAAAAGCAAAAAATATATACAATTATATTGGAGGAAAATGCATAAAAATACAGCTTTTAAACAAACAAATGAAACCCCAAGTAAATCAAAAAAATGAAGCCCAGTTCTGCCATCCTTACTCACATTGAGTAACACCACAATTCATGAGTAGTCCTATCTGAAATAAAGGAACAACTCAACATGAATAAGAGTGGAAAAATCAACTCCTCCAATCTGAATTTAAAGGAAGGATACAAAGAGGAAAAGAATGAATTTAGAAAAATGCAAGTGACCTGAAACGATTCTACAGAGTGTGAGAAACAGTATATTATTCCACCCTACATAGTTCCCCCCTTGTTTTATTTGTTGTTTTTCATAACTCAACTAGAAATTCCTAAAATCTGCTTATTTACCATTATGCAAGCACAATAACATATTGTTATACAATTGCTCTTGGGTTCTGGACTTGCTGTGGGGAGGGGAGGGAAGGGGAGGAGAGGAGGTGAAGAGATTGACTTGTTAGAAAAAAGAAACATATATTGGTATTTTTATAGCATATACTAATATAAATATTTATATTATAAATAAATATTTATACTAATATTTATATATTCGTTTTTAATAAAAAATATAATTAATTAAATGTACTTTACAAGCAGCTAGTGTATCAGAAAAAGAAAGGTCAGACAGTTAGCTAGAAGGTCTGCTAATCTTGCAGTGTCTCTTTAACTAAACTTAAAAAGAGCACTTATGTAGTTCATTCACTTTAGGGGAAGGCTATTTCAGTTCTATTTCTTTTTACCTCTACTTGCACTCTGTTTGCTTAGCAGAAAGGATGTAGGAAGGTGGATCTAATGAAAACAGAAGGCAGTTCAGAATATGAATTACTGAGGAAAACACAAGATGACTGACTTCTTAATAGTGTTAGTAAAATTTGCCAGCTAAGTGTGTAGGGCTTTATGTTAGACAATGTTTTTGTTTAAGGAAAGTACTTTAGAAGATCAAAGGAAAGAAGAGAGGAAGAGCTGCTAAAAGCAAAACAAATAAATAAGGCTGCAAGAAATCATGAGTTGTGATTTTCATGTGGAAACAGCAACTTTAACACACACCTTAACATTTATAGTTGTTGAAATTTTGAGTGGCTTTGTGACCCCAGGTGCCAGGTTGCAACACCACTCACTCATGGAGCCACAGCCCTATTCAAATTTGGACTGGCTGCCCCTGGATCATGACAGAGGGGCAGATGGGCCAAATTTGAGTGAGAGCCATTACAATCTGGTAGACTCAAATTTGGCCCCCACCAAAACCACAACTTTAAGAACCTGTGGATGCAATTTGAGCCAAAAATATCACAGCTTCCTTACAATCTTATAACCTTGCTTCTAACCTGTGATTATCACAAAAGAGATTAGAAATTAGTCAAAATTTGTTTGTTTGTTGAAGAAAGGGCTTTTGCAACTCAGTGGAGAGTAGGAACCAAGTTCATCTTCATGCTGGGTTTTCTCTTGTGCCTCTAAATCCATTGACTTCAGTGGAGTAACACCAGGGATGAATCTGCTCCAAACGTTTTTGTTCAGAAGCTAGGAGTAGCAGCAATTAAAGGATGAAATCTTGATGATAGGTAAAAAATTACTTGGTCATTATTGATTATAAATAAAAAAGGAAAGAAACGGGGCCCAGTTGTGAACTTGTTCCATCCTCAAACTGGGGAGCAGTTACTCACACGGGAAATCCCACTGCAGTCAATTTTACATGAGCATTCCCATCAGCCCATGAGAGATCTTATGTATTTCTAAAAAAAAATGCCCCTGTAACATCCATTCTTATGTTTTCCACCGTTCTACGTGTAAGGTTAACTTGATAGACTTTTTTTTTTTAAGATACAGTTTCTGAACTGGTGGAAGTCACTAGAGTTACTCCATATTTACATTGGTACAACAGAGAGCAGAATTTGGCCCCTGTATTTCTTACCCAAAGTTCATTTGCCTCTTAGTTAAAAGAGAAATAGTCTTGTAGAGAGACAGTGTACCCAGGGTCATACCAAGTGTCAAGACCCTGCTCCAGCAAAACATATATCAGGACTAAGGCCTGCAGCTGCCCCTGCTGTCTTCTGACACCCTAAGAAGCACAACTATGCCACATTGGCTAGGCCACCTGACGGGCAGCTCCGCCTGATTGGTTAAGGAAGCTAGCAGGCCTGTTTCTTAAGCCCAGCAGCAGTTCCTCGTAAAAGCAGCAAGTCTTTGGTGACAAGCCAGAACGATTGTTCGCCTCCCTTAATTTTTAATATGTGTGCCTCAGCTCTTTGATTTCAATGCGGCACTTCTTCGGCATCCTTGTTGTGCCCCTTCTCCAACATCTTTTCATAGAGATCAAGATTTGTTTTGCTAGATCGGAGCTGAGCCAGAACATACTCTTTGCCCCACAAACTGAGGAGATCCAACACCTCAGTTCTACGCCAGGCTGGAGCACATTTGGGGCATGCAGTTGCCATGATCAGTTGTGCTGGTAAACTCTCTCCACACTGACCAATCAGGAAATGGGAATTCAAAATTTCCCAGGGCTTGATCAGGAAGAGAGGCTGTTTCCTATGTACATGGCCACGGTTCAGTAGTGTGCAAATGTCCAAAGCGGTCACAGCAGAGCATTGTGGGATACCTCCCGGAGGCCAATGATGTCGATTTACATAACGCACCTACACTGCCGCTCATTTGACTCATCCACTTCGATTTTCATGCTACACCTCTTGCGGAGGTGATTTTATTAAGTCGATATTTCCGGTGATTTAGATTGGCAGAATGGGCCTGGCAATGGAGACACATACATTATGTGGGTCAGTGGAAGCCTCATTTTGTCAACCTAACTTCACAGTGAAGCCTAGGCCTTAGTGTAAATGAGGATAATACTTTAAATACTCAGATTGCACTCTGGCTTGATTCTTTGAGATGCCGAGCAACCTCCACTCCTACGGAAGTCATTGGAAGTGGAAGGTGCTCAGCTTCTTACGGTATCAGGCATTCTGCTGGGGAAAAACTAGTTGAATTATGTAAAATCTACAGATGTTCTGGTGATACCTACAGGTAATCACATAAGGTTTGGTATTTTAATCTCATACTATCTTCAAATTCAAATTCGAGCAGTTCAGACAGTGCTCCCTGAGATCCATTTGTAACATTCAATGGCATGACAGCATCACCAATACAGAGGTCCTTGAAAGGTGCCACATTTCAAGTATGGAAGGCATGGTGCTTAGAGTCCAGTTTCGGTTGGCTGGATATGTTAGGAGGATGGAGGACATCCCTAAAGCTGTGCCTTACAGCCAATTGATAAACGGACAAAGATCACAGGGAAGGCCACATCCGAGATATAAGGGCACCCTGATACAAAATCTTAAGGCCTGTAACATCTATACAGACAATTGGGAGGATTTAGCCCTGGACAGGGCCAGCTGGAGACAGAACTGTTATTTAGCTGTTAAAAACTTTGAAATCAAACAGGTCATTTCAGTAACTCCATCAACTGTGGATTTTACCTGCAGCATCTGTGGTCGCATTTGCAGATCAAGGATTGGCCTTATTTAGCACAAACACACACATAAAACAAACTTAGTCACAAAGGGTCGCTGATACAACTCATTCATCAACACCGACAGGAGACTTCATACATACATCTTCAAATTCTGTTCCCTGGGGAAGGTGCATAATATAAGTAGAATCCAATCGGTGCCTTTTAGCATTCTCCCCTCTCACAGAATTTCAGATTACTAATTAGGAATGTTCAATTGCAATTCCTTTTCATCAATTTCTCACATGGTACAATTCAACACCCTATGAGAATTTAAAATGTCACACTACCATTTCCTAAGGTCACAGCAAAAAAAATTTTTCATTAGTTTTAGATTGGCAAAGAAAGAAATATTGCAATTGCTGCATTTCAGTGCACAGATAACTTTCTACTTCACAGCCAGTTAAGGACTTTATTTAAAATGTATGACTTGTATGACTCATTAAAGCTATGTTTCGGAAGAGTTC
The DNA here is from genome assembly GCA_007922155.1 of Mesoclemmys tuberculata. Lineage (NCBI taxonomy): Eukaryota > Metazoa > Chordata > Testudines > Chelidae > Mesoclemmys > Mesoclemmys tuberculata. Next base: position 69,523,175 of record ML675618.1, on the reverse strand, counting down.
ATTTGTGGGTTTGTTGTTTGGTTGGTTTGGTTTAAACAATGCAATGATTGCATAAATAAAAACACGTTTCAGGACAATGACCCGATCACCCACGGCTTGGTAAATTAAAAATGGTTGATTTAACCAGAGGTGCAATATCCACTCAAGTCAGCTCACATACAGCTCAATTCCACAAGTTGTTGACTGGCCACAATTCTTATTGGGCACTCTGCACCCTACAGAATGTAACCAAAACCTATCATTTGTCTCCTCACTTTAACAGGAAGTGCTAGAAAACTTCACAGGGATGTTTCATTTTTCTGCCATGAATGACCTTAAAGACACCAAATTAACATTTTTTGTTTATCAAACCAGATAGTTATTTAATTGCAACAAGGCTTCTTAGTGAGGTACAACAGTTGTTCAAGCTCAGTGGATGCAGTGACAGCCAAAAAAACCCAAAACAGCAGTTCAAAAATACCTACATTTTCAGGCTGACTAAAGACAAAGGTTTCTCTTAAACTAATATGGTAATCATGACAAATTGATACATTAAGAGTCCTGCATCCTATATGTGAATTTCAACAGCCATTTTAGAAGTTTCGACGGTTTTGTTTCTATTTATTTTTATTTTGGTTCAAAAGCATAAAATCACTGTGAATCAAAACAATTGATTTACAGTGAATTCCTGAAGACCAGCAGGCAGAGGAATACTGAATATTGTACCAGCATTGTCATGGCATTGCTCCATCTATTTGGAGAAATAGCTTTCTTTTGCAGTTTTGCCAGCATTAGGACTGGGCCTTGAAAGCAGAAACCTATGTTGTGGCTTTCATCTGCTGCCCCAAATACTTCTTTCAGGACACCTGAAACTTCTCATCCTTTCATTTCCTTAAAACTTTTTGTTTGTTTCTTGTACAACATTTTGCAACATATATTGCTAGCCCAATGTTAATTGTGTTGTGTACCTCTCTTCCACTCCTGCAATGTAGTCAGAGTGTGTTTTCTGCCAACCACCCATGCTCTGACTCCTGGGAAGGTGGATGCTTGGCCCTCTGTCCCTTTTCTTTATGGTCACCAGAACCATAAGAAGAGGAGGAAGTCAAAGATGGGTGGAGAGGGAAAGTTAAGCCTCTCTTTGAACTGATCCAGCTGGAGCTTTCTCAACCCAAGCAGGGTAGCCAGAATGCATAGCACTTGAATATTTTGTGTCCCCCCAAAAATTTGCCACTAAGTGTCCCTGTTTTAATTTTGAAAATATGGTCATCTTATTTATAGAGCTTGATCCTGCAAGGTGCTGCTGAGCACCCTTGACTGCCATTGCTGTGGGTGGAAGATAAGTGTACTCTGTACCTCACAGGAGTCTTAGCACCTTGTAAAATGTAGTCCAGAACTGCTTACAGCTGCTTGGATTATACAGTGACCGGTTAGTAATTATTTACTATAATGGAATTATGAAAACCTATTACAATTTTGAAGTTCACCTTAGAAATAGTGTAAATATTCACTCTAAAGGAGTTTAAGCCCCTTTGAAAGTCCTAGCATCAATTATTCTCCTAGTAAAGTGCATTTAGAGCTAGGGTTTACATTCTAGTGGTCAATAGTGGGGCTGAATTATCTAAAATACTGAAGTATATAAAAAAGTTTGTTCAATAACATGAGATTATTTGAACTGTAGTTGCTTCTGTTACTATGTGGCAGATGCATTTGCTATTCATGTGCAGCTAAAGAGGTTAAGCTAAAAACGTGTGCTAAAAGCAGAGATACAGATATCAAGGGAACAGGTGTGAAAACAGCATCCACTTAAATGCACATGTTCTTAGTAATATACATGGAGCTCATTGGAAAAATTATTTTATTTAATAACTTAAATATCAACATATATTTAGCATTTATATAACACTTTTCATCCAAGAACTCAAAGCACCAGAGAAAGGTAGAGATTAAGAAAGGAAGGATGGTCTGAAATTCATTGTGATTTGGGTGTCTAGTTCCCTTATGCACCTTTGAAAACCTCAGTCTAAATGTCTTACTCACAGGAAGTCCATTGCAGAGCTGGAAATTGAACCTAGGTGCTCCTGAGGGCCACATCAGTGCTTTAACCACCAGACTGTCGTTCCTTCCCCCACCCCGGGTTTGAGATTGTCAGAATTTAAATTATAATCAACTGTAAATAAAATCCCATCTTTAACTTCTCTAACCCCTTTAGCTCTGTGTTTTGTTGAGAACAAGAACTGGTCAGAAATTTTCCAGGGGAATCATTTTTGTAGGAACTGTTAAAACTGTTGCTGGGATCCAGAAAAGTTTCTCTGCCAGGGAGCCAGGGCTCCATGAATACCACCTGCTATGCAGGCAGCTGGCAAACTAAAAAATTCCATTTTGGTTCTCCCAAAATGGCATTTTACTGGAAATCTCTTCCCATTGAAAAAAAAAAAGCTTTTTCCTTTTCATCCCAATTTGTGATTATTTTTTTCAAACCTGTGAATTTTGCTGAAGGGATTTCCATTTTTCAGCCAGAAACAGTAAACCTGTAAAATAAGGATGATAATCCTTCCTTCCACCAGACTTTGTCTATCTTAGCCATTTAGACTGTAAGCTTCCTGAAACAGCAGTGTTACCAACTCTTGAGGTTTTATCTCAATCTTTATTTCAAAAGAAACTCAATTTACTTGTCTTTGTATTTAAATTTCATGATTTTGGGGGTTTAATTTGTGACTTTCCAACATTTGGGGTTAGTTGTACTGAGACAAGGACTATCCCTTACAAATTTATTTGTGCCATGACTAGCATAGTCTCTGTTATGGGCCCCTAGACTCTACTGTAATATAAATAAATAATCCAGGTCTCCTGAATGAAATAATACCTCGACAATGGCAGAGAGTACACTTAAAGATTGGGGACATTACCAAACTGGGAGGGGTTGCAAGTAATTTGGAGGATGGGATTAAAATTCAAAATGATCTGGGCAAACTGGAGAAATGGTCTGAAGTAAAGAGGATGAAATTCAGTAAGGATAAATGCACAGTACTCCACTCAGGGAGGAGCAATCAATTACACTTTTAACTGTTAGGCAAAAGGGCCAGAATGGAGTAGAGGAGGTGTTAAAGCAGCTTTTGCAGCCAGGGAAGGATATTTCAGCACAGGACCTGTGCTTATGCCACTTCTGAATTTCTCTGCTTCCTCGTGACTCGTGAGAGACACAAGTTTTCAGAAGTTACCCATAATTGCTTCACTGAAGCAAAAGCTTGAGCCTTTCACCATGACAATGAGGAGGTTAAGGGAAAGGCTCCATTGGGCAAATCAAAGCACCTTATGTGGGTCTTTATCTCTGTTCACAGATATTGTTACAGAAAATAAAGATTATTTAAATCAATAAAAATAAATTGCTCATCAGGAACATGAGACTGTGAAATCCTAGACAGTGGCGCAAATTCTGCTCTGCTCTGCAAATCTGGTATAACACTATTAAAGTATATAGAGTCATGACAGCATGATGAGGTGTACAGACCCCACGCAGCAGCAGACACTAGAGGGTTTATGAAGAGAGTAATCTCTTCCCCAGCTGCAGCTAAGTGACTGGTTAGGAGCTTGCGGTCAGACTCCTTACCGCCTGAAACAGGGAGAGACCCAAATGGCGCAGCCAGAGGGCTGGAGCCATAAAGAGGCCAAGTGCTGTAGGCCACACTTCTGAACTGCTGTAAAAATGGAAACCAAGGGCAGGCTGCTGCCACCTAGCAATCAGCAACAAGGGGATGCATTGAAAGACAGGAGGCCTGACTACAGACAAATGCACACCAATGTCAACCAGAGCAGAATCATCAATAAATCTGTTTTATTCTGGCCTCAAATATTTTGATGTTTTACCCAAAGACGCTAAAGTTCAGACAGCCTGTTTGGTTATCAGCTGCACTGGGACTATTCCATTAGCATGCATGCATTGCTTATTTCTGTTAATGTTTACTTCAAACCATGCTATCCAGTATGACTACAGTTGGGCATTCTGTACAAAAGGTAAATAGATGAACCCTAGAGATTAACAAACCACTTGGTCATATTTTTGTATTTTTTATTAAATGTTATTGATCCTCCTAATATGATTTGGTCATTACTGATATGTGCACCTTTGTAGCATAAGTTTATTGGCACCCTGAATCAAAAGTGAAAGAACTGTTAAGAGTACATGGTCCCTCATATGCTAAGATTGAGGCAAAAATATTTCTATTAGCTCTGCTCCCTAGGCATTAAAAGCAGTAGTCAGGGAATCAAGATTCCCAGCTTCTGTTCTTGTTTTTGCTGATTTGTTCTTTCACTTTGGGAAATTTAGGGTAAAATTATCTACAAATACACAGAGACCAAATAATCACATAGGTGGAGAGGATGAAATTTAACCCCATATCCTTGGGCAGGATGTAGCCTAGCTTATCTATAGCCGCTATTCCGACTCATAGGCTGTAATCTTAGCTGCTGCTCCTGTCCATCTTTTAGAAGAGATTTTTGCAACACTAAGCCATTGAGTGAAGAGCCACACCACCTGAATTGTCCACAAGCCCTCCCCCCCGTGTCAGCCTATTCAGTGCTCTGGCAGACAGCCTGCCACTGTGTGCAGTGGTTGTGGAGACCATGTGGTATGGCTGTGGCTATTGAGGGTGTGTAATACTGAAAGTGGATCAATACCCTGGAAAGGAATTATATATAGACATTGTAAGAGGTATCTCTATGCTGTCAATATATTGAAATATACTCCATATTCCTGAAAAACATGTGTTATTTTTCTACTGGAAAAAAGAAGGGGAGACAAAGTTAAAAGACCTTTAAAAAAGTGAGGCATGACCTTTTAGCTCGTTTGGCATAGCAGGTTGAGAGAACATACATACAAATGTACACCATTTTCACTCTTATGCACTGATTTCTGTATAATTTATTTGATCCTAATTATATGTGATTTATGACCATTGCAGCCTGCATCCCAGAAGGGATATTCTGCTTGAGACAAGACAACTGGCAAGTGCCTTATGAAGTCATCTTTGCTGAAAATGTATAGTTGAGTTGTTATACTTTAAAAAAGAGAGAGAAAGAGCTATGACAAAATTTTCCTCTGTACATGAACACTCTAAACTAACATAGATTATTATTTATAAAACTGGCTAAATAATTTACAAAACCCATCCTCCGCAACTGTGACATAAAGTATAGGACTCTCCTTGTTTTTGCTATATAAAAACAGTTTCCTTAGTCAAAGTGCTTTCTTGTTTTAAATGTTACTGACAGTGGTGAGATCACGAGTGTACATGTTTGTCTCACTTCATTAACAAATCAGAGAAGCCACTTACTTGATTGGATATTACTGCTTTGAAGGGGCTTTTCTTTGTTCACAAACAAGGAAAACAAAATCAGTCTCATTTTAGTACATAGATCCATTATCAAATTCTGTTATTTAGGAAGACAAAGTGGTTAATTAGAAACATATTTTGCCTTCTTGTGTGGGTGGCTTCATGTTTATTTTCTCAATCAACATGCAAAAACTCATGTGGTCTCATGTTTGTTTCCCACTGTTACAATTTCCTTTCACTGCTTGGTTTACCTTCTCAGCAAACCAACAGAATACTATCATCTTTTTAGTGCCGCTGCTTGAACAGCAGAAAACAGCAAATCGCTTGGGTCTGATAAAAGGACTGCAAATAAAAGATCAATATTTCCATTGTCTTGTTAGAAGTCACCTCCTCTTTATCAAGACTAAAATCCTCCTGCCTATAACAATAAAATATCTGAAACTCCATGCTTTAGATCTGTGGCTGCTGTGTCAAAAACAAGAGCAAAGAATAGTTAATTGCATGGTGCTACTTTCCATCTGCTGGCTACCTTTTGATCAGAGCAGATCCTACAGGGAGTAAAGAGCCTCGTTGCCATTTACATCAGTGGAAATTTATGATGTTCAGTACCCTGCAGGTAATACCTTTGGAACTGAACTATAAGAACTTATGGCTTGATCCAAAATCCACAGAACTCCATGGAAAGACAACGTTGTTGGTGTCAGTGGGCTTTGGAGCGGGCCGGTGGCCCAGAGTCAGACTCAGCAGGTCAAAATAGCGAGGAAATGTGCTCCAGGTGCTTCCTATTTCCACTAGGAGGGATAGCCCAGTGCCAAAGATGAGAAAGGAAAAACAGAGCTTTCTAAGACCCGGTCTACACTTATCTTTGTGATTCAGCGGCAGTCGACGGGAGATACGCAAGTGACATAAATCACTTGCGTATCTCCCGTCAACTTTGCGGCAGCTCCTCTGTGCGCCGTCCACACTGCACTGCGTCGAAGGGCCTCTTACCAGGGTGGTTTTCTTGCGTCGCTTGCTGGATTGACTGAGCGGGTCTACACAGACCTCTCAGTCGATCCAGAGCAATCAATCTGACGGTGGCAAATTTGCCACCATCAGTGTAGACCCAGCCTAAGAAGGAGCAAATTAGATACAATTAAAGAAATACAGTAGAAAATCAGGATTACAAGCACCTTGGAAATAGAGGTTGTTCGTAACTCTGAAATGTTCGTAACTCGAACAAAATATTATGGTTGTTCTTTCAAAAGTTTGCAACTGAACATTAATTTAATACAGCTTTGAAACACTACCATGCAAAAGAAAAATGCTGCTTTCCCTTTATTTTTTTAGTAGTTTATATTTAACACAGTACTGTACTGTATTTGATTTTTTTTTCTCTACAGCTGCCTGATTGTGTATTTCTGGTTCCAAATGAGGTGTGTGGTTGACTGGTCAGTTCGTAACTCTAGTGTTCATAACTCTGACGTTCTGCTGTAGCCTCTAATCCTCTGTTATCACATTGTGCATATCAGGTTTCAGTTTTGTTTTGCAACATGGAGGATTTATTTTACCACTGAAGTTTTTTTACTGTATCTTAAGAGGATTCACCTGTCTGAAATGACAAAACAAAGCTATCATCACAAGTGATTTCAAACATTCACAGTAAAAACCATAAAGCAGGAACATCCAAAGAAAGAAAGCGCTCTCTCTCTCTCTCTCTCTCTCTCTCTCTCTCTCTCTCTCTCTCTC
>ML675618.1:69455662-69516128 GCA_007922155.1 Mesoclemmys tuberculata | reverse complement strand
TCTCTCTCTCTCTCTCTCTCTCTCTCTCTCTCTCTCTCTCTCTCTCTCCTAGATAGAGAGAGAGAGAGAGAGAGAAGGACTGTCATAAAGGGGAGATTTGTTTCTCTGCCACTATTAATGTCCGATAAGTGTATCTATGGAACTCTTCAGAAATAGCATTTGTCATTAGCTGCATTAAAATTGGCTCTGTCTGCCTCTTGTGTCTGGGTGTGTACAGAAAAACAACACCAGCCTATGAAACCACATAAAACATTTGCAAATGGTTTTATTACAATTTTGAATGTTTTTTTTTATGGCAACATTTTTATCCTCCTAACAAGAACTGAACATACTCCATAATCTGAATTCTTTCGAACTAATTTAACCCATTTTGTAACTATAGCATTTGCTGGCTGAATCCTTCAGTGGCAGGATATATCATTCATAGTTAGTTTGCCAGCTCTCCTGCTAATGTCATGCATAGTCTGGATTATTCTACCTTCTGTATCATATACTTACAAAGAAATGTGCTTTTTTCTTTTTTTTCTCTTTTTGTCCTTTGTTTCTGACACTTCTAAAACATATCTTACCCAATTACATAGCATCCTTCAAACAAATTTATTAAAACTATACACTATACGGGATCACGTTATCTATTGTGAAAATGCAGCCATCCTTGAAGACAGCCATTTAGCAGCCACAGCAAACTAAACAATGTTTTAGAATAAAAAGTGAAAAATATCATATCTATTTGGAACTGTCAGAAAACTTTCAGGTAAGAAGAGTATAATTACTCATTTGGAATGTGACAATGACTTTAGGGTTAACAGCACCGTCTGTGTCTGCCAAAATGCCACCAGTGGAAAGGGCCTCATCTCATCTGAAATATGGCATTTCTGACCATGCCCCCCAGTACTAGGTTAGGATTTTGGGTTTAATACTGACTCGGAGAGAAGAGACTCAGTTTCAACACTATTTCCTGAAGCACCTCCATTTTTCTTAGATGCCTCTCATTTAACCTTGCATTACAAATGAGATCTGTCAACAGGGCATTGAGCTGTGATATTTTCCTTACTACAATAGGTAACACTGGGCAAATAACTCATAACAAATTCCTCATTTGACCAATTCCATTCACAAATTGTCCATGAAAAGAATAAATGTGAATATGACTTTCATTTTTCTAACATAAGCAAATATTGCTGGGTAATCCTTGGCCTGTAGCTTCTTTTTGTGCAGTTCACTGTGACTATCTGAGAATCAAAATGCTTCCATTCTGAATGGACATGTAGGTTACAGAGTATGGTTTTTGTCCCCAACTGAAATAAAGTGAACACAAAATGGGCATGAACACTGTCAAAGCAAATTTGTTTAGGAATTCAAATTAATATTCAAAGACAATTTTTTGCACAGTATTTGCCGGGTTCTAAACAGCCCATAAAAGTAAGGTATCTTTCTTACTTCTAGAATATGAAACAATCTCACCTCAAACTATGATCTCTCCAAAGATGATATCTGTTACATATTCAGCATTCATTTTGTTAGTAGGAATTTTGCAGAGGCAGTGAGTATATAACATGTGATGAAATTATGTATTGTGTATAAAACCTTTATGGGGATTAAGGAGGAGAATTTTGCCATTTTGTACCCTAGCTGAGATTTTTTATTATTTTTTTTAATAAAAATAAAATTATGCCTGGACAAAGTATGAAAGGGAATTCAGTGCAGTAACCATATGAGAGCAGTAAACCCTTCACCCTTCCACCCATGTTATGCACCTATATTTTAATTTTTTATGGAAAAAATCTAAGCAATTGATAATATGGAAACAAAATATTAATAAAAATGTAATAGCATATTGAACTTTTTTCAGTGAGGAAACTAAGCCATTCACTTGCAAAGTTAGATGTCTGGCCTGTAGCTTCGATACTATAGTATATTCTTTTCAAATTCAAAGATTAACAGAAATGCTGACAAAACAAATTATTTTCTTTACAACTATTTCGAGAATAATAAATATTTAAAAACACATACAGTATATAAAAATACAGCAGTTGCAGGTTAGAAAAGTGATGTCAGTTTTTACCATTTTATCCCACTTGGTGCATCTTTCCTCAAATACTTCAGTTGTTTATATCCAGTCAATTGCTCTATTTCTTTTAATTCTCTTGTTCTGACCCACCACATTTTTAGAGACGATATTTGTTTTTGCAGCTATAGTGATGAAATACATATATTCATTTTAATTTCATTTTCAGGATCTCTTCTGGTTACCATGGCTGAATAAATTATTTTCCCAACATTGTTTTTTGTATTGCTGGCTTCCATTTCCCCCCATTCTCTTACAGTACTATTCTTTTTAAAGCAGTTTCTTTATTATGTATTTATTTCTCAAAGATGCTTCTCATTTAACAGTTTTTTCTTTTTCTCCCTTCAACTTAATTTCACCCTTTTATCTTTGTTTTTACATTCTATTTTTATTTATTCATTAATATCCTTTTTATACAAAATTCAGTTTTGGTTTCATTTTTTCTTCCAGTACTCAAACTTATCTCTTCTCTCCATTTCCTTCTAATGTCTTTATCTCCGTCCCTTAATTTGCCTGCTTTGTGGGTTTTTTCCTGGACCTTTGTCCTGACCCCATAACCCAATTTTTCCTTTTTTTCTCTGTGCCTTGGGCAATAAGTTCCTCCTGTGTTACAGCAACAAGGGACCAGAATGAAATAATTTATGCACAGCATAGGTAAAAAGTTTAAGTGAATGTTCATAAACAACCTTATATTGCTGTGAATAGGCTGACTCCATACCCTGACCAGGGCATATAACTTATGAACTATGGCTTGATTCACCATTGCCTTGCAACATGTGTAGTCAGTCATTTATGCCAGTGCAAAGTGGGTATAAAAGGGTACCCCTCCCCATAGTCCTTCCTGAGGCTGCGCTTTATTGATAACTCAAAAAGAATAGCACTGTAAACTTCAGTCTGACCTTACTTTTGAGGCTAGGCTACTCCTAGCATTTCTCTCCAAAACTTTCTGTTCTGGGTTTTCTGGTCCAGGTTCACTCTGAGCCTACCCACTTGAAAACCTTGTACAGTCATAACTGTGTTTATGGCAATGAGAAGGATCTTTTACAGTGGTAGAGTGGTATAAAGAGGCCGTATGATAAAATGAGAATGAGACGCCATTGATTTAATGGCATTAGTGAAAGGAGTTTACACTGGTATAACTGAAAGCAGAATTTGGACCAAGTCTATTTTATCAAATTCATTTTCTTTTTTCCCCTCAATATTAATGCTTGATACAGAAAGTGAGCTATGGAAACTAGAAGAAGAGCTCTATGTGGCTCGAAAGCTTGCCTCTCCCACTAACAGAAGTTGATCCAATAAAACACATTACTTCACCCACCTTGTCTCTCTAACTCATATAATGTTTTTCATTTTCTAAGAGCATTATAAGCTCTCCTCTGAGGGAGATGGGGAAGTGGAGAACCAAACAGGTTCAGTAACTTGCCAGTGACACACTGAGTGTTTGGGTCAGACCTAACATCAGATCTCAGCAGTTCCTTGTTCTCAGTCTTGTGTTCTTACATCTCTTGTTGCCTTTCTTTATCCATTGAATAGCTTCAGCAGCGTCATTACTAGTGGATGCCCATGCAAGCTTCCCCAAAAAGCCCCACCAGTGTGCTTTAATCCCGAACTGGAGGAAACCAGATTTGAGAGTAGAGGATAATTCAATCTCCCATCTTATGCAGGCCTTTGCTTCTCCACTGAGACTGGCAGGAGTGCCAGTTACTGCCACTTCAATAGGTGGCTTTTTGTATGTTTTTTAAGTGGACACCTACCTGCTAGGAAGACACTAAGTCCTTTCACACACAAGCACACCAAGAAGTTAGCAGTCAGAATTAGGTTTTGGTCACTACTAGTCTGAATCAAATCCATAATAGTGACCAGAAATGGAAGGTTCTGTATAAAATTTCATAAAACTTTATAAATAAACATTGATCTTTCTCATTAGGCATTTAGTTTGGATTTTATGAGACAGTGATTATGTTATTTAAGTACTAGTGGATTGGTACATATTTACAAGAATATAATTAATTGGTTAAAAATACACTGGTAGATCCAATAGCAGAGTCACTGTAATCTAATTAAATACCACATACGTATTAAACAGATATACTGTGATTTAACAAATATGTAAGATTATGTATTAATCCTTAAAATACTCTATTGATCTGGTATCTCATTAATTAAACAGTCCCTCTGTTAAACACACGTTAAAAGAACTTAAATTGTTACCAATCCTGCTCCATAATTTATACTACCTCAATGGTGGTTTACGTTACCATGTTTACAGCTCCGCAGGCATATATGCAAAAGAAATATAACATTCAGTTCCCAGCTGTCCAACTTCAGTAGAAATAAAGTGCATAATCACTCCCTTTATGAATTTCTGATGCTACAATCCAAGATAAAAAATCTCATCCTGAGATTATTTGAGCATTTTCTGTCAGGATAGCCATGAAATTCCAGCATCTAATTGAAGTCCAGTATAAAAACTCCTTTAAGACACACATTTTAGTTAAAAAAGCACTGTGTTGGAAGAAGATGTGTTATGGCTATTGGGGTTGTTTTTTCATGAGGAAAAAAAAAGAAAAACTTTAAAATATTTTCCCACATCATTTTGAAGACCATCCCTCTCTAGCCCAGTGGTTAAAGCACTTTCCTGGAAGGTGGAAGAACGGTGTTCAAGCTTCTGCTCTGAATCAGACACCATAAGAATTTAACCCTTAGTCTCCCATGTCCTGGGTGAGCGTTCTAACCACTGAGCTATTCAGTAGAAGCCCTTGCAGGTGAGATAGGCAAGGGAATGTCCAGTTTGTGAATCTCGCCTTCAGTGTGAGCTAAGGTATTGGTGATGTCAGGATTTATGTGGCTTTCCTCATACCCACTGGCAGAAATTTAGGTGCCTAGGGCCCTTTATCAGCAGAAAACGTAAGTGCGTATGGAGTTAAGGTGCCTAAAGGATTAGGTGGCAGCTGAGTTAGAGGAGAGGGTTTGTGAATTCCAGTGCTATTTAAATCCCTGTGGTGAAACTCACACCAAATCCTAGCATGCGTTTGGACTAATAATGAATAATTACTTACACCTAGTTCTTTGACAAACCCTCAGTACAGTATCTCTCCTTTTAAACCTTTTACACTGATTCTAAACTGTTAGGGAATGGGACAATTTATCTGATACTTCAAGCTTCCTAATTCTTCACAGTCTAAGCAACAAATCATTGCAATAACTAGATGTACTGAAGATTCATGTTAGGACATTCCAAGCAAAACCACAACTAACGTTAGCACAAAAAGCATTTGACCCATTTCACTTTTAGCTCTCAAAGAGAAAGACTCAGTTACCTGGCTCCTTCCCAGGTCACTGCCTACAGGAAATCCACAGGAGGAGGACAGGGGGCTCAACTCTGAGAGCTTCATCTCAGAGTTTCATACACATGCTCTCTTCAAAAGGGGAGAGTCAGAAGGGCTGTGAAGATGGAGAGGCCCTTAGTGGCAGAGTCAGGGTATCCTTGACTATTCAGACAATGTGCCAACATCCCCATCAGATGGGGATGGGGGTGGGGCTGCTGCAGTCATTAGGTTATAATAGTGGCTGTGTTTCCATGCCATGCTGTAAAGGGAAGGATTCCTTCTTTCCCATTTCTAATCTTGCACTAGGGCTCTGGCCTTAATACCTATTTCTGTCCAAAGCTATACTGCAAATAAAACTTAATTAGGGTAACATTCATTCTGTATCTGCTCATTTTTCTCTTCTTAAAAGAAATAACACGTGCATTGAATCTAAGGCTATCCCGCCAGTCAAAATCACTTCAGTATCAGAGGAGGGCCTATATGTTAACCCTATAGCTATATGTTCCATGACCATAAGTCCTCGTTTATCTAGTCCAATCAGAGTAAGCTCTAGCTGCTCATTTTCCCCTAGGGCAGATTGGCAAAGGCTCTGGGGGTTTTTCACCTTCCTCTGTAGGCACGGCTCACTTGCTGGGGGAGTCTTTGTACCTTAAAGGCTTTAAACCATGATTTGAGGACTTTAGTAACTCAGTCGTAGGTTAGAGGTTTATTACAGGAGTGGGTGGTTGAGGTTCTGTGACCTGCATTGTACAGGAGGTCAGACTAGATATTCGTACTGGTCCCTTCCGACCTTAGAGTCTATTATTCTATGAGTGCTTTGGCCCTACGCGACCTGCCCGATCCCACCTGATGTTGCTGACTGCTCATTTAATCTTACCAGCCTAACATCAAACACAGGAAAGGTTTCACAGCCCTAGGCAACTACTTATTCTGCCTTTATGGCAGAGCTAGCTCAGAGCTCAAAAGTAATGGGGAAATATTGCAAAACTCTTTCATCTACATGAATGTTTTCTGGAAAAGAATAATTACTTTGGCTTGTTAAAGATGTCACAAATGTTAGTCACTATAATGAAAAAGACAAGAAAGCAATAGTCTTATTCTCGTTTGTTCTAAGAAATATTCTGAAAGAAAATAATGTACCCCCTGTAGCTAAACATTCCAGTGCAGATTGGCACCAACACTAATTACGCAGTAGAACATGGAAAGGATTAGTGCTAAAAAGCACATCCTACTGGGACACCAAAGGAGCAAAGGGAACATTTTTTATCTAAATACAGAAATCAACTTGGGATGATTAGTCTAATTTAAAAAAAAAAACCTTCCAACATCCACAACAAAGGTGAGAATTAGCTTTTGTAATGTTTAGTTGTAGCGGGACTTTCTGTACAGTCCACAATATATTTAATTAGCTCCTTCCTTACAGTGTCATGAGCTAGTTTCATAGACCTGATGCAGCCATTTCAATTTTGAATTTGGTTTCTTATTCATTTAAAGTTCTTTTAGTGCTACAAGTTTAGCTACTTGGCAGACTTTTAGAATCCAACCCAATTAGATGCAGTTGTCCTACAAATTATTTTTAGATATGTTTCATGCTATCCAATTATTTTCATTATACTGCACAGTGGAAGAAAAATGTGCAGCTATAGTGTGTAATATACTATCTATGAGGAAAATAATCTGTGATGAAATTGCTGAATTGTAACTACATAAAGCCAAATTTACAAGATTTGCCATCTTCCAAGTTGTGGAAACCTGAACTGCAGGAGCCTTTTAAAAATCAGCTTTTACTGCTTTGCATGGTATGGAAGCTAAGTAGATTTATCTATGCAGTGTTGTTGTAGCTAAGTAGCTTTATCTCCAAGTAACATTTATAGCGGATCTGAAAGCTAAACATCCCTTGGAATTTTTTATTTCTTCTGAAATGATTCAGTAAACAAGCCAGAAAATAATCCTATGTCAATTTATTTGACTGTGCTATATGGTGAAACCACACCATTAAAAAGGCACTAAAATGGCCTGGAAATCTAAACTAAATTAATATAGCTCTCATTTCTCACTGCTTCTGCAACAACTCCTTTTAGATGGCTCACTGTCATGTCCAGATTAATGTGGCCAAAACTGAGCTCACAATGAGAGATAGCGGCGTGTCTCAGAGTCAGGATACACAGCTCAAGGGAAGCCCACCTGTCCTGTCACCCAGCTCCATAACCTGAGCATAAACTTTGACTCCTTCCTCATCTTTTTCCCCCACATCTAGGCTATGACCATGTCTTGTCACTCTTTTCTCCACTACATTTAAAAAAACTATCCCTTCCTTTGCATCCTCACAGCTAAATCATCCATTCACATACTAATAATCTCCTGTCTTGACTACTGCAACCTCCTCAGCTTCTTGTCTTCTGGCTACTAAGCCTTGCCTCCTCATACCCCTCACATATTTTGCCAAAATAGTTTTTCTCCACTGTTATTTTTATCACAACCCTGCCTCTTCTGAATAGCTTCACTGGCTGCTTGTTGTACTGCATAGCAAGTTCAAGCACCCAGGCTTTTCCCTCAAGACTCAGCCATAGACTATATCTCCCACTTTGACTCCTATTGTGCTCCCACGTATTCCTTCCATTCTTCCAGTGAGGACAGCCTTGACACCCCCTTTGCTTTCCTCTCCTATCTCTGGGCCTTCTTCCATGATGCACCTTACGTAAGGAATATCCTAATTATCATCAATAATAATATTTCAGACATTTCAATTTCCCTGCCTGATAGCAAAGGAGTTGCAAACACACATATTTTTTTTACCTACTCTCACTGGGTCCACTTGTGCTCCCATTGCAGTTAATGACCCTGTGGACGTTAGGAAATTTTTCTTAAACTTTCTCACCTTTACTAGCACCAGTTCAGCTCCGCAGGCAGTAGTAATAATGGAGTTCTGCTGCAGACAGGGCTCCCTGGTGAGCTCCACCAAGTTAAGGACCATGTCATTTAAATTTGTACAGAGCAGGCCACAGAATAATGTCCTTAAAACTCCAGTAGCTACTGACACCACAACTTCACTTGGAGCTGACCTTCTGTTAGTGATGGTGAGAGATTTCAACAAAAAACACTTGTATAGACAGGACCACGTGGACTTAGCTCAGACCCATGAATCACACCATATCTTCAACATATAGGGAGGGCTCTGAATTACTACAGAAATTTCTTTCTCAGGTGTCTAGCTGGTTATTCTTGCCCAAACGCTCAGGGTCTGACTGATCACCATATTTGGGGTTGGAAAGGAATTTTCTCCTGAATCAGATTGGCAAAGACCCTTGGAGGTTTTTGCTTTCCTCTGCAGCATGAGGCACATGTCACTTACTGGTTTAAACTAGTATAAATGGAGGATCCTCTCTAATTTGGAGTCTTTAAACCATAATTTGAGGGCTTCAGTCACTCAGCCAGAGGTTAGGGGTTTAGTACAGGAGTGGGTGGGTGAGGTTCTGTGACCTGCAATGTGCAGAAGGTCAGACGAGATGATCACGATGGTCCCTTCTAACCTTAAAGTCTATGAGTCTATGTTAATATTTCATTTCAAACCCATTTTTAATTGCCTTAGTAAAATGGAGTGGTTTAGTTTAGTTAGCAATTGTCATAGATATTTCCAGATTAAGATGTCATAAACTTTGTTCTGCACTATCATTCACTCCAAAGCCCCACTGGGTATTACCATCTCTCTCTAAAGGGCCAGAACCTGTTTGAGGCAACTCATTAAAAATGAACCTGACTAGCCACATAAACAGAACATTCTAAAACACATATTGCCTGGCACAGAGGAAAAGGCTTTCTGAACCCTTTCAAAGGGTGTAACAAAAGCCATACTCTCCCACAAATTCTTCCAGAAGCATTATGTTTACTTCTGGGACAGTGTATCCAGGAACGCATTCTGCAGCACTACACGTCCACCTACAGAACTCAGTGACTTTAAGCTCTTTCCACATTATCTAAAATTTTAGAAGCTTGAACATAATTATTTCCTCATTCACTATAATTATCATGGTCTATTCAGCAAGAATCAAGTTTTGAATAACAGAGCTAAACTTAACATTCTGTATCTCTTTCTGTTTTCATTTTGGGTGATAGCTGGCCCCACAGACTAATAGTTGAGAGTGTTCTACATCTGTATTGTGCCTGACCCCTGTGTGGTTGTGTTAGGGCCATTTCTCAACCTTTTCAGATTGGCAACCCCTTAATCAAAGTAAAAAATATTTGTGACCCATTTACATTTACGGTAAAAGTAAGAGTAAAAAAAGCACCACTGATAAGCCTATATCACCTATTGGTATGTGTGTTTCAAGAGGTTTGACAGAATACTTGACACTGAAGGGTAGGGTAATGACCTTTTCATTGGTTTTAGATTGTAAAAAAAATAAATAAAAAGCAATGCCATGTGACACCCCCACCCCTGATTGCCTCTTGTAAACCCACCATTTGAAAAACACTGTGGTCAGACAAATGGTTCCACAAAACCCTTGCTGGTGGTCCAGAGCTAACTGGCTGCTTTGAGGGTGCTGCACCTCCTCCTTGGTTCCAGCTGCAAATTACATTAACAAAAACAGTTTAAAAACATATAAAACCCAGCAAAATCACCATGTTCATATGGGAGAGTAAAGATCTTCAATTGTAACCAGAGGCCCTGTGACATCTTTCATATTTCTTGGCAAAAGGAAAAACTGCTTGGAGAGGGCTTAACAAGAGGCCTGACTGAAATTAGATGTAACATACGTAGAGGGAAGGTACGTCACCTTACTTACCAACTTTGTGCTACAAAATTGCTCTATCTTGACCTGAAAAACAAGGTAGGTGAAGTAATGCCTTTTATTGGACCAGCTTCCATTGGTAAGAAAGACAAGCTTTCACGCTACAGGGAGTTCTTCTTCAGGTCTGGGAAAGGTACTAAGAGTGTCATAGCTAAATACGAGATTGAACAGATAGTTTAGCATTAGTAGTAGCACATATTTTAAGGGGCAATTCAAGGTGAAGCTACCCATTAACACCCTGTAGTCATAGGATAAAAGGGGGGATAGTGCATTACAGATTGTTGTAATAAGCCATAAATCCAGTGTTTTTATTAAAGCCATGATCTTTAGTGTCTAGCAAAGTTATGTATTTAAGCTCCCAAGCTTGTCTTTTGAAAGTGATGTGCAGAGATGCTTTTAGGATGAGGACTGTTAGGTCAGATATAGAATGATCTCTTTCTGAAAAATGTTCATCGACAATAGGTGATGGTGTGTTTTTGTCTTTTATTATTTTCCTGTGTGAGTTCATTCAAGAGTATAATGATTGTCTGGTTTCATCCACAGTTATTTATTGGAGGCATTTAGTGCACTGGATAAGGTACACCACATACATGTGTGGGACCTCTGGATCTTGAAAGGTGTGTTGCAGGGGGTGTTAATCATTGTAACAGTGGAGATATATCTGCAGGTTTGCATCTGTTGTTCTGGCAGCATCTGCTGCTGCTTTGAGTTGATGTGTCCTTGTCTGTGGGAAGCTTGCTTCTGATGAGGAGCTGGAGAGGTCAGGGGGTTGTTTGAAGGCCAGAAGATATGGTTCAGGAAAGATTTCTTATGCACACTCACATACACACAATTAATAATTTCAAATTGCTTTTTATGAATAACACTCCACAGATAAACTGTTACAGCATGGCAGTTACAATGAATGCACCCTAACTAGATGAACATCACTGAGTAGAGACATTATTTTCCTTTCAAATGAATATAAGAAAGGGCCTAACCCCAAAATATATATATTTACAATACCCAACAAAATAAAAACACGGATAAGGATTTCAGACAATTCTAGATCTTCTGCTTTCAAATAAGCTCGCGCTAGATATTGTATTGACAATTAAATAAAAACAATCAGTTGTACTACATAGCCAATTGTGTCAGCATCCACACTGTTGAGTGTCTACGCAACTGCAAATAAGAATGAAAAAAACCTTTGACAATGACTGTAGCTGTTAGGCTCACACACTGTCTTTGGTTCAGTGATGTACTTACTACACTTCCTGAAGACATCTAGCCTCCAGTCTGCAATTCATCATTGATGGTGTTTCCCAGTCACAATCCCAGTTACTTCTGTAAAATTACAGGAAACTGTATTGACACCCAACCCAAAGATTCAGTCTGGGTTACTCCTGGTAGCTCTATCTTCTCCCTGCAGGCCTGGACTGGATCTGATTGCTGCCAGTTTTGTACCCTGAAAGGACTCACAACTAACTGTCCGGGAGCTTCCAACTTCTAACTAACATAACTACAAGGGTATGTGTGTATGTGCATTAATGTCTGCCCTTAATGAAGCCTTCCACACCAAATAGCTACTGAGCCTGGTTAACAACTTCCTGCAGTCCCTCTAGTGTCCTGAAATAGCAACTACTTCTTTGCAGTCAAACAAGAGATATTGCCACCACATCTGGGAATGTTTCCATATCAACTCAGAGCCAACTAGAAACAGACACTGTAATTACAGCAGTAAGTGTTTTGGCTGAACAGTATGAAATAAAAAAGGAGGTTACATAGCCAGACAGTCCAATCTGTGATATGCAGTCTCTGAATGACATAGTTAAGTTTTTTTTGCAAGATGGCTATTAATCACCTTTAAAGGGTCTTTGCATCCCCAAAGGTCTATAGCCTAGAGAATACAATAAGTCCCCAGACCTCACCCTGTATGTAAGAACTGGGGACAACTGGCTTGGGAAGAGAGGTAACTGCCCTGGATCAGGGGAAACGTGCTACTATGCAAGGTCACCAGACACAGGAACTTGAGGAGAACCTCATGAAGACATCAGTGGAGAGTTGGTATCTGGACAGCAAAGGACAGCAATGGAGGCTGCCAGTCACCAGAAGGGTCACAATGGGGAATGCTTTCAAGTGATGTAAGCTAGATCTTTCCTTTTCGTCTGTAACTAGACTGAAAGATCCAGTTTAGCTTATGAGTAACATAAATCCTGAGATGATAAACAAGCAGCATCTTTGCTTTAAATTCCATTTTCTCATTGGTTTGAATAAGTCTTGTTTTTTGTTGAGGTTATTACTTTATGTAATCTCTAAGGAGGGGTGCTGAAGGATAAAGAGCTTCTGGAACCCGCACTACCTTCTCAGTCTCAGACAAGTGGCATGGACAGCAGTGTCTACTCTCAGTGAGCTCTGTCTCTGTCCGGCTGCGGCAGGCCCACACAACTGAGAAAAGCTGAAAAACCAAAGAAGAAGACAGTTGGAAAGGATGAATGTCACAGCCCTTGATTCAAAAGTCATACATGTTCAGAATGGGTGCTTAAATCCCATTGAAACCATTGGGATTTAAGCCATGTGTTTAAAGTTAAGCACATGCTTAACTAACTTCCTGAATCAGGACCATAATCCATAAAACAATGTCATTTTAAAATACAGTGTTTTCATAAATTGTGTGTGTATGATAAGTGACGGAAACATAAGAGATTTATTTTTCTGATAGATGTT
This sequence comes from Mesoclemmys tuberculata, assembly GCA_007922155.1. Taxonomy (NCBI): domain Eukaryota; kingdom Metazoa; phylum Chordata; order Testudines; family Chelidae; genus Mesoclemmys; species Mesoclemmys tuberculata. Next base: position 69,503,235 of record ML675618.1, on the reverse strand, counting down.
AATTGAATAGACAGTAATATTGGCTGACAGCAAAAAGGCATATGGCAGGGGCATTAATAATATGAAGACTTCAAGGAAAATATAAACTACACAAGATTATTCTGATCCACATACATATATGCTTTCCACAGATATTTTTGGATGAAACTAGTATTACTCCAATTTATATACACATTTTTCAGTTTCACTGCCTGTAACATGGAAACCAGCTTTGCTACATAGAGCCCTGGTCTACAATTACTTGGCAATTTGGCGGCAGTCAACAGGAGTTACGCAAGCTACACAGAGTAGCCTGCGTAATGCCTGTCGACTGTTGTACTTCCTTTCTGCATGGTGTCTTCACTGCATTGTGCCGACAAGAACCGTGTTCCTGCCAATGCAGCGCTACGCCACTTGAAGGGGTGGTTTTACAGCGCCAACTTCTGGATTGGTTGAGCGGGTCTCCACTGACCGCCCAGTTGATCCAGAAAGGTTGATCTGTCGGTGGCAACTTTGCCGCCATCAGTGCAGACAAACCCCTAGGCTCCGGGACACTTCTTACTGTACCCCAGCTTCATGTTTTTTAGATCAGGTCCCCTTTTGAAAAATGGTTCTTTGACAGTGCAATTTCCATCTCTTTCTCTAAAAATCTATCCTTTGCTAGTGGAAGACCAGGCAGCAATTTAAGTAAAAAGTTGAACAGAGTCAGAGTGCAGGAGAATTCTTCAGTTTGACTTTTGCCTTTAAAAAACGGCTCTGAAAATCTCAAGTATCTTTTTTTATTTATGATTGTCATGTAGCACCAGGGACACTGTAGTTATGGGGAAATAGGCACTTGTATTCGAAGCTCTCTGCATCAAGTAGAACTGAACAAACCATGCTGAGTCCAGTCTTTGTGAGATTATGCAAGATCTATTTGCAGGGATTGACAATGGACCAACACTTCTGCTTCTCCTGGAGGTTGAATTTCTGTAGCTGGGAGTTGAAGAGGCCTGTTACCAGTAAAACATCCAGTCCAGTTCCCTTTCAAAGCAGAATTGTTCCTTACTGTGCATATGCATGGTTTTTTAGTGCAATTTTGAATGTCAGAAGCGCTCTCTACTGGCTCAAAGAGAAAGGACCAGTTTGTCAGAACGCTATGGCTGGAGGATAAGCAAGCTGTGTTAAATCTTGGGGGACCTGAGTTAATATATACACTAGAGCTACAACACAATCATAATGAAAGGTGGCCTCCAGGTTCTAGAAGTATCTTTTACACAGCAGTAGTTTTCAAGTGCTTTATGAATTAAGATACCTTCGATGTGAAATTTCCTGTGATTGTCTTTAACCCAAAGAATTTATTTTGGAAAGATCAATAGATTCCATTTGGCTGTTTGAGATACAGGAGTAGAAAAGAAAATGTCTTTCATATTTTAAGAATTTTTTCAGATACTATTTTTATGCTCAGATACACAATCCACACTTGTCATGGATTAGTCTTGTTAGAATTCTTTATATATTTTTCCCCTAAAAAAGAATAAAGCCTTTGATGGCCAAGTTCTCCAGTCCTTAGTCCTCATGTTTGTAATAATATGGGAGGATAAAACAATTCATTAATATTATTTATTGGTATTTCTGTCTCTGAATGTCAGCTACCCTGGGTAATCCCTAGTGTAGGCAGGGCTAGTTTCATCACCTATGATTAAGGTTGCCTGACATTTCTCATTATAAGACCCTGGTTTTAGTCTCTTATAATGTCTTTGAACTGTACCCATTTTTGCTGAAAATTTATATGTTGAGTGGATATTTAAAAAACAATAATCAGCCAAAATGGCTCAGCTGTTTCTGAGAACAAGACCAGGATAAAATATGTTGAGTTCTGCCTATATTAAAAAATTTGGGGGGACCTTTTCTTTGAATAGCTCTCGTACCACCATGCTTTGGAGTAGGGATTTGAATTTCGCTGGGGGAGAGGGATGGCAAGGGGATGACTTGTTGGTCACAGATGTGGCTTTTGCTATCCCTGTGAAAATCCATCTAAATTTGCCCAGGTTATAAGCCTTTGAAAAATTGCAGTTTGCACATGCTCAGTAGATACTTCTTCAATTTCAATAGTTAAAATCTCCAAAGACTCCATCCTCACTAAGCATGCTCAAACTTGTCACAGATCTTCATGGTGACTGGACTGCTCATGTGCCAGCCCCAAAGAGCAACTGAGTGTGCGCTCTCCAGTTCAGATCTACAGGGCCAAAGCTAGACCTTCTCCGTAATGGCTTCGCCCAGCTGCTCCAGGGCAGGATGGGGTAGGGCACTGAAACCGAGAGTCTTTCTCTTCTGTGCTTTCAATACTCCACCCTGCCAGGTTGAGCAAAGATAAGGTGAAAAGCATCTAAAAATTACTAAATCATTTTCACATTTAATTTTCTAAAACAGCTAGACGAACATGTCTAAAACACAATCCTCACATAATGAAGGCTCCTGTGTAATTTTAATAGGAGTAAACTCTGAGCAATAGTTAGTGTGCCTCTTGTATAGAACAGTGCCAGTATTTGGTTTGTGCATTGTAATGCTGTAATGTTCATTTCAGCCAAGGTTATTGTAACGCTTCCAGACAAAAAGCATATCTGATGAATAATACATTGGAATTAAAACAGACTTCCATAAAATTTTGGAAGTCGTCACATCATTAAAATCAATCTCATTTGTGATCACCCTGTGAATCACTATCACTGATATTTCAAGGTCCAGGAATATGAAGATAGGACTTTCCTGTCTTGCAGGTTCTCCGCTTTTGGGTTTTTTTAAGTTAATGCTCTTTATTCCCTTGTACATTACTGTTACTTTGTACTGCTTTGCACAGGTGCTTTGCACAGGTGCATGGCTGTTTTGGGGCACCAGAGTGGCCCAAAGAAGCTAGAGTAGACTAATGAATTTGGCCCAATGTTTTTAAAGGCTCACAGTTGGCTTATACAGCCAAATCCTGATCCAATTGGAATAAATGACCAATTCCCAAGTACTTTATTGAGAAGAGATAGAACATGTTAAAGACTCAATTCTGCAAGGTGCTGAGAATTCTGGCCCTGATCCAGCGCAGTTCTTAAGCCTGAAGCTTTAAACTGAATCACTTAAGTGGGTTATGTGCTTGCCCCTTGAAGTGGGACTGGGCAAGCAGTTCCCTTGTGATTGGAGACACGTTGACTGCTGCTACTCACTGTTCCAAACTGTGAGTGGGGCTTGCGGGATGTGTGAAGTGAGGTGGCCAAGGGACTGTTACCCTAGGGACAATCTCACTAGTGGGAGGAAAGAGTGTGAGATGGACTATTGCCACAGTTACTGGAAGGGGGGATATTTTACTCTTTATTTGCATATATAATCTCTTGCTATGTTTTCCCAACTTTACGACTGTGTTCCCTTTCCCCTAATAAAGGTTTCCTTGTTTTTACACAGTTTTGGAGTGTTTGCAAAAAGGGAAGGACTTCCTTTTCAGGAACTCAAGGAGGGTGCATTTAGTTTCCCCAGATTTCTGGGAGGACACCCAAGACCGTTTAGTTCTTTGTCAGTAACAGGTGCATAAGGGTTATAACTATAAGGAGCAGTTCTGTACTAAGGGATGGACTAATGGGTCTTTCATCTATAACATCACTCACTCCCTGTTCTACATGTCTATTGTGCACTAAAGCTGACAACTTTGTCTGATCATTTGTCTTGCTGGTAAAGTGAACCTTACAGTATTACTATACTTGTGAATAGGAAAATGCACTTTATCAGACTGATGTTTTCTTTTAGCATTTCAGCTCCCAGCCAGTGAGATCATTACACACACGGGAGATTTACTGTGAAACTTAATGGTAACTCCACTCTCATCTATTGAGTTAAAAGGAAAATCTAGTAAGAATTTTTAGCAACTCTGGCTGCGTTAATTACTCACAATAAATTTGGTAATTACTTGATTTTTACAGTATGTTCACTCTGTAAATATTTATTTTGTAGCATAAGTCTTGAGGTAATGCAGCTTATACTGCACATGCATTCATAAAAGTCATATTTGCCACTTAAGTACAATGATAACACCCCTCAGGTAAAAGCTCTCCTGTGATTGCAAGAGGCATAAGAACTGTTCCTCACTATGCCTGAGCCCTTAAAGTGTGCCATCCTCTCCCTCATGCAGGGTGGATCACCCACCCCCATAGTAAAAACCCATGGAAAGGGACTGAGGGGAAGGAAAGCTCCATGAGGATCTCTTTGCAGACTTTCCCCTGCGTGGTTCCTTTGGAGAATGGGATTTGCCCGCCTACAGAAGAGCCACTTAACCCACTTCCAAGCCCTGCTGATCCATGGACACAGGTATTATGCCTTGCAATTGGAGCCTTGACTTCACATTTTCACTCATGTAAAATCAATTGTTACAGGGTCCCCTTTAAAGAGGTTTCACCACAGAGGAGATGCCATGGGAAAGTTAGTAGAGCCCTCAGCTGTATTCTCTCTCCCAGATAATCCCTGCAGTGGCAGTGGGGGAACGATGCATGTATCCCTCACCTCCATCCAACCCTGAGCATTCAGCTCTCCCACCACCACCCTGTGTTGGGGGATGCATTCATGGGAGTCCTCTACAGCAGCAGTTCCCAAACTGTGGTCAGTGTACCACTGGTGGTATATAGACCGCCTCCCAATGGTACGTGTCTACCTGCTGCTAGGGGGCTGTCCAGGAGCCACTCTAGCACCAATCCTGCCCCCAAGCAGTGCATCGGCCTGGCCGTTCTGCCCCCCTCCCACCCCGGACCCAAAGCCACTGGCCAGGAGGCACTTCAGTATCACCTCCCCCCCGCCCCTCCAAGCAGCCACTCCCCTCTCCCAGGTGCACCCCTTCCCCCCGCCCCTACAGGTGGTGGTGTTTTATATTGGTGGTATGCAACGTAGTAGAGCTGCTCTACAGGATTTAGGAAAAGGGGGAGCACTGCCAAAAAGTTGCCCCATCAATAAAGGATGGGCAAGCTCTATATGCAGAGGTAATCAGGGAGGCATGATCTGGCCCTTTCTATGCATCCATGTAGGGGCAAAATAATAATTGCTATCTCTATAAAATGCTATTATTTGATCCAATGAATATTTGGAGACAAGAAGAAAAGCTATTCCAATGATGCAAATTACCAAGAACAGTTATCTTGGGTGTCCAGGCCTCAGAGATTATGAGAATTTATATTTGCAATGAGGAAAGGTTAGAGGATAAACACAAATGAGTTTCAGATAAGTTGCAGTGAGGTCTTCTAAAAATTCAAATTGTTTTGTCCTTTCTCAGACTTTTCATAAGCTTTACTTCTCATTCACTAGGGAGTCACTAATGTTACACTAGATCCGAGACAACACCAAGGCAGGTCAAGGAGACCAATCCCAGAAATGAAGAGATGTCATCTCTCATATTAAATATTCTAAATTACTTTAATAAAATATGTTAGAAAAAATACACTGTCTTCATTAGATAGAGCTGGTTGAAATTTTTCAAGCTAATTTATGTATTTATTTTCAAATTACCTTTTTTGATATAAGAAGCTTTTGTGAAAAATGTTTTGGGTTTTGAAACTTCCCAGTTCTTTAAAATAATATTAGAAAACAAACAAGTAGTCATTATTCCTTTTTTGGTTTGACGTTTTGTGGGCTGTTCCTTATTTTGTTTTGTATTTTATTGTTTTTCCATTTCCTTCTCCCCATCTCAATTTCCTTCTTTTTTCCTTAGCCATATGGAAAAAAAGAGCAAAAGGGGAAAATGGAAAAAATGGGGAGAGAGGAAAAAAAGGGAAGGGGAAAATGGAAAAAAATTACCAAAAATTCTCTATATACACTTTTGTGAGAAATTTTGTCAGAATGAAAAATCACTCCTTTTTGAGTTGTGCAGAATGAAAATTACTTTGATGATAGACAATTTGCACAATTTTCCCCCACTTTTTATCCAGATCCACCAATGAACTTCTACAAGAAAAAAAAATGCAATAGATGCCTATTACATGCAATAGAAGGCTACTGCATGTCATAGACCTCTACCTGGACCTAACCCTTGTGACCCAAAAACCCCTCAGTACCAACTGGCAGGAACGTTACAAGAATATCCCAATTCTGATATGTATATCCTGGTTCATTAAAGAATGCCATATAAGGATCAAAGGAAAGCTGATGTCACTTTGGTTATGAGTATCATTGTAAAATGTATGTACTGCTACTGTACGTTGTTAACTTTCCAATTTCTCAAAACCAGACACTCGTAAACTGAACCTCCCTGACCAAAGGCTCAACTCAGTAGCAGCTCCATGGCAAACAATTTGCAGGGCATGATGGGGGCAGGAAGCGGGAGAGCAGGGTTCCCAAAGGTGGGTCTGACCCAGCCCCAGAAGCAGCCTATGCTGGGGAAGAGGAAATGTCCCTCCCCAATCCAGACAGGATTAGCACTGGGGTGCCTCCAGGTCTGCCCCTCCCTGGCTCTGGGGCTAGCGCTTGGGGGCTAAAAGGGCCTTGGACTGATTGGGGAAGCGACAACAGAATTGTGGTAATCAGACTTTTGGTTTCTGGTCAATATTTCTGACCAGAGATTGTACAGGTTCCCTTGAAAACCGGATCCCTGGCAAACCTATGCTATGTGTAAGGAGCTATGTATATATATAGTGAAAATACATTCTTATAGTTTGTATCAAGATGTTAACACCCAGAAGAGGTGAAAAACAGGTTTCAAAAGACAGATGGTTAAACACCTCTGGTCTGGCTGGAAATGTAAGCTGAGTATTGTCTCATTCACAGTCACCAGTCTGAGCTAAATGAAGATGAAAGATTGTGAGATTTAACAGGAAGAGGAGGAGGAAATGAGCCTTATTTGGAGGTGCACTTCAAAGGTTTACTGGACTATAATTGGGAGGCAAGGAAAGCACCCAGTTACCTGCACCTAGGAACTAAACAGACAACGTGTTTACATTCATGAAAGTGGGATCACAACCAACCTTGGCTGGCAACTCTGTAAAAGGCTTTGCATGAGATAAAGGCTGCTTTAGACAAGAGGTTAGCCTGATAACTTTAGTCTCCAATTTAGTTTCCAATATTCCTGCTCACTTGACTCTGAATCTCTCTTCTTTGTTAATAAATGTATTCCTGTTTTCACTACAATCGTATCCACATGCTGCGGTGTTAAGCAAAGCAGTTCTCCTGAATGGAATCATACAAGCTGGTCTGTATCCTGTCCCTTCAGGGACAGCTGGCTGGGTAATTTTGTGAGTGTTAGTGGACAAGGGGCTGGACCTACAGGGACTCAGGGGCTGGATTGCACTTATTGCTAGCCTGCAAGGCAAAATAAGGGCTGATTTAGCCCAGGGGAGATTGTTCATTTGTGAGATTAGTGACTATCTGGTTTCACCCACTTGGTTGTTATTGAGGCATTTAATGCAACTGGATGAGGACACCACATGTTGTGATAAGCAGGCGTAGGACTCAGGGATCCTTTTCCACTTTATTAAAAGTGGACTAATTAAGTCATGGTACAAAAAGTATTCCTTTTTAAAGCATGAGTAAAAAGAATGACTTAAAATGTGAAAATGCTCCAAACAATTATCTTCATCTTGGGTTTCTTGAAATGAATTCCTCTGCAACATTTGTAAGCAGTAAGTCATCTGTTTTGTCCTTTTGTGCTAAAGATCATTTTGTCTTTGTGCACATGTAATTTCATACACTAGTTCAGACATGATTGTATCATGGATTGAAATTATGTTTTACTATGATGCAGACCACTGAAACTACACTCATGTATGGCATTGGTTGCTGATACTACTAAAATGATCTTTAGCAACTGCCCCACTTCTGAAAACAGCCAGTGTTCAGTTTGGCTCAGTGAACTGAGATATTTCTGAACTTTTAAATAATCTTTCTTTAAACTGACTGCTGACTTGCCTAAAGATGAGGCTGATAATCAGCAGATCCTGATTCAAATTGGAACCACACACCCAAAGCATACCTGGAGCTTTTCTGTTACATTTGGAGTGAACTTGAGAGTTTTAAGACTTTGAATAATTTTGTAGTCTTCCTGTTCAAAACTTGACTGAATACTGGATGTTGTAAAATCTATTATTCTGACATAAATGTACTTATAAAATCCCATTACTAAATTTGGGTAGCTGGGTTCACCTGTCCCTATTTACATTTTCTTGGGAACTTTTCTCTTCTTTGGAAGCTGAGGCATGCCAACTATCTCCCTCTTTTAAACTGTTCTGGTGGTTGCCAAGAAGGCTAATGGCATATTAGGCTGAATTAGTAAAAGCATTGCCAGCAGATCGTGGGAAGTGATTATTCCTCTCTATTCAGCATTGGTGAGGCCGCATTTGGAGTATTGTGTCCAGTTTTGGGCCCCCCACTACAAGAAGGATGTGGACAAGTTGGAGAGAGTCCAGCGGAGGGCAACAATGATTAGGGGGCTGGAGCACAAGACTTATGAGGAGAGGCTGAAAGAACTAGGCCTGTTTAGTCTGCAGAAGTGAAGAATGAGGGGGGATTTGATAGCAACCTTTAACTACCTGAAAGGGGGTTCAAGGGAGGATGGAGATAGGCTGTTTTCAGTGGTGGCAGATGACAGAACAAGAAGCAATGGTCTCAAGTTGCAGTGGGGGAGGTCTAGGTTGGACATTAGGAAAAAGTTTTTCAGTAGGAAGGTGGTGAAGCACTGGAATGGGTTACCTAGGGAGGTGGTGGCATCTCCATCTTTAGAAGTTTTTAAGCTGCGGCTTGACAAAACCCTCACCGGGATGATTTAGCTGAGGATAGTCCTGCTTTGAACAGGGTGTTGGACTAGATGACCTCCTGAGGTCCTTTCCAACTCTAATATTCTATGATTCTATGGATTTCCTCACAGAATAAATTGCATCTTTCATCTGATGGGATGAATTGAAGTGAATTATATGTCACTTTCATAAGAGATTGGCATTCTGTAGCTGAAATGCCTGACATTTGCAGAGTTTTGTGTAGATTGTCTAACATGTTTAGGACTTTTAGACTTAGTTCAGTACCAAAGAGGAAGTTAAACCTTTCCATTTCAGCAGCTGAGCCACCATTTTGAGCTTTCATTTCATGATCTATTGTTGCAACATTCCCAACTTCCCAAATTGCACAAAGTACAAGGCAGTTCTCAGAAAACGAAGCCAATACTTCTGTAAGGAAAGTCTATCTTGTTGGACAAAGGACATGGATCTAGTGCTTAACATTTCATATTTTATGTACTGAAATATAGCATGTTCTTTGGACGATTTTTACAATAATTAATTTTGTGATTTCATAATGTATCAAGAATGTATCTTCAGATAGTATTATTTTTAATAGTGTCCTGGTATGCCAAAATCAAAGCATGCCGATAGCAATGAGTTTATGTAGTTTGTGGTTCTTCCTGTTTCTGATTAGTTGCAAGTCAAGTGTAGAAATATAATTGGGCAGGCAGGCCGAAAAAGAATTTAAAGAGCAACTAGCAAAAGACACAAAAACTAACAGCAAAAATGTATTCAAGTATATCAGAAGCAGGAAGCCTGCCAGACAAACAATGGGGCCATTGGATGATTACAGTGCTAAAGGAGCACTCCAGAAAGTCAAGGCCATTGTGGAGAAGCTAAATGAATTCTTTGAATCGGTCTTCACTGCAGAGGATGTGAGGGAAACCCCCACATCTCAGCCATTCTTTTTAAGTGACAAATCTGAAAAACTGTCCAGATTGAGGTATTGATAGAGGATGTTTTGGAACAAATTGATAAATTAAACAGTAATAAGTCACCAGGACCAGACAGTATTTGCCCAAGAGTTCTGAAGGAACATAAATATGAAACTGCAGAACTACTAATCTATCACTTTCTCTGTACCAGATGACTAGAGACTAGCTAACACCAATTTTTTAAAAAGTCTCCAGAGGTAATCCTGGCATTTATAAACTCATAAGCCTAAATTTAGTACCAGGCAAATAGCTTGAAACGAAAGTAAAGAACAGAATTATCAGACACGTAGATTAACATGATTTTTGGGGAAAGAGTCAACACATCTTTTGTAAAGAGAAATCATGCCTCACCAATTTATTGGAATTGTTTGAGGGGGTCAACAAACAGGCGGACAAGGGTGATCCAGTGGATATAGTGTACTTGAACTTTCAGAAAGCCTTTGACAAGTTCCCTAATCACAGGCTCTTAAGCATAGATAGCAGTCATGAGATAAAAAGAAAGTCCTCTCATGAATCAGTAATTGGTTAAAAAACAGAAATCAAAGGGTATGAATAAAGGGAGAGTTTTCATAATGGAGGGAGGTAAATAGGATCTGTACCCCCAAGAATTTGTACTGGGATCAATGCTGTTTAACATATTCATAAATGATCTGGAAAAGGGGGTAAACAGTGGGGTATTCAAATTTTCAAACAATACAAAATTAAGACAGTTAAGTCCAAGGCAGACTGCAAATAATTACAAATAGATTTCACTAAATTGGGTGACTGGGCAACAAAATGGCAAATAAAATTCAATATTGATAAATGCAAATGTACACTGGAAAATATAATCCCAACTATATAAACAAAATAATGGGGTCTGAATTAGCTGCTACCATTCAAGAGAAAGATCTTAGAGTCTTTATGGATAGTTCTCTGAAAGCTACCGCTCAGTATGCAGCAACAGTCAAAAATATTTGGAACCATTAAGAAAGAGATAGATAATAAGACAGTAAATATCATAATGTCACTACATAACTCTATGGTATACCCACACCTGGAATATTCATGTAATGCTGGTTGTACCATCTCAAAAGAGGTATTTTAGAATTGGAAAAGATACAGAGAAGAGGAACAAAAAGGCTTGGGGATATAGACAGTTTTCATGTGAGGCAAGATTTAAAAGACTTGGACTGCTCAGCTTGGAAAAGAGATGACTAAGGAGAGATATGATAAAGGTCTATAAAATCATAAATGTTGTGGAGAAAGTGAACAAGGAAGTGTTATTAACCACTGTATATAACACAAGAACCAGGAGTCACCCAATTAAATAAATAGGCAAAAGGTTTAAAACAAACAGACATAAGTACTTCTTCACACAGTGCACAATCATCCTGTGCAATTTGTTTCTAGGGGTTGTTGAGAAGGTCAAAAGTGTAACTGGGTTCAAAAAAGAATTAGATAAATTCATGGAAAATTGGTCCAGCAACGGCTATTAGCCAAGATGGTCAGGGACACAACCCCATGCTCTGGACACCCCTAGGCCTCTTTGACTGCCAAATACTGTGATTTGATGACAGGGGATGAACCACTCAATTTTCCTGTTCTGTTCATCCCCTCTGAAGCATCTGGCATTGACCACAGTTTGAAGATGGGATATTGGGCTTGGTGGACCCAGTATGACTGTTCTGATGTACAGCTGATCCTAACCCTGCAATATTAGTGGCACCATCATAGCATTATCCATGAAAGATATTGATCCTCAAATTTAGATGTAATAATATATCTTAAATTACTGACTGATATACAGGCTACTTTGTACAATCCTGAGAACTCTTTATGGACTTTTATGTCATCATCCACATATTGCAGGTATAAAAGCCCTTGCTGTTTGTTGGAGAAGTCTGTTGTTTCATCTACCATAATTGCTGAGAGGGAAATGAGTCTATGTGAGCGATGCCTACTGTTGTAAACTTCAGTTTTCTTTAGCTTAAAATTCATTAGTTTAAGTGGGATTTATATGATCAAGATCTAAAACAGTTGTCTCTGTCTTATTGCTGAAAGCAATGTAACATTTCATTCATTTAAACCATAGGCAGTTTGTTCTTTGTTGATAAATGGCCCCAGAAATATTTCTAGAGGTGTGAGAAGTATATGTGAGAGAGGGACCCATGGTAGTTTTCCTTAAGCCATCAGTCACATCCAGAAGTTCTTGGGGCCCTGAGGAACTGGGGACTATCTGCACCTTCTAACAGTCACTCCAAAGGAAAGGGGCCGAAAACTGCATGTATGGAATCATATTCCATTAATCTCATGCTTTCTATATTTTAGGAGCTCACCCTGGATTGCAGTCTAGCTACAGATATTGTAAAAGAATTGCCAGTAAAAGGGGAGACTTTCCAGCTGACTAAAGGACAAGCTTGCCAATCCTCAACCCAGATTAGACCACATTTTTGGGGTGCAAAATTTGTGAGCCCCAGATTTTCTTGGAAAATCTTCAGGGAGGTGCCATGGGGGTGAAGAAAGCTAGAATTGCAACATCAGAGATCAAGGTAAACATGGGAGACGGTGTGATCCTCTCAGGCCACCACAACACCAAGAAAGTCTTCTGCCTCTGCTTTTCTTAGGCTAGTCTGAAGGAAAGAGGAGATCAAGACTTTAAAGTCTATGCCAGTCTGAACAGCTGAGTGCCCAGAGAAAGCCCACCAGCGTGTGATACCAATGAGTGGTGACATCATCTGGTTCCCTGAACTGCAGGCCTGCCTCTGATGCTACAAAGATTGCGCAAACTGAAAAATTAGCCTTGTTCTCTCTAAGTAACCTTTTTCTTTTTGTACTTCGTTAATCCTGGTTTTCCTCTAACACTTTTAAAGATGTGAATAAATGTGTGTGAATGTTTAGTAATACCATGTGCATATCCAGATTCCAATGAAGTCTGATATTAAATCACTTTGTATTACTTTGGGTTGGAAAAGTTTGTCTTTGTAAATCATTCAGCCCTTCAAATGGGAACTGAGAGTTGCTGACCCCTCTGTATCAAAGTAGGAAAAGTAGTCTGAGGAGAGCCAACTGTAAAAGTCACTCAGTAAAAAATCTTAAAGGACCCTAGATATTGTCTCAAAGAGCTAAAATGTAAACTATGCCACCTTACATTCCCAGGGTTTTTGTTTGAAAGAATTAATCATGTGTTGTGTTAACTTTATGATTTAAATCTTGACTTTGTCCATCTGATAATTTGATCACTTCTTGATTCCATTCCATGCCATTGTTAATTCACTGATTGACTCAATTCCAATTAGAGAGACAGGGTGGGTGAGGTAATATCTTTTATTGGAGCAACTTCTCTTGGTGAGAGAGAAGCTTTCAAACTTACACAGAGTTCTTCAGGTCAATTCCAATTGTAATTTTGATTTGATAATTGTTATTTTAATTCTTAATTAGTTTAGTAAAAGTTACAGCAATTAGCCTTAGAAACTTAGCTACAAGTTTAATTGATTTTAAGTGTCTATTAACTTACAATAAAATCCATAATAAAGCATGTACAGCTGTTTTTTTTCTTTTAAAACTGCAAGATGATCAAGTACCTATGAGGGCAAAGGTAAGTTTAAATGAGACATTTGTGAGCCACTTGGCAAATACCAATGTTCATCTCATTCTATACAACTTTCCAAAAACTCTCTCAGATATATCCCTCAAGAGTTTAAAAGCCATTATTTCCATTATCTCCTTATGAATAACTGGGCTTGTGAATTTGTTTTGACCCTTTTTTACTCACTCAGAAATATCAGGATCCTATTCTGCCTACAACCAAAGCTGTTGAATAAAGTTACAGTCAACCTCTCCACTAGCATATTTTCTGCCAGTTCTGTATAATTGGCTCACTATGTAAGTCCTTGTCTGGCAAGATAACTTATACTCTTTGGTATTTTCGTTAGGCTTTTCCTGTTTTCTTCTATTTTCTGAGTGTACTGAAAACTTAGCATGTCACCAACGTTTTCTATGGGCTTTTGAAGAACTACTTTGTGGTGCCACAAAAAAGTTTGGTACCTCTCAGATTTATCTTTGAGCCTTTTTCCAATTAGAGAAATCAGATCATGTGAAAGTTTTTTCTGTGTACTTAGTCAAAAGTAGCTTGGGCCTAAAAGCTGCACAATGGTAGAAACAGAATACATTGTCTCTAGCTTCAACATTGAAAATAATCAGATCTGGATAAGCAGAAAGAATGGCTTTCTTTGGCATGGTTATACTTAGTGAAAGATTAAAGTGGTGGTTGACGAGATGGCTCACAAATGCTAATGGCATCAGCCAAGTGGCATCTGATGGTTCCTTTTGCCGGTTTTCGCCAAGACAGCTCAGTACTACAATCAGCAGAAGCTGTTCCACATGCTCTTTTTAAGCAGCCACGTTTTAAGTGATTTCATTTTAGCACCTTGAAAATATACACTTCGTTTCTGTAATTCAGTCAGTCTCTGTACACTTACTTAGCCAGAATAGCGTAGGGCTGCAGAATTAAAAAACAAACAAAACCTGTCTGGCAAACTGAAACATTTAGTTGGCTTCTTGGTTTTATATTGTCACTACAATCATTGTAGAACTGTCTAGAATATGTCAGAATGAAGAAATGGAACACGTACATCTGATTTATTGATTACACTGAAAACAATTGCTTGTATGTTTTGCCCTTGTGTTCCTCTCACACCCACAGATTCTGACAAGGAAAAGACAACAGATAAGATGGCTACTGGAGGTCTTTGCACCTCCAAAGGTTTTTGGTTTTTTTTAAATTTTTAAATCTTTGGAACAAACATGCATGCTTAATGCAGTTTTGTCTTATTCTGCCCTAAGCCTTATGTGGGGAGCAAAGCAGAAAAATGACACATTTAAAAGCCAAAGGAGATCTATAGTTAGTTTTGAGAAATGTTTACATGATCTCTAAATCTTCATTTTTAGCAGCTTCTGATAACATTTTCAGTTGTACAACATTCTTGCTTGTAGTAAATGGTTTAATTAGTCCTCCACCACCAAAAATCTGAATCAGATCATTAATATTGACTGTGCTCTGGTGCATTCTTAATACACTGCTTTTAATGATCACTTTATTTGTGCTTCTAGTGCATAGTTTTCATTATACTTATAACGACACTGGTTCCAGCAATGCGTTTCAGGTTGTTTCTTCTGCCTACCACAGAGCCAATGTTTAATTTTTCTTTTACTCTATTGGAAGATACACTGTTAATTTTCTTTTTTTTTTTTTTGTAAATCTCACCTAAGCCCACATGAACCATTTTCTTCATATGCCAAGATCTCTAAATGGAAACTGCTGGCATGGTTGCCAAACTCCCTTCACTATCTGTCTTATTTATTTAACCAGTCGTGGCTGATGGATAGGCTGCCTGAAGGTCCTCATTGAACTAATAGTATTAAGATATGAGCAATTATCAGCTAGTATCTGTTCTAATAGCAGCTGAAAAATATTAGCATATCCTCAAATGTAATCAGTTTGTTGTGTACACAGTTTTAATGTTGGAATATTTCTGGGTTCATACCTCGGGTCTACATTGTGCAACACAGCTATTGCTAGTGAGACTAGTCAGATGTTTTTTGTTCTTGAATAACAGACCTCTCTAGAGCTTTTTATCTAGTCATTTTATATTTAGGTCAAGGTTTTACTAAGACAGATTTTATATTAATTTGTAAATGTGAGCATATGACAGGGTTGGCCTTAACATGGCTGAAGTAATATTCTCACATCCAAGCATAATAATAACCCTTTTGTAAAGAGTTGCGTGCATTCTTCAAGCACTCTCCCAAGGTTTGGTTCTTCACTTGTTGCTCTTTTGCGTTATATGTTAATGATACTGATTTAGGGTTTGGAATTCAATCAACAAATGTCATCTCTCTGTGGAAGCCTGTTATTTATAACTGGGATGTCTTTGTATGACTTTCATCTTATCTCTAGTGCAGTTTTCAAAATTTGGAAGATTAGTTTAGAATGAATATATTGCTATTAATTCACTAAAACGTAGTTGTGTGTTTCCTCTTCTAGCATGCAATATTTGAACTCCATGGCACTTATCATTTGTTTTACTGGGTTTCACATGAAAGGTATCTCACATTTCAAGTGTTTTGAGATGTGTTTAGATAAGATCAGTCTTTAACATTTGACTATGCAATTGAACTAATTTATAAATAAGAAGATAAGAATGGCCATACTGTGTCTGACCAATACTCCATCTAGCACAGTATTCTATTTCTGACAGAGATGAGTGCCAGATGCTTCAGAGGAAAATAGAACAGGCATTTATCAAGTGATCCATCTACTGTCGTCCAGGCCCAGCTTCAGGCAGTCAGAGATTTAAGGACAACAAGGAGATAGGATAAGGTCCCTGACCAGCCTATCTACTAGCCATTGATAGACTTATCCTCCATGAACTTATCTAGTTGGGTTTTTTTAACCCACTTATACTTTTGACCTTCACAACATCCCCTGGCAACAGTTCCACAGGTTGACTGTTCATTGTGTGAAGATGTATTTCCGTATGTTAGTTTTAAGCCTGCTGCTATAATTTCATGACCCTTGGTTCTTGTGTTATGTGAAGGGGTAAAATACTCTTCACTATTCACTTTTTCCCACATCATTCTCCATGCTATCATAATCCTCCTTAGTCATCTCTTTTCTATGTTGAACAATCCCAGTCTTGTTAATCTCTCCTCATATGGAATCTGATACATACCCCTAATCATTTATGTTGTCCTTCTCTGTACCGTTTCCAATTCTAAGATACCCTTTTTAAGATGGGAAGACCAAAACTGCATGCAATATTCAAGGTGTGGGCGTACCATGAATTTATACCGTGGCATTACAATATATACTGTCTTATTATCTACCCTTTCTGAATGGTTCCTAACATTCTATTAGCTTTTTTGACTGCTGCTACACATTGAACATGATTTCAGAGAACTATTCATGATGACTCCTAGAACTTGTTCTTGAGTGGTAACATCTCATTTAGAAACCCTCATTATGTATGTATAGTTGGGATTATGTTTTCCAATGTGTATTACTTTGCACTTATCAACATTGTAACCTGTAAATATTTTTTATTTGTAAAAAATAAACAAATTGAACATATTATAGGTTCTTCTTCTTTGAGTAGTGTCCCTATGGATGCTCCCTATATGTGCCCATATAGTGGAGCACCTATCGGGACACACATCTCGAAGAACCATGGTAACTGCACATAGTGAGTAATTTCCTCATCTTCCTCCATTTATTTTCAATTTCCAGTGAAAGGGTTTGAACAGGTTCCCTTAAAGGCATCTATCTCGCACTTTCCACACCAAAGGATTCCAAAACATTGGACAGACTCGTACAGGATCCATGCAGCTGTTTCTGGAGCAGGAAGGTAAGAATTAGGCAGAGATCCAGCAAAGAGACAGCAATACAGGAGGAGGGGAAAACTTTGGCCAAGGACAAAGGGGGAAATACTTGCTCTTACAAAAAGCACAGGGGGTCCCTTAATGTTCACAAAGAAAAGACAGGATCTCATTTTTTAAGATCTCATTTGAAAGATCAGACAGTAAAGTGAATGGAATTAAATTTATCTGCCTCAGCAGGAAGGAAAGCTCTGTCACCCCTGCCTTTCCAAGGAGTTTTTCAAACAGATGATGAGATTACTAAGACTTTCCCTCCAGCTCTTACAAAAATTAAAAAATGAACATAAGCCATTTGGGTGATTCCACATACAGTGAGCCAGTCATGAACAAATGAAGCTATACAATCTGCAATCAAACCACCATCCTTCTAGAATGATGATTGACAGTATTTGCTGACTCTGGCTGCAAGAGTAATAATAGAACTATTTAGTGTAAGTTGGGGAACCACAATAATGATTTTGAATAATGTTGTAATTTTAGGAAGCAATACACTAAGGACACCAAACAATCAGTGTAATAACTTATGTGTACAAAAAACACTCAGTTCAGACCTGTCATCACTAGAACAAGACAGAAGAGGTGAACCAGAGTATTATAAATATATGTATGTTGATAAGTGTTTAAATAAAGAGAAACAGGAATACAAATCCTACATTCAAACTGAACCCAGGTTATTTTGGTTTTGTTATGAAATAATTCAAGGCAGTGATTTTATGGTCTTAGCAACACCATTTATAGGGGAAATTGAATGGATTAAAGTAAAAACCTAAAGTGCATTTGATTTTTAAACATCTTGTATTATAATCATTTTCTTATTTTGGAACCAGATGGTTTACTGGAAATGACCAACCTGTCCCTAACCTGGATTGCTAAATCATCACTGACATCCTTACCAGAACAGGTCAGAAATTATTTTTATTTACAGCTGAGCTGTAGAACATAGTATTTAATTTCCAGTGTTCTGAGTTGCTGCTTGCACAACATACCAAGATTCCAGGAGCAAGAAGCATTACTGGAGAAGAGCTGGCTTCATCAATAATGTCTCAATTGTATAGCAATGTACTACAGGTCCTGTAGCAGTACCACTTACTGCCACTGGGGGAGACTCCTGGTGTGGTTGCATCTGCTTTGGCCATTGGAGGATGCAGTATATCTGACTCCTATTAAGGGATTCCTCACCCTTCAAATACTCAAGAGTGCAGGTAGGAAAGGAAGGAAACACAGAGCAGGGAATACAGGCTCCTATGAGACTATTTCAGATCACATGCATGTACTTCCTGTTGCCTCTCCTTCAGTTTCTAGACACAGGAACACAACAGTAGGGACTTTTGAACCAGGTGGTAGTGAATGTCAGATAGGAAGGAAAAGACTTCTGAGAATGGGAATGAGTTTTCTGAATCTGTACTATTCTTTGGCTATGGCTTTACAAGCTACCATCTGGCAAAACAGTGCATTCAGTATTTTATCTGAAACCAGTTAGTAGTTTCAATTTTCATAAAGTTTTTCATTTTTATTTATTTATTTTAGTAAAGAGCAGTTTATTTTTTCTATATTTTTCCCATCATTTTGGTACTGTAAGCAGAAATGTAGCTTCAGACTTATTTTACTGTTCTTGAATGACATAATCAGCTGTTTAATTACTGTCTCTTAATTTGTTTACAGGCTTCATTATCTCTTTCCTGGCCATTTGGTTGATGATACAGAACACATGGAACAATCAATGCACTCAAGAAATAATCTATTTCTAGTAATCTTAAGTAAAAACAACAACAGTTGAGTTCTTCTTTTGTGAATAGCAAGAGTTTTCCTAAGATCTCATATGGAGCAAAACAGCATACCTGGAGTGGGAGGAAATGAGGTGTCTGTAGGAAGACTATAAGGTAATGTTACGTCAGGGAGTGTACTTTATGCGAAATAGCATTACTCCAATAAAAGGTGTAATTTATACAGGACTACTTAAACATTCATCTTTTTCAAAGAACATGATGTTGAGGTAACATGGACACAAAAACTACAGTTTTTATTGTGGAAAGACTATTTAATACTTTAAAGAAATCTTCCAGGATTCATCATTTCTGGGCTGGGCATATTGAACAGCAAAACAACTTGTGCATCAGGCCAGAAGTAGACGAGACTTGTCACACCAGAAGAAAACCATATTTAGTGCTCTAATTAGCATAATTATTTACCACCTTTGTTTAATATTCACTCAACAACCAGTTAGATACATAAGAGTGTCAGGGCTATTAATTTATGTTATTATTCTGCCTTTCTGCACTGGTTTGTAGTTATATAGTTGTTTCCATTTATTCCTCACAGGTGGAGGCCGCTTTCTGCCTAGTATAAAACAGGACTGCTGGTCGGCAGAGTTCTTGATTGCAGTCCTGTTGAAATACTGACTCACTGTGTTTGACCTTGGAAAATTATTTGACCTTCCCTCCCACTCTGTGTCAATCAGGCCAGTTGAGAAACTGAATAACAAGCAGAATATCACTGAAAACCAGATTCTGCAAGAATCAAGCTCTCAGTCTAAATATATTACCCGCCCCAAAAAAAAAAACCGCTAGGAAAAAGCCCCATATTTTCAACTTTATTGATTTATTAAACTCCTCCAGCTTCACTTAGGGCTCAATTTAGTTAAAATAAAGGAGGTGGGTTTTGGTACACATTAGTGCCATACTTTTGGTACATATTAGTGACAAATGAAGGTTCAAGAGAGAACCAAATTTGGATTTCCAGGAACAAGTTTCTGAGCCTTTATAATAGCTGTCTCTAAAATGCTTTGCAAATCTGCACACAGAGTCAACTAGACAGGGAGAACTCTAGAGTCTCAATGCATGGATGAGAAGCTGGAAAAAGAAGAAAAGGGGTAAATTTATTACTCTTTTTGCGGCACAATGCTTGCCCATGTTCCCACTGAGGTGGTACAGCTCCATATCACCCCCATGGGCCCCCTTTCCCCAGTATAAGGCTGTTGCTGAGAGCCACAAGAGAGCTCAAAGTTGACACACATATGGCACACATATAGATCCCAGTTACCTATATATATGTTGTTGTATTGCACAGAAACAGTAGGGACAGTAAGTGTCCCTAGAAGCCTGTTCCCCCCTTTGAATTTAGCCTTACAGGAGGCTTGTCCAAAGGGAATAATCATCTTTGGGTTTTGATATCCGCCAATTTCAAAAGTTATTGGTTATAGGAACCATTGTGTAGAGCGCCAAAACAGATGACCTATGCAATTATTTACCAATTTATGATATAAACATGACCATAATGAAAACAAATGAGGTGAAGAAAAGAAGAGTTTACAGGGATAGTTTCAGATTCAAGTCTCTTAGATGTTTTGCACAGACCAGGTACTGAATGCCTATCTTCAGGACAAACAAGCCTTCCGAGCCAGCTTATAGGTAAGGAAAATGGTAAATGTTTGTATTACAAATCTCTGCTCTAGGAAGCAATGCCCTACTGTGTTTTGATTCTGATATTTGATATCCCCTTTTCTGGACAGAATACCTGAAAGAAGTATTTTTTCTATTGCTGCTGTTTCATCTCATCATACTTCCTTCAGAGACGAGAAATAAATAGGCAGCTTCCTCAAGAAGTGTAAAGATAATAAAATTGCAAGCTTCAATGCGGTCCCTAAAAAGTTCTGATATAAAAACATGATAATATCTCATGATAACATCATGATACCACAGAACAAAGGCATTAAAATTGGTTTGAATTAAATGTGTGTCCAGAATTTTAAACTTCAGATTGTAAAAGAAAGAATAAACTCAACAGCCACTTTACATATCTGCAGCCAATTACTACTTTGAAAACCATCATTCATGTTTACACAAGAGTTACCAAGAAAATTGCTTAAAACTGTATAAAGCAAAAGTCACACTGATCCTTCAATTCTTACACATACAAAGTACACGGCAATTGAACTCCAGTGCAAGTGGGAGTGAACCTATAGACAGAAGTACTTCTAAGCAATGGAGCTAGAAATCTCAGGCAATATAAATTCAGCAGAGCGCTACTGACTTCCGTGGAGTCAATGCTGATTTTCCCCAGCGTAGTCTTTGGCCATAGGTGTAAAAGTCTCAAGCTCCATGCACACCCATTCCTTCATTCTGAAGAGTGCAAGTTAATAAAGGGCTGGGCTGCAAGTGAAGAAAGGTCTGTCTGAGGGGACACTGTCTTAACTGCAGGCTTGAGGTTCTCAATGACACATTTCCCTCTTGGGGCTTACTCTTGCTGCTCCACTGAAGTAATTTGGCAGCCATAGAGCAGCAATGCTGAATCAGGTTCTTTTGAGCACCTAGTCCTGCTCTTTATTTTTTACACTGCACTTACAGACATCACGTCCCACAGCGGCAATGTCAGGATCATACTTTAAATGAGAACTTCCTTTTCAAAAATGTTTTATTAAAGGGTTTTCCAATAAAAACATAAGAAAATATAGGGTCACTTGGGAGCCACTGTGTCAATGACTATGACCATGACTTAAATCCACAGCTCCTTTGGAATGTGGGTGGGGCCTGTAAACCCCGAGGGCTGAATCATGACTATGTAAAAGGCCATGTGCTATAGAATGAGTCAGACAAAGAGAAACCCACAGAGTGACACATCTCCTTGGACATGCCTCACTTTCCTGTTCCAGGCAGTTTAATGGATTTGTGGGCTTTATTATAGTCACACTCCTTTAACAAATGAGAGGTGTATAGTGCATTTTCCAAATACTTGGAGATCATGTTCAGTTACTCATGGAGTGCCAGATCTCTACTGGCTATTACTGGAGGAAGGAACATGAATGACTAAAGGAAAAATCTGCATCTGAGGCAGCTCTGATTCCCCCCGCACCCCACCCTTCCGATCTTGCACATTCCCGGCTTCTGCCTCATATATGTCTTCACAGTTACTTCCATGCAGCAATAAATATTTTTATTTAAAAAGTGACTGCTCCACTCCTGAGTTTGGTGTCCCAGACTGGATATAAGGTGTCTAACTACTCTTTTGCCATACTATATTCTTCTCACTCCACGGCTCAAACTCCAGTTGCATAAAGAAGAGTAGTGTGAGCGTGAAGAACTACAGTTATTTACCCAGGTAAAACAAAATTTTTACATCTGCGACATCTGTTTGCACATCTTCTGTGGCACACTAATTCCCTCTGTTCTCCATTCTGCAGTGTTCAGACTGATGTAGGATCAGATCTAAACTATAATGGTGGGTAGTCGTTTCTTTCCATGCAATATCTAGATAGTTAGGTTTTGCATTGTCTTTATGTAACCTTGAGAGTGTGCAAAATTCTCTGTTTCTCATTATTTTTACGAAGCTATTGCGTTCTTGGTAAGATGTTTATTCAGCTGTCAGAACTGTCATAGCATATACATTAAAAGAGAATCAACATGAGACCTCATTTTAAAAACTATTTTAAATTTCCACTACAATGCCAGTGTTTATATATGAATCATAAGTAAAAAATACAACTGTATTAAAAGTGACAATGTATTTGCAATTGGTACTCTCTGTAATAACCTGGTGTGTAAAATGTTCATATATTCTCTCATTTAAAAAGGTCTCCAAGAGGTATAAAGAAAATGTATTGTAATCATTAGGGCAAGCCTGAAAGGATCTTGTGGGGGGTCATGACATTTTTAGGATCTCAGTACAAGATAAAGTAATGTTACAAACAGAGTGAATTTTAAGAGCTGAAGAGTAATTGTTTTCCATATGAATTTAAAATAGAAGTGCAAAATAGTAAATAAGAGATATATGCTGGATAAAGAAAATGATCAAAGAGCAGATGTGGAAAATTGCTTCTGAAAAATTAGATTCTTTCTGTGCTTCTAAAAAATAGCATTTGCCCACCAGAATTACTCCAGTGTATACAAAATGAGCTTAACTCAGATAATGAGTAACTTTCTTTAGGCACTGAGTAAAAATTTCAAAAATACCTAAGTGATTTAAGTGAAAATCACAGGGAATTAAGCTCCTAAAACACTTAGGTGCTTTGGAAAATGTTGCCCTGTATATTTAAAAATATAGGGCCGAATTTTTTAAGAGCTCAGCATCCACATTTAGGACTATATTTTCAAAACAGTTCAGCATCCATTTAGGCATCAGAATAAGCTGGCAAATTTGCAAGACTTCAGCACATCTGGCAATGAGTGTCACAATGGGAGCTGCTGGGTGCTGAAGTGTTTTGAAAATCTGGCCACAACATGAATGCGGAGAGCAATTCCTTCCCATTGCCAGAAAGAGAAACGTTTCAGCCTTCAAAGTTTATGTCTGGACAGCTGCTGGAGGCTTTTTCTGATTGGCTGCAGTGTTTTCCATTCCAGCCCAAGGACTTAGAGAGTGAAGATGGGCGTTTGGGTAGTTGGAAGGCAAGAGACAGGGTGGAGAATATATACAGGTTAGCAGTATGAACTGGAAGGTGCAGGGATAGATGCATGAACAATTGGCAGAGATACTTTATATATGGGCTTGGCAGAATTAGATTTAAAAAAAAAATTAGTTCAATGAATAATATCAATGTTTATTTTAAGCATTTTTTATTTTTATTAATTTAAATTTTCACAGTTATGAGAAACTATGAGGGAGGGTCAGGCAGTGGGGGGGGGATCAGACAATAATTAATTACAGTAGACATTGAGATTCAAAAAGTTAAACCTTTAACTGTTAAAACACAAACTGTCAACATCAAAATTTTAGCCTTAATTCACATTCTAATAAATTGCCAAGTAGCCATTGTCTCACTTTGCCTATCTGAAAATTTTGATGATCATCAATGGAAACATTATCGATATTTACTGATAAAAACCTAATCCTTCAAGTCTATTTATATATACTAAGAAATTAGGAAGTGACAATGGCTAGTTAGGGGGACATTGGGGATAGATTCATTAAAAAGATATTTGCCAATCATCAGCTCTATCACTTTACTAATATGCTGTATCCCTTCCCCCAGTCCTTTGCCTTTACATTTTAGATTCTAAGATCTTCAGGGCAGGGACTGTGTCTTCCTTTGTGCTTGTATAGGGCCTGAAAAGACCCTGATCCAGATGGGGGGCTTTGGGTGCTACCACAATAGAAATTCTAATGATAAACTGGATATTTGCCAGCCCAGTAACACAGGCTGCAATATTATGTCAAAGTTGACGAAACTTTTTGTTACAAGTAAAAGGAAAGACATCCCTTGCAGTAATGTCTATAATATATTTATAATATGTACTGCTTCCAATACAGTAGTGAGTTCTTTAAGACTGACAACAAATTTAGCCTCCCAAGTCCTGTAATATAGAGGAGCTTTTTTCAAAGTCCAGCCAATTACAAGGGGAGATTTCTTAATGTCATGAACAAGCACTTTCAGAAAAATAATATCTGTTCAAATCAATTCGAAATACAAGGAGGCTAGAACTCTATACTTCATAAATATGACTGTGATGATGGCAGACCAGGTGCCAGCTCATGCCAAGGCCCATAGGTCTCAACTGAACACTGACAAATACATAGCTAGAACCAGCCTGGCTTGCCTGTGTGTTAGTATTGTTAAAATAAGTATTAGTTATAAAATGTGTTTATTGTTTAGACTTAATTAAATGCTTTTAAATGGCTGCTTACATTAATCTCACTTATAATAACTGTATCCCAGATTACAAGGTAATACTTAAGTGATTGCTCTATAACTGTAAAATTAGCAGACAGGAGAAAAACATTAGCAAGTTTGAAACACTGGTTTCCAACAGGAGGTGTTTGCTCTTGCCCAACAAAAGAAGGCCCATCAACACCAGATGAACCATTGTGGAGCATCAGAAGACAAAAGGCTTTGTGGATTGCTTCCTCCCTCCCCTGCCCTACGGCTGAAATCTGGGCCAGATTTAGGGGCAGATGACCCAGGTGACTGCCTGGGGTGCCAGGCTTGGGGGGCACCAAGCTCGGGATGCTGTTTTTGTTAATGACAAAGGGAAATAGAATGTTCAAAGTAAAATGTTTCAAGTATTCCGTATGTGGATTCATTTTTCACTAACCTTCTAGAATGTTGTTGACCTTTGTAGAATCTTGCAGAACCTTCAAGACTTTCTGAGAACTACATTTTCTTCAAACTTCCTAGAACGTTGTCAGCCAAGCCCTTGCAGGTAGATAAGAGGTGGGGCATCGCTAGTCTCTCAGTGAGATATAAGAACAAAGTGAAGTGAAGTGATAGCCAAGCTGATATATTGTGAATCTTGTTTTATTGTGTAATTGTGAAAGGGTACATGTGGCAGGGTGCCAAAATGGATGGAGGGAGCTGAAAATGCTTCTCACCTGGGGCACCATTTGGTCTAGGGCTGGTCCTGGCTGACTTCCTCCCAAGAGCTGAATTTTCAACTCCAATCAGAAGAGGAAAAGGAATATAAAAGCCCTAATAAGGAGGAACTGTGTCTTTTATGCTGCTTGGACTCTGAGGGGCAAGATTTACTAAGCATAAGCAAAAGCTCCCCAGTATTTGACCTGCATAAGCCCTAAAGGACATATATCTTGCTTATTATAGAAGCTTCTATTAATCTTAAATTTCAAAAAGTGAAACTCATTTGGGTATATCTGTTTACCGGCTTTAATCCTGCAAATAATTCTTATTTCCTTTTTCTAGTTAATAAATATTTAGATTGTTTATTATATAATTGGCTACAAGCATTGTCTTTGGTGTGAGATCTAAGGTGCAATTGACCTGAGGTAAGTGACTAGTCCTTTGGGACTGAGAGTAACTTGAATATTGCTGTGATTTTTGGTGTAAGGAACCATCTATCACAGAGACAAGTTTACTTGGGTGGCAAGATAGATCAGAGCCTGTGAATCCATGTTAAGGCTGTTATAGTGCCTGGGGAGTTTACACTTGATAATTAGTTGGTGAACTCTAAGAATACAGCTCATAACTAGTTTGGGGGTTGTGCACTGTTTCTTAACAGTCTGCCCTGAGTTTGGAACCTATGCCCTTGAGCCACTTCAGGACAGCTTGACAGTGACAATTTTGTAGCTAATGGTGTGGCATTGCTCACCACATATCTATAGTTTTATGCTTGTTTGCATTAAGAGCACAAAATGTAAGGACCCGTACTCAGGTGAGCTGGGGAGGCAACTTTCCATTATGTATGTTGATCTCATCTTCTGTATCATGTCATTCCTTACCAGCTTTTGTAATTAAAGTGCTAAAATGGTCTCCTGTTGTCAACCAAGATAGTGACATTCCAGTAAAAATTTCTGACAAGTGAATTCTGTTATTTAACAATTAACAACTAGAATTGAAACATCAACAAGGGTAAAACACACCAAAAATGATTGATTTCCTCCGCAGCAGAACAGTTACTCTTTTGGACTGTTCTGCTCCCATGAAGCAGAACCATTGCACTGCTGTGAAGATCCTGTTGAAATCCATCTATTTTCTGTTGCCCCATGAACAGCTTCAAGCAGGGCAGTCATGTCAGTAATTTTCTCCAAGTCCTGCTATATTTAGCAATGGAATTGCATAAACATAAAATTGCACTGGGCTAAGAATCAGAGACCCTTAACTGACTGCCCAACAGGCCTGACTTTCCACTGCACCCAAGCAGAGCTCAAGCATAGTGCGGAATCAAACCCCATAGCTCCTAATTAACACAGTTTAATGTAATCCCCACTTGGAGTATGCCAGCTTCTGAGATATCAACTGATCATCTAGGGGGTCCTAGCCAAGGGACTACCAGAGCCCTCTGACACTCTGTCCCAGCATGTTTGGAGTCAAGGGTGGGGACGGAACGGACTAGAAAATCCTGGTCTAGAAATGGAATGGACTAGGAACTAAGAGGCTTCTGCATGGGGTGATCTAGACAAGCATTTGCCGCACCAGTGATGAGCCAGCCCCTTCAGTGAAAGGAGAAAGACTGACTCAGAGAGGCGAAGAGACTGGTTTTAGTGTCAGTTTTAACCTTTGCCTTTGGGAGCTGAGAGGGAAGCAGAACCACTCAGGGAGTTTCTGGTTAAGTCAGACTCCTCACCCAGGGAGTCTTTGAACTGCTGTGGGAGCTAGTGCATGGGTCAGGCAATTCCAGCACGGCAGGCATCGGTGTTCAGAGAGGAAGAGCTCCTCCCAGGCAATGGCTACCAAGTGTCAGCCAAGATCTCCACAGGACTCCAGCCCAACAAGACAGGAGAGGACCCTGCCCCACCCAGAGATGAAAACACTGTATGAGCCCCCCAGCCCCTTTTTTTGTGGTTTTTTTTTTTTTTTTTTTTGTGTTAA
This sequence comes from Mesoclemmys tuberculata, assembly GCA_007922155.1. Lineage (NCBI taxonomy): Eukaryota > Metazoa > Chordata > Testudines > Chelidae > Mesoclemmys > Mesoclemmys tuberculata. Next base: position 69,475,894 of record ML675618.1, on the reverse strand, counting down.
GCAGCCAATGATCACAGTGCTGCAGCACTCCTGTCCAGACTCAGAGGGAGCTGGGGATTGGGGAGAGTTGTGAGTATTGGGAAGGAGGGTATTTTAGTACTATTACTTCACCCTAATCCCTTCCTTCTCCCAGTCCTATTTTCCTGTTCCCAGTACAGTCTCAAGTTGTTATTTTGGTCATATATATTGTAATTGTACATATATTTGTAATTTCTTTTCTGGGATTTATGTGTTCTTTACTGTTTCTTGTGTCCTGGGTTTTATACTTCTTGACAGCAGGGGTAGCATTGTTCATTTTTCCAAGGGACAGCACCTCTTGTGTCCCAGGTACAGCGAGGCATCACATCGAGTGGAGGCATCAGGCATCACAAAAAATCCAGGATCCAAACCATGCCAGGAGAGGGGAGAAGTTTCTACAAATAGCAGGCTCTAGGAAGAACACTTAAACCACAGTTTTGGAGAGGACTTCTTTAATAATTCAATTTAGGTGATTAAATGTAGGCATTTCTTTAGCCAAAACCTCTTAAACTTTTTTAAAAAAATGCCTGTCTGAAGATATATGACTTTCCTCAAACTTATAAAATAGCCATGCTGCTAAGTTGCCCTTGTAAATGTTAGCACACAGCCTACTTGGAAACTGGAGGGCACAGCATGAAAAAGCATACAAAGGACCTTGTGCAGGTTGATGCTTGAGCAGCTGCATTTTTAAACTGATTGCAATTGCTTGTGAGAGTTTTAACAAAGACAAGGAAAGTTAAAAGAACCATAAATCAAAAACTTGAAGTCTGCTGAAAGAGGGGACCACCATTGAATTTAGCAACACACTGCATACACTAAAGGGAGATTTAGTGTCCATTCTCTGGGAGAATGGAATAAAAGATGAAGCAGTGGCAGGAGGTGGTGGTGGCGACAGCAGCAGCAAGAAAGAAGACACTGAGGTCACCAATTTCTGTCTTTCCCAGCTACCACAGGAACTCTGTTGTGTGGGACAGCCTACCTGATACTAGAAGGTCATCACAGTGTATGATCCAGAGGAAGGTGGAGAGGAAAACTGAGTCCTTCCTAATAAACCCTGGCAGGAAATCCCATCTCACCTCCACATTTGGCAAAATGACAAATATGATTTAATACTCCTCATATTTGAGGCAGAAGTTGCCACAAACAGCTCTGCAGATTTTAACTGTTTCTATTGTCTGCAAGGTTTTGCCTCCCCTTATTATTAGGGTTTCTATGACATAGAATGTGAGCAAGTGTCAGATCACTTACAGATGGAAATGGGACAGCTCACATGAATAAAATTACTCACATGTGTAAGTATATAATTTATTCTAATATGAGAAAGATTCAAATCCCTGATAATGAAGTAAGACTGTACTGTGAGTAATAGGAAACAACTGCATAACCATCATTGATTAAGATAAATGAAATTCAGTAGCAGCAGTTTACAATACTAAAGTTCAGTTCATTGGAAATATTCCTTCCAAGTATTACTTCCTATTTGCTTTGTCTATCCTTACAGAGAAATGGGCACAATAAGAACAGACCCACACCTTGCTGTATCATTGTGTCTAGCCTGACTGAAATGACTATGTGGTATAAAATGTAAATGGCCTGACTCTATGTCCATGATAATAGATACTACTAAAAGATATTGTTAAGAACCATTAGTCTTACAAAGGTGAGGGACACTGGACATGGCACTCATAGACTGTAAGGTCAGAAGGGACCAATATGATCATCTAGTCTGACTTCCTGCACAATGAAGGCCACAAAACCTCACCCGCTCGTTCTTATAATAAACTTCTAACCTATGACTGAGTTATTAAAGTCCTCAAAATCATGGTTTAAAGACTTTAAAGTATGGAGAATCCACCAGCAAGTGAGCCATGCCTCATGCTACAAAGGAAGGCAAAAAACCCTCAGAGTCTTTGCCAATCTGCCCTGGGGGAAAATTCCTTCCTGACCCCAAATATATTCATCACTTAAACCCTGAGCATGTGGGCAAGGATCACCAGCCAGACACCCAAGAAAGAATTCTCTGATAACTCAGAGCCCACTCCATCTAACATCCCATCACAGGCCAGTGGTATATCTACCACCAGTAGTCAAAGATCAATCAATTGCCAAACTAGGCTGTCCCATGGTACCATCCCCTCCATAAATTTATCAAGCTCAGTTTTGAAGCCAGCTAGGTGTTTTGCCTCCCCTACTGCTCTGGTTGGAAGGCTATTCCAGAACTTCACTCCTCTGATGGTTAGAAACCTGCATCTAATTTTAAGGACAACAAATGGTAGAGAAATTAGTTTCTGAAAGGGTGTGTTGGAAATGGCCAATGTGTCAATATGCACCATATAACAGGAGGAAAGAAAAAGGAAGTTTGTGCATATTCTATTAAATGGATGCTTCCAGGGAAATGCACCTATATTTTAGTAACCGGAAGAAATTGGTTAGCAGAAAAGAAAATTGTTTACATTCCAAAAGTGAATATATCTTCTTGTTATTTATTTATACTGAGGTGTCACCCAGGATCCCCAGTCATGGATCAGGACCCCATTGTGCTAGGAAATATACAAACACAGTACAAAAAGACTTCACCTGCTCCCAAAAGCTGACAGTGTAAAACAAGAGACAACCGGTGGAGACAGAGACAGGGGAAAACAATGAGACAAAAAGACAATATTGGTCAGCATGGTATGCAGTGGTCTCAGTACACCATCAAGTCACATCTTACTACTAATGATCAGATGTTATTCCAAATTGTCATCTTAGCAGATAGCTCCACTGGAAGAGGGGAACGAGGTCCACTACTCACAATTGCACTCTGTGCGCAGAGGGCCTTCTCCAGGGTTCCTGTTTTTCCTGGTATGCCTCTCCCATGTAGAAAGAAACATAGGTAAAGTCCTTGCTGCTTCATCAATCCCAGATGTTCAGGAGGCAAGTGGCTGAGTCAAGGGGTGAGGAGGCGACGCAGGTGATGGAGGGTGGCTGGGGGTGGTGGAGGGGATGACAGTGGTGGTGGGGTGGGGAGTAGATGGATTGGGGGGGAGGGCTCTATACCACTCCCCCCTCTTCCACAGCAACAACAGGTACTGCCCCCACCACCACAAGAGCAGAGATGGTAAAGTTACTCAGTACAGGAACAAACAAACCCCTTCCACAGACTTCTTCACCCAGCCTGTGGTCTACCCTAGCAGCAGCAGCAATGGCCTGCCTCCTCCAGGCAGCAACAGCAGCAGCAGCAGCAGCAGGTTCACGCTGGCCAGGAAGGGCCCCCCCCAGGTGATAGCAGCAGTAGTAGTGATGGGGCCACTCACTGCCCCCAGGAAGGGAGGCAGGCCAGCAGAGCCCCCAAATGGCAGCAAGAGTTGTGGGGTGGGGCCTGGTCCCCACAAAAGAGTGCTAGCTCAAGGGCCAATGTATCAGTCCCAGAAGGCACAGCAAATCCCTTTTCCCCTGGTAGCTGAGGAGGGGTTAGGGCAGATTAATTAACACACCTGGGGCCAATCAAGGCCCTGCCCAGGACTTGTTAAAAGCATCCCCGCCAGAGAAAGGGTGTGGCTAGAGAGGGGGCAAGTGACAGAGAGTGTGTGAGAAGGCAAGAGGCTGTCAGAAATCAGGAGAAAGAGCAGAATACTGGCAGAAGAGAGCCCTGCAGGTACAAAGACTGGGGGAGGGAAAACCCTGCCTGAAGTAGGGCAGGCCTGAGGGAAAAGATCCTGCCAGAAGCAGAAGACAGAACTAGACATTTGGTTTGGCATTACTATGTCTGGGGGGCTTTCAGGGGGCAAAAGCCTCCCCTGACAATGAGGCCAGGAAGGCCCCCCTGCATCTAAGCAGGGTCCAGATATTAAATCCTGGGGCACAGGGAAACTAGCAGCTTTCCTAAAGCCACAGTCTGAGGCTGCTACTTATAGGGTCCCTGGGTTGGGGCCTGGAGTCAAGGGGAGACTGGGCTCACCCCACTGGCCATTCACTGGAGAGGCAAGAGCCCTGGTTAAGAGGCAAGGTCCTATAAGAATCAGAGACAGGACTGGGAGCCAATAGGGAGTGGCCATCTTAAAGCAATTGGATTACCCTCACCCACCACTAGTGGAAGAACACTAAGGGGTGAAGCAGTTCTGGACCTGCCAAGGTAGAGGAAGAGTTTTGTTACAATATGTATAGCCCTGAGAAAGCTATAGTATATAAACTCTCTTTGAGCATCAGCAGTGCCAACAAGACTCACACCAAACTTAAATGGAGAGAGATGGTGATAAGACCTTATGCATAGCTAATTTTTTGTTGTTCTTAGAACTCAGAGGAAAAGCATAAAAAATGCTCATTTGAAGAAATGAAATTAGATTGTTTTCCTTTAATGATCTAGGTAGATATACAAAAGGAAAGCTCTCTTCTTATTAATCCATAAATGCACTAGAAAGCTTTTCCCAGTGATCATTCATTCCTGCCAGGTTTATTTTCAGGAACTGTGGTATGAGCTAAATTGTCATAGTATTAGAAGAAACTGATGAGTAATGCACTGCAGACTGTAATACCAAAGTCATTTTACTGAGTAAAAATATTTTACAACAGCTGCTTATAATTGTTCTTAGTAAATATAAAACAGTGACAAATGTAATAGATTCATGAATCTGTATTAAGCTCATTTAAAAAGTGATTAAGAATTTTGAAATAATTATAACATTGTAGACTGTCCCTAATGTTCTTTAATGTAATTTATCATGTCCCAGCATGATCAAGTGCGATAGATACAATAAATGGTAACTTTTTCTTAGAACCAAAATAATGTCGTTTGAAGGAAATATAACTGGCAAGATACAGGGCAGTAGAATGTGCTATGGTATGAAAAGTGCATAGAATAAATTATATGGCAGACTATCCACTTTGAGACAGCAAATGCATCTGTTAATAGAGGGCAAAGTTGTCTCTCTCCCTACATATGACAAACTGGGAAATAGCTATACTATTTTCTAGTAATGTTGCACATGCCCCTGTGCATTTATGATGTTTGACTTACTATGGAGTTAGATCAGAAGAGGCTGTCAGAGGGACTGCGTAGGAAAAGCAAAACAATGAGATGGCTAAGACTCCTTGAGAAAGTCAAGAAACTATTAATTGGGGAATACTTCTACCTGGCTTCATCCAGGCGGAATGGTTTACTCTTCCCAAGGCTACACCTAGGGTCAAACGATCACAGGACCCCAGTCCTAGAAATTGAAGTGGGTTTAAATGAGTTGGGAGTGGCTGCTCAAAGAGTGTTAGGGATGGCTAACTAGTATGTGGGAAGACGCACTGATTCAGTTAGTGTCCACAGCAAGTGGACTGTAACTCTGCCACATCTATCAAGAGGCTTGACAGGAATGCCAGGTATGGGTCAGACAGCATGCATATAGGTCACTTTGTTGTTTTAAATCCATTTTTGAGTGCTGTGAATCTTTTAGCAAATCAATTACATTTTGCTGTAAAGAAGCTGGTTCTGTGTCACTGCAAACTGTTACTCTTCACAGGTTTCTAAAGGGAAATTCATGCGGGTTCCATGTCTGTTGGACCTGCCTGGTATCACAGCTGGTAGCCAATTAGAGAGTGGTTGGGGTGGGATCCTGTAATCCAAAGAGAGAGGTCACAGGTCTGTCACTTGAAGGGGTTGCACTTGGGGCACTGGAAAAGGGTCTTGGAAGGGACAGCTTATCAAGAGACTGTGACACCATGCATCTGTGCAGAGAAGTAAGGAGGCATAGGATACCCCCAGGCTTCTGCATGGATTACATTTGGCAGCACAATAGCTACTCTCTCCTCTCCCACATAGGTGGGGACAAGTAAGGGAATGTGCAAAGCTTTGGCCCTGCCTCTAAAGCACCAGCTAGCATAGCTGATCCATTGTAGAGAATAAAGTAATTTGCTGATGCTACAGAGCAGCTGCTGGTATAGACCTTAATAAAAGGAGTACTGCGTGGAGGTGAAGCTGAAGCATATGGGAGAGAAGTCTGACATACATACAGTATTCCAGTACCTCAAGAAAAATAGCAGTTGGTTTACTATATAGCTCTTTTCATCTCCGTGAGAACTGAAAGCAGCAAAGGGGATGAACTGTGAAGCAAAAAATTGTAGTATTAAACCCACTCTCTGCTATCTCTTCCACACAGGAAGAAACAATATTGAGTTTTTGTTTTTTGTTTTTTTCTCTTATCTTTCTCTGCAGACAGGTGATACTATGGTTTTGTTTTTTGGTAGAAAGACAGGTAATTCAGGTTAAGTATTTTCAGCCCAAATTCCCAGCTGGTCCTATGAGTTCAATAAGCTCTTTTGCTCCAATCTAGCCTCTTTAGTTGATCTTTGAGACTTCTGCTTGCACTTTTTCTTTTTAACCTTCTATAAAGAAAATCCATTTGGTCTTATTTCAGGACCTCACTGTGAGAATCCAGGAGGGCACTGTATGATCTGGGACTAAAATACATTGCTATGGATTCACTTTGATTTTCCAAACATCAGTGTTGAATAACGGCACTAATATTGAACACATGCAGTTTGGCATTCTACCTGGACACAATTTATGAAGATTCTGAGTGCACTTCCCCTTTCTACAGTCATAAGTCATACTGACATTACTGCCTGAAAAGGAGTTTAGGATAAGGGATTTCACTCACTGCAAAATTATTAAAGATTCTCAAATAACCTAGATAAAAGTTTGAGTGCCTGTTATTTTAAAAGTATATGCAGTTTTTTGTCTTATTAATGATATAATTAAGAATCTGTTTTCCGTAGCACCCACCTCCTTAACATCTAAGTGATTCTCAAATCCTCACCTGTAGATTGCTGCACTCACACAGAATGCCATTGAAGTCACTGGGGCTCTAGACAAGCTGAGCAGTTTGCCTGTATGCTACCAATTTCAAGATCAGGATCTTAATAAGGACTTGATCGGGACACACAGGCTTCATGCTAGCTTGACAAATGGGATCAATATAAAAGTGCAATTAGAGCTGTACAGGAAATGGTTTCCCCTTCTCAACTGGGGACAAAGTCAAAATCTTGACAAATTTCTTAAACCAACAGTCTGGAAAAAAAAATGTGGTTTGGGTCCATCACAATGTTTCATTTAGACATCTTCAAAGTGTTTCATTCTGACCTTTAATTTTTTAACAATAATTAGGTCACGTTTTGAAATGGAGCCATCTGACTGAAAAAATAGAAAATTGTTTTTAAAATGTTAGAACAAGACATTGGTTGATCTCAGTACTTTTTTCCAACTATATTTCCAACTGAAAAATTCATCAGAATCAGAGCCTTTCCTGCAAATTGTTCTGGTTTTGACAAAAAGGCATTTTCTGACAAAGTTTTATTGAAAAAAATGCCAACCAACTCTGAATGTGGTATTAGCCAGACAGTTCAGGAATATTAAATGGTGTAAGTATTGCATTTTTTAATTGGAATATTTAAAATCATGCTTTATTCCCCTTCATCATGTGTTCAGTGTCTGTACTAACCAATGGGAAACTTTCTATGGTGCTCTGAAGTAAATGAAAGAAGGACTTGAAAACCCAGTTCTTAGAGAAGGTGGTCTAATTCTCCCTGTTTTCTCTAGTAAATACATATACAATTTATGTAACTGTTTCTCTTATGTAGCACTACATGCTATATAGATAACTTGTAGTGTTTAAAGGCCAACCAAGAGTGGGGTCACATTGTGCCAGGCATTGTACAAACATAGTAGAGGGTCCCTGCCTGGAGAACTTGCAGTGTAATAGACAGGACAGACAGAGAGGGTGAGAAGGGATGTAATGCACAAGTAGAATGAACAATATAATTGCAGGAAATGTCATGTTAGTTCTACAATTTATGTAGTTTTAAAATTTGGCTGGGTTTGATTCAGAAAGGATCAGCTAAAAGGGAAGGGAAGAAGGTGAAGGGGCTAGGGTAGAAGAAGAGAAGAGGGTAAGAAGGACAGGGGGGAGTGAAGATAACTATGAAGGAGGAAAGCAGGATGTTTGGAACAAACAGCCAATCTACAAGGAGCAGAGAAAGTCCAGTCAAAAACTATAGAAGTTCTCTAAATATCCAAAAGTTCCTGCTTTGGCTGCTTCTTCCCAAATCAGATGGAGATACACAATGAAATGAACACAAATGAATTCTGTATTAAAACCACTTTAGTGTCACATAGAAAACTTGTTGATGTTTTCCCATTTTCAACTACTTTTTTTTTTTTTTTGCCAAATTTGATTTTCATTGAAAAAACCTATCCAAAACATGGTTGGTTTATTTGACCAGCTATTTTTTAAATTTTGTTGGAAATTTATTTTTGATGAACAAAGTGTATTTAGTTGAGCTTTGGATTAGGCCCATCGTGAAGAAGAACTTTAACAAGTAAAGAGACATGGAAATGGAGAGGTAAGGGCAGGTTCCTAGAAGCAGGAAAAGAAGAATGAAATCTTAGGGCTGAAGAGAGGTAGGACCAGTGTTTGGTTTTTATACCTTTTATAGTTAGTCCCATTTTGTTTATAATGGGTTTGAAGTTTGACAGTGTTTGTCTTGACTATATGGTAGTCTAGTGGTGGGTTCAGGGGAGGAAATAAGTAGCTCATCAGGTTTTAAAAATTAAGAAAAGCTTCTCTTGATTTTTATGAAATTCTAATCTTAGTAATACAAATGCACTTGATACTCTTCTGCAGCCAGTGTGAGGGGAGCCACAGGCCACTTTGAAAGCCCCTATGGGCCACTTTGGTCCCTGGCCACAAGTTGGGAACCTCTGCTTTAAACCCTTTCTTTTTATTCCTGGTTCAAATTACTTAGGATGGAGCAAAAGCATCATTTGGATGTATAGCATGTTTTGATTCTTTTCATGTTGGACTAAATCATAAAGTTCTGACTCGGCTGTTCCATAGGCTTGCTTTGGCAAAACCTCTACTAATATTAGTGGGGCTCCTGCTCCAGTAAGAACTTTGATTTGCCCATTGATAATATTCATGCTCTTATTGGAATCATTCAAAAGCTGAAACTAGTGCAAAATCCTGATGCCTGCTTATTAAGTGGAGCACATTGGAACACTGCATTGTGATATGCAATGGCTTCCTGACTGAGTGAACTTTCACAGGGACAGTGGTGGGAGAAGCCAGGCAGTTGAAGGTGGACCAGCAGACCTTAATCAACCACAAATTTCTCCCCCTCTTCCCAAAGACTGTTGGGAGTGGGAGGGGTCTGGGCCATATATAAAGCAGACCCAGGTTCTTCTAGTGGCAGTGAGTCAACTTTTAGAAGGATAGCCTGGTGAAAGCTGAGTGCAAGGTCTGACAAGTAATCCAGGAAGGCTGCAGTGGAAACCAGCAGCAGGATTGAACAGAACATTGGAGAACATGGCAGACCCTTGGAAAGAAAGATCCTGGACCAGGGAGAGTTTGTGTGCACACTAATATACCTTTGTTTCAAGAATAGCTGCATTCTGACGTCTATTCTTTCCCCCCCCCAAGCCTCTTGCCCATTTCGCAAGCAGTCAGGTCACCCTGGCCTGTTAGACAATTGCCTGGCAACACTTCGATTAAGTTTCTTGATAGAATTCAAGGGCTTGGTATTAACCTCTACATCACCAAATGTTTAAGAACTAGCTGCTGGAGAACTAGCTGGCTGTATGTCACTCTCCCTGTGACATACAGCCATGGCTGAGATCTGTGAAAAACACTCAACTTTGAGCTCCCTTACCTCAAACAAGGAGGAGGTGCTGGCAGGGTGTTTTCTGGTGGTGGGGGGGAGTGGGTCTGGATTTGGAAACTCTCCCACTCCCTCCCCATGTTGGTCTGCCAGAGCCCGAATTTGTAACCTTATGGGCATGCTGCAAAGCTCATTCTTTTTTCTTTAAGGCTGTTGAGGCTATATTTATTGCTTTTGTTTGTGTTGTAGCTTCTAATTTATAGGATAGTTGCCCAGAACACTGTATGAATGCTTACAGACTTATTAAAAATTGAATCAAGTATTGCTTCAGTTCAATGTCTGTTCTTGAAACAGATAGCCATTACCTCCAACTGAGAGGCAATTTCACTTCATAAATTTGAGATGCCTTAATTGGGTTATACATTCTTAACTTCGGCCCCAATCCTGCAAACAATTAATCCATGTATTTAACTTTAAGCATGTGAGGAGTCCAATTTCCTTTGTATCTCTTGCTTGCCTAAAACTTAAGCACATCTGACCTGGGTTAGTCTTTGCACAATCAGGGACCTTAATGTTAGCAGCTTGTATACTCATTAACAATGCACTTGTAATCAAGTGCATTATCCGTGATTTAGAAGAAAATATAAAATCATTGCTGGTAAAGACTGCAGATGACAAACTGATATGATAAACAATTATGAGGACAGGCCAGTTCCATGGAACTATGTGGATTGCTTGGAAAGCTACATTCTTTTAAGTGGCATTCCTTTTAATACACCCAATTGCAAGATCATATTCTATGAATAATGAATGTATGATGGAGAACTGTATCGTAGAAAAGCAATGACCATGAAGAGGACTTGAGGGGTTATAGCAGGTAATCAGCTGAACCTGAGCACTCAGTGTGATGCTGAGCTAAGAGGACTAACATGATCCTTCATATGTGTAAATAGGCAAATAAGAGTAGGGAAGTGGTATAGGGCATTAAGACCATTACTGGAAATGTGCATCAACTTTAGTGTTCACACTTCAGAATACTTAAAACTAGCAAAGATCTAGAGAAGAGCCCCAGGAGTCATTTGTGTTGTAACAGACTTCTGTAAAGCCTGTAACATATATGTGCCCCAAGGCCATTTTGCAAGTAATCGCATACCAGCATAAGGGGTGTTCAAAACAAAAGGGGCAGTTATCACTGGAAAGACAAGCTGATGCCGAAAATTTAGCAATCAAGCAAATGAGGTGGGGCAAGGCCAGGCCTGTTGGCCATGGAAAAACAACCTCTGTTGCAACAAGATTAGGATGACCCCCAACTAAAATTCAGATAAGGGTTAAGAAATGCTTCAAAGTCTTTTGTCAGCAGCAAAAAAACAGCATGTAGCACACGGTCAGAAACCAAGGTCCAGCACACAGTTGGCCAATAGGAAAAACTTAAGACCATGTTTAGCTGTGTTGGGCCACAGGCCCCCAATCGCCTCATCGCCCAAAACACTTAATGATTGGCCAAAAGAGTGGGTGTATGGCTGTGGGAAGAGAATAAAGGTTGTCACCATCAGGAAGTAGTTGGAGAAGCCTCGCATCTTAAGGAATGCACCAGAATAGCATTACGTGAAAGCTTTGATTGCCCTTTTCGTCTCTCCCCAGCTCACTGCTCTAGCCTAAGTGTAGCGTGTGTGACTGAGAAACCTGAGTGTGACTGAATAGTCCACTTGGAAACCTGAGTGTGACTGCATATTCCACGCAGACGAAAACCCGGGAAGCAACCTAGTAGTATAGTATTTGTCATCTTGTTGTTGACAAACCCCACTGCTGCAGTAAGAATAATTGTGTAAGTATAACTCCATAGTATGTTACCTCTATAAGTATAATTGTATAATTGTAGTTGTGACCAGTTAAGATGTTGCATTAGACCAGAATTAATGTTGATTTCTAAATTGTAATTGTTGATTTATAGATTGTCACAAGTAAAAACAAATTATATGCAAAGTAACCCTTGTCGTTCCTTTATTGAGGGATCCATATAATCGAACCTGACAGCAAGCTGGTTCTTGTTGTCACCACAATTTGATGTCTGGAAGACCTGCCTTATGGTGAGAGACTTAAGAAGTTCAATCTATTTTGTCTGTCATGAGAAAGCTAAGCAGTGACTTCAGTGTATAAGTACCAATATGGTTGTAGATCTGATGCTAGAGGGCTCTTTAAACTAGCAGACAAATGCCTAAACACTATTCAATGCATGTCTAGCTTCAATTTTCAAACTGAAATTGGAAATGGGAATAATTACTGGATCAATTTACCAAAGGATATGTGGATTCACTTAATCATTAGATTAAGGCTGGACATTCTTCTGAAAGCGATGCTGTAGTTCAACTAGCAGTTATTGGTCTGATCCAAGAAACTTCTGAATGAAGATGTATGACTTGGTTTATGCAGGAAGTAAGACTAGATCATAGATTATAAGGCCAGAAGAAACCTATGAAGTAGAGCTGGGCAAATAAAGAAACTCATTCCTTATCTGCAAAAGTCATATATTCAGATTGTGCCCAACTCTATAAACTGAGCATCTAACAAAATTTGAGAAGTGTAAATAAGAATACCATGAACTACATTATCTATTTTTGCAAATTTACTTATGACCATCTCCTACAAGTAAATTTGCATCATCCTTATCAACCAGAATTTGCAAAACTTACTTTGAATTCCATTTAGCATTGTAACCATCTTGAATTTGCATTATTGCCACAAGGCCAACTTTCATTTAGATACTCTACTTCACTTGTTCTCAAATCTAAATCATTACTTTTGAGAGCAGGAGCACAGAGAGAACACACATGCATATGCAGTAGAACCTCAAAGATACAAGCACTTCGGGAATGGAGGTTGTTTGTAACTCCGAAATGTTTGTAACTGAACAAAACGTTACGGTACAGCACCCTGCAGTCAGTGTTTTCCAGCTGAGGCTTGGGAGAGAGCTCTGCAAAGGTGGCACCTGGCATCACTGCCTGACTTGCAAGCAGCTTCCTGCCCTATTTCTGCTTCTTGCCTTTGGGCTGAACGGGGGAGGCCTGCCCCACACCCTTGGCACTACAAGCCCTAGCCCTCAGCCGCCTGTCTCCAGGATTCGCTCTGCTCTGTGCACTGCTTGCCAGGCTCCAGAGGCAGTATGTGGCAGGGTGTTGGTGCCAACCCGCTGCCAGCGCCCCTCCTTCCCCTGCCTCTTACACTCCCAGAGGTGCTGGCAGGATCTAGGAGTGCAGCCATGTGCAAAGCTTGGGCCACATCAGTGCACAGGCTGTGCCCCATTAAAACTTCTCCAGTTTGGACAATAAAGAATTAATAGAAACTGAAGCAGTGTGGGTAATTTGCTATATGAAAGACCTAAAGCAGTTTCATTTTATCTGTGAGTTTTAAGGAAACAGGGTAGTCTCAAATCCTAAACTCTAGGGAAGATACAACCTTTGCCTAATTCATTTTGTGAAATGAGTCACACTTTTGCAGGCCTGGCCCATTACTCAGTGACAAAAAAAAATCACCACACAGCAGAGTACATATAAAACAGCCTCTACACTTGGAAGAAGGAAATGCTCCTTAACTTTCATCTGCATTAGTAGTATACTGAAGGATTACAGTGTGCTATAGAATTAGTGGGTATTTCTAGTTCCTTTCTCTTATTTGGAGTTCTATAAAAACGTTCTAAACAGGTGAAGTGATAAGCGTTAAGGCATGAAACAGAATTGGTTACAAAAGGGGGGAAAAAAGGTAAAACCACAAGCTAATGCCTAAACTTTACCAAGGCTAATAGATTTAAAAGCAAACTAAGTTTCTCACCAAACAGCTACAATACATTTCACAGGCTGAATCTTTTTCCAGCATGAGACCACTCCCTCGTTTGTTCAGTTCTCAGAGAGTCGTCATTGTCCTCATGAGCAGAGAGGTAGAAGGTGGAGATCAGTCTCATTTTTATACCCTCCTCTTCTCTTTAAGGATTACCCCACACCAGGGTACAGACAAACAGTCTTCCATGTACATCAGGTTTGAAGCATTTTGGGGAGGAAACGTAAATTCTTTGTTTACACCTCCCCAATGCTGAAGAAGGGCTACTTAAATAAGTGATAGCCCACTTGACTTCATTGATACCTGTTTGGGGTTGCCAGTATGTCTTTGTCTCTGAAAAATGGTTTGTGGGCATTACCCAGACCTGTAACATTACTGCATGTCAGATTGAGATTGTGCTACATCATTGTTACTGAAATGTTATATTTAAGCAGGATAATAGTCAGCAGATTGAGTTTTTGAATGATACATCAAGGCATACTTTGTATAAATAAATAAATAAATAACTACCATATAAAAGTGGTGAACATGGAGTAGAGGGTGTCACATGGTCTTCCATACCCTGATGAAAGTCAACTTAGCTCCACTGACGATACCTTTCAACCTACTGAGGCCAAATGTGGAATGCAATCAGTGACAGACCTCAAAATGGGGTCAATGTGACTTCAGGATTTCTCTTTCTGATGCAAGTCACTTTTCAACCATAAGTGAGGGAACATCTAATTTGTTTAGAGTGAGTAACCTGGCAAATAAGATGAGTGGAAACTAGGTGTCAGAAACACTTATGGAACCACTTTCTGTTGGAGAATGCAGTTCCACCAAAGTGCTTTATGAAAGTGTCAATTTGAGAAAATTCAAGTTCACTGTTGCAACAATGTTTCAATTTTCTTGTGAAACATTCATGTCAAAAGTCTTTTTTTTTCCCTCTCCCAGTTGTATCAAGGGTTCTCAACCAGTGGCCCATGGGCTGCTTGCGGCCTAGTCAGCACACAGCTGCAGCCCATGTAACATCCTCAGGGCCATACCGGTAGTATTGGATGTGGCTCACATTACACATTGTGGGCCATATGTGGCCCACAACGGTAAATAGGTTGAGAACCACTGAATTATATTAACATGAAAATCAAAATAAGACATTTCAATTTTATCCATGATTTGCTCCAAAACAAATTCTGATTTTTTTTTTCTTGCAGAGAACTTAAATTTCAGGTTTCATGCTGATTTGCAATAAAGCCAAAAATTGAAATCTCAGTTCTTTGCAAAATGGAACTTCCATCCTCTGAAAAGCTCTAGTGATATTCCCTTAAATGGACAGGTATCATTTTACACCAGCAGAGAATCTGGCCCTACATTGTAAATAAGTATTAACATTCTGTTCTCTAATTTTGGCTCTAATTATGTTCTCTAATTGTGGTTAGGTGGCAAAGAATCTCTTTTTGTGATGTGTGTGGCATTATCAGTTGCCTAGAAAACATCAAACAAGGTAGAATAAACACAGGGACAAATTGCTGACTGAAGAATTAGCTTTAACTTTTATTTTGAGGTACTAAGAGCACTAAACAGTGAGCAAGGGAGTTATACATTACACAAATCAAACAGTACAAAAATTAAACATCTAATAATACTAGAAAACTTAGTACTTCAAAATGATTGTAGTATTTCTTGGGAGGAAGGGAAAATAATTCACTCCTCTTCATATAATATATATAATACAAATAATTTCTCAGACAAGCTCACCAGTCACTGACATCAAAAAACATGACTAAAAACATCAAGGAATAGTTACTTACTCAGATCAAAGAGGAAGAAAGGAAGGCGCAGTAGTTAATTATAATAATAGCCCTATGTAAAATAGGCACAATGTCCGTCTTCAGGTATATCAACAAAGTGTTAGGATACTGACTAGTTTTCCAGGTGTTGGAGGATTTGCTACTGTTTGACCAAATAATAGCTGAGTGAAATTGCAGCAAGTGGGATGATTTTGATCTTGTGGTGACAAGGGGTTAAAAAACTCCTGTCTTGGTTCGTTTGTATTCCTCACTTAAGACAGGGGGGCCTGGAGAAGAGATGGTGAAGGAGGGAGGAAGGATTTCTTATCAAGTCCACTTCCGTTTACGCCCCGGTGACAGTTTTATGGCTTACTGTGGGGTTTTTTTCCTTTTTATCCCTTGCTTGAGATAGTTGGATTTTCCTAAAGGGATCAATTTCTCAAAACACACTTACACATACAGTCATACAACTTACTCAGGTTTGACTGATTGAGGGGTCCGCACCATTCTATTCAGCCTGTGATATTGATGGGGTGAATGAATCCGATAACGGAACGCTTATTTAGTGGGAGGGGGAGGAAAGGCAGACAGACAGACACAGAGGGAATCCTTTGAAGTCACAGGAGCTCTATTGAGCAACAGAGCTACAAAGGCTCATGAGTTAGGGAAGGGGAAAGGGTAGCCTTGTGGCTGCAGTCACTCCGCCTGTCCGTTGAGTCACTAGGTTCAGACAGGCCGCCCTTGCTATTCACCCGACCAACTTATGGACGGATGAGACCGGCTGAAACCTGTCTTAGTCCAAGACTTGGTCAACGGCTCATAAATCTATCATTCATTCATGCAATGACACACGTTCTCTGTTCAACTCAAATTCAATATGTATTGAGGGTTCTCTCTCTATCACAAGTTGTCTCCCCTTATCCTTTTACAATTCCTAAAACTTAAAACTTAACACTTAAAACTTATGATTTAGACAACCAATCATACTAACACAAATACACTAAACAGATACTTAAAGACTTACTTACAACTAAACAACATTTGATTAATACTTACCACATAGATGGATGAACTCAGTTGCAACAAAAACAATAAAAGTTTATGGCCAAATTTCCTTACTCTTTATGTTACGTTCCCGGGTTTTCTCCAGGTGGAATTGCATTCACACCCTGGTTACTGGTTTTCTTCCACATGGAACCTCTATCGCATTCACACCCTGGTTACCAGCTCTAATACCCTATACTTTCTTGAGCAGCGAGCTGGGGAGAGGCAATGATGGTTGATCAGGCCATCTTTGCGGTGCTATTCTGGTGCACCCCTTGTGATGCGTGGCTCGTCCAATTTGCCTTTCTCCTGACAACCTTATATATCTCCACCCCAGCATATTGCTTGCTTAAACCAAGTGTGATGTTTTGGCTACTGTCCAACCAGCAAGTCCCATGCCTGTGAGGGGACTTTTGCCCCCCTGTGGCAAGTTACACGCCTTGGAGTGACTTGCTGTTGCTGGGCAGATTCTCTGATTCAGCAGATTCTGTTATCTTAACGGTCAGCAGGTCTGCCGATAAGCTTCCATTTCAGATAGCTAAACTTTTGGGAACAGCTGTCCTTGTTGCCTGAGCATTCTCTATGTTGGTATGCAATTACTCAAAAATGACCTCGGGGCACATATACATTACAGGCTCTATAGAAGTCTGTTACAACAGATCTATGCATTCACACATACTAAGTATAAACATATTACGAGGATCAAGTTTATTTAGCATCACACACGGATTTCTATGGGACTCTAGAATTGCTATTAATTAATAATGAAAGCTAGAAAGAATACTTGCTATAGTGGAAGAAAAATAGGCATGCTGCTACATATTGCAAAATGGCTAATGAAAAAGTCGTGTGAATATTTTTCTGCTGAACTTTTGTTAGACAATATGAGCAATACAACACACTGGCCATGGTACAGGGTAAGCACACTTGATGAACTCCTGTGCTGATAATACAAGAATATAAACATAAAGGTGATGCACACTGAGCCCCGCTCAGAAGAACCAACTATGTTTCATAAAAATAAAATTATGGGGAGATTATGTAGAGTTGGGTGGCAGGGAGGAGGAACATTCCTAGATTTCAAAAATAATTTCTATTTCAAGGCATTTTTTCTATATTTTGTACCCATACAGGTAGCAACATCAGCTCTTTCTCTTCCAATGCCACTTATCCCATACAGTTTCCAATATGAAGCTTAACCCAAAGAAGTGAGAAACTTGCATAATGACATTTTATTTCGGCTTCTACGCCCCATGTGGCAAAATTTGCTGTCCCAACACACACCCTTCTGGCTGGAGTACATCAGCAACTTTTGCCTCAGTTTCTCCTCTTGTCTTTTGGCCTGTTCCAGCTATAAGAGTGTCTTGGCCCTCCAGACAGACCAATTTGTAGAGTACTACCCCTTCCAGGCCAGGGCTGTCAAGTCAGTCCTGACAGTGCGATTATGAAAACTTTATCAGATTGAATTTAGAATAGCCAAATTACTCACTTCATCCACTCACTTCATCACTGAAAGGCATTCAAGTGTAGTGCAGTATAGTAACCATTTAACAAAACCTAACTATATGAAACAATTATTGCTATCATTTCAAAAAAGGAAGAGGTATTTTTGCCAACTTCCTATTACCTAGTGTTGAACTTCTAAGTATATATTTTCTCTAACCAGAAGACAGTTAATGGAAAATAGTTTTGATGTCTCAGACAGTAAGGCAACAAAATATATGACAAAGAAACTTCTTAATTAACTACCCTATTTTAGAATAGAATAGAGCTACCTGAAATAGATAACCTCTTTAAACACTAAGATTAATTGGAACTTACTAGATATGGTATACTAAGCCACACCCAGTAGAGGCCTTTATTATGAAAGATTACTTCAAATGAATTCTTTGCTTTTAAAAAAAGAGAACGTTACAGTTTTCTGATAAAGGTTGAAAGCATTTTAATGCCCATTTTCTATGTTCTACAACAACCATTGAGCTCAGTTAGTACCCTGTTTCTCTGCTATCCTGGGACCTACTTGGAGTTTCCCCTTGTTCTTCAACTTTCTCCACAGTTGCAGTTAACCAGATTACAATGCATAGAATCATAGAAGAGAAGGACTAGAAGAGATCTCAATAGGTCAACTAGTCCAGCCCCTTACACTCAAGGCAGAACTATGTAATAACTCAAGGCATGATCTCTGCACAGGTACAACAGCCAGAGATGGAGGCCAGCTTGCAGTTGTGGAATGAGGGGAACCAAAAATGTAGACTGGTGAGCTGAACAAGGCAACAGCCAAGGCTCAAGGAACTGGATGGATGAGTCATTGCACCCAAATACAAGCTCCACCCTTTTCTGACACACATGGGGGCCCCTATGAATATTGTTGGAGCATGAAGGAAGGAGCTGGACTATTTGAAGAGCATTGTCCTGCTATAAGCAGAGGATTGGACTAGATGACATGCTGAGATCCCTTCCACCCCTAATAAAAAATAATCACTGTTCAAAATAATCCTCAGTAATTTTATATCAATAAATATTCCCAATTGTGTGATATAGCTGAGCCTGTTTGTGTGAGGGCAGAATAGGAATGAATGGTATTCCATGGCAATAAAATAAATTAACACACAGGGCATTGAAATGCTACATCCATGCTACTGCTGGACAGCATTAGGCTACAGTCATTTCCATTGATTCCAATATTAAGCTACTTCTTCATATGCTCTTTTGCCTCCTACATTCCTCAGGCACGTGGTATGCCCACTGCAATCTTACTGGCTGACTGAAAATAACATGAATGAAATGCTGTCTACGTGCTTCCTTGATGGACATCAATGAAGACATTTCAAATTGTCATGCTGTATAACCAGCAATGACTTTCATGTTTGCATCCAGTTTGTCTCTTTAACTGGGTTAAACAGTCACTGCGGTGGAAATTACTTTACTAATTCTTAATAAAGCCAAAATATTTGGCAAATGCAGAGACTTGCTTTCACTGTTTTATGTAAGAAGTGGAAAATTGCTTCTCCACAAATGGACAAAGCAGAAAGTTTTGGGACCTTGAACAAAGAAGTCTGGAAAGCTTAATAGTACAGGTAATAGACAATTGAAATTTTTGTCCTTTTGTGAGGATTTAAGTAGTTATTTCATGGCCTAAATTGTAAAAAGTTAACATCTTACTGTGCACCAAAATAATGGGGCTGAAAATATTATTGAAAGGCAAACTATTACTTTTATCAATTTGTAATTCTCATTAAAAGAAATTCACAAGTGAAAAATAAATCCTTCAAAATAATTTTCATAACTACTCTCTTAGAATAATTTGTATTAATATAGCTTAGTTTTTAATATATAGTTTAATATATAGCTTTTAATTAATATAAATTAGTTTTTATCATACAATATATATTAAATAAAAGGCTGTCAGAAAACTGCAAAGGCTAGCACAATGCCTCAGCAAGGTATGAGTATCCTGCACACACAAAATAAAACACAAATGGGTTTCATACATTAACAGACTCAGCATGGAGGCATATTTTCTGTATATAGCTATATACACGTGTGCTTTCTGTGTGTAAGATTATTACCCTGTAATTTTCAATAATATAGTTCTTGAGTTCCTGCTGTAGCAGTGATGGGGGTGCATAAGTCTGTTTTATTATTTATTTTGCCTAGACACATGCTAAGTGCTCTGCAAACATAGGGATACATAGTCCCTCCATTGAAAAGCTTATATGAGCATAAGTATTGCATCTTACAATGCATGCTTAATTCTACCTGCTGCAAAACGAAAACAAAAAACCCTTTAAATAGGGATATTTGTCCCAAATACTTTTCATGGTCCAGCTATTTCATTGCCCCACCCCCCGTTCTGTTCCTTTAATGAACTCCAAGCCATTTATCCGGTCACTGTATACCTTTCCTATGGAGTAACTGCACTGGACATCCATCCCACACTTATATAATCAGT
>ML675618.1:69426423-69440662 GCA_007922155.1 Mesoclemmys tuberculata | reverse complement strand
CAGATTTTCCATTCCTCGGATCACCCTAGTAGCCCGTCTCTGAACCTTGGCTGTCTCCCGTATAGTAATTCAAATGGAAAGAACCCCATCAATGTCTGTGGGACTTTGAAGACAATGAACAGGAGTGGCAGAAATAATTGTTCTCAGTGGCAAGGTTCCAAGGCTATCAATTTATGCAACTTACTTTTCAAGATCTCATTAAATCTCTTTACCAGCCTGTCAGATTGGGGGGTGGTACACTGATGTTTGTAAGGCTTTATCTTCGATAGGTGAAGTAATTCCCTTATAAATTGGGATATGAAGTGGGTGCCTAATCTCCAGGGCAAGGGCTGTTACCTTTGCGGAGTGGAGCAGAATCACCTCAGGGTATCATGTAGCATAATCTAATCTGACTTGTATTTGCTCGAAGTCTGATGCACTCTTTTCAAAGAGGTCCACCAGCTCCATGGTGAAACTCTCAAATAGGGTCCCTACCACAGGGAGAGGTATCAGCAGAACCTGGGCTACCTTTCTTTGACTTGCCTATTGGTATTCCAGGCAGAAGGTGCAGTACTCTCGTACCTCCTGGTGGATGCCTGGCCAATAAAAACAAAGTGTCAATGAATCGAGTGTCTTCTCCTGACCAAGGTGTCCCCATTGAGTATGGCATGTGCCAGGCATAGTATTTCCCTGCAGTACTTCTTTAGGACAAGTAGTCGCATTTTAACTTCCCCCATCTGGTGGTCCTTCTCTGGTCTCTTTCTCTCCCTCTAGCCTGAAGTGTGGCCACTGTTTTCAGGAATCAAGTTTCCTCACAATTAACCGAGGTGATCTGGTCATAGGCTTATCCCAACATTGGATCATTTCCTTGCTCTTCCACTAAACTGCCATTGTCCACAAATGTCATTTGCTGCTAGCTCACTTAATTTCTCCTGTCCTTCATCTCCCTTATGGAAAGTCCATCCCACCCCAGTGAAGGCATTGTCCATGGGGGCTGATGTTTCTTTTCCCAGGTCTTCCTCTCCACTTTCACTTGCTAAGGCACTGTCTCCCCAAATGTGACATTGTTGACAGTCCCTCCAAGGGCTCCTAGTTCTCTGAATTCATCGGGTCTCTAAAGAACTGTCAATCTTGCCTGCTTATCACAGGACATGTGAGGCTCAGAGCTACCTAGGAAGGAGTACTGCAGAAAGGGATCTGGGAGCTATAGTGGATCACAAGCTAAATATGAATCAACAGTGTAATTCTGCCAAAAAAAACCCCAAAAAACCATCATTCTAGGATGCATTTGCAGGAATGTTGTAAACAAGACACGAGAAGTCATTCCTCTGCTCTACTCCACATTAATAAGGCCTCAACTAGAATACTGTGTCCATTTCTGGGCACCACATTTCAGGGAAGATCTGGACAAATTGGAGAAAGCCCAGAGAAGAGCAATATAAATTATTAAAAATTTAGAAAACATGACCTATGAGGAAAGATTGAAAAAAATGTGTTTATTTAGTGTGGAGAAGAGAAGACTAAGGGAGGATGTGATAACAGTTTTCAAGTACATAAAAGGTTGTTACAAGGAGAAAGGGAAAAAATTGTTCTTCTTAACCTCTGAGAATAGGACAAGAGGCAATTATTTAAATTGCAGCAAGGGTGGTTTAGGTTGGACATTTGAAAAAACTTTCTGTCAGGGTCATTAAGCATTGGAATAAATTGCTTAGGAGGGTTGTGAAATCACTGTCATTGGAGATTTTTAAGAGCAGGTTAGACACACACCTGTCAGGGACAGCCTAGATAATTTAATAATTAGCCCTGCCTTGTGTGCAGGAGACTGAATTAAAAAACCTCTCAAGGTCCCTTCCAATCCTACAGTTCTATGATTCTATCCTTGCTGGGTCCAGATAGCCATGTCCTTCTGGCTTCCTCCTTTTTTACTGTCCCTTTCATCACATGGGTTCATTGATGCAGGGCTGGACCAGCCAGAGGGGTCTAGGCCATCAGCCTCATAGGGAATTGGTAATTTTCAGCCAAGGTTATAGCAGCAAAGAAGCTTTTGGGATGGTGACACATTGCCCAGTCCAGTCCCCCAACCAGGAGAATCTGTGTGAACTGTTCTAGTTCAATTCTTTTCGCTGCTTGGGCTCCTGTTTTTTCACTGGATTGGAGCTATCACCAATAATGTTCTCTCAGGCATTGGGCCACTGCACATGGTTGTGCCCTAGGTGTGAACCTTTCTGATCAAAATTGCTGGTGAGATATCTCAGAGGAAATATCAAAGGCATCCATGGCCACCTTAAGTCAAGGGTAGTCTTGTGCAGCCATTGCATCAATTGTGCAGCCATTGCTCTGTCTCAGTGGCTATAACCCATCTGCTTCTTGCCACCAGTTTCTCTTTCACTCTCCCCCTGTTCAACTTCTAGATCTTCCTTTGAAGCAGTCCTCCATAGGAAATATGCCCAGCAGCTGCAGGGGGTGAAGACTTCTTGGCCCAATACTGCCCCACAACTCCTTTAAATTTAGTGTGGGACCTATAAACCACACCACAAATGCACACACCGAATGCAAAGAACTCCTAACAGACTTAGTATAGTGATGCTAACTCATTACGATGTCAACATATTTGCTAGATCCAATTCTTGTCTGATTGCATGTGTTATAGTTTGATTTTGGGGGAGGAGGGTTGTGTGTATGGCCCAGTGTGTGCATCCACTGTAAATAGATCCTCTCTGTGTACTATTGTTTAAATCCTCACCTGCTTGATCAGATACTGAAATCTCAGTGGGCTGACCCAAACAGGATATTGGATTGCTCACTTCCAAGTATCCTGGCTGTAGGACTAATAACTGAGTTTTGTTATTGAATCTTGGGGTTATTTTTTAGGAGAGAAATTATTTTCTTCTTTATGTCAGCCATGTTAAGAGTATGATATGAGTCAGACTGAGAATAGGGTACTCAGCCTGAAGGTTAACTCAGCCTGTCCACCCCTCCTGAAGTATTGTGTGCATTATAAATTTAGTTATCATTTAGTTTGTTGACTATTACTATTCTTTCCCTAAATTCGTATGATGTTTTCTGTATGTTCAATTCCCCCCTCCCGCCACTTAGTGATTGTCGTGCTGTCTGGATGTCTTGCATCTGTGACAGCAAACCTCAGGGCAGACTGTCAAGAAGAAGAGCAAAGACCCCAAACTGGTTGTATGTTCTATAATTAGATTTCACCAACCCACTAACAAGTGTGAAATACTAAAGCACTATCAAAGTTTTAGAAAGGAGTTGTGTACAGTCACCTTGGGCACTCCAGACTATCCTGCCATGCAGGCAAGCTGGACTTGGTGCTGGTTGGTTGCTATACCCCAAAGATCACAAAATATTCAGGTTGTTCCCAGTCCCAAAAGACCGGTCACTTATTCCAGGTCAGTTTGTACCTAGGATCTCTTACCAAAGACAATACTTGTAGCCAGTCCTGTAGTAAACTATCTAAGAGTTTATTACCGAAAAAAAGAAATGAGGGCATTATTACAAGGTTAAAGCAGAATATATACACAAATGAGTTATAATCTATGGTTTCCAAAGGTGACAGAGCTGTAGTAATCTGTCAGCTCTGAATGTCTTCTAGAGATAACCTATTTGATCCTGCAGATCTCTGCTTCTGCTTCATAGCTCCAGCCCTGTCAGAGTCAAAATATCAAAGGATGAGAAATAAAAATAGCTGACAAGAAAACATCCTTCTTCCAGAATTCAGGGTGATGGGACTAGCCCTTTTGAATGTAGCCTGTTCATGGGTGTGAGAGGACAATTAACAAAGTCTTTGTATTGTAGTGTCCCACAATGGCTCATCTAGTTTTGATAGGCCTTCTTGATGGGCAGGAGACAATCCCTCCTGACTGGGTTCACAGTTACAAAGCAAAAACTTAAAAATTACCTTATAGCATGTGATAAAGATATTACAAGTGAGATAAATTCATGCAGCAACTCACAAGCATTTCATAAAGGCTAAACACTAAACACATTGTTATAAATTAATTACCCATCTTAACCATACTGAAACAAAGGTGAAACAGACTGGTTTCCAGCAATGAATTTGGGTGCTTTGCTGAAGTCTAAAGCCTTGGCAAGAGCTGGCACTGAGTCTGTCAGCACCACTGCAGTTTTCTTTATCTTCCAATTTACCCCTTTTTTAAATCCCTGTTCTTCAATCCAAATCCCATCCTTTCACTGGAGAGTATGCTCTTGGCCCTGGAGTGTCGAAGCCCTGGAATCATGATGGGTGTTCTTGGTAATCCAACTTAGTTCATAGTCCCCACCCCTCAGGGGTGTTGGTTAGAGAGGGCTGGCAAAGGATATCTAAGCAAATGTTATATTTCTCTTTTTCTAGTCATCAATGGTCCTGACAATTAGGTGTGCCTCCTGGAATGCAAAGGGATTAAATAATCCAATTAAGAAAAAATATTCAATGTCTAAAAGAGAGAAGACTGAAGTTACCACTCTCAAGGAGACACACCTGAGGGTGACTGAGACTGCAAAAGTCCAAAGTTTGAGGCTGTAGCCTATAGCTGTTTTAACACCATGGCAAAGGGCATGGTGATCCTATTGCTTAAAAGACACACTCTAAGAATTATGATAGTAGGACAGATAGGGATGGTAGATCCATTTTAATCAAGACTGAAGCTGGGAAATCAACAATTGTTTTTTCTAATATCTATGCTCTTATTTGTGATCATCCTGATTTGTTTCATGCCTTTTTCACTGACTGGAGTGTGTGATGGGACCCCCGGCGTACAATGTGGAATCATTAACTACGGAAAAATAGATTTTAAGTGATTATAAGTGGTAGGTATAAAGGTCAGAGATAGTTACCAAAGAAAATAAAAAGTAAACATGTAGTTTAAATCCTAAACCTTATTAGACTAAGCAGTATTTGAATCAAACAGTTTTTCTCACCCCCTGAATGTTGCAGGTAGGTAACCTTTCTTAATACACAGGCTGAATTTCCTTCTCAGCCTGAGACCAATCTCTTCATCTCAAAATCTTTGTCTTCCCAGCATTCTTGGTCTTCAGCGTAGGTTGGGAAGAAAAAAGTTGATCTTCTGGTGCCACTGTCCCTTCTTTTAAACTTGCAGTTCATGTCCCAGGGAAGATATTGGCCCAGGCATGTCTTGGTGAGTCTTGCTGAGTCACAGAGTTGAGCAATCCCCACTGTGTTGCTTGTTCTACTATCTGTTATTGAATTGTAAAACTCGTGTTTACAATTCCTCTGCTGGTCAATGATCATTTAATGCCCGTTTGGGTGCAGATCACCACCTTTGTTGTCAGTGAGAGCTAGTAGTGGGCATCTCCCAAACTCAACATATTTCAGTAACAACCATATAGCAAAATCACATAATATCATACACACTATATATTGACAGAACAATGAGTTTCAGCAGATCATGACTTTTCATATGGTACCTTACATGGCATGCTTTGTATGAAACATCACAACCATATACAAATGATGAATATGAGGATTACAGGATGCTACTTTCAGGTCCAATGTATCACAAAGTAAGATGGGACATTGCTCCATTATTATTGTTGGTGACTTCAATGAAGTACTCAATCCTGTTTTGGATAAGTCAGTGCCTCCCTTCCATAGGAATTCCAACATGAATTAGGTGATCTAATATTATATGGCACTTCTGAGTCTTCATAGTCCCACTGCCTGGGATTATACTTTCTTTTCTACAGTGCACTCCACCTGCTTTCATTTAGATTACGTTTTAGTAAGACAAGATTTCATCAACAATGTAGTTGTCATACTGGAATAATTGCTGCATCAGATCATGTACATGTACCGATGTGGTTAGCCCTTTTTGAACATACCTGTATTTGGCAATTGTCAGGTAGTTTAAACCCAGGCCCATGAGGTTGCTGAGCAATAGCCTTACCCTCTGTGCCGCCACTACATTACACAGTTAAATGAGGGAACTATAGCTAATGCCCCACCAACAGAGGGTACCTACACCTGCTGACTCAGTGGGTTCAGGGGAATAGCAGCAAACTGGACACCATCAGGTATAATACTTCCTGATCCTGTTCTGAACAACTAGTTGCTAGGCCTGTTGCTGCCAGATCCCTGAGACCAAATTCTTGCCTCCTCACCTGGCAACTCCTTGTCCCCGGTCTCTGCAGCTTCACCTTGCTCCCAGTTCCTGCTACCATGCCTCATTCCCACTCCAATTACCAGACCTTTTTCCTGGTTCCTGCTTCCCCACCCTGACCCCTGCTGCTGACTCCATCTTTGACTCTTGGGATGGCTTCCAATTTTGACCAGGGCTCTCACCTTTGATTTGGCTTCCGACTTTGACTCCCAATTGACCCTGGGAATGGCTTCTGATTATGACCCCATCTCCATCTCTGGGTCTGACCATTAGGTCAGACTGCCCTGTAAGGGCCATGGCAGCAATTTAATAAATCCTTACTCTCTCCTCTAGTATTTGTGTCATATATACACCAGGAGTTTTTATAAGACTAATGCTCTGACAGTTCATTCTTCAACAGTTCTCTGGGAAATCACCAAAGCATTTATTCATGGATGTATTGTTACAAATGCATCTTTTAAAAAGAAGAGGCACAATGCTAAATTAGACTCTCTAGCAGTGGAAATTAAAGTTCTTGATGAGGAGTGTCCTCTGGCCCACTCTCTGGAGAAACTACAAAGCCTTACTAACTTAAGTTATGAGATCAACAAGCCTCAGATGTAGAGGGCAGAATTTGCCCTGTTTTATTTAAAACAGAATTACTGGGAATCTAGTGAAAGAAGCAGCAAACAGTTGTCTTATAATTTAAACAAAAAGGGAATCAAAATTAAAATCACTGCTATTTTGGATAGGAATAACAAAATACACACAATAGAACTGTCAATTAATGAACAATTTAATTCCAAGTTATATTTGGCTGATTCACTGCAGAGGCTTTGGAAGTTTTTGTCAAAATTCAATATTGCTGCAGCTCTCTTGTTCTTTGAAAAAGGCGTTGGAAGACACCCTGGAATTAGAGCTGAAGCTGGCAATCAGAGAAATGAAAAGCACCAGACACAGATGAGTTTGCCTTTGAATTTTGTATAAAAATATCTGAAATCCTAATTCCCAAATTATTGGCAATGTACAATGAAGCCAGGAGTAATAAAACACTCCCTAACACTTTAAAGGGAGATGTCACTTCAGTCATCCCCAAACATGGTAAGGAACTCAGGCTATGTGGTAGCTATAGGCCAATTTCATTTATCAATTGTGATACCGTAATATTGGCTAACGCCCTTCTGAAAAGGTTTGATAAAATCCTATCCTAAATTATGCACGTCAAACAAGAGGGGTTTATCCATCACAGATGAGGATCTGACAATTTGTGCCAAATGACTGACATCATTGCAGCTTTGAGAGAGTCAAAGGAGTCTCATGCTGCCACCTCCTTGGCTGCAGAGAGGGCCTGGGACCATGTATCCTGGGATTCTCTCTTTTGCATGCTTGCTACATTCAGATTTGATAGTCAATTTATCCCCTGGATTAAACTCCTTTACATGAATCCCTTTTCCAGGATGGTTACCCATGGCATTATTTCAGAACCATTCCTGTTTCAAAGGGTACGAGACAGGTTGCCCCCACTCACCTCTACTGTTTCTCATAGCCCTAAAACCTTTAGCCATTGCTATCCATTAAAATCAACACATGCATGCATCAGAACAGGCCAAACCAAGCAAATGATCATGCTTTATGCTGACAATGCTCTTGTTCTTGTATCTAAATCTGAAGATTCTATTCCTAATCTATTAAATCTCACTGATGCATTTGGACATCTGTTGGGATATAAAATCAATTGGGAAAAGTCAGAAATTCTAGGCATAAGCAACATGCTCCTAGAGAACTCTATGAATGAAATTTTAAATGGCAACCCGTGTTTTCAGGTGTTGGCTGTGTGTGTGTTCTCTCGGTGTGTATGCTGCCCCAGCTCTGTGTAGATAGCCAACATAGTAGACCACAGCTGAATTGTCCAATAGAATCAGAGAGCTATTTCAGAAATGAAGGCACCTGGCCAGGTTTATTGTCAATGAAGCATGGTCCTAATGCCCTGGCTTAATGGGTACAGGTACACTAATGCAGGTAAGCTCATTGCAATGGACTCAGCACAGTGATTGGTGGGACTCCCCATTTCCCCACTCAGATAGCCAGATCCTGTTTTATACACTGATACAAACAAGTTACATAGTGCCCCTCTGACGTGGTGAGATACCACTCTTTACCTTGTACCTCATGGTTCAATCAGAATGTATTATCACACTGTCATCCTGATCTTATATTTAGGAGGGGTTAATGTGTCCTTGTTATGTTTGGGGAGTGTACTAGTACCATTCATGGTATTGGGATGTTCTGATACCAGCTTTCTGGAATGTGCTTATGTGAGTTCTGTGCCTAGTGCTTCTTAGGAATGTGTGCATTTGCCAATTACTATAAATTTATAGTCAGGCTCACAGCCTGACCCCTGCTAACTCTGCTTTATAACAGCAGGGCCAGCTTTTACTTTAACTCAGGCCTCATACCTGGCCTGTTACACTTGGCCTCATGTCTCAGGCTCTCACTTTCTAGAATACCTACCATATGAAATATTTAGGGGTAGTCATCCCCAATGAGAGAGAATCTGGCCAAAATTACTCGAAAGCCCATTTTAGAGATTTGGTCAAATGGAGAGCCCTTACCATTATGACACAATTATTAAAATCAAAATGAATGGGCTTCCCAGAATACTGTTATCCTTAGCGGGTTTCTGTAATTTTCTGGGTACAATCCAGACCAGGGAGTGGTTGTGTCTCGATCACTCAGTTACTTTACGCAAGAGTGACCCCAGACACACTCCTGGGTCCACATTTTCCCAAAACTGTGTCCTTTGCAATGTCCAACTCTCTCCTGGACCATTCAGAGGAATAATAAGGTTTGTTTGCTCCTTTGAAGAGACAAAAACACATTACAGTTTCTCTTGGAGGTGGGTGGGCAGCCAAGACTAGCTTTGTATAAATTATGGCTCCCAATAACATTTGGAAACTCCATTTCTTCAACATTCAGCATTTTCATACAGGCTTTATACTTAGTCAGGCAGCCCTGTGGCTCCAAAACATAACATAGCAGATCACTCCTTTGGCTGTTGGTAGAACAGGAGGTGATCCATCCTCTTTCATTGGCAGGAATACTGGGTTCAGCCTGTTACCATTTTGTTTGTAAAATGTCCCCTACAATATTGGCTACCAGAAAAACATGGGCCAGTTTAGAAAATTTGAATTCCATCCCTTTTCACATATTGATCCTGTACTTTTGGGCAACCTATTGTTAAAAACTGACAAGAAACCATTACTGTGGAGAGAGTGAATGGATAAGGGAATAATATGGGTTTCTCAGTTGCTCTCAGAGGATCAGTTTTTGCCACTCCAAGCACTCCCACAACAATACACCTACCTGGTACAGCTGCCTGGTATTACTTGCAGCTTAAGCATCTGTTCAAGGACACATTTTGTCCTGATGCACTAGGAGCACCAAAGACTCCAGAACTGTTGCTGTGGAGAGTGCGCCACCGGACCAGCTGAAGCCTATTATGAGTTCCTGGCCCCAAAGAATCTGCCTAATTTAGACTGTGTGTTCCAGGCCTTGAACAAAGATTTGTGTATATCTTGAATCCTAGCCATGGGGAGGTGCCTTGCAACACATTAATAACTCTACTACTGATCTACAATTAAGGCAGATCCAGTAGAAAATAGAATTTTGTTCGCTCTTGTCTCCACAGAGGTCACAGTGCATGGGCTTTCCCAAAGCAAAATGCAGCTGGAGATGTAGATCTCCTGGTGCCACATTGTCTGACATGTTTTGGGACTGTCCCAGGACACAATATTTTTAACAAGAAGTAGGCAGGAGGATTAATATGATAATGGATACCTCCTTAAAATTAACTTCCCAGGTCTGTGATCTGGGATATAACCCATCATCCACGAAACTCTACAATTCATGGAAAGCTTGGTTCTCTGGAGCACTGCTTTTAGCTGAATTACTCATTTTGGAGAGCAGACTGCTTCCAGTTATAAAAGCATGGCTCACTGATGGGTTGACCTGTTTTTAAAACTTTTTCAATAAAATATAAATAAAAAAGTATGGCTTGGATCCATAGGGCTATTGCGGCTGAAGGGAAAATTACATACAATTGTATCCTAATTTTTTGTGATGAAATCATCAAGATATGATGTAGGAGTAGAGAGGTTATTTTATCTCTTTATTTGGTACTGGTGTGAGTGCCACTGGAATACTGTGTCCAGTTCTGGTGCCTACAAATCAAGAAGATGTTAATAAATTGGGAAGGGTTCAGAGAAAAGCCATGAGAATGCTAAAAGGATTAGAAAACATGCTTTGTGCTGACAGACTCAAAGAGCTCAATCTATTTAACTTAACAAACAAAAGATTAAGGGATGACTTGATTATAGCCTATAAATAACTACATAGGGAGCTCTTCGGTCTAGCAGAGAAAAGTGTAACATGATACAATGGTTGGACATTGAAGCTAGACAAATTCAGACTGGAAATACGGTGTAAATATTGGATAGTTTGGTAACTAACCTTTGGAACAATTTATCAAGGATCATGGTGGATTCTCCATCCTTGACAATTTTAAATTCAAGATTGGATGTATTTTTAAAAGATATGCTCTAGGAATTATTTTTGGGAAGTTCTATGGCTTGTTTTATACAAGAGGTGAGACTAGGGGATCACAATGTCCCATTCTAGCCTTGGAATCTATGAAAATATTTGACATTCAGTCCCATCCAGAACTGTGCACATACAGGTACATGAAAAAAAGTAAAAACAATATAGGGAAATGTTATTTTAACTTTTTTAGCTCAGAAATTGTTTGCTTTAATTTTTGGGCAATAACAGTGCCACTTT
The DNA here is from genome assembly GCA_007922155.1 of Mesoclemmys tuberculata. Taxonomy (NCBI): domain Eukaryota; kingdom Metazoa; phylum Chordata; order Testudines; family Chelidae; genus Mesoclemmys; species Mesoclemmys tuberculata. Next base: position 69,429,737 of record ML675618.1, on the reverse strand, counting down.
TTATTAATTTCAGCAGGGTTCATTGTACTGAGTAATGACAAAATTATAAATTGAATACGCAGTCAAAAACTGTAATCTCTATATTCTGCAAGATGGCTGCTCCTACTCTTGGGACTGGGTCACCAGATTCTGTGCTACAAACTTGTAATTTTGAATTTGAACTCAAAATTCTCTCATTACTGCCCTTATTTCTTTCTGTAGCTGTTTCATTTCAGTCTGAGTCAGAGGGACCACAACTGTTATCTCAGTTATCAATTTATTTTATTTGCAATATAACATGTTATTCTTTGTATTGCTAAACATAAACCCATTGAAATCTATGAAAAGATTTATACAAAGGAATGAAACAACAATATTAAATTCATAGTAAAAATAAAAATTTATAGTGAGACGCTTATAAGATTATTGTCAGGACTACCCTGTAAAGTAAAAAGTATATTTAAGGCCTAAAAAGGTCCTAAGGCAAAGCATATTGAAATCAGTCAGGCCTAAGGTATTTACTGTTCTCTACAAACTAACTCACAAATCCTGTTGATATAGATGAGCATCATAAATGCCTAGATAAATAGAGAGGCAGACAGACTGATTAATGACAGCCATGTGTATGAAACAAGTCTCTCCTCCTGCTGCTGCTGAAAGGAGGGTAAGTGCCTCTATAGGCACACCACTTTAATAACTGCAGATGTTCTCATTGTCCTGCTACTGCAGCATCAGTTTACACAGAGCTCAGGATTTCACCATGTTTCTAATGTTTCCTTTACAACCACCTGAACCAAAATCTTCTGTAGCTCATTTAATGGAAGTTTAGGTTCTGGAGAAGCTGATGACACTAGCCATACTCACCTAGGAAAACTGCGTACTATATCTTCAAAAACAGCTCTCACAAAATTGTTGCTATATTAGGCCAGTAAAAAATTATTTCTAAATCCTCGGATTGCCTTTAAAAAAAACACTTATTTGTATGGTTTCCTCCTTCTGCCAAACCAGGCATTCTGGACAGATCCTCTAAATCTATTTAAAGTAAAATTATACATGTCCTACTAGATTATACTCCTAAACTACTAATTACAAAGAGCAAATAGGAAAATAGTTTTTGTTCCTACAATGGTCCAAAATCAGAAGTGTGTTCTTGTAGCATTTGATGTAGGGGAGAATTATCTTTTCTATAATACAAATCCTGTGGCAGTTTTTTCCTAACTGTCAGAAAATAATTCAAACAATTAATGCTGAAAGCACCTTAGCCTATTAAACAAAATAACTGTAACTATGGCAAGTGCATTTGCCCCAGTCAGTAAGCTATACAAAACCAAATATATCAGCAAAATATTTACTATTATGTTTCTAGTAGTTAGGGTAATATAAATATAACACACTGACTTTACACACCATGTTATTTTAAGATTATAACTACTTACAACAACCATAGCAAAATATTAATGCAGTATTTTGCATTTTTATTTTTTTGTTTGTCGTTTTATATAAAAGGGTTTTTCTTGGCATTTTTTACTTAGCAGTGCAAGGAAACAAGGAAGGATGAAGGAGTGCTATTTACCTCATGGCATTATATCACTTTTCCTTTCCCTCCCGCTCCAACGTCAAGACACAAATGTCAAACTGAAATATATTTTCCTTCAATGGCATTTACCACCTTTAGAATCCACTAGCAGTATTATGCTTATAGCTTTGGAGTTACCTCCAGCTTTATCATAGTTGGGGTTGGTCCTGCTTTGAGCAAGAGGTTGGACTAGATGATCTTCTGAGGTTCCTTCCAACCCTATGATTCTATGACCGAGTTGCTAACAGGCAGCGAATGATGTTTTGTCCCCAAGAGTACCATTTTCTGTTTTAACTATTAAATGATTTATGAATATTTGTGTTTTTCTGACACTGCACTGACCAGTTTATGATAACATGGGTGTTTCCTCGTGTCAATGAAGTTTTACTTATAAATTTGCACACTGATACGTGGCAGCTTCTTTTCCCTGCTGAAATGCAGGAGTGCACATTTGAGTGTTATCCACAGGCAATCAAGCTACAGGCAATCAGCTAAGGATTGCTGTCACTGTGAACCTATTAAGTGCAATCCTGTGTGAATGAGTATGATATAATGTCACCCACACTCTCGGAGGCAGATGAGGGTTGAGACAAGGGGGAAAAGTGAAGGTAATTTCCCAGAAAAGTATTTTCAACTTCACAGTGAAAGCTTTTAGAGTAAACCAACTGTGGTAGACAAACCATAGACAATTAAAATGCAAGAATCTTCACTGTTCCAGAAACAGCAAAACTATCATGAGAATTTTACTTGGAGATTTTCAGGTGTGTAATATCAGCTAGAATATTTTACATTTAGGTGGAATAGCACAAGATATTTGATGGATGTGACTGCAAATAAGATTTTTCTCTCTGATTTTTGTCTGGTAAACTGGAGCTAATGTCTATGGGCTGGAAAGATAATGGATCATTATAATCCATTGATTACAATGGAGCTATGGATTGGATTAAAGAAGTATGGGTTGGATGAATGGAATATAAAATGGATAGAGAACTGGCTAGAGCATAAGGCTCAACGAGTAGTGATCAATGGCTCCATGTCTAGCTGGCAGCCGGTCACAAGTGGAGTGCCCCAGGGGTCGGTCCTGGGGCCGGTTTTGTTCAACATCTTCATTAATGATCTGGAGGATGGGGTAGATTGCATCCTCAGCAAGTTTGCAGATGACACTAAGCTCGGGGGAGTGGTAGATACCCTGGAAGGGAGGGTAAGGATACAGAAGGACCTAAACAAATTGGAGGATTGGGACAAAAGAAATCTGATGCGGTTGAACAAGGATGAGTGCAGAGTCCTGCACTTAGGACAGAAGAATCCCATGCACAGCTACAGACTGGGGACCGACGAGTTAGGCAGCAGTTCTGCAGAAAAAGATCTGGGGGTTACAGTGGATAAGAAGCTGGATATGAGTCAGCAGTGTGCCCTTGTTGCCAAGAAGGGTAATGGGATATTTGGCTGCATTAGTAAGAGCACTGCCAGCAGATCACAGGAAGTGATTACTCCCCTCTATTCTGCATTGGTGAGGCTCGCATTTGGGGTATTGTGTCCAGTTTTGGGCCCCCCACTACAAAAGGATGTGGACAAGTTGGAGAGAGTCCAGCAGAGGGCAACAAAAATGATAAGGGGGCTGGAGCACAAGACGTATGAGGAGAGGCTGAAAGAACTAGGCCTGTTTAGTCTGCAGAAGAGAAGAATGAGGGGGGGATTTGATAGCAGCCTTTAACTACCTGAAAGGGGGTTTCAGGGAGGATGGAGTTAGGCTGTTTTC
>ML675618.1:69205650-69426413 GCA_007922155.1 Mesoclemmys tuberculata | reverse complement strand
GAGGATGGAGTTAGGCTGTTTTCAGTGGTGGCAGATGACAGAACAAGGAGCAACGGTCTCAAGTTGCAGTGGGGAAGGTCTAGGTTGGACATTAGAAAAAAGTTTTTCACTAGGAGGGTGGTGAAGCACTGGAATGGGTTACCTAGGGAGGTGGTGGCATCTCCATCCTTAGAGGTTTTTAAGCTGATGCTTGACAAAACCCTCGCTGGGATGATTTAGCTAAGGTTATTCCTGCTTTGAGCAGGGGGTTGGACTAGATGATCTCCTGAGGTCCCTTCCAACTCTAATATTCTATGATTCCATATGCCAATTTACACAATCTGAGATCTAGTTCTAAAATTATATTTAGTATTTAGAACCACTTATTCCATTTATTTTTCCAAATAAACACTCAGAGAATTGTGAAAAATTGTTTATGAAGTTATTTAATTACTTCTAAATCTTTACTTAGAAATTAACATAAGTCAGTACAGAAATATGTTTAATTTCCTATATTATTGTTTTATTATAAAACTCCTTCTCATCAAATAATCACCTAAGTACAGTAGTGCACAGTGATTCTTTAAATTTACATATTTTAAATAGGTTGTGGTATGATCATAAAACAGTAAACTCTGAAGGCCTGGATTTATCCAAAGTCCAGATATGGTACATAACTCATTGTATAAATCCTAAGAAACTGGGAGTTTAGTGACTTGGAGGGATTTCACAGATGTCAAAGGAGCAGTGACTGCTAATCATGCAAGATGAAACATCATGATTAATAAAAATAATATACCATCTATGTCTATTTCCCAAGAAAGCATATTTTCTGAACTGAAACATTTCTTTTAGACTCAACTAAAATGTACAAACTTAAATTTTCATGGGACAGGAAATGGTAGGGAGGTGAATAAAAAGAGCTGTTTGCAATTTGCATATCATTGGCATCTGACCAGACCTCCTACTATCTGCCTGTAAATGTTGAATAAGACTGGGGAATTGATCCTTGTGGGATTCCACAAGTGAACTTTCTGAGGGCATAGGTACAGTTTTTCATCACTACCCTTTTGATACCTCCCTCCAGGAACAATTCAAAACACTTCCGAGCATCCCCATAGATTCCTGCCATCTCCCTAAGGCAAGATAATAGATTTTCATGACTGAGGAGGTCAAATCTGCAGAGAAGTCCAGGATCATGAGCCTGGATATCTGCCCTTCATTGTCAAACAAGAAGAGTTCATCCATATGTATCACTAATCCTGTTTCCATTCTATGACTTGGCCTGAATCCTGATTGTGCAGGTTTAAGATACGAGTTTGGGTTAGACAGGTCAGAAGATAGCTTTTGGCTAGCTTCTCTTATGAATTTACTAAGGAATTCAAATTTTCGTACTAGGTGATAAATAGAGAGCTCTGATGCACCATGGAAGGCTTTCTTAAGTTGGACATTGCATTTTTCAGGAATGAGGGAACTTCCCTTCATTAAAGGTGGCACTGGTTATCTCAGTCATAAACCAGCCAGTCAAAAGAGAAGAGGTCACTTTGTGTGTACTAATTTAAGATAATGAGCTGGTTGGTGTAGGATAAGTAATACATTAAAGAATTAAAGTTAGCTTATTTGTAAAGGTAATATATATGTATTGTAAATGGAGCCCCTAACTAGCAAGTAGAAGAAGGCCTTGAAAATGATAAGTGATAAGGGCAAAACAAATAAAGTAGGGAGGATGTCTGGTTCAAAGAATAACTAATGAAATAAGAGGAAGTTTCTAAAAAGAAGTCCTCAGACTGATAGGAGTGATTGCAGATGGTTTTAAATCGAACAAAGACAGCCTGTCCTAAAACGAGCCAACGCAGCCCTTTCCCACCCCACATATCAGTGTTATCTCCTGTGTGAACCTAGGATCAATGAAAAAGCTGTTGGTACTCAGAAAGGAGGGGATGAGATAAGGAGGAAAGGCCTTGGGAAGAAAGGAGTTTGTAAATCTTATCTGGATTAAGAGTGGAAATAAGGGTGAACTGTCTCAGATTGTTTTTTAACTGTAATTGTAACTGTAATTGTAACTATAATTTTAACTGTAATTTAACAGTAATTGGGGATGACATCACTTGTTCATTAAAGAGTATGTTAACGTCAGCTTCTAAAGGTTTCATTACTAATACCTGCCTGACAACACTGGAGCCAACCAATATGTGTCTGGGTTTAGCCCATTTGTAAGTATCTTGATGAAATGCTTATAAATGTTTTGTTACTGTTTGGAAGTAGTAAATTGCTTATTATTTAGGGTTTTTACAGCAACTACATAAAGTACCATTTGGCCTTTGAATTTAATAAAGGAATTTATGGTTAAATTGGTGTTTGGTGATTTCCCATTTTATTAATTTCAAATATTATTAATAATTCCAACATTTTTGTGACCCAAATGGGACCCCAGACATTAATTTTAGATGCTCTGAACCCCCAGAGTGAAAGAGTTGTGGCCAGCATAGAACTCTCTCCTAAAGAGAAATTCAGTAACATAAGGGGAATAAAGGGAAGTACTGTGGCTACCTATGTAAAAGAATGCTTGGCAAAGCATGGCAGAGGTTCACTGAATTCCATACATAAATTCCTGGCAGAGCACAACAAAGGTCTGTTGAATGCCACTGAAATTTAAAAAACAAAAGATACATGGGCGACCATGGAGACAAGTATCAATACTGTCTCCTTAAACAATCCCAACGTAAAGAAAGCCCAGACTAAGACAGCTGTGTTACAGGGATTGTACTTGATGGCTCAGTGGCAAAGTGCACCACCTTGAAGAATGAGTGCAAAGAGCACAAAAATAAGCTCAGTGCCACTGAGAGAAATTGGCTGATGAATGTGTCCCTTTGAGAGATAAATAAGTCATTTAAGAAAAGAGAGTGAGGAGTTAAAAGCAGCTTTTGCACAAATTAACACTACAGAGTTTGGAGGGAATTAAACATATGGGGGTTCTGGAAATGTTAAAGAATGGAAGTATTATAAGAAGAGAATTCTTGTTTGATAATAAAACCCAGTTATGGCAGTACAATTCGCTATAGTCATGCCACGTGGAACCCTGATAGTCAAACAAATTGTACAAGGGAATCAGGTAGTGGCTACTACCCCTGCTATGTTTTTGCCCCCAGGAGCCTTTCCTGAAGGAATGGTCTATAAATAATAATCAATGTAAATGACTGCTGCAGGATGAGAGACAATCAGATTTGAATTATTTGACTATGGGTGATTTAGTCAAAAATCACTAAAAGGAAATAAGGGGTTTCCATTGGAAACTTGACTGCCTCTGAATGTACAAGAAGGGAATGTAATCTGGGTACAGTTATGTAAAATTAATTAGAGCAACTCTATAAGTATCGTATTGTATAAATATCGTCTTTGGATTTAATGAAGGAATTTAAGGTTAAATTTGGGTTTGGTTTCCCATATTAATATTAATAATTTCAAATATTATTAATTCATAATAAAATAGTTGGTGTCTGAGGAACTGAGACTGTTAAGTTCTGCAGGAGAAGTAACCTGCTTCAGTGGCTCAAAAGACTGGAATCCCCTCTAATGTGCCCCAAATCCACCAGCCTGACCGTACTCCTCAGTTCCTTCCAGACCTGACCAAAGGAGAAGGTTTTCTCAGTGCCTGATGGAAGCTAGTGTAGTGTGATCTATAAGGGGATATTTAATTTTGTCTACCATGCAATGGTCTTGTGGGGAACCCTGAAGTAAGTGAAGTGATCCATGCGTGGTCACCAGGTCAGTGTGTTCCAATGTATCCCACCACCCAAAGGCTGGGTATCACCCTTTAATAAGGGTAACACTAATACCCACCATACCTTATACATATTCAGTGGTAGTTTCAGCCTCCTTTCCTTATACATACTTCCTCCATAATATTGGGGTCCCTAACTTCAGTAGGTCAATTAGCCATTTACGATATATTTATTAGAATTTATGTCAATTCGACACCATGGTAGGCCTATGATTAGTAAACTTTCCCTAGAATTCCAAAAGCATATTCTTGTAGTTCCAGACTTAGCCTTTTTCCCAGGACATAACACTTTTGTTTACTGTCATACTTATCTTGTGATTTAGGGTCTTTTTTATCAGTTAGTTCCTTATTCCTAGACACTCATGTTAAGTTAGATCTTGGATATGTCAACCTAATTGTCATAAAGGCCTGAGGCCTATAGATCCTTGCTTAATAGCTTTATAATACCAGTGCCTTACCTATATATAGCTTTTATACATATGGCTAGCTACATTAGGAAGCAAAATAAGATATAGAAAACGTAAATGTTTAAACCCTGATTCAGAAAAGCACTTAAGCATGCTTAAGTCCATCCCTATTCAGTTAGCACTTAAGCACATACTAAAGCACGTTTTGCTAAAGGCATGTGTGTATATAATAAAAATGTGTTGAATTGGGGCCTAAATGCATAAGCATTTCAGTATCTCAATTCTAAGCCAGTTCTCTAACCCACAAGCCAAGCAAAGTTTCTCCTTGACTTAGGTCTGGCTGGATCTAGGGAGGAAGGCAAGGCTGGCTGAAGAGTTGGATTTAGTAAAGGAAGCTGGATCACTGTGGAGACCTAGTTCATGCAAATCCCTGCCTCCCCCATGCTCTATAGAATATCCTCTCTTTGCACATACCCCAGAAACAACTCCTTTTGAGGTATGATAACAAAGATATTCAATCAGTGGACATCAATTATATTAGAATTTAAGTGCCACCATAAGAAGCATATCAGAAAACATTAATGGTATGTCTACTCAGGGATAAAAATCCTGTGGCTGGCCCAACGTCAGGTGACTCTGGCTTGCAGGGCTTGGATTCCAGGGCTGAAAAAGTGCTGTGTAGACATTCAGGCTCAGGCTGGAGCCCAAGCTCTGGGAACCTGCAAAGAAGGAGGGTTCCAGGACATGGGCTGTAGCCCCAGGTCAGCTGCACCTGTGCCAGGGGTCTTTTATCCCTGTCCAAATGTATCCTAAGAGTGCTAGAGAAGGATTGGGGAATCACAGCCATTGGAATGCTCTTTATCTAATTTAATATTTTCTAGAGTACATATTGTTAGGGGACTGTAAAGAAGGCAAGAGTTTTTGTGTAGCTATGAAGAAGCCCTGATTTTGTTCACTCTTCAGTTAAGAGTAAGGCATTACAATGTTTGTGTGTAGTCATTGTTGAGATCAAACTCTTATTTTTTATGGATGGGTAAGGTTGTCTCCATTTTTGCTTCAGTGATTACAGTTAAAATTGTGTGTTGCACAGACATTTTCAATCTCTACATGGATTTCAGTGAATGGTATATGAAAGTTTAGTGTCAGAAATGTATACTTAACATTAGTTGGTAATTTCCACAATTTTTAATGGTAGTTGTGGTTTAGTGATACGTTGAATTGCATGCTGGGGTAGAATCATTGAATTTAGCAACTTTAAGTGCAATTTAGTAACATTTTTATGAATACAATATTTCTGCTGTTATATATTAAGTCAAACATTTACTGTGTATATTGCTTCAGTTGGACTGAAAATTTTCAGTCATGTTTGTGTATTTCATTTACTTTTTCAATCAGTTTAATTGAAATGTTTTAACCTTCTAAATTGTCACAAATCATGGCTTTACTTTATTGCTCTGCAATTTTCTTGTTAATTCATGACATTGCCTAATGATTAATCATTTTACCACTGAAGCAATAATATATAATCTTTAGAAATGAATGTCGTTTGAAAGCAGTAAAAATTATTAATAGTAGGAAAAGCACAAATGTGGTTAATGTATAATTGAATGTAAATGTCATATATTTGACACCTGCATTGTTTTTACCTATGAGCGTATGGATAAAACTTATTTTAATACAGACTGACTCATATAAATTTTAGAATCAGAAAGCAGTTTCAATTATTAAAAGATCTAGGATAAAAATACAGTGCCTGCTGAATGTCTGCTTGGCCATGCAGGCAATGACAAATCAATTTCTAGTATGCTTCATGACAGGTGACAGTAGCTATGCAATACTTAAGCTGAAGAAGTTTAATTAAACCTTGGCATTTTAACAGAATACAAGAAAATTAACTATCCTATTTTGTTTCCCTGTAGTGTAAACAGAGTGGATGACAGGCATCTGTGAGGTACATACTTTATTCTACTATTGAAGAAAGACTTTCAGAGATAGTTATGAGGACTTTAGCTCACATGTACAATAAAGTAATATTCCAAAGACATCCATTATGTACCTCTCATGTTACATAGTGTGATTATTTTCTTATACGTATACATCATGTAGTTAAACTCAATGCATGACACACTAGCTATAGGCATGAAATTAGGAAGAAATGCATGTATTCTGTTTGGCTGATAGATGAACTGACACCTACTAACATAAAACTGAAGAAAAAAGGCAGCACAATAAATTTCACATACTAGAGAAACAGGGTGTCAGCAAGGACATATAATTTTTGCATGTTTTAATTAAATGCTGAAGGAAATATTTTATTTAATGATTTTAAATAGGCAGATAGCACAAGTGCCAGTAGAGGAAGTAATAAACCTCTCAGCATTGCAAATAAAGTTGAATGTAATAAAAAATCTGTTAATAAACTGCATTTTATGTTTAAATTGATGTTAATAAAACAAATAATTTAGAAACAAGCCAGTGTTCCATAATGCCAGCTGAATGATATGGGACACTATGCTGCTTCAGAACTACACAGAATGGCAAAGAGACTTTTAAAATTTATCCCAAGTGAAAATAAACAAAATTGTTATGACTGACCTGGAAAGTGTTCAAGCAGAGCAACCTGTTTGAATCTAACTGATATGTCCCACCAGTGGTAAACATATTTTCATCATGAAAGTTGGTCCTTGACAAAATGACTGTAAAGAAAGTTAAATATTATTCAGGTGGCAACAGACCATTTCATGATTAGTATGATAAATCAGGTGAAAATTAATTCTGTAAACAAGGAAAGGAAAAATGATTAGTGAAAGTGAAAAATAGTTGAAAGAAGAATGAGTGGAGGAAATAGCAATGGATATGATGAAAGATGACGCAAACTAAGAAGTATATCATCCTCTGTAGTGTAAATAAGTACACAAAGGGACCAAGAAATATGCATCAGTACAGTAGTGTAAAAAGTATTCCAGCACCCCTTCAGTTCTAGATATTTGTCATCTGCACTGTTCCATAAGTATTTCAAGGATGTAAACACAAAAGCATCTGGAAATGTGAAAGATAGACTACTGAATACTTACCAGTTCTTTCAGAGCATGAGGCACAGAATGTGCCTTAAGAAATTTAAGTGTGGCATTTTTAATTACCTGTAGTTTTACTATTATGCCTTTCACTAAAATTGTCTGTATCAAAAATGGATGTATATATTTTTTTATTTAAACACCAACTATAACCAATGGTACATGTTGCTCCAATCCAGTTAGACATTATTAAGACAACTTCTGCCAGTTAGAGAAGGATCATTTCCCTAGGGGTTATGGGTGGGTGGGTAGGGCTAACTTAACTGGTTAAAATAAGATAATGTGGTAACCTGCACCTATATATGCCAGGGTAAAAGTTACAGTTAGGTTGGGGTGAGCTAAAATGTGTTAGCTAACCACCATCTAATCTCAACTTCTTTTCCAAATCTAGAAAAAGCATTTGGGAACATTTGTATGGTGTGTTGTAGCTATGTCAGTACCTGGATATTAGAGAGACAAGGTGGGTGAGGTATTGTTATTGGGCCAATTTCTGTTGATGAGAGAGACAAGCTTTCAATCTACATGGAGCTTTTCCTCAGGTTTGGGAAAGTAACATTTGACAAGGTACTTGATACTTCTTGAGCTGTCTGGATGATGTTAATTAGGACTTCTGTTTCCTCTGTGGAGCTCCAGAAAACCTTTGTCTCATTTCTTAATAAAAGTTAAGAGCTGCTCAGAAAATTCAAGTGGGATCTTTGGGATTCTTCAGTACAGAACTATGTATCATTATTTTGTGCAGATTTGTATCTGCTCCTATTTTGTTAAGGATTTTCTCATTCATCAGAAAGATGGAATCAAGTTTTGGCATGAAGAAAGGAAATTAAAGAGAAATCAAGGAAAGGCTGTTTCCAAAACAGACTGTCTGGAGACTTAGAATATCATGAAGATGACTTTTCCAGTGATTTGACAATATTCTAATGTTAGCAACTAGTAAAAGTTCACTTCTTTTAAAAATTTTATTTTAACAAAGCATTCTAATCTGGATATGGCTGGTTGATATTTTGCCATAGCTTTTAAGGACTGAATCACTTGTACAGTAATTAAATTTCTAATTAATATGTTAATGCTTCATGACTAAATAAAGATCCATCAAGTGTGAATTTCTAGACACTAACTGTTGTCAAACATTTTTTAAAACTAAATAACTCCATTATAGTGTAACTTAGGCACATCAGTTCTATTCAATATCTTCATCAATGATTTAGATAACGGCAAAGATAGTACACTTATAAAGTTTGTGGATGATACCAAGCTGGGAGGGGTTGCAAGAGCTTTGGAGGATAGGATTAAATTTAAAAAAGATCTGATAAACTGGAGAAATGCTCTGAAGTAAATAGGATGAAATTCAATAAGATCAAAGGAAAAGTGCTCCACTTAGGAAGGAAAAATCTCTTGCACACATATAAAATGCCTAGGAAGGAGTACTGTGAAAAGGGATCTGGGGGTCATAATGGATTACAAGCTAAATATGAGTCAACAGTGTAACAGTGTTGCAAAAAAAGATATCATTCTGGGATATATTAGAAGGAGTATTGTAAGCAAGACAGGAGAAGTAATTCTTCTGCTCTAATCCACTTTGATAAGGTCTCAACTGGAGTATTGTGTTCACTTTTGGGCACCACATTTCAGGACAAACTGGATAAAGTCCAGAGAAGAGCAACAAAAATGATTAAAAGTCTAGAAAACATGACCTATCAGTGAAGATTGAAAAAAACGGATTTGTTCAGTTTGAGGAGAAGACCAAGAGGAGCTATAACAGTTTTCAAATACATAAAAGGTTGTTACAAAGAGGAGGGAGAAAAATTGTCCCCCTTAACTTCTGAGGATAGGACAAAAAGCAATGGGCTTAAATTGCAACAACGGCGGTTTAGGTTTATATTAGGAAAAACTTCCTAATTGTGAGAATAGTTAAGCACTAGAATAAATTGCCTAGGGTGGTTATGGAATCTCTGTCATTGGAGATTTTTAAGAGGTTAGACAAACACCTGTCAGGGATGGGCTAGACAATACGAAGTCCTGTCTTGAGTGCAGAGGACTGGATTAGAAGACCTCTCAAGGTCCCTTCCAGTCCTATGATTCTATGAGTATTTGCACATGTGTACTAAAGCCTGTCCTGTAGAGATGTACTTGGCTAATATGATGACATGAACAAATCTGCGATAACAGATTTTCAAATGACCTAAATAACTTTGGAAGCAGACACCTACTGAAGGCTCATGAGCACTAGCCTCTGTCACCATGCCTTAGTGGGTCACAACTGAGAATGCCAAATTCAGAACAAACTGCTGTGAAATAGGGCAGACTGACCCCAAACTGGTGATTACACTATCATTAGATCATACCAAACCAGTAACAAACATAAATTTGTGTCTCACCGTACCCGTTAACAAGAACAAAAATGTAGTTTCCTTTGGCATTTCAGCCCTTGTTTCATCACCCAGAGACTAGACTTTAAGGGTGAATGATTATTGAAAACCAATTTAATCACATATGGGATTCTTCTAATGCCATGAGATTAGCCACATAGCCAGGTCAATATATAACTCCAACCTTACTCAATAATCATGCTAATTCCAATCCTTTAGTAACTATATCTAAAGGTTAGTGTTAGTAGTGGTTAATAGATCATATACTTACAAAGAATTGCAAAGTCCTTATATTGGGTTTGTAGCAGTGATGGTATAGACTTCTGGTATGTAAAGTATCTTTGGTAACTTTCAAAAGATTGGAAGGTCCTCAGTCCAAGATGCTTCTTTTAGTTGTAAATCCACAGTCCAGAGAGTCAGGACAGGAGAGAAGCAAAAAAGAGATGTTTCAGGGGTCTATTATACCTTTTGCTATGTGCCTGGAAATTTGCTGTCTTCAACTAAGCTCACAGTCCAGGTACATGGAAAGTTATGGTTCAAATTGGAGTCCAGGGTCACGTGAGCATATCAAATGCCCTTATATGTTTTGATGACTCACAGGAGCAGCCATTGCCCATATTTTTTCTAAAGAGTCCACAGGAAAGCCTTGCTGGGCAGGATTAATTTCTTAGATGGCCCATTGTTAGAGTAAAGTGTCCTTAATGGCCATAAACACATCAGATTTACATTAGAACCAGAAAGCTATCTAGTGGGGGTCACCCTGGAAAAAACAAATTTGGGGTCAAACATATAGCTAATATTCATAATTTTAAATACAAAGATGATACATGCATATAAACAGGATAATCATATTTGATAGATTGTAACTTTTCTATTGACACCTTACATAACATACTTTCATACTTACATAACATACTTTCCTGGTACGGCTCTCAGGGAGCTAAATGAGCTCAATATTACTGAAGTATCATGGACACCCTGTAACATTTGGTGCGTCCCCCCAGGGGGTTCTGCACCCCAGGTTGGGAACTGTTAATATAAATGGTCATATGTAGTCATACATCATCACACATATTCGATCATACAGAATCACAGGTGCTTAAGTCATCTAAGTGCTTTAAAAATTTTTACCCAATAACAGTAATGCAACAACATGTAATTGCAATTATAGCCATAGGAGTTATCATGCTACCACTATTGTTGAAATGTAATATTTGTTTATTTCCTGGAAATATATAATAAACTCATGACTCCCACACAGACATATTCATCAGCTATCAAGTACAAAAAATAGTAAAATTCTCAAAAAATAGCTACCTCTTTGCACCGCTCTACTGGTCTAGGTCATCTGGCAGCTGAGTTTCAGAAACCTGGATTTGCCTGCAGTAGGTTGCTCATTACCAACTACAGAGATAATGCAGAGGCCGCCCCTGCAAGCTTTGTTGGAAATTTGATGGGTCTAGAGGTTACAGTACTATGGAGAGTGACTAGTCTAAACTATGCATTCAGTGAGGTGCTGCAAAAAAATTAACTAAATAAAAATAACCAAGTGGTCCTTGCTTAAAATAAATAAAAAAATTCTGTCTCAGCTAGCAATATATGTGACTAGGTATCAATGCCATACTCTTTCCTTCCCTTCAAAAAAAAGGTCATCCATGCCATAGTCTTCCCCAGCATCACCACACAAACAAACAATCCATTGATTCCAGCCTTTTCTGTTGTCCATAATTGATAAATTCTGAATAATTGCTGTTATGTGCTGGCAGCAGCCTTAATGGGGATACAGGTCATTACAATGGTGGAATAATCAGTAGCTGCTTTAGTCCTAACCAGGCAAAGGGCTGAGGCATGAAAATGTTAATAAGCAGAACCCACCTTAGCAATTTTTAGGTGGTCCTGTGAAACAATTACCATCTACATACCCACATAACCAATTGCTGATCCCCAAATCACATTATTACTCACATGGCCAGCCTAATGATTTTAGGGGAGAGATTCTTTGATATACAGACCATGTCTGACTGACTCATTATACACAGACAGGGTGGGTAAGGTAATACGTTTTATTGGATCAATGTCTGTTAGTAAAAGAGAAAAGCTCCTCACCCATCTTGTCTCTAATATCCTGGGACCAACACAGCTCCAACAACACTGCAAACATCATTTTACATAAAAAGTTGGTGTTTTGGAAAGGATCTTTAGGTCTTCCCTGGGTTCCTGCCACGGAAGTGGACCCCAGTTACTTGTTCCTTTCCAACTTCACCATTGGTTTATGTTTTCAAGCTTTTGTTGCAAGGAAAAGTGCTAGATATTTATATACAAACAAAAGACTAAGATACTTCATGGGAGGAGAGGCCAGCCATGTGTAAGCCTTCTGACAAATGAAGTCAGCAGTAACAAGGCTAGTTTCAATATTGAGGTGTTCCTCTTAGCAGCACAAAACAGAACTGGCTCTAGTCCCCATCCAGTAATCTGCAAAAACTTACCACCACCCCGGGTGCCTCTCAAAGGCAATATTTCCCCTCTAGCAAGCACTGAGTCAATGTATACCAAAGGCAAGTTTTATTATAGGGAAAGGGAACACAAAGTTAATTTGGGAAAACATCACAACCACAATGGGAAACACAAACAAACACCCTAAAGTACATTGGACAGTGTCCTTTGTCTCAGCTTTCCATATTGTGGAGTGAAAGTCTGATGAACAAATGTCCCTCTAATATGTCACTCCCCTTTCCCTCTGTTGCACTCTGGACAAAGTTAGTTGCCCTTGGTTAGTGAAGACCCTGAGTTCAGAGGCACATTCACATGGGTTCGCCTCCGACCCCTGAAGGCGTAGGGGTCATTGAGCAATGCTTCTGCTTCTGCCATTGCCTATGCAGCTGGCTCTGTACTGCAGCTATCTCTGCTAGCACTTGCCACCATCATCACTGCTACTGCTTGCCACTCATTACCACTTCTGCGATGCCGCATTCTGAGGTTCCATCCTTAGCCCAGCTCTCAATGATTTCACTGGGTAGAGAGGGACCTCTCTGCTGATGCCTCATCAGCTTTTGTACCAGATGACTGGAGGGTAGCTAATGTGCCACCAATTTTTAAAAAGGTTACAGAGGCGATCCTGGCAATTACAGCTTGGTAAGTCTAACTTCAGTACCAGGCAAAATGGTTGAAACTATAGTAAAGAACAGAATTATCAGACACATCGATTAACACGATTTGTTGGGGAAGAGTCAACATGTTTTTTGTAAAAGGAAATCAGTAATCTCCATATTTGACTTGGTTGTCTGGATGGAAGCCAGAGGGCTGGAGGCTTTAAGGGAATTTTGTTTTTGTCTTCTGGATAAACAGTAAGGTAATTAGAAGCTGTTTGTTGCTTGCTTGGTGAATCCAATTTTTAGAAATAGCCACCAGTATAGGGGGTCTGCCTCCCCCATTCTTCACAGTGTTACCCTAATTAAGCAATCTCAGTATACTGCCGCTGAAGGCCAATATCACACCATCTAAATTAATACAACAGTTCCTCTGCCCTTCTTTGCCTCCTTCAACATCCTTTTTCCCCCAAGTTCTTTCAGAAATATATATCTATCATATGCCATCCTTACTCTTCCTCCATTATCTCTCAGTCCCCTTGAGTTTCTTTCAAGGTTCCCTTTCTATTTTCTGCTTCTCCCACATATTGCTCAACACCCCACACTGTTTCTCCAAATCTCCATTGTCTCTGCCTCTCTTGCTCCTTTTGTGTCCACCATAATCTCGACTCTCCAGTTCCTCTTCTCATATTCAGGCGTTTTTGCTCCCCCAACATCACAAGTACCTGTCCTCTTTCCCAAAATCCTGTTCCCTTCCCAAACTGGACCCCAGACCTGAAAATGCCCCCTCTTTCCCAAATACTTCCAGTGGCAGAGCCACATTTTGTTACCAGGGTAAGGGGATGGTGTGACGTTCTCCTCTGCAATCTGGACCGATGTACTGCTGTGCCACCCCAATCCCTCATTCTTGGAGCCTGTCTTGAACTTGCTTTGCTCTGCGAACCCCCACTCCTGGATCAGCTGATGCACAGTCTCCTGTAAGCAAGCTGATCCTAACAGTGAGTGAGTGCCTCCAGCCAGCCACTAATGGCATTATGCTATGGAATGATGCCAGCAAACACCCCCAATGCCTGATGCAACCCTAGGAACTTCCATTTGACAACGTTCAGTGCTGTCCACTGAACACTGCAAGCTCATGAACAGTTCATCAATTTCTGAAATAAATTTATATACATCTGCCTTGTCATTTCAAATGGAATCTCCATACACTTTAAACCGCATGCACTGTTTTAGGTAAAACAAACAAACAAATTTATTAAGTACAGAAAAATTTTAAGTAGGGATTTTAAGTCAGAGGAAAGCAGGTCAGATTTGATCAAAAGTAAATAAAAGGGAAATTGCATTCTGAACTAAGTTTAACACTTTCAGCAACCTTATAGTCTTAGATGATTCTCACCACAGGTGGCTCGTCAGCCTCCAACCAGGCTCTCCCCCTGTGATAAATGCTTCAGTTGCTTGATGTTGTTTATAAATGGAATGGAAAATAGAGCTCACAGCCACAATGTCTCCCTTTTCACCAGCTCCTTCGTCCCCCTCCTTCAGGTTCAGATGACAAATAATATCTGTGCATGGTTTTCTCCACATCCTGAGACACTATGGTTCTTTGTGGATTTGCTTGTTGACGTCTGGGGCTGGTCCTTTGTACTTGTAATGCTGAGTTGGATTGTTCTATTCAAGCCCTTGGTGAGGTGTGAATAGCCCTTCAGTTCTGTAGTTTTGCTAGATCTACCTCAAACTATGAGACACATATATGGGAAGATTACGTAGTGAAGCTTCATAACCATACACATGACATTGCTACAGACATATTACTATAACAATAATATTGAGCATGCCATGAGCATTCCAAAAACATCTTATGTGACATACTTTGCATTAAACAATACACAACTACACAATAAAGGTGAACACGAATGATATGAACATGAAAACCCTGGCTGGGATGATTTAGTTGGGGTTGGTCCTGCTTTGAGCAGGGGGTTGGACTAGATGGCCTCCTGAGGTCCCTTCTAACCGTAATCCATGATTCTATGATACACAATCACACCATAACGGTGCACATGGGGGTGCAGTGTGTCACAGATGGGTCATTGGTGATGCCATACTGGCTTTATTTTTCATTTTTTAAAACCATTCTCACTCCTTAGAAGACTATTCTGGTTTGCCGGTACATAAATTAATTGAACTTTTGGTCTCATTTCCCTCACCAGCAAGAGCTGCATAGCTAATATCTAGTTTTGCTTTCACAGCTGAGAGGGCCTAATCCTGTAAATCTCACAGAACTAGCAAACATGTAACTAGCTATTTACAAGTAAACTTGAACAGACCAGCACACACAGTTAAAGTTTTAAACATAGTATAATCCAATAGACTCAGTAGGGGATGTAGCCTTCTTCTTCAATGGGTGTACTCCTCCTCCACCTCCGCTGCCACTTCCTTCTCACCCCACCAAGGGGACACTCACCATGTGCAGCAGTACACTCCATCCTGGCACCACAGCCCTAATCCTGGTCCAGTACAGAGGGGAGACCCTAGAGGGGCTGGAGAAAAAGATCATCTTGTACTCGTCCTGCACTGGCAACTCCTGTCCCACAGAGATGGGCCCAGCTCCCCACTCTGGGCGTTGGGACCTGGCTCACAGGGTCATAATGCCATTCAGGTTTGGCTGGCTGTCCCTCTGTCAGCTGAGCCACATGTCAGTGATTGGGGTTGCAACATGGCACCCAGAGTCACAATGTCATGTGACCCCATGCATGCACCACCTTACAGTGCCCAAAGAAAGGAGCTGCTGCTGCCAGGTGAGTGCAGGGTGGGTTTGCACCCCAGCCCAGAAAAGTCCTGTTGTTTACCTTGTTTAAAAGGTGGGGGAGGGGAGTGCTTTGCCACTGCATACATCAATGTAGCTACATGCGGATGCGCTGCATGGGTGTAAAAGTGCCTTGCCCCAGTGCACCAACCGGGCGCCGGCGCACCAATGCAAAACACCCCAGTGTAGGTAGCCAAGGCCTCATGGCTATCTAAGGGGGGACTGGGCGACTCCTAGAGTCGCGAGGCTGCTCTGCATTCTTCCCCCAAGCCGCCTGCACAAGCGGGTGGTGGGTGCCAAGGCGGCAGGAGAGTCCAGAGAGCTGCATAAGCACGAGGCTCCCTCCGACCTGCCCCAGGCGGGGGGGACCAAGGCGCAGCGGCTGCAAGCTGGAGAGAGGGGAGACCCTCGCCCCCACAGAATCACACCAGTGCTGAAGCACCGCCGCAGGGGAGCCGCCCGGACACCTTGCAGCGCAGGCCCAGGGGAGCGGGGTCCGCGCCCGCCGCCCGGGGAGGAGCAGGCTGCGGCGCGCGCCGGGGGGTGGCTCCAGCGAGGAGGGGAGGGAGCGGGAAGCGGCGGCACGTGCCGGCCGGCCGCGCGGCGCGCGCTGTGTGGCGATGGGGCGGGCGGCGGTTGGAGCAAGGTGGCCGGTGGCGGTTTGTCCCAGGGCGGCGGCGGCGGCGGCGGCGGCGGGAGGGGAGGGTCGCGTCCTTTCTCCCCGGGTCCCCCGAGTGGCGCCCGCGCTCCGCGCTGTGCCTGCGGGGCAGCCGCCGGGTTCGGACGGAGGCCGGATGACGGTTTGTCTCCAGGGCGGGTTCGGCAGCCCCCGGGGCAGGAAGGAGCCGCCAGGACCCTGACCCTCCCCGCCCCCCGGAGCCGAGCCGGAGCAGCAGGTAAATCCTCATCCCCCCCAGCCCATGCACCCTCCCACGCAGCCCCTGCCTCGCCCCCTCGCGTCGGCCGCCCTCTGCCTGGCCCCATCCCATCAGCCCGCCGCCCCCACTCATTGTACGTGGCCACCTGCCTCAGTCCCCCTCCGCCTCGCCCCTACAACCTTCTTCTCAGCCCCTACGGCCACCCTCTCCGCCCCCCAGTCCCCTGCCTCCTTCCAGCCCATAAGCCACCCCCCATCCCATGCAGCCTCCTACCTCCCCCCATTGTATGCACCCCCCTCCTCCATCCTGCCTCACTCCCGTCCTACATGGCTGTCCACTCGACACCACAGCTCCGTGCCTAGCCTTCATCCCATGTGTCCACCCCCCTAATTTCGTGCAGGTCCCTACCCTACCCCCATCCCATATGGCCCTTGGCCACCCTAGCCCATGCTGCCCTGTAAAACCCAGTGCCTACAGTATTGGGACGGTGGCAGTGGGAGGAAAGTAATTCGTATAGCGATTGTTTGAATAAAGTGTATGATATTTGTGCTGGTTGAGAAGGGGAGGAGGGTTGGGTTAATGGTATTTGTAGAGGATTTTATAAATCCTACACGCTTTGGGGTCTTTCCCAGAAGTGGAACTTAATCAGTTCCCTTGAACTGGTGTCTCCAAGGCAGTCCGCTAGAAAGTGAACCTGTAGCTGTTATGTGAGTTGCCGTGATGGTGTTGCTGAAAGCGTATGATTATTTACTCTGCCCGTTCCAAGTTGAGTGTCATGTAAATAGTGTTTCTGAGGATAAAATTAAACAGAAAGTTCCATGCTCATGTGATTGCTGCACAAAAGAGCAAACTAGTGAAAAAAGTTCAGGATGGTGGGATTCACAAGTGTTTGCTATGGGGCGGGGCCATACAGCATTTTCTGCTAGGACATAAATAATTGCAGTATTTGAGTGGCTTATACTGTGATTTTAGTTCTTTGGAAGGGGGATATTGTAGTCAACAGTTAATTTCATCTAGTTTAACTTGTTTCAGTGTGTTAAATATTTTAAACATTTCTGTCATTTGTTTATGGACAATTTATTTATGCAGATATATAGTTTTAGCATTTTTACAAATACATTTTAATTCTGTATTGATATTTGCATAACTCATTGTATATCAACTTAGATTTCTAAAATAAATAAAATGAAAATAAAAGGAAACAGAGAATCTCCTTAAAGAAATGTCCTTCATCAGTATGTATGTGTATGAGATTTCAGCATATTTGTTATTCTATATAATACAATAGTTAATATGCCACAATAATGTTTTTCTTTAAATGTTTATTTTCCTGTACACCCTTAACAAACACTTTTATATTATTCAAAGTAACATTTCAAAAAGCAATGTTTCTAGTAACATTTCAGATTAAAACTGAAGGAATTTAATCTCATTTATTTTTCACTGTGGTATTTTGTTTTCATTGCTTTCAGCTAGGCCTGTGAAAATAAACCAGCCCATTTCACATTTATTTATGTAGGTTTGTTTATTTTGTTTTATTAAATAAATATAACTAATAAAAAGGGGTTCCTAAGGCTTTAAGCACCTGTGCCATAAATTACAAAATCAAAATTGAACCTCCTGCCAGCAACTAAACTCCTCGTCTACCACAAATCTGATTGCCCTCAAAGTCCACCTCTGTAGCAGCCCGGATGAATAGCTATACCTCTCAACGTATCCTGAAGGTCAGTAGACTTGTGCTGTTTTGTCCCTTCACAGAGAATATCTGATGGCAGCCCTATTTTTTCTAAATCAAGAGGGACTCAGCTTGAGCTGCTCCATTGACTGCAAGTGTAGTTTCACTTTCAAATTCTCAAGCTCCAACAATATTGCACTGTTTGGTGCACACACAAAGGGATTTTAAAAAAATGGAATTAAAGTTCTATTAATGTCGATTTTTTTAAATGGTTTGGGGGGTTTTTTTAAACAAAAATGTATTTTTGAGCCAAATTTAGTGTGTCTCTGTAAAGAAAAAGGACACTGTTGAAGTAAAAATCACACTGTTGTTACAAATAATACCAATAATTACTATAACGGAAAGAAATGAGCAAAAACAGGACTTGTCAATTTTTTTGATTGGAAAGTCTTTATTAATTAATGAGCAGTTATTCATCCAAGTGGCCCTATCAGAGTCAATGACCCTATGTGTTTTTGACAGTATGTTCCATTTTCATTTTAGTCAGTTTCCCTTATTTATTTGGATCTTTCACATAGCATGAGAAGAGAGAGAGAGAGAATTAAAAAATACAGAGTTGGAGCAGGGGGATATGCATAGAACCCAAAATTGATTCCAATTTTGTTTTTTAAAAAATTTACTAGATTTCAAGTTGACAAGTTTCTTAAGTTTCATGCAAGTGGTGGAACCTAGTAAATAGATACAGCATTAAGCATACAATTTTCCGGTGTAAAATATGTTGTCCTTTCACAGTTCTTACTACTTTAAGTGGGAAAAAATGATTAGAGACTTGGTGGTTCTCTCGACAACATGATACACGAATCCTGGGTTTCATGGAAGAAATACTAGTGCATTAGATGATGGAGCCTTCCATACAGGTAATAAGACTGTCTTTAAGATGGTTTTACAGAAATGAATATATTGTAATGCTTGTAAAGTAAAATGTCTATGAGGATATAACTAAGTAATAAGAGATTAGCGGATGTAGTGATATGAAGAGTGATGATTTAAGAGGGTTGCGGTTTTCAAATTTAGGTGCCTAAATGCTGATTTTTAGTGCTCAGTCCTGCAAACAAACGTGAGTAACTTTACTGCTGTCTGTTACAATTGACCTAAATGAAAATACATTCTTAAGCAAAGTTATGTGTGTAAATATATGAAGGACTGGACACTTAGATACCTAAACAAGCACTTAGGACCAAATCCTGATTCTATTAAAGTAAATGGCAGAACTTCCTTTGATTTCAGGGGGTTTGGGATTTGATCCATGGAGGCTAAATAGGTGCCCTAAATTAGGCTTAAAAATCCATGTTTAGGCCGAAATTTAAAATTAGACCTTTTATTGTAAGGCTCAAAGCCAGAGGCAGTGATATTTTGTATTTTTACCCCATGCTAGATTTTGTTGTTATAAACCAGCATTTTTAAAAAACAACTTGTTCTTCAGGGCAGAAAAGATATTTATCCTCAAGACTGCTAGTCGAAAGAATGCTTTGTATAGACTAGTCAGATATCTTGCTGAATGCTGTTTCATACTACTCTTGAGTAGTATATCTTGCAACTTGTGTTTAGTCATGCCCCATATTCTGTATCGTGTATCCTACATAATCTTTTTCCAAATGAAATTTATTTACAAATGTTTGTTCAGGAATATAATGAAAACCATCAACTTCATAAGAATACAAAAACTAGCTCATTTGTTCTTAAGTTTGACTACATACATAGATGCAAAATAAGCAGTTTAGATTCCACTCATCAGATAATTCACCATTTTCACTGAGCTGAATTAACTGCGATATCTATAGATTATAATTTTGTATGTTGTTTGGAGCTGCAAACATTTACACAATATATAAAAATCACATCCACCTTGGGGATATACATTTTAAGTGTATCTTATCAAATTATCATTGTTCCTAAATTAAAGATTAGCTGCTTTCTGCTAGTGTCTGGAATATTAAATTGGTAGGCTTAATTACAGTTTTTCACTTAAAGGTAATAGAGCCACATTGATAGGTTTGATCAGTTGAAATGGCAGTGCTTGTGTTGATTTAAATCAATTACAAAATATCAGTTTAGGAAAGGAGAGAATTAGTTTCACAATCTACAATGTATACAAATTATACAAAAATACTGTGATGAATTATTTATCTGTGGTTATGCATCATTGTAAAAATTCTGATGTTTTGTATATGTATAAGATGTTTTGTAAAAATTCTAATGTCCTGTATATGCTGCTTTTGATGCACAACATTTATAACAAGATTTAAAAAACTTTTTAATATATTGACCTGCAATAGACTGTAGAAGAACAGTTTCTTGTGTTGGTTTGCTAACCATGATAGATGGCATTTGGGTTTACTCACTGTTAAAGAAAAACAACTGTACTCTATTACCGTGAAAAGGTATATACCATAAAATTATATTCCTGTTTTTAAAAAGTACATACATTTTTCTTCATTCTCAAATGTTACATGTTCTTTAAAGTTCTTTAATATTATGAAAATGTAAAATGTGTGCAAAATTACTAGATAATTACAAATATTTGGGGATATCAATTTAAGATGAACCCACTATCCTGTGTGTAAGCTGGTAAGTTTTTTGAATAAATATGTGGTCTTTGTTGCAAATTGAACTCTCTCTGCCAATGAGGGATTTAAAATTAATTTTGCAAAGCTCTGAAGAGTATAATATAAAAATAGGTGTATTTTAAAAAAAAACAACACTGGTTTAATCATACCTATTGTTTCCCTGGCTTGATTCCTAGACATAAGACTTCCTCAGACTTTGAAAAATCTATAATCAGCCTTTGCTGAGAGTTCTACAGAAATCCACTATATATATATATATGTGTGTGTTTATGTGTTTTAAAAGGGACAGCTTCATAAAGCTGAAAAAAGTAAGAGCCAAATCAGCTGTGAGAGATAATTTAAATAGAAAAATGTAAATGATAATTTTGACCTGTGTAAGAAAATATTACTGGATGCCCAAATAAGCCACAATTGAGACAGAAGGCAGTCCCAGTTTAAAAAAAAAATCCACCCTGACTTAAAGGTGAAGTGAAAGAAGCTACGAAACATAAATAAACAAAAGAAAAAATATATAACTAATGGAAAAAAGGGAAGCTGATAGCACTGAATATAAATTGGAATGTAGGAATTGTTTAAATAAATCAATGAGATGGAAAGAGACACAAGGATAAATCTATTGCCAACAGAGTTAAGGACAATAAGGAGTTTTCCTGAGTACAGTAGATAGCACTTAATAGCAACACCTCAGTTGTCAGCAAAAGGTTACCATTATCTGGCAGTTGCCAATAAGCAGGAAGCAGGTTTGTGGGACTGCAGCCAGGGAAGGAAGCACTGGGATGTGACTTCCCTGGCTGCAGCCCTGTAAGCTTGCTTGTGGCCAGGGATTTTCTTCCCAAAAAAGTTCTCATTAAGTGGCATGTCATTGCCAATATCTGAATCCCGTTAACATTTAACTCAGTGGGATGGGATTGGTTCCTGGCAAAATGTTGCTGTTTACTGGAAGTTGTTAATATCAGGATTACTGTTAAGTGACATCCACTATATATTAAATACAAAAGGAATCCTATTAGTGGTATTGCTTCATTACTAGGTGGAAATGGTAGAGTTTTCAGTAATAACACAGAAAAGGCAGAAGTATTCAATAAATATTTTTGTTCTGTGTTTGGGAAAAAGCAAAATGATGTATTCATATCATATTATTTCATACCATATCATATTACGATGATGAAATACTTTGCATTCCCACAGTAACTCCAAGAGGATGTTAATACAGGAGCTGCTAAGGTGAGACATTTTTTAAATCCACAGGTTTCTTGAATCCAAGATTTTTTAAAAGAGTTGGCCTAGGAGCTTGCTGGACGGTTACTGTTGCTTTTTCAATTATTTTTGGAAACCTGGTGGAGTTCCAGAGGACTTAAAGAAAGCTGTTCTTATGCCAGTATTTGAAAAGGTAAACAGGATGGTATGTAATTATAGGCTATCAACATTACATTGATCCCATGCAAAATAATAGTACGGCAATGCAGGATTTGATTAATAAAGAATTCACGGAGAGTGTTGCGATCTTTATTTGAATGTTGAAATGGACCGATACCAGAATTTATCCAAAGGCTTTGTTACTAATCCAAAGACCAATTAGCTTTTATACAGTTACTCTGAGAATGAAGTCTAAGCTTAATTAAACCTAATCTATATCCATATAACAGCCGTCAGTCATAAGTATTGAATATATACTTGCAAACTAGGTCCAGGATGTTCAAACCCATGTTGGCTGGCTCCAACTGGACAGTAGCCTCACCGATTCTTCTCCCTTACAATAAACTAGTCTACCTATCTGACATTACTCAGTTTTAGGTCTCTGCTTTTATCAGAAGAGGTTAGAACCATTTTTGACCAGTTGACTGGCAATTGCCCAGAGACTTCAAGGACTTACCTCACAGTACTTCACTCATCTTTATCATATCTGCAAATGCTCCAGGAATTTTTCCTCCCATTACTCTTTCCGTTCAATTAGTTCTTGCTAACAAAGCCTCTAAGTTTAATTTCTTCTTTTTCCTAACAAAGCATATTTTTAGGTTTGATATCTTGATTTTTAGCAAAATCAATTAACCCTACACATCCCTGCTTGGGGGTCATGGTGTGTAATCAGCTGAACATGAGCTCCCAATGCAATGCTCTGACCAAAAGGACTAATGTGATCCTTGAATGCATAAGTAAGGGAATATCAAGTTTGACACTACTGATATTGCTTCTGGAATACTGTGTAATTCTGATGTCCACACTTCAAGAAGGATGTTCAGAAGATTGAGATCATTTAGAGAAGAGCCACAAAAACAATTAAAAGACTGGGAGGAGCTCAGTCTGTTTAGCTTATCAAAGAGAAAGTTAAGGGGTGACTTGATCACAGTGTATAAGTACATACATAGATGTGGAGAAGGAACAAAGCTGACTGGAAAATTGTTTGATATGAGATGCTGTGTTTTGTTAAGCAAAATTGTATGATGGAGTACGATATGGGATAAAGACCAAAAAGAATGTACATTGTTGGGTGTATGGGAACACAGAGGCTTGACCTCCTGGCTAGAAACTCAGATTGTTTTGGGATTTAAATTTAAAGGATTAGTAGTTGGCTGTTAGAAAGTGGGAGAAAATATTCACTGGTTGGTTTCTGTGAGGAGAGGAAGCACTTCTGAGCTCATAAAGTATAGGAAGTCCCTATTTGTGTATGAAGTAGGAAGGTTGCTGAAGGTTACTGTTTTGTTTGTGTAATGTTTACTGTGGTTAAACAATGTGTAGTGTGTTGCCAAACTCTGGAGTTGGAGGCATAGTAAATTAGTGGTGTTTTTAAAGAGATTTTCAGGGCTGTTGAAATAGAGTTAAGAAAAACAGCCAAGATTACCTGTTGTTTACAGGCAAGTGTCTTCAGAATATTAGAGGGGTAAAGAGGCTGTGATGGCAACCCAGTGTTGAATAAAGTATGTGCCCAGAATGGGGCAGACCATGACAAGGGGAAACAGAAATGTGATAATAGACGGCTCTTCAGACTAGGAGACAAAGGTAAAGCAAGAACCAGTGCCTGGAAGTTGAAGCGAGACAAATTCAGACTAGAAATGAGGCAAATTTTTTAACAGGTTAATCTTGGAACAATTTATCAAGAGCTGTGGTATATTCACCCTCACTAGACATTTTAAAAGCAAGATTAGATGTTTTTTTAAAAGATATGCTGTATTTCAAACAGGAATTATATTCAGGGTGTCCTTTTAGCCTGTATTATGCAGGAGGTTAGGTTAGATGACCACAGTGGTCCCTTCTGGCATTATAATCTACAAATCCATCTGTTTTCTAAAGCACCCATAAACTTAAGTGTTTATGTATCAGATAACCATTCAAATATTTATATTTGCAAATTCAAGTAAGTAAAGTTTGCTATGTTTATAAACACTCAATTTATGCATTTTTACAGTTTGCATGTTCATATTAATGATGTGATATAAGCCCTACAAAATGAGAAATTGAGGACCTTTTTAACATATGGTAATGATTTCATTATCTGCTGCAAAGGAAATAAGTCTCTAAATTATTGTACTCTCTTTTTGGTCAATTCAACAAGTCTAATCAATGTGCTTTTCACTGAAGAGCAAATGATAACTATTCTTTCAATCCACACTTTAAAACTAAATATATTTTCAGATTTTAGCCAATATGTAAATACTTACCCATTATATGTCTATTAAAAACCAGAAGCATGTTGATGCTCTTCTTCAGAAGTATCAATCCCTTGATCATATAAAGAAGTAATGAAACAAACCCTAACAGGCTGTGCGCTTTATTCAATTCCTACTTCCTATTTATATTGTTTTTTCCTTTTCTCAGCTATGTTTCTCTCTCTCTCACACACACAAAGTGTATATCTTAAAGGTAATGATACATAAGAGTTAATACAGTCTTATCTATAGTTCTATCATATTTTTCTACAAGAAGTAACAGATTACTGGATTTAACACTATATGAATATGTTCCATTAAATAAAAGCACTTATTTATTTTAGCATCATATCTCACATAAGAGAATTTAAAAGAAAACGGTATGCCTCACCTATATTATCATGTGTTAAATATGTATCAGTGATCCACAAGCAAAGATCAATGATTACAAATGTAATGTTATAATTAAAGTTAGGTGAGCTTGGATGGGAGAAAAGAGAAACTTAGCAAGTTTTTCTTCCCCCAACCCATCTTCTTAGTAGGACAAGTGTCAGTTTCTCCCATATTTCTTATCCCTCCCACAGGAGGAGTCAGATATCTGCATCTCTGGAAAACATTTAGGCCAAGAGACCTGAATTCAAGCTAATTCTTCATAGAGAGAGGATTCTAAAGTTTAAGAAAACTTCTAACCAGAAAGGCAAAGGAATCTAGTAAAATTATTTTATTTTCATGCTTTTATTGCTCCATTTTTTTACTTTTGCCTTTCAAAAGATGAAATACAAATACATAACTAATGATACTTGGAATGAGTTAATCCAAATTTTGGAAATGTTCTGGTGTTCAAGAATGATCCTTTCTTCTTATCCCAAATCATCATCAGTCCACAAAGTATTCAGTTTCAGTGTTTAATTAGTAAACATTTTAGTTTTAGCCATCTTGGTCTCAGTTGGTAATGCCCTGCTCATTGAGTGTATTTCCCCCATCCTGATGGAAATACAGAACAGCTAATTTTACAACAT
Organism: Mesoclemmys tuberculata; assembly: GCA_007922155.1. NCBI lineage: Eukaryota > Metazoa > Chordata > Testudines > Chelidae > Mesoclemmys > Mesoclemmys tuberculata. The sequence continues at coordinate 69,401,071 of ML675618.1, read as the reverse complement.
CATGGTCAATAAGCAAGAGGGCAAATAGTGAAATCCAAAGGACATGTATAAAGTGATTCCACTGTTCACTTCTCCAGTAGTCTTTGCTTTCTTTTCTGGAAGAATAGAGGACAGTTCTGAATCTTCTTTCTCTAGGTTTTTCTTTAGTCTTGACCTTTCCTCAAATGATACACAGATGTCTCAAAAAAAAAAAAAAAAAAAAAAGCAAGGAAAGGAAGGATGAAGATAGAAGGAAACTGGTCAAGAAAAAATAGCCAGACACACTTCTCAGAAGATTCTGTGGGTTGTGCAGCCTGCCAGTGATACGAAAGAGAAACCTAAGAAACTCCAGTGGATCCTGCACCAGTTGTACAGGCTCCACTTACTCTGCTGTTCCAGACCCTTTACTATCTTTTCCCACAGGGATTTGATTCCTCTGACTGGTATCTTCGTCTAGGGATGCATTCTGTCTAGTACTACTGAGGGAGTTCCCTCCCTTGCTGTCCTCTGTTACCCTCAAACTCCAGGACCCACAAGGCCTTCTGCAGGGCTGCAGCAGGAGAGGTGGGTGTTCTATCTATGATAATTCTAATTCAATTGTTTAAATTGTATAAAAGGCTTTTAAATGCTGTCTTTGTTTATCTTATAAAGTTGTGGTTGTGGACTATTTTTTAAAATGAAATACAGTAAAAGAATGGCATCTTGGTAAAAATTTATTTAACTATTTCATTAGTGTATAAAAATATAACTATAGGAGTATTAATAACATTCTAATTGAAAATATGAATAGCAGTAGATTCTAATTCTGTGCTATATGCTGGAGAATTAATGGCTTACTACTATCACTGTAAACTTGCAAGGAATTGATTCTTCCACATGTAGGTACAGAGTTTCTCTTTTTGTATTGGTCTAATCCGGTGATTCTTGATTATAAAGAATGTATACAGAAGTGAATATTTTCTCTTTCTGATTTTATGTTATTTCTGAACATGTTTGAAACAAATCACACCAATTATCTAGCCATCCTATGCAATGAACAAGACGGGTGACCTGTGGGGGAAAAATAGCATGGGGCCATTCAATTAAAGGTAGCATCATCATAATGTTGATGCCCAAAGAGGACATATTTAGCTTGCAGGCACAAAACTCAGGAGCCTATTAAGGACCCCAATTTTTATTTATTTTAAACAATTTTTTAAAGCCAATCTATGACTCTGTAGGACGTTGATCCGTGATTTTCAAACGCCTCATTTTAGCAATGATGAGTGCCCACCTAAAGCTCCCTGTATGTTGAGAGATGCATACCAATAAACACTCTCTGTGTATGTGAGCTAGTCCCTCTTCCTCACAATCTGTGGGGGATGCCCTCCCAACTACTCCCTCCATGTGTGAGGGGATGGAAGTTCCTTTCAGGACTCTCTGTGTATGGGGGGGGAGTTCCTCTCAGTCCCCTCTGTGTGTGGTGATGTTGGTGTAGGCAGAATGGGGAAATCTCCATGAGGCTATTCTTGTGGTCAGGGTCCCTGCCCTGGAAGGGATAAGGCTCTTCTCATTGTATGAGGGGCCCCTGCATTAACCCCTTTGGTCAGCCCTCAGCTCAGATTGCCCACTGTGCAACGCGCTCCTGATTAACACCAGGTGGGTCGGGCTAGCCCCACCCCGAGGCCACACTCTTACAATAGTCATGGCACAGCCCTCCTTGATTCCTGCCCAAAGCCCCTCCCACCCACAGTGGGACCAAGCCCCATCCTCTCCAATTATGATTAGCCCCAGACCCCAGGCCCACCCTTTTTCACCTCCTGAGTAGCCAGGTAGACACTCAAATCTCAGGGCCCCACCCTCTTATTTATCCCCCTTAAGGAGCCTCTCTGTATTGTCTTACATCACACTGACATTGTCCATTCAGCTAGCTAGCTTCTTCGGATTGCTTCTGACTCCTGAGGCCACGCCCTATCCCACCCCCTCCACTTTAGTCCCTTTACAGATTTGTCACAGCCTAGCCCATGGAGCTCCCTTTGGCTTCTAGCTGGTCTGGTCCCTTGCTGCACCCCTATCCTTCTGGGCTCACCTCCTTGGGCTGGGTTTTTTGGGGTCAGCCTAGTGGAAGGTGTGTAGGAGGTCCTAGTCATTGACATGGTCCCATGAACACTTCTCTGGGCCATATCCCTTACAGTCAATCGTATAATGGAGTCTTCCCTGGATTTGGCAGAAGTCCATGATCTGCTTATGGTAATTATTAATTATGCTTATCCATAATCTGGACTGCTTATTCCTTTTAGCCCTGCACAGTTATGGGTGAAGGGGGAAGACTAGTGTGTTGTGGGAAGGAATTCTTGATGAAAAGTTTCAGGAGATGTAGAACATGGGGTGGACCTTACACGATTCTGATAGCTGCAGTCAAAAGGCCACTGACTTAAGTTGTTCCATTATCACAAATGTCCCCAAGTGTGGTCCAGCTTCACAAATAGACAGGTGGTTAGCAGATTTTGTTGGACACCAATCCTTATCCCTTACCTTGGGGTTGGGGATTAGCTGATTGTGTCAGTCAGTGTAGTATTTGTATGCTGTTTTAGCCTTTTCTATCTGGTGCCTGAGCTCTTGATGTACTTGGTGAATGTGTATGGTGAGGTCAGCTATTGGGCATTAGCAAGCCGAGGAAGCTTTTGGAATGATACTGAGGGCGGAACCCACAATTTGCAAAGAAAGAGGTCTGCTGAGTTGTGGTGTGTATGGAATTATTAAGGTAAATTCTATGTGGAAAATGAGTGCCAGTCAATCCTCCTGGTGGTAATTTAGGAAGCAGAGTAGGTACTGTTCCAGGACCTCATTGACTCTCTTTGCCTGACCTTTGGTACTAGGGTAATAACCGGTTGAGGTTCAAGGTTTGATGCCCAGGAGGCAGAGAAATTCCTGCCAAAAGTGGAAAACGAACTGGAACTCCTGCTCAGGTATAACACTTGTCTTTCACCTTCATGGGTTGTTCACATTGTCTTTGAATAGGTGGGCTGTTTCCTGAGCATTGGGGAGGCCGTGACACAGGATAAAATGTGCCATATTCCTCAGGTGATCAACTACAGCTAGAATTGTGATGTATCCTTGGGAGGGTGGTAGCTTTACAGTGAAGTCCATCGAGATGATGGCCTAAAGCTGAGGTGTTTGATAATCTCCCTTTAAATAATCCAGGCTCTCTTTTTTGAAGATTTAGTGTGACAAACTTGTTTTCTTTCAAATAAAAATACTCTGCTGTCCCAATATTTAATCAATATATTTTCTTTACTCACAGTGTAGTTGAGAAAAATAAAGATGATGAAGTTATGCTGTGAAACATACACATCAGTCTAATTAATCTTATACTAAAACTTTGAAAACATTTACACGTATAAGATTTACTACTAATAATATTTCATGATAAACAAAAATCCAGTAGCATATTAAAACTAATAATTTTTAAATGAATAAATATCTGTAAAATATTTAACATATTTATCTAAAATATTCCACAAACATAGCTAGAAGTTTAAATATATGTTAGCATATAATGTCTATCATTAAGAGATGTCAAGGGCAGTCAAAAATATTTTTTAAAAATCATTCAAACTGCAACTGAATATTTATTCCATAATTCATCCACACAGATGGGATCATCATCATTCTTCCTTTTTATTATTTCAGTACTTTATAAACAACATTTTGACATCATATTCAAAATAACATCAGTAAGCATGTTTAAATTCTCATTCTGCACCTCATATTTTAGGGATGGATTCTCAATATCTGCCCAGAATGGTGTAAAGGGTGTTAGTATAAATTAAAATCAGTTCCTTGTTCTTTGACACTGGCAGGAACACAAATATTGCAACTCAACAAGAGCACAAGGTCATGGGTAAGACTGGATATGCCAGCCCAGCTTAAACAGCAGAAGCCGAAGAAGAGTAACAGAAAAAGGAGTTTGGGGAGAAATTTTGTTTCTGCATTTACAATAATATATTGTGTTCATGTGTGTTGAGAGGGAAACTCCCATGTGTAATATGAAATATAAAACTCCCATGTGAACTGGGCTTTTGTAAACAGGAGTTTGAGGGGAAGAGAATTTATTTGTTTGCTATATTTAGCCTTAATGTAAGCAGCTGTAACTTTAGTAAAAGACACATGATACAATGGAATGTTTTGTGTTTGTGCTACTTCATTTTACGCTTTTAAAATAATACTTGAAGTAGTTAGGAGGTAAACACAGTGTGAGTAAACTGCACCTCAAAGTGAAACAAAAGTGTTTTTTCATAAGGACAGCTTTTAATTGGGAAAAACAAAATTCAGTCTATAAAGGGTTTGTGTGTAATATACTATAATCATAATGAAATTCAGGAAACTTTAGTGCATTCCCCTTTAAAAAGAGAAGGTAGTCTGTAGAAACTTCAGTTAAAAATTAGTGTCTCTCTAAAGAGCCTATTTTGAGCTTAATTCTAATTTTTAGTGGTATGTAGGTGCTCAGGTGTGGGCGGGGGGTGGTGGCCCTCCCTCAAAGTCTCCCTTGGAGGGAGGCCACACCTCCCCGCTGCCACATTTGATGGAGAGTTCAGCTAGAAGGGAAATTAGCAGTTCATGGGCCTCCTCGGCCAAGCTGGGAAATCCCAAAGCTCTGAGCCCCCAACCCTCAGGTGGAGGGGGCCAAACGAGTAGTCGTTAGCCCTGGCCCTTCACGCAGGGTGGGACAGGCAAAGCAGGCAGTCTCTAGCCCTGTCAGGGCGAGCAAGAAGTCTATAGCTCAAATCCTTAGGCAGGGCAGGACAGACAAAGCAATCTGTAGTCCCCTGACCCTTAGGGAAGGCAGGGGCCAGTAAGCAGTCTAGTGCCTCTAGCACAGGGATTGAGCAGGAAACCAGGTCTCTTGACCCAGTTGGAATGTCTGCCACCCTAGGAGTGTCATGGCAGAGGGGGAGGGGAACGCAGGCCCACCTGCCTCCACTGTGTCCCAGCCCAGAGCCCTAACAGTGGTGGAATGCTTCACCACTGGGCCAGCGGGGCTTCAGCCAAAATGCACTGACCAGTGCTCCAGCAAGAGCATAGCTGGATGGTGGTCGGCTATCCCTGAGCTACTTCCTACCAGGTTCCGAGGTGTATCTGTGACCCAGGGTTGTCTTGTGCCTCGTCGGGATATTCAGCTTGTGGTAAGCCCAGCAGTTGCTTGGCGTAGGGCGTCTCCAGTACCTGTGGTAGCTTGGGATCATTGCTGGACTGTCAGGCATTTCTGGTGGACTCAGGAGCCAGTAGCAGGCAGAAGGCATCTGTCTCCCTCACAGTCTTCTACCCAACTGAGTTACCGTGGCCACCTCTGATACTTCCGGTTCCTGTCCCACCTCTCCACTTCCAGTCTGGCAGGTCTGTACTTTCAGGTTATGCCCATTGGGGTGGTTGGCCCTCCCTCAGTGTCAATCTCCAAGGAGGCCACACCTCCCAGCTACATGGCATTTAAAGAAATACCTATCTGCTTAAATGCATTCTGAAATCTCTTCATGCTTCTGTCTTTTGAATCAAAGATTTTGTAAGTACTGTACAGGAGATTCAAAACCAGAATCTGAGGAAAACCTACATCTTGAAACATATCTCCATGGCCAAGTGGCTTACTCCACCCTGTTCCAAATACTGTACACACAACAACTGTAGTTAGTCTAAATTTATCTTCTCCTTGAGATCATCTTTATTTAGAAAAAACAAAAAATTTCAACAAACAACAATAACAACAAACTGCCACCACCTTCAAATACAACACTCCATGTTCAAGCCTACTTCCCATGGACTGGTCAGCCCACTCTCTGGATGCTCTCCATGCCATTCGAACTGAAAGACAAATATAAAACTTTCTGATGACTGAAAGTGTTAGTAACTTTGTAATATTAAATATTTTGAGCCATATTCAATATAAAAATACATAATACGCATTTTCTTAATTTTTATTGTCCAATAATTTGATATTACTTAACATACTTGTTTTTCTATTATTGTTAAGTATATGAGTGTGTTACAGTTACATTTTCTTTGCTACTCACTTTTGTTAGGTGATATTTGTAGTGTGGTGGTTATCCAAACATAAAAATTAAGTTCCAGAACACCGTTATTAATTTTGTAATAATGGTAATGTTCCCAATTTAAGGCCAGTTTCCCTAGTGTGAAAGTCATGGAGTACAGCATGACTGGTCTTAGAAAAGGAAAGGTGAAAAGCAGAAAATACAAAAAAAGTGATTTCAGTGAGAAGAATAGGATTATTTTGAGACAAAATACATGTATTATGGTCTTGCAGTTAACCTTGGTTGAGGTTGCATCAGAATTTTCTGTTTTACAGAACTGTACCTCAGTTTGTCATTTTTATTCAGAACCATTTTTAATATTCCATGAGGAATTTGAATGAAATTTCATTCACTAAGTAATATGTGTGGAAGGATCTCCAATATGTATTTTGTGTTTTGTATGTTGGGGTTTTTAAGGAAAATATGGAGAAACTAGAGCCCTGAATGAAAAAGCTTTATGTTTCCCCACACTACACAGTGCGCATTTGTTGCTACCTGCTGCTGCCTGAGCAGTAACATTATAACATTTGAGATAAATAGTCCCCACGCCCTCCCATTTGTTCATTTGCATATTTGGGTAGAGTTACTATTGTCCTGGTTGGCATGGCGATGGCTATCTTTAATATGTGATTTACTTCAAATTACCATAAAATTATTACAGAGAAGGGTCAGAGGAGGAAGAGTAACAAAAGCATACTGTATTTTGATATTCTGCTCTGCTCTTTTGGGTTTGTATGGTGGTAGATTACACTGGTTCTTTTTAAAGCTGTAATTGTGTGTTACTTTCCTCAAAAAGTGTTACATAAAATATACAAAATTACAGTTCATATATATTGTTTTTATGCTTCTTACAAATTGCGAGCTATGTCTTTCTGAATATGTACCTTCTTTAAAAAAAATGGTAAACTATAGATAATAGTCCCTACTCAGTTTTCTGTGCATAGTGTGGCAAACTGCCAGCTTCTCCCTAGTGGGTCTCACACTTTTGCCTCTTGTACTGGGCCAGGGCATCGCCAGTTAACCCATCTCCCCAGGGAGGGGGGTAGGGACCCGGACCCGCCTGCTCCTCTGGGTCCCGGCCCAGAGGCCCTCTGAGTAGCAGCTATGTGCTGCTGGCACCGTACTTGCAGCTGCAGACTTTTCCCCTGGGCTATTTTCTTCCCTCTGTCCTTCTCGCTTCTTGAGCCTTCCTCAGGACCTTCCTCAGGACTCCACCTCTCTGCCACACACCACTGTGCTCTGTTCGGCTCCTCTTCACAACTCCACACACCACTGTACTTCGTTCCGCTCCTCTTCACCACTCCACACAGACCACTCAGCTCAGTAGCACAGCATAGCACACCTACTCCTCCAGCTCATGCACTGTCTCTCAGGAGCAGAAAGTTTTTATCAGGCACCTGTTTGGGCCTTAATTGGCCTCAGCTGCCCCTAATTGCCCTCTAATGACTCTGGCTACTTTACAGGGAATAAAGGCCAGATCGTTCTAGAATTTACATACCGTCCTTCCAGTACTCTCCTGCTGCCCTCTGCCCTTGCTATACCACAATAGTTTTTTAAAAAGTCTTTTAAGAATTTGTATTAAAAACATGCTTTGTTTAAAGACAGTGTAATTTAATTATTTTAAGTATATTGTTCAACATGGCACTATGAAATGAAATATGGCACTTCACAAAATAAAAATGTTGATAAAATATATATTGAAGGCAACAAATGTGTTAAGTGCTTAATTATTTAAATAACATGTAAATTCACAAATTACACAAGGAAATTCACAAATAAAATCTTTATTTAATGTTAGTTAACTTTGTGTTTATCAAGAAAGTAAACCATAAAAAATTAGGAAATGCAAAATTAAGAATTAAAAAGGATTAAAAGGTTGCAAAGTCAACCAGTCTCAAATTCAGAAATGTCAAATGCATTTTGTCCATTCAACTTTAATTTGGCCCTGTGTGTATATGCATTATGATACAGCCTTTAATTACATGAGTACAGACGACCTGTGAAAAGTCTGTTGTAAGTGACATCTACATAGAAACTTGGTGGTAGAGGAAGGGATAGAATCCAAGTCTCCAGGGCAATTAACCATGAGACCATCCTTTCTCTTCCTGCAAACCACTGCTTCGTTCATTGCAAACTTTCCAATTTCTACATCAAATGAGGCAGGGGTCACACATACAACAGACTTTTTCACTACACAACCCAGATTCATTCCCAGAGCAGATCCATGGTGCACAAATAATGTACGTTCTGGCATTTCCTAACTTGAAAGTGCTTGTCTTTGCAACTTGTTAATCATTTTTAAACCTTAACTTTGTATTTCCTAATTTTTTATGGTTTAATATATTTGTCTGAGTACCATTACCTAACATTAAGTAAAGTTTTGGTATGTCAGTATTATAATATGCAACCATTTAAAGTAAATACCTACAGGGTTATTGAATGAGTAAGAGTTCTCAACCAGTGTAGTGAAATATTAAATCCTTTTTACTGGCCGAGCATTCATCTATATTTAAAAGAATAAATGTTAAAAAATCAAATGTATCTAACAGGGCCTGATTTTACTGTTTCTAGATGGGACTTCTGTTATTGATTTAAATGGGACCAGGATTAAGGAACAAAGTATGAAAAATAATATTGAAGAACAAAATGTGAGGCACACTTATGTTTTATTAAATATGAAGTAGATCTTTTGCAGAGGAGAATCTGTATCATCTAAACTGAGTTGTTTAAAGAAAATTTTCTAAACAAACTTTAGAAAGGAGCATTAGAAGAATGTTTAATATACAATATCTTTTTCTTTTAAATATCTAGAATTTAGACAGACAATTTTAATTTTGGCATTTCCTAATATATAAGTGCTTGACTTTGCATCCTTAATAACATTATTTTGATGTAGTTTTTATATGCAATTTTCTAGGTTTAAAAAAAAAAGAAGAAAAAAAAAGAAATTCCATCATGTGACATCATAACAATATCCACATGGGTTATCATCTATGTTAGAATCTTTAGATTCACTGCACAGATCTCTGCCACTTCAGCTAAGGGATTAACTGATAACAGTAATAGTTTGTCACCCTCTACCTGGACCAGCACTACATGAGGATGAGGATGAGGATGTTCCTCCCCACATCCTAACTCCTCATCAGATCTGTCATCTTCCCCCCACCTTCTTCTCCCTACTGCACTGGTTCTAAGTCCAATTTTCCCTGCCCAACCAGTTCCAGTCTTACCTCCTAGCTTCTCATCCAATCTCAATTTCCCCCCACTTCCTGGTTCCCAATCTCCTCAACCCTTCTGGCTTTTAGACCGAGTCTCTTTACTCCTTCAGTTGCAATCTTTCCTCCACCCCAGTTCACAATTCCAGTTTCCCTCTCCTCTCCCTCCCCAACAGCCTCCAGTCTCAGTCTTTACCTCTAGGCTACTTGAATCAAACAATGCTTCCACAATGCATGGGCCTCAGCACTGGGGATCACAGACACTGCTTCCATTTGTGGTACCCAGCTTCCATCCCTGCCCATAGTCTGGAGTTGTAATTGCAGGGAAAATCCTGCTTAGCTCTTTTCAGGAGGTTGGTGTTGGAGGCTGGCAGTACTTCCCAGTGGTGAGAGTCCATGGCCAAAGTTCCAGAGGGTACGAGACTATCAGAAGGCCTTTTTGAGCCTTCCAGGCCTTCAGGAGGTTGACATGATAAATCTGCATTTCCTTCTGCTTCCTGGGCTGTTAGACCTCATAGCCAACTGGACCTACCTTTCTTACCACTTTGAATGGGCCCTGCCACTGGGCCAATAGTCTAAACTTGGAGGTCGGGAGTAGAAAAAACACCCTATCACCTGGATCAGAAGTTTGCAACCAGGGCCCCTGGTTGTAGATGTGTTCCTGTGTTCTCAGTGCTTTCAAAAGATTTTCCTTGGAAAAGCCCCCTGTTGTTTTCAGTTTGTCTCACAGTTGAAGCATTATGACACTGAGTCCCTGTTCCAGGACTGTTGTTTTTCCGAGGCTTCCCAAAAGAGGTCCAGAATCCTCCCTGGCTGTCTCCCATATAGACGTTCAAAGGGAAAGAACCTGTTGAAGGCCTGGAGGACCTCCTGAGTGGCAAACACAAATGATGCTATAAGTGGGGACCTCCTGTAAGGCACACAGAAATGATGGTAGTAGTCAGTCCCAGTGCTCCAGGTCTGAATCAATAAATTTTCTCAACATGGCCTTCAGGGTCCTGTTGAACCATTTCACCAGCTCATCTGTCTGTAGATGGAGGTTTTGAGGGTTTTAGTCCTTGGCAATTTGCACAGGTCCTGTATCAGTTTAGATGAGAAGTTGGACTCCTGGTCTGTCAATATTTCTTTTGGTATTCTGACCCTTGTGAAGACTCTCATGAGTTCATTTGCTTTGACAGGGGTGTTTGTAGTGCATATAGGTATGGCTTCGGGGTACTGTGTGGCATAATTGACTATCAGTAAGGTGTGACAGTACCCTGACAAGCTGTTCTTGAGGGGACCCAGTAGAGCCATCTACTTGTTTGAAGGGTATGCCCACCACTGGGAGCAGAATCAGAGGTCTTTTGGTTTCCCTTTGGGCCCTGCCAGATGGTATTTAGGGCATGGGCAGACCTCTTTGTAGATTCCCAACCAGAAGAACCTAAGAGACACTCTCTTCAGCATCTTTTCCCTCCTAAGTGCCCTGCACATGGCACCTAGTGAGACAGAGAGAGAAGCATATCAGTGTGTTGGAATTAAGGGCCATTCATCTGACTCTCAGATTGTTCCTCCCTTGTATACAAGGGAAGGTGGTCTAGGTAGCAACAGACAATACAACTGCTATGTAGTATGTGAACAAACAAGTGGGGAGGTCACTCACTTCAGTTATATGTCAAAGCAGTCAGGTTATATGTTTGGTGCATTCTTCATGAGATTTATCTGGTGGCCTTGCATGTAGCAGGGGAAAGCAATGTGCTAGCAGATCATCTTAGCAGGGACAGTTCTCAGATTAATGAATTGTCCCTGAAAGATTGAGTAGTTTGACATCTTTTCTCATTGGAGTCAACCCAAGATAGACCTATTTGTGACAGAAATCAACAAAAAGATTCCCCTGTTCCATTCAAGGGCAGGATGCAATAATCAGTCCCTTTTGGATGCCTTCCTTTTATGTTGGGGAAAGGGCCTTCTCTGTGCTTTTCCCTCCTTTCCATTGATTCAGAAAGTGGTGAAGATGATTTGTCAAGATGGAAAGAATTATATTGATTGCTCCACATAGGCTGTGAAATCAGTGGTATATTGACATGCTTCATCTGTCAGACAGCTAGTACATGCATCTGCCTTTGTCTCCGGATATTTTGTCACAGCAACAAGGCTGGATTCTTCATTCAGATCCATGGTCTCTTCATTTGATGGTGTGGCTCATTGGACTTTGACTAGTCTCAAGAGGTCATGTTTTTCTTTGATACAGAATGTACTGCTTAATTCTAGAATATTGTCTATGGGAAAGGTATCAGTTACAAGGGAGTAACCTTCATGTTCCCCCCCCCTCACGTCTCCCCCCCATCTTCTGTCTAAATTATTCCTAAATAAGATTTCTTTAAGACACATATTCAGCATACACTTGTGTTTTTTCATTTGTTGAATTATACTCACATCCCCACTTTTCTCTGGGCAAGACTAGACTAGAAAAATTGCTGTATTTCAAAACGTTAGCTAGCACTGCCCTGTGTTCAGACTCTTTTCCACCACTTTCTGTTGTCATCTCTTTTTGTATTTTGCGTTATCCATTTTCTCCAGTGTCACTATTACATTTATATTATGTTTACAGTATGACATTTTAAATGAAAATAGAGCTGGTGAAAGGCACTAGTTGGATAACAGTGGACACTGATGTCCTTTATTCATAAAAGGAATACTGATAAGGTAGGAGTAATGCAAGCCCAACTGTGCTACTCTGCTAGTGTGCTGGTAGTTGCTTCCCTGAAGAGATCCCCTCTGTGGTTAAGAGAGTTGCTAATTCTCTATGCTCATCCTCTCTGAATCTGCCAGTTGTGATGTGTATGCCTGTTCACTGGGAATTGCATTGAAGTCACAAATCCATCTCATTTCACTATAGCATCTTTTTTCAAACTTGAAAGCTGTGCCTCATTTTAGCAAAATGAAATCAATTACACCCCTTGGATCAAGGCGTGTTGGCTTTCCTCAGAGCCTGGGGCCGAGGAAGAGCCATGACGCCCCTGCTGGGCTGAGTCACCAGCCTACAGGATCTAAACCTCAGAAATGAATAAAGGGTTAACAAGAATCTATGGACTCAGCCCATCTTGCTGTACCTGGAGAGTCAGGCTTGATTTGTTATCAGATCCAGCTGGGGAGGAGCTTGGTCTTCTTCATAAAGGAAGGAAGTGAAAGCTACAAGGGAAAGTCCAGGGAGGGGTCCAGGATAGAAAGATCTAGTATGGTTAGGGTGAGTGTTCTCTCATTCTGGGAGAGGATGCGGGGCAAATGCAGGAGAGAGGCTAGCTCCTGGGAAATGGGCAAGGCTCCAGGGAATAGCCCTAGGGGTCAGTGTTCTCCCACAGGAATAGAGAGCTGAGTAGAGCCTAATGGGACTAAAAGCTCAAACCCAACTGGGTGGAGATTGCCATAGTGGGGTTTGTTTTGTTGAGTTTTCTGTATTCTTTTGTGGGGCACCCAAGAGGAAGCCTGGGAACCCACTACCCTGAAAGAAGAGTGAGATTGCAGAAGAGCCCAGGATGGGTAGAGGATGCTGTATTGGTGATTAGGGTTGTGCAGGACACCATTTGTGTGGAACATTGGAACCCCAGAAGGGATGAAGCTTCAAAGTGACCTGGCCAGAATATGAAGTCATGAGAAAACATAGACCACCATAGGACTGGACTGGCTTGGCAGGAGACTCAAGATGAGGAGAGCCTGTTACATCACTCCCAACCACAAGAGGGTGTATTGGCCAATGAAAGACTCCACTCTTTGCATGCCCCCGAGCTAGTCTTTCTCACTTTCTCTGGGAAAGCATGCCCATTTTGGGAAACACTTATTTGCAGAATGAGTGTCCCATACGGTAATTTTTGAACAGTTGATTTTAATCTAGAATTGAAAAACTCCATGTCCTTTTACTTATTCCTTTAAAATAACCAGTGCCTTGTTTTCTGTTGTTCTTCTTTCTGTTCACTCTATTTTCAGTTTACTATATGTGAATATGATGGCTATTGAACAAACAAAATGATCTTCACAAAGAGAATCATCCAGAGACTATTGGATAGCATCAGCTATCACAGATGTATGCATGCAGTTCATAAAAACTTTCTGGGTAATGTATCTACCTGGAGATGAACAAGTGTGCTAGTCCCATATCTCCAGTTACATTGTTTCTGTCCAAGACAGTGCAACTCAATTTATGTATCTCTGCTTGTCTTTCACTCAGGTCTTCTGGGACTTAAAACTCCATTTGCTTTATGCTTTGACCTTTCTTCTCTCTCCTATTCCTTTTGTTCCTCCTGGGGCCCACATTGGTAGTGAATGAAGGACAGTCAGAGTACCTGATAGTGTACAGTGCAAAGCAGGGCTTAAGCTACTTTCCTCATCACATGTTTTTATTTCAGATGCAGCAGATTAGGAAAAAAAAATATTTATTGCTGTAAAATGTACAACGCTTCATGAATAAAACTGACAAATACAGTGAGAAGCTTTTGTCTTTTTCAGTCAGATACATTGATAACAATGTAGGGAAGCAAGGAAGAGGAAGAAACAATGGAAAAATAAAAAGGAATGGGGGAAAATAGAAAAGATGGGTAAATTCTTTGAGTGGTTGTCCCTATATATATTCCACATGTGCGTTCACATGCACTGCATGTGCCTGAGACTGAGAATTCGCAAGTAATGTTCATTGGTGGCACCGGCATCCTTGCACTCCACGTCCTCAGTACTGAGAGTAAAAGGGGAATTGCAGACCAGCTGCCCACTCCCCCCCAGCATTTTTACCACCTGTCTCCGTATGAACTGCCATGTAACCGCCAGAAGGTATAAAGACCTAGATATTCAGTTCCTTCCACCTTAACCTCAGCCACTCAAATGCATCCTCTGACTAGAGGTTACTTCTGATGGGGTACTCAAGAACTATGACCTTGTATACACTGCTGGCATCATCTCCCAGCTTGCATATTTCCCGTCGATTTACTAATGTTCCCTTACCACAGTGTCTCCACTGTGCTGTGTTGACGGGAAACACACTCCAATTGATACAGCATCACTCTTTTCGATTTACTGGTGGATTTACTATGTTGGCCAGAGACCACTTCTGGGATCAATTGTGCAGGTCTCCCTACCCACTCAATCGCTCCTGCTGCATTGATCCATGGAGCCTGACACAGCCCCAGTAGTGTACACATATCTTGTATACTGTTATTGATGCCATCCCCCATGCCTCCCAAACTTTTGGTGCCCACTTCGTGTACTTCACCCACAACTGGATGGCAATAACAATGGACATGTGGGTACTAGATATCATCCACTCTGACTATACCATCTAGTTTCTTTCCCCTCCTCCCCACGAACTCTCTTCCTGACGCCTCTTCAGGGACAACTGTCACAAGGAGATCTTCCAATGTTTCCTTCTTCATTTGTTCTTTAAATCTTTGTTCCTCATATAGCCATCACCTCGGCCAGAAGAGTAGAAGAACTAGAAACTCTTATGCCTGACTCCCTGTACACAGTGTTCTGTCATGATAAGGTGATTTTATGTCCCCATCCTTGCTTTCTAACTAAAGTTTTACCAGGATTTCACAGTAATCAGGACATCTACCAGTGTTTTAACCCAAACCTCACTCCTCATGATAGGAAGCTAGTCTCCATACTTTAGATGTAAGGAGAGCTCTCACCTTTTACCTCTACAGGACAAAACATTTCAGGGTTCCTCCCAGACTCTTTAGTTCCATCACAGAAAGAGCGAGAAGGCATCTGATTGCCACCCAAAAACTGTCAAAATGGGTTTTAGAATGCATCTTTAGCTATTATGAAGACTCAGAAGATTGTATTTCACCTCGGTGATTGCCCATTCTACCAAAGCCCAGTCGGACTTTTTGAAGATGGTGTCATCTCAGTTATTTACAAGGTCACCTCTTGGTTTTCAGTACACATTATCTGAACACTATGCTGTCATGCATGCTTCTGAAGCTGACACGGCCTTTGCTGAGGCTGTTCTGTAATCAGTGCTGAATCCACCTTCTTAGCATCCTATTGCTTATTGAGGTAGTGTTCAGAAGTCTCCTTACATAGAGCACTCATAGAGACAGTAACTTGAAGAAGGAGAGGTTACTTATCTTGTACAGTAACTGGAGTTCTCTGAGATGTTTTGTCCCTATGAGTGCTCCACTACCCGCCCTCCTCCCCTCTGCTTTGGCATCGTTCTCTTTGGACTTAGTGGTTGAGAGGGAACTGGAACTCTGGTAGGTCTGCTCCTCCTTACATACCCTCATACTGAAGAACAAAAATGCGTAGGGCACAGGGAGTAGAGCTCATACATTGCTGACAAAACAGTGTAAGAGCATGCACATATCCTGACGTGGAGCACCCCAGGGACTAAGCATCTTGAAGAACTCCAGTTATTGTACAAGGTAAGTAACATCTCCTTGAAGAGATTGTCTACACTGACTCCATTCTTGCTACACATGTGCTGGAAATAGGATTCTTTTTGGTCCCATATTTCTGTTGGGGTCAAAACTGCACCCCACATGTTCTCATGACTTCCACCTGAGGGTATAAAGAGAGGAGAGGGCCCAGCTATTCCTAAGTTGCTTCTTTACTCCCTGTGCATCAAGATAGAGCCTTTGTAGTGCCCTCTTCTCTGTGCACTGTGCTATTGTTAGTTAATAGTGTTAATTTAATTTTTTATCATTGTGGAGGGGGGGTGACACACTGCACCCCTCTGTACACCCTTCTGGTGTGATTGTGAATCAATCATGTTCACCCTTATATGTAATTGTGTATTGTTTAATGCAAAGTGTGTCATGTAAGATGTTTTTGGAATGTTCATGGCATACTGAACATTATTGTTATAATAATATGTTTAATGCAATTTCATGTGTATGGTTATGAGAATTCGCTATGTAATATTCCCAAATATGTGTCTCATGGCTTGAGACAGATCTAAGCAAAAGTCTACAGAGTAGAGAAGCCATTCACACCTCACTAAGGCATTCATAAAACAAACCCAGCTCTTCCAGAAAGAAAAGGATTAGCCGGAGCATCAACAAAGGAACCATGCATTGACACTATTTGCCACTTGACCCTGAAAGTGTTGGCGAGGCCCTAGAAGGGGCAAATGAACATGTTAAAAAGGGGAGACATTTTGCTATTCTTTCTCTCTCTTCCACCTCCATCTACAAACACCACCATGCAACTGAAATACTGACCCAGGGGAGAGCCTAGCTGAAGACAGACCAGCCAGCCTATGGTGAAAATCATCTAAGACTGTAAGGTTGCTGAAAGTGTTACGCTTAATTTAGAATGTGATTTGCCTTTTATTTACTTTTGATCAAATCGGACCTGTTTTCCTCTGACTTATAATCACTTAAAATCTTTCTGTACTTAATACAATTATTTCTTTGCTTTCTCTAAAGCAGTGTGTGTGTTTAAGGTGTGTAGAGACTCCATTTGAAATAACAAGGCAGGTGCATATCAATTTCTTTGATAAATTGATGAATCAGTGAGCTTGCAATGTGCAGTGGGCAGCACTGAACATTGTAAGAAGGAATTTCCTAGGGTTGCCTCTGGGACTGGGGAGTGTTGGCAGGGGCATACAATTGCATAATCCCATCAGGGGCTCGCTAGAGGCACTCACTCACTGAGTTAGGAGCAGCTTTCATGCTGTAGGCTGTGTGTGGGCTGACTCAGAAGTGGAGGTTCACACAGCAGAGCAAGCGCAAGACAGACCCCAAGAGTGAGGGATTGGGGTGACACAGCGATACACCAGTACAAATTGCAGAGGGGAACGTCACAGGGAAAGTCAGATATTTACTTTTGAGCTAGTCTCCTTTTTCCATACATCTGCCCCATGCAGGGGCTCTAACAGTATGCCAGAAGTACAGTCCTTGGGTTTTAACACCTGCTCTTCATGTAAAGCTTCAATGTTGCTTAACAATGGGCACTCTGTGTGCTTTTGTTGCCTAAGAGAGGGACATATTCCTGAGCGATTTTCAATATGTTGCTCCTTCTCTAAGCAAACTCAAAAAGCTATTGTGGCTTGCTTAAAGTTGTTTCTCATGGAGCACTGTATGTAAGCCTCTGCATATGATGAAAGGAAGGACATAGTTAGTCCTCAGTCCTCCAATCAGTCCGTCTCCATGAGTACCCTGTTGAGCTGAGATTCCACTGCAAGCTCCAGTGCTGTATCAACCAAGAGTCCCCAGTCATCTGCCTCCATTCCATTTTCAGTGACTTCAGACAGGGAAAGGAAAGATCACTGTTCCAGGGATGAGACTAGATCACCATCTCTGGTGGCTACCAAGTTGAGACAGAAAAGCCAGCAGATATCTGACTTATCTCATGCTCAACAGTTGAATGGTAGTCAAAGTGTCTGAAAAAGGTCTCACTAGTGTCTCAGTGCTGACTATTAAACACATGCCTGCAGTATCTACAAAATCTGTGAAGTGCTGTTCCTCCTAAATGACTCTTTGGTATGTGTCACCTCAGTACTGGTGCATTGGTATATCCCAGTCAGTAAGTAAACTATATATGTTACTGGGTGATCTACTGTAAGACTTTTACTGGAGTTATTGCTCCATGAGAAGTTGAGGATAGTGATAGCTGAACCACTGGTACAGTAGATGAAGGAGTTATCTCTGGAACCGACTTCATCCCTTATCAGATTAAAGAAGATACAGCAGATCCCCACATTTGGAGGTGTACTTTGTCTTTATTCTCATCATGACAGTAGAAAGTCCTCTTTCTTAGGTAGCACAGGGGGATTCAGTAAGAGACTTTAGGGAACGTTCTGTCATCAGGAAATGACCTAGGGCTCACAGGGAACATCTCTCTTCATATCCTTATCAGCCTTCGACCTACGGGATGTCTGGGGAATGCTATCATATTCCATGGCACTGTATATAGGCACTGTATATAGGGCCTTGCTGACTCACTGCCCTCTCAGTTTCTTCTTAGCGCTCATGATGATAGTCAGAACTTCTTGACTCTCTATTTGGCAAGCATTCATCTAGTAAAAAGAAAAGTTTTAAATAGTTGTTAAAGTTAGTTATTAGTTGTAGTTAAGTTTCCTTTGGGGGACCCCACCCCTGATCTTCTTCCCAGGACCGGGGCATGTCTTGAGCCCAAGAATTTAAACTATGTGGAACCTGCCATAAACCTATGCTGAGGGGAGACCAGCACAAATCCTGTCTCAGGTGCCTGGGAGAAACCCATCAAGCTGACAGGCATAAGATCTGCAGGGGCTTCTAGCCGAAGACTTAAAAGGACAGGAGCATCAGACTCAAACACCTCCTTACGGAGGCAGCACTCCGCTCTCAATTGAGCTCCGACTCAGCATCCAGCACGTTGGTGCAGAGTGCACCGACCTCTGTGAGAAAAGTTATGACACCGAAGAGGGACTTGACAGCGAAGGAGCGCTGGCATCAGCATTTTCCAGCACCAAAGACTTGGCATCACTCCCATTCCCCAGTGCCTCAGAAGTGTAAAAAGACAGAGTATGCTCACGGACAGTTAAGTCCACAGGAAAAGGACACCTGGGTGCAACCCACACTGGGACACTTGGCGCCATCTGCACCTGGACTGGCACTGTTTACTTTGGCCTCTCAAGGAGATCCATTGAGTCTGGTGCTGTTGGACTCACCTGATGTGGAAAGCCATGTGGGGCAGCTGCACTCCTCTTCAATCCCAAATACCTTTGTGGCGGCATGGGACTTAATACCATGACGGTTCAGCAGTCCCCCACCAGAAGGGAGGAGCAGGAAATAAGACCTCCGGCACTGCAGACCATTGCGGTGCCTTCTAAAGGCTAACCTGCTATGACACGACACCAGTTGCCTTCACCCTGGCACACCGCTCCCTGGACCTATATTGTTCAGCTACTGCCATGGTCTCTGTGCTCTGAGTCTCAGTCATCTGGTTCAGAGGTGCAATCCTGTGTGTCCATACGCAGCCAGCACTGGTTGCAGAGGTGCGACCATAGTCAGGAGCAATGAAAAAACTCCTTTATGAGACCATAGCAAGCATAGTGGCAGGTGCCAGCATAATGGCTCTTTTGGACAACATGGGCTTATCATCAGGCCCATGGGTCCTCTACCAGATGGTCCTACTCTGTCATCTCCCACACAAGGAGCTCGAGACCTTTGGTGCTGAGACCATCTCCATACGGTACTGAGAGGGATGATAAACACAGCATTGAAGGAATAACAGAGTTCAACTTGGTGTTAATGAGGACCACGGTTCCAAGAAGGAGATCCCAGGAGAAGCACAGGACCCTATAGGACAGGAAAACCCAGCCATTCCCAGAGCATCCTCATCATCGTCCCCTAATGAGGCATTAGTGGGGACTGCAGCTGTTTCTTCCCTGGTGGATAATAGAGCCCACCAACAGCTGCTTAGGAGGGTGGCAGATAATCTGGGCCTCCAAGCTGAGGAGGTGTGAGAATTGGAGGACCCTATCATTGATATCCTGACACCGGAGGGCCTCTCCTGGGTAGTCCTTCCACTGATTAAAACAATTCAAGCCACCACTAAGACACTGTGGCAAAACCCTGCATCTATTTCTCTAATGGCTAAGGAGATAGAGTGCAAGTGTTTCTATCCTCCACTGGGCATGAGTACTCTTTACATACTGACAGCTGGGGTCATTGGTGGTGGCTGCAGCGAATGATAAGTAGAGACAGGGACAGCAGGCACCAACACCCAAGTCCAGGGACTCAAAGAAACTGGATCTCTTTGCTAGGAAGGTATATTCCACCAGAGGGCTCCAGCTTTGAAGAGATAACCAGCAGGCTGTTCTTATCCACTACAATTTTAATTTTAGGGACGCTATGACAAAATTCAAGGGGTTGCTTCCAGCTGATTCCAAGCAGGAGTTTTCCACAGTCATGGGGAGGGAAAGGCTGTGGCGAGAACATTACTATAAGTGGGCTTGGATGCAGCAGACTCTGCCACACGCACTATGTCCATAGCGATTGGCTGCATGTGTCAGGCCTCCCCCCAGAGGTACAGCAGACCATATGGTACCTGCCATTTGAGGGCTCAGGATTGTTCTTGAAGCAAACTGACTCTAGTTACACAGCGTAAAAGATTCTAGAGTGATTCTGAAGTCCTTGGGCCTGCACATTTTGCTCATTCAGAGGAAACACTTTAAGCCTCAACTTGCCCCACATTTTTACCAAGCTCAGAGGCAGGAATACCCCAGGAAGAGGGACAAAAGCAATAGGTGCAGGCACCACAGCCTCCGCCTAATCAGGGGTGGAGCTCAGCAAGACAGCTATCTAGCTCCAAGCAGTCGTTTTGAAAGTGCGCCCAAGGGTAACACACCAGTCCAGAACCAGGATCCCTCTCCCTGTTTTCTGAATCATCTATCCTATTTCTACCGAGCATGGATTCACATCACCTTAGACGCTTGAGTGCTGCACATGGTAGAATTGGGATATTCCTTCCAATTTGTTTCCTTCCCACCCACCCTACCTCTCCCCTTACCGGTCTCTTTTCAGGTACCCTTCTCCAGGCCCCAACCCAATCTTTGTCTGTGGTCACAGAAGCATCCGAGTTGGGATGGGGAGCGCACTTGGCGTCCCTCAGGACTCAAGGACTCTGATCTCAATGAGAACTATAGATCCACATCAACATCAGGGAGATAAGAACAGTTTGACTAGTGTGCAAAAACTTCCTGTCTCTCATAGAGGGCAGATGCATATCAGACATGACAGACAATATGACAGCGTTGTTTTATATAAACAGATGGGGAAGCACACTCCTCTCTCCTGTGCCAAGAAGCCCTCCAGCTGTGGACTTCTGCATCGCCCACTCCATACACCTGGAGGTGTCTTACCTTCCAGGGGCCCAGAACATGCTGGCGGATTGACTCAGCAGATCTTTCCACAACCAGGAATGATCCATCTATCCAGATATCCTTTACAACATCTTCCAAGAGTGAGGAGTTTCCCAAATGGATCTGTTTGCAACCCAGCTCTACAGGAATTGTCAGCAATTCTGCTCCTTCCTGAACCACAGTCTAGGCTCAATCGTGGATGTGTTCCTCCTTCCATGAGGACACCATCTAATGTATGTGTTTCCCCTGTTCCCACAGGTTTACAAGTTCCTACTCAAGATCAGAAGGGAGAAGGCATTAATCATCTTGATAGCCCCAGCCTGGTCCCGGCAGCATTGGGATATAACACTGCAGAAGCTGTCAGTGGTCATTCCTATAGCTCTGCTGTTGGTACTGGATCTCATCATGCAGGATTACGGTTGCCTGCAGTACCCCAACCTTGAGTCCCTTCACCTCACAGCATGGAAGCTCGATGGCTAAACCCCAGGGATGCTGCATGCTCGGGCCGGTCAGGGAAGTGCTCGTAGGTAGCAGGAAGCCATCTACCAGGACACATTTGGCCAAGTGGAAGAGGTTCTCCATCTGGGCTGCACAGAAAGACACTTCTCCAATTGAAGCATCACTTCCTTATTCTTGGACTATCTGCTGCACTTAAAACAACTAGGGCTGGCATGTCATCCATAAAGGTACACCTGGCGGCAATATCCACATTCCACCCGGGAACATTTGGGCATTTGGTATTTGCTGATCCAATGGTGACCCGCTTCCTCAAGGCACTGGAATCTACCCACAGATCTGCTGTCTGGTACCAGCTTGGGACTTTAATTTGGTCCTTACCAGACTTATGGGACCTCCCTTCAAGCCATTAGCTTTCTGTTCATTCCTGTATCTTTCATGGAAGGCAGCATTCCTGGTCACAATCACCTCAGCCAGAAGAGAATCTAAATGTAAGGCTCTGACGTCTGACCCCCCATACGCGGTCTTTTACAAGGACAAGGTGCAGCTGCGACGACATCCAGCCACCCTACCTAAAGCGGTGTCACAGTTTCATACAAGCCAGGATATTTTCCTTCCTTTTTTTCTTTCCAGAACTGCATGCCAGTAGCAGGGAGCGGAGCCTCCACTCCCTAGATGTTTGAAAAGCGCTGGCTTTCTACATAAAGAAGACTAAGCCTTTCTGAAGGTCAAACCAACACTTCATTGCTATACCAGATAGGATGAAAGGCCTACCCATCTCATCTCAAAAGAACTCTTCCTGGATCACCTTCTGTATCAGAACTTGGGAGTCATCTAACTAGAATTGACATGAGCAAGCACTTGAAGAAGAAAAGATGATTACTTACCTTTGTAACTGTTGTTCTTTGAGATGTGTTGCTCCTGTCTATTCCAAGGCCTTTCCCTCTGTCAGAACCCTCCAGCAAGAAGGAACTGAGGGAGGCAGCAGGTCAGCAGTGCCCTATATACAGCACCATGGAAGTGCTACTCTAGGGGGCGCCTGTACTGCCCCGATGGGTACAACTAGGGGAAAAACCTTCTGGCGACTGTTCACAAAGTGCATACTCACCTAATTAGAATGGACATGAGCAACACAGTTATGAAGGTAAGTATTCCATCTTTTTAATTAGTGGATAGCTTTTGCCTAAAATGTGGGAGGATTATATATGTTTTTATACTACCTAATGTTACTAATGATTTATTATTCATATAACTATCTAATCATTTTTTAAGTTCTTGTGCCAGTAACTTTCATGGGTTAATTATGTGCTTGTGTAAAAATAAGTATTTTCTTTTTTTATCACTTTTATGTTAGTTGCCTTTCAATTTCTTTTAATGTCCTTTTGCTCTTGTATTGAAAGGTTATAAATAAGAGTGCTAGATTAATCACCATATCATTCAATATTTTAAATACTGCTATCATATTTGGAGGTATCATATGTGGAGGTATGTGGAATTTTATCATGGTACAAGAACATTTTCAGTATAACATTTTGCTCTTTGAACTTGAATTATACCAGAGTATATTGAAAGAATTTTTGTGGTAGCATCTCTGATTCATCAGGAGCTGCACATCCTTCCATTCCTACACTTATAAACATTGATTGATTGGTAATCTGACACATCACAAAGCAAAATGTTCCAGTGGTGAATAGATCTTCTATCCTGGCTGAAATTCATAGTATATTATGAAAAGAACAATTTCCTGCATCTGTGAAAAATGTTCAAAATAAGAGTTCTGGGTATCTAACTTGTTGAAGAAGATCTTCAATGTAGTACTACTGACAGACTCTCATGACATCTACGAAACCATCTGCGAAATTTCTGCAGATACTGGCCTGGAAACATGCTCTTGTTCTATTGAAAAATCTTCTCTCCTCATGACATCTAAAATTGGCATATTTGCTGACAAAGATCCAACAGCCTACAGTGATCAGACAGTACCTTTAGTGGTGCAAATTATGGGACATCTTAACAGGAATCTAACAGCATTAATATATAGCTATCATTTTCTCATTATGAACAACTAAAACATGGGTACTGAAGAGGAAATCTTCAATTTCCAAGGTGAACTCCATTTTCCATACGGGTCAGACTATTTCTTTTTTGCCATAGACCCTCTTTGTCTAAGGAGTCCCTCTGGTATTCCTTGAATATGGTTCAGATTTTAATTTTATCTAGATAGGGGTTCAGGAATTTGTATTCCTTGCGTGTATTGTTGAAAGGGATCAAAACAGAGACAGAATGTCTCCCTGGTCTAGGCTTGCCTAGGTGGATTTGTGCTGATATGAGGCATATATGACAGAATTTTTTCCATGTGGTTGAAGTTCACTTCATCAGGATGTCTGTCTTCTGAGGGGCGCAGGAATCAACAGCTATTGATGAGATGCTCCAAGCTGAAATATAGACTTCTGTTTATATCTTCACTTGTCTGTAATGAGTGTATGTTGGCATGTCCTTGGATGTGGCCTTTGAATATAGAGTCCTCAAAGTCCATGGCAGCACAATCTAGTGCTCATCTTCCAGTGTTTTTGCAAAATTAGGGCATGCAGGGGCTTTGTCATGGAGTTGCTGTGCCCTTTAGGGTCTAGGCCCAGGCTACCCATGAAGAATTACATTAATGGGAACGAGTTCATCTAAGCAATTAATTTAATACTGAGCACCTGGGCCTCATGAAAAGTCATCAGTTGCAAAGAGGTGCTCATAAAGAGAGAAGTTATTTTAAAGGTGAGGAGCTTCCAGAGACTACAGGCTGCCAGGAGAAGATGTGTGCAGCCCCCTGAACGCAAGGAGAGAGACCACAGGCCAAGAAGGCCAAGCTAGAGAAACGCAGACCTCAAGGAGGAGGATTGTATAATGCCCTGAACTCAAAGGGACAGACTTGATTTCAAGTTTATTTAGACTTGAAATTTCCCTGCTGGGGATCTACTTTATTATCCTATATCTTTTAGACTGTGTAGAGTTCTTAAGGGTAAACTGAGGCAGAGTGTCTGCAGGGCCATGTTATGTCATGGGGTCATGCTCGACAGGTATAATCTGGGTTAGTAAAACCCCATTGCAGATACAGAAATGTTGGTGCTAAGTGACCTCACAAATTTGGAAGTCTGCCAAGACAAATTTGTTTAAATTGTGTTTTCAGGGTTAAAACTTAGTAATATATGACAAGTCACTGAGCAGTTAAAAAAGAAGGCTGCAGTGTGAAGAGATGAGTAGGATATCGGGATTATTCGGGAATTGTGGGTTAATCTATTTAAATGGCAGGACAGCAAAGAAGCGCCCATATTTCATAGTGCCAGAAACCCAACATATAAAGTAGGACCAACATTTCCTTTTGGGGACCCTCTGACTAAAAGCAATATGGATTACACTGATAAAGAAGTTACATCTATCACTGGAATTTCATATTAAACGTACTTTGAGGAACCTAATCTTTTTAATCAGAGGCAGTTGTTTCACTTATTTTATCCCATTAATTTCAGCCGATATACAGGACTTTACTACCTGTTTCCTATAGATAGCTGCATTGAAATGAACCATCGCAGACACAAGACTTGCCAGACTTCCCATTACTTTCTGTAATTTTAGCTATACTGTACTTTGAACACCATCACTCAAAACACTTGAACTCTGTAAATTACCCGCAAGAGTATCTCAGGGATATAACTCATTCTATCCCCATACCTGCTAAACATCTTTTCCCTTGTGTTCAAACAAAAAATCAGCCTACCTTCAGATGATCCAGAACTCATTAAAAATAAGTTATTGCTACAGTACCAGTTTCTGAACACTTCTGAGGATATTAATTTAAATATTTATTTATTCTTTGATTTTTTTTATTTTTAACCTTGCAGGCATTAGATAGGTGGCAGAGCTGATGACAAATGTCATGCCAATCTAGACCACAGCGATATTTCTCTTCTCTCACATGGGAAATAAAACAGGAGAAATCGAACAACTCTAAACAAGCTTTTTAAAAGAAAAACGCCAAGAATTATATCAAAATGAAGTGACAGCTTTGCATTCTTTTGGTCTCTGAGTGGATTTTGTGTGGCTCTTTTTATCCTCCCAGAGTTAGTAGCCATATTTAAAAGAAATTTCTGCTTCCAAATCTTAAAGTATCTATAAACTTATCCTTGAGTGTATCAAGTCCTTCAAAACCACATTATCTAGGGGCTGATTCCTCATCTAAGACTCAGTGGGAATTTCAATTAAGCAAAAGCTTTGTTGTCTTGACATTAAGCAAATTTCTACATCATATTTTAATTTTTCATAAATCTAGGGGGCTAATCATTAAGGCCCTTTAAAAGCTGTGTGTATATTTTATATAGAAATCTTAGACTTTGAAAAATACATTTAGCGGTATTAATCATATATTGATGATTTAGTTTTCTGTGTGTAAAGTAACTGTGGTGTTGTATATTCTAAACAGAAGTTGAAGGATTAATGGGCAGAGAATTAATAAAAGGAGAGAAGTGTTTCATAACCCTGTCATTAACTGGTACTGTCAGTCCTAATTTTTTATCTGAAGCTTTTGGTTGTCTGATAGACAACTTTTAAAGCAAGCTACAATGTGAATGCATAGTTAGAAAAAAGAAAGCATATAGTACTTTGAGAAATAAAATGATGCAAGAATATAAAACGTATGGATAATGATTTCAGTGCTTCACATAAATGTTTACACAGCTTCTAATCTTCTATATATTTTTCAAATATATATTTTAATGTATTTTCAAATGTAAACAGCTACCAGCACTGATTTTATCTAAAGCATAATGAATGAAAAGAGAGTCTGAGTGTTAGCATTTGCATTATCAGGCTGGTATAAGCAGTGCAAAGCCAGAATTCTTGTTTCTACATTTTAAAATTTGAACATAAAATGGCACGTAAGGATGTAACATAATATTAGCATAATTTGATCACTAAATAGAGTTTTAGGGCCTGCACCTGCATTGCTTGTGTTATTTTAAATGAAGATCTTGGTATACATATTCACATTTTGTATGTAAGTGGTAAGAAAACCTATTTGCTACTGTTATGTGGTTTTAATTATATTTTTAATAATAATTATAAAATACGTATTATAAATAGAGTATTGTTAAAAGTAATAAATTAAGATTTTATTGAACAGTTTACTATCAGATTTCCATTAGAAATTATGTATGCAGTTTGAAAATATATTTTTGTTAATTTAGCAATTGGTGTTATTGGAATCTAAAGATTTTAGTAATCCTCTGAGTTTAATATTACAAGGTGCTGAGTAACTGGGAATTTTTGGTGCCATGGATCTAATAGAGTTGGGCCCTTTTATTGTAAATCAGCAATTTCTTATCCTGGTACACTTAGTTCAGTGTGTTGGAGTCAGTGCCTAAAGAATTTTAACTGTCATGCTAGCTGTATATGTCACAGATTAAAATTAGCTGGGTCTGTGTTGCCAGTGGAAGGAGATGGAATGTAAGACATGGCCAAACAAGTGAACAAATTTTCTTTCAGTAATATTTAGCCAGGCCTAAAATATCTTCCACTCCAAATTTGAAAGTGGTAGAAAAGTTAGATATATCTTGGGAGGAGACTGATTGAAGTTAATTCAGCAGGCTGTGTTGTTGCAAATCTCTAAGGTAAGTTATGAAACATGTTTTTGGTTTGTTTTGGCATGGGTATTATAACAAAAGAGAGAATTTTTCATACTGACAATTTTTGGATCTGTTTATATCATCTTCCATCTGTTCCTTTATATGATATTCTGAGCTATTGCTATCCTAATTTAAGATCATGTTTCTATGTGTTTACTTTAGGAGCCAAAGTCAAAGTGTTGATTTTTCATATATAATACAAATACTGAAAAACTTAAGTTTATAGATTGCAATATGATTTTTTGTGGAAATAGTTAAATTCATTAGTATATTGCATTGTATGTGCTTTTGTAATACTAACTAAGATAATTTTGTAACACTTTTTGAATTTATATTATGTCACATAGATATACACAGATTTTTTTAATACATTCTTTTAATCTCAGCTGTGGGAGAGTCTGCAGTATACAGTGTGAATTCATTCTTTATACATCTAGCACAAACCCAAGGCTTAATGCAGTCCAGAATGGGGTCTTTACTCCCATTTTTCCCTCTCTCCCCCTGGGGATCAAAGGGAAGGGGTGATAAGGAGCTGCCATGAACAACTTCTGATCATATGAGGGAGAAATCAGGGATGGTTCTTGGACACCACTATCACAGCTGCCTTGAGTTAAATCCAATCTAGTCAATTACATTAGAAATAAAAGGCTCTAAAGTCTGTAATTTACTTAAATCTGGTATAAGCAAGTGCCATTTTAATAAATGTATTGAAAGAGGGAGACAAATAGATTTGTAATAAATACATGATTTTTGGCCACTATTAACTTTTACAAACCTTTAAAAAAATCTCTTCCTACCTAAATTCCTCTGGCGCTTTAATTGCTAAAGGTATTCTTTACTTCCAGCACAAAACCATTTTATAGGGCTGCTGTGTAAACAGTTGCTGCATTTCACACCATAGCTGACTGTGTTACAGAGGTGAATGAAATGTCCCTCACTGTATTGTGTTTGTGTTTTTCTGTAAATTTGTAAAACACTTTGGGAATTTTCAAAATGAAAAGTGATATATGGTGTATGTCAGATACTACTGCTGTTAGTTAGGTATAAAACATATGGATGCTCGCAAGACCTAACGTGTTTGTTTGTTGTACCAGAAGTTGATAGGAATATATGTATTTGAGAAGTTAAGATTTAGAACAACATATGGATTTGAGAAATTAAGATTCGATATTAATCTCTTGTAAGGAAAATTTATTCAAAATACCATCCCAAAAATCTTTGTATTTAATTGGCAGAGAACCTGAGAGTTCATAGTTTGTCATATAGAGTTCATAGGTTCATATGAACCTGAGAGTTCATAGTTTGTCATATAGGACAAAATGTAAATTTTCTGGCTGTTTTGAGGTTTCTTGGTAATAACAGCACTTATCTAAATTCTTACTTTTATGAGTAGAGCTGGCTAAAATGTGACTTAAACTTCTTTCTGCCTGATTTGAATCCCTCCTCTAAATCAGGCAAAGAGAAGGTTTGAATCCACATTTCTTACATTCCAGATGAGTGCGTTAATCATCACACGATAGCTCTGTTCTCTCTTCTGGGTCCAGTGAATATAGGATTTATTCAAAGTGAAATAGCTTCAACAAAAGAGATTGAGAGCAACTCAGACTGGAATAACCTATAAACTGAAAGTTAGGATGTTCGGGTGGGAGGGAGCAGATCTGAGTTCAAGTCCTTGCTCCAGAATGAAGATTCCAACCTGGATCTCAGGCAGTTACCAAGCTAATGGTTATAAAAGAGGAACACAAACTCACTCTTTATCTCTGCTGGCATGAAATGCTTTTCCAATTTGCTAAAGAATTCTGAACATTTTCAGAACCAAACTGAATATTTCTTCTTCAAGTGTTGTCCTTGTGGGTGCTCCACTTTAGATGTAGGTGTGTCCTGCTGCCGTCAATCAGAGATTTTTGCAGCAGTACCTGTTTGGGCCATGCATATGCAGCAGACATCTCGTGGCATCATTGCACCTGAACTGCTGTGTGCGTGACCCAACCCCCTTAGTTCCTTCTCAACCATCCCCAGCCTGAGACGGAGCTCCACAGCAATGTCCTTGACAGAATAAGAAACACAAATTAATTAGCTTTAGAGATAGTTGAAATATAAAGTTTAGTCATAATGAGTTATTCTTAAAGTAAGTCATAAGTTTTATTTTGTTAGTTTAAATTTTTTTTTCTTTTCTTTCCTTAGTCACTAGGTAATTTTCTTTGTAGAAGTAGGCACTATTCTAAAATGACTGGTTCCCCAGGGTTTAAGAGAGGTGGATCCTGTAGAGACACAATTCCTATCTCAGGTGGCCACTTCCTATGCATTAGGTGCCTCAGGGAAGGGCACATCTCTTTGAAGCGCAACCTCTGCACTAACCTAAAAGCTAGAGCTAGGTGTGCTACAGATCCCCACCTTAAGCTCATTTTGATGGAGAAATCCCTCAAACCTGCCTCAGAACCAGACTTCAGTGAAAAACAGGGAAAAAACAAAACTCATTCCTCCACAAAATTGAGGAAAAGATCCCTGATCTTGCCTGATATAGATGCACCCAAAAAGAAGCAGTCTCTGGCTAGGTCACTGCCCTCCATGCCGACTCCCTCACAGGTGAGCAGTTTTGATACTCCAGGCTCCTTCAACACTATCCGCACCGGAACATCAGTTGAGTCCTTATGGTAATCAGTGAAGCTGAGATGAAAATATGATTGTGCCTGCACAGCACTTACTGATGCCCATGCAAATAGCACTGAGAACCACCACCGCACCGATGCCTCCACCTTCAGCACCACCAGCATCAGTAACAACTGAGACGGCATTGAGAAAAGCTGGATGCAAAACAACTACACCACCTGCTGTGCTGACTGACATAACCACACCAGCACTGAGGGTACTGAAGCAACAACAACAGTTATGTGAGGCAGAAGATGGCACCATACCTTCCACACTTCACTCACTGCTATTTGGTACCTATATGTCACCAGACCATACAGCACTAGAGTATCTATTATCTCCCATCGCTACTCCATTTTCAAGTGATGAGGAAGACAGCCTACAGGAGGATGCCTTTTCATTACACCTCTTCTCCCCCATTAGACATGAGTCAACGTTTACCACAAAATCAAAATTCCAACTGGACAAAATGACGAGAGTGGTGCAAACAAACATAGATGTACCCCCAAATGTTATTTCCTATGCAATGGTTTCCGTGGGAGTCATGGGCTGCTTGTAGAGCCCAATTTAGCCATCCCATAACACTTGGAGCAAATTAAGATTATCTCCACCATCACCTGGATCAGAATAATCAGAAGTGCAAGACCAATTAGATGAGATAGATGAAAGGGTGGAGCAAGACACCATGCCTAGCCATAATTCCACCATCTCCTACCATGGCCGATGACTTCCAGGAACTTTTCAAAATGTCAATTAGCAAAGAAAGACCCTTGGAGGAAGTAGCAGAAAACCAACAAACTCCTCCAGATACTACACATATCGACCAACATGAAGATTGAGTTGTCAATAAAGGACGCATTAATGGAACCTGCTGAGATTGTGTGGCAGATGCCAGCCACTGGTCCAATCAACCTGTAAAAAGGTAGACAGAAAATACTATGTCCCTGCTAAGGGCATGGACTTTTTATTTACTCACCCTCCTCCAAACTTGTGGTTGGTAGATTTGATGACCCAAAGGAGAAAAGAGGCACAATACAAGTCCACACTGCAGGACAAAGACTACAAGAGACTCGATCTGTTTGGCCACAAAGTTTACTTGTCTGCAACCTTGCAGTTTACAATGGCCAATTACAATACTCTTCTGGCAAAACATGATCATGACAATTACACCAAACTGAGCGAATTTGCTAGCAACTTACCAGAAGACAAATGTGAACAATTTAAGTCTTTGGTAATTGAGGATCATCTAGTTGCTTGAACGTCTCTACAGGCATCCCTTGACATCACTGACCCAGCAGCCTGAACAATGGCAACAGCTGTGGTCATGAGGCAGGCATCCTGGCTGCAGTCATCAGGTATCCTGAGGGACCTACAAGTAAAGATAGAAGACCTACCATTTTACAGGGAGAAACTATTTTCTAAAAAAATAGACGAGTACTCAATTCCATGAAGGACTTGAGAGCAATTCTGAGAACCCATGGAATTAACACATCTGCCCCCATGCATAACCAGCCTTACCAACCCTCATTTACTCACCAACAAAGACCATTCGAGTCATACAGGCAGAAGCAGAAACATCAAAGAAGGAGACCAACACAGACTCAAGCCTCATCCTCACCACTATTACAGGTTAAACAGTCTTTTTGAAGCTTTGATCAAGGGTCTGAGAAACCTCCCCATCATTTCAGCAACAACAACCACTACTACGTGAATCTTTGGACACCGATTACACCCATTATACAACACCTGGGCATCAATTACTACAGACAGATGGGACCTAGAGATCATCCGAGTGGCCTGCTCCATCCCTTTCACATCCATATCATCCACCCAACCTCCCTCCTCATCGCTCTTCAGGAACCCCTCTCATGAGCATCTTCTATAATTAGGGGCAATACAGCAGGTCCCACCACAATACTGGGGGAAGGAATACTACTCCCACTATTTTTAACACAGAAAAAAGAAGAGGTTAGAGGCCTATCCTGGACCTCAGGAAGCTCAACTAATTTATTTGTGTCCAAAAGTTCAAGATGGTCACTTTAGCCAGAATAATTCCAGTGCTGGAACAGGGTGGGTTGGTTCTCAGCTCTCAACCTCCAAGGTGCATATTTTCATATCACATTGGGATCAGAACACTATCAATACAGGGTACTGCTGTTCAGCCTCTCCACTGCACCACAGGTCTTCTCCAAGACATTTGCAGTCATGGTGGTCCTCCTACGCAGATGGGATAATCATATTTCCATACCTAGATGACTGCCTCTTGAGAAGTCCCATATGGTTAGAGGCTTTAGACAACACACAGAGGACCATCTACTTCTTTCAAAGCCTACAAATAAATTATTTAGCAGAAATCAACTATGATACCATTACAACAACTGGAATTCAAGGGGCACACCTCAACTTCATAGAGGCCAGAGTGTCATTATCAACACACAGATTCCGTACATTAACAAATGCCATCTCTGTAATCACAACCAGTCCGTACACCATAGCATGTACCTACCTTCAACTGTTGGGGCATATGGCAGTCACTACATTTATATTATAATGCTGCCTTCAGGGATGGCTAACAGACTAAACAAATTATTGGTACTGTCTACCGAAATCAGATTCACTACACTGATGGATGAAACCAGAAGATGTTTGCAATGGGATACCATTCTAACGAGAACATCACAACAGATGCCTCGCTAATTGGGTGGGGTGTCCATATGTACATCACACTATCCAAGGGCAATGGTTTCCCATGGAAGATCATCTGCACATCAGTCTACTTGAGTTACGGGCAGCACACAATGCATGCTTGCTTACACTTTCTTCCACAGATAGCAAACAGGTCAGTGCAAGTGATGACTGACAACATCACTTGCTCATTCTACGTAAACCAGCAAGGTGGTGTCCGATCCCACTTCCTATGTACAGAAGTCATAAGACTGTGGAATTGTTTCATATGCCACAACATAAACATCTCAACATAAACATCTGCATAAACACAGTGGCAGACATGCTGAGCAGAAAATTATTTCAAGAACATGAATGGGAACTGAATGACACAGTACTACTTGCTATATTCCATTGATGGGGAATCCCAACAATAGATCTATAGATAGATAGATAGATAGATAGATAGATAGATCTATTCCCTGCAGCTTGAGGTCTTCAAATCTCACTTTTGAGGATTTCAATAATTCAGTCATGGGTTCGGGGTTGTTATAAATGTGTATGGGTAGGGTTTTGTGGCCTGCCTTGTGCAGGAGGTCAGACTAGATGATCATATTGGTCCCTTCTGACCTGTGAGTCTATGAGTCTATGAACAACAGCAAACTATAAATACCCTTGCTTTTGCTCAAGAGCAGGGATAGTACCCCAATCCCTAGAGGATGCCTTCCTCCTCAAATGGTGAGCGACGCTACTATGTGCATTCCCACCACTACCATTACTGTCAAGAGTAGTACACAAAATTTTTCACAATGGAGCTTCTATCATACTGATTGCCCCAGTGAGGCCCAAACAACCATGTTATCTGTACCTCATGAGAATGTCAATTTGAACTCTGCAACAGTTTCGTATGTGAAGGGGCCTCTTGTCTCAAGACAATGACAGGTCTCCCCATCCTGACCTGGACTGGCTTCAGCTGATGGCTTGGTTCCTACTTGGTTCCATCAACAGGAACTGAACTTTTCAGAACAGGTCAAACATGCATTACTTAACAGCAGAAAACCATCTATACATAAAAATGGAAGAGGTTCTATACATGGTGCCAATCAAAACACACTAACACACTTTCAGCACCCCTCCCACTAGTGCTAGACTACTTATTAGAACGGAAAACCACAGGTCTTTCCATGAGTTCCATTAGAGCACACCTCGCAGCCATCAACACATTTCACAAAAAATGAAAGGGCTATCAATATTCACAAACCTCATCACCAAACATTTCCTAACTGGGCAACAAAACATATTCCCAGAAGTCCATGACCCTACATCCACTTGGGATTTAAATCTAGTCCTAAAGACTCTCACAGGTTCCTCATTTAAACCGCTAGCTATATGTTCACTCCTGCATCTGTCAATGAAAATAACATTTATAGTCACAATCACCTCCACTAGAAAGGTAGGCAAAAGAGGATCCTACATGGCACATCCTCCTTACACCATCTTCTTTAAGGAAAAATCACACTCAGACCTCACCCTAAATTTCTACCTACAGTAACATCATTCTTTCATATAAACCAAGTTATACACCTACCTACGTTCTATCCCAAATTGCATCAGAATCAACAAGAAGCTACCTGGCACTCCCTGGATGTCAGAAGAACATTGGCGTTCTACCTAGATAGTCTTGGTGATTTGAGGAATGTTTTGGTTCTATCTGTATCAACCACTGAACGATCAATGGGGTCCACAATATCTACCCAGAGACTCTCCAATGGATCTCTAGCTGCATCCACCTTTGCTACAAACAAAGCAAAGTAAAACCATCTTCATGGATTAGAACCCACTCCACTAGGGCAATGGTGACTTCTGTTGCCTTCCTGAATAATGTGCCTCTTACAGACATTTGCAGAGCTGCGATACGGGCTTCTGAGCACACATTCATAAAACATTATGCAATTACATGGAGCTCAGACAGTGACACACTGTTAGGCTTTACAGCATTAACATCATTCACCCAAAACACACCAAAGTCCCTCCTGTCTACAATAGGCCACTGCTCTACAGTCACCTAAAGTGGAGCATCGACAGGGACAGCAGTCAAAGAAGAAGAGGGAGTTATTTACCGACTGAAGTAACTGAAGTTCTCTGAAATGTGTGTGCTGTATGTGCTCCACTACCTTCCCCCACCCCTCTACTTTAGAGTTTGTAGCTAGAACTCTATGGTAGGGAAGGAGCTGAGGGGGTTGGGCTGTGCGCACGCATGCGCAGTAGTTGAGATGCCAATGGTGCTGTGAGACACCCTCTGCATATGCGCGATCCAGATTGGCACTGCTGCAAAAATCTCCACTTGATGGTGCTGGGACGCACTGACATCTAAAGTGAAGCACCCAAAGGGACACACATCTTGAAGTTCAGTTACTGCACTGGGTGAGTAATCCTCTCGTTCCCTGACTTTTCAGTTTGCTGGCGATGCTGTGTTGTGTCATTTCTTCTGTGAGGGCCTCTATGCATTTCCACTTATACATTTCCTATATTGTATAAACTGGTATACTGTGGCAGAAAGCCAGCTTCACCTTAGTGGGTCTCGTGCTTTTGCCTCTCATAGTGGGCCAGGGCGTCACCAGTTACCCCATCTCCCCAGGGATGGGGGTAGGGATCCATGCCCGCCCGCTTCTCTGGGTCCCAGCCCAAGGGCCCTATGAGTAGCAGTTATGTGCTGCTTACACTGTACTCACAGCTGCAGTCTTTTCCCCTGGGGTTATTTCCACCCTCTGTCGTTCTGGCTTCTCGGGCCCTGCTTCCTTGCCATCTGGACTGGGCTTCCTTACCCAGGCCCCTATACCTGGGGGAGTATCTCAGTCCTGCTCAGGGCAGGTTTCCCCCTCCTGGGCCCAGTACCTTTCTCAGCACTCCTCTCTGGTCTTCCACACAACTCTGCACTCTTCCATCTCTACCACACAGTACAACACTCCTCCAGTTTGCACACTGTCTGTCTGGAGCAGAGGTTTTTTATCAAGCACCTGGCTGGGCCTTAATTGGCCTCCGCTGCTCCTAATTGCCCTCTAATGACTTCTGGCTAGTCTGCAGGGAACAGAGCTCTGAGCATTCTGGGGCTTACATACCTCCCTTTGAGCACTCTTCTATTGCCCTCTGCCCTTGCTATATCACAATACATTATATTATGTACATTTCCACTGACACAGAGCTGCAAAACTGCCTGGAAAAGCTATGTTCATTGGGGGTGAATGAGCATTCTCACATGAGTGTGATTACATCACCTTTATTGTATATAAAGGAGTGCACCTCCAACTGCCTTTCTTCTTCCTCTGCTGCCACAGAGAGCTAATGGAACTCGCTTTGTGTCCTTGACCCGTTCTTTGTGTTAGCTATTTAGGTTAGTTTTTAGTATAGTTAGTGTAGTTAGCTACTTGCCTTGGGTAACCTCCAGGCCATGTCAGGCCCACAGCCCCATAGAGCCTTTAAGAAGTGTTTGTCCTGCTTTGTGATAATTCCTGAGATAGATGCTCATGTGTGAGATGGCTCATTGCCCAGGAGGGACCCATTCTGCGTTCCATTATGTTGTTTGTTATGCCTTTTACTCCCTGAGACTGGATGGAAAGACATTTGATGTTTCAGTTGTACTTGGTTTCTCAGAACCTACAGCCTACTCCAGCTGCTCCAATTGGTATAGAAAAGCCAGCTTCTATGCTGAGATATTCTAATAATGGACTGAAGATGCAACTCATCACCCCAACATTGGCACTGCCATCCTTATTGGGCCTGAGATCTGTTTCTCTGAGACCTTCCTCTATGTTTGAACCTGCTGTTCAGCACCACATGCACCAGATAAGTCAGCAGTGACACCACAGATGATCCCTGCATCTGTCCTTACAAGGTACAAAGAAGCAGAATCTTTCACTGATGTTGCTGGCACCTTCCAGCACTGTGGATCTGTCTGCAACTGCCAAAATCCCTTCTGAAGCCTCTTGGGAAAAGAGAAAGGAGAAAAGAAAGCACTCTGCTCCTTAAGAGAGTTATAAGCAGAAAAAGTGTCAGTATCATTACTTTTCTTCTTCACCTCTTCTATGCATGTGAACTTAGGGAATCCTTCATTGGTGTCACACTCTACCAGAGCCACAAGTCTTGTTGCTGATGAATTTGATTACTTGCTAATATGGATACCACTGACTTCATCTGTCATCCATAACTCCGTGCATAAGTAGAAGTCCTCCATTGAGGCTACTTACTACACCTCCAAATACCTTTCTGCTGCTTGACTCTGCACATCTTCAGTCTTCACCAATCTCCAGTCAAAATATCCTTGGAGAACATGGGCTGCCTCCAGATTCGATTATGGTACACCTCCTAATTATAGGAACCCAGTCATCTTTTCTAATGCAGGAACATACATTGTGAAAGGACTCATTCAAGGCTTATTCATTGTTGATAGTATCCAAGGCAGCTTAGAGATCAAGGAGGTTGAGGATGGAGTACTGATTCTGAACTTTAGATAGAAAGAGGTCTAGTTAGAAACTTTGGCAATATTGGTTTCAGCGGAGTGCAAGGGGTGGAAGCCGGATTAGAGGGGGTTTAGGCCTTACATTCAAGATTCCATGAGAACTCAACTGGAGGTGACAAAGTGAAATATGAACAACATTGACTTCAACACTGCCACTGGCACTGATGCCCTTTCCAAGACTATATCCTTGTTTGGTGATAACACCTTTCATAGCACCTTGTCCTTCTTCAGCACTAATGTCTCCATTGATCTCCAACTCTCAACAACCATAAATACAGTTAACATTGCTGACACCAACAGTAGCACCACAACCTCCACAGAGGAATGTCCAATATTGGACAAATTGGATAAGACCTCCTCTGAGTGACCAAATGACCAACCTATAAATGGATGTACCTGTGAACTTCACCAGAGGACCAGATTAGTACATCTGCTTCTCTCCCTGACAAACAAAGACAGCTGTAGGAATTTGTAAGGAGAATGGCTGGC
The DNA here is from genome assembly GCA_007922155.1 of Mesoclemmys tuberculata. NCBI lineage: Eukaryota > Metazoa > Chordata > Testudines > Chelidae > Mesoclemmys > Mesoclemmys tuberculata. Next base: position 69,363,557 of record ML675618.1, on the reverse strand, counting down.
ACACATCCACTTCAGATAGGTGTCTCAGCACCAGAATTGTCTGACCCTTTTTTGATATTTTGCAGCTTCAGACAAAAGATAAATTGGCCTTCCCTGTTACTTGAGTCTCCTTAATCTGGTTAAGGACACTTGGCTCTCTCCATTTTTATCACTACTTGTACTGAATATGGATAACGTGTGGTATAGCAAGGGCAGAGGGCAGTAGGAGAGTACTGGAAGGGCGGTATGTAAGTTCTAGGATGATCCGGGCTTTTTTTCCTGTAGAGTAGCCAGAGCCATTAGAGGGCAATTAGGGACAGCTGGGGCCAATTAAGGCCCAGCCAGGTGCTTGATAAAAACCCTCTGCTCCTGAGAGACAGTGCACGAGCTGAAGGAGTAGGTGTGCTGTGCTACTGAGGAGAGGGGTGTGTGTGGAGTTGTGAAGAGGAGCTGAACAGAGTACAGTGGTGTGTGGAAGAGAGGTCGAGTCCTGCGGAAGATACTGGGCTCAAGAAGCCAGAAGGACAGAGGGGGGGGGAAGTAGCCCAGGGGGGAAGTCTGCAGCTGCAAGTACGGTACCAGCAGCACATAGCTGCTAATCATAGGGCCCCTGGGCTGGGACCTGGATGAGCAGGCGGGCCAGGGTCCCTACCCCCCTCCTTGGGGAGACAGGTTAACTGGCAACGCCCTGACCCATTACAAGAGGCAAAAGTGCGAGACCCACTAGAGAGAAGCCAGCAGTTTTCCACACATCAGGCAATCATGATGAGGGCATTTTGATCTCGTAGTCATAGCAGGCATCAGGCCTATTGGTTGAAGCAGGCGTCAGCGCAAAGAGCTACCCCAGCAAGGGAGGAAGGCCTGGATCCCTAACCTTAACTGATCTCTTCATCCTCCTCCCCTGATGAGGCCATAGTGGGACTGTCAACAGCTGTCCTGCTAGATGATTTCAGAGCCTCTCAAGAGTTCTTCAGATGAGTAGCGTCCAACCTAGGGCTCAAGGGGGAAGAGCTAAAAGAAACACAGATGAACTGTTTGGCATTTTGGCAATGAGAGCCCCATCCAGGGTGGCCCTCCAAGTTCACGAGGGTGTGGTAAAGCTGGTGAAGACCCCTTGGCAGACCCAAGCCTCCCTGCCACCAACATCAAAGCGAGCAGAAAAGAAATATTATGTTCCTGCAAAGGGCTTCGAGTACCTCCACACCCACCCCTCCCTGGGGTCATTGGTAATAACAGCAGCCAACAAATGGGACAGGCAGGGTCAGATGGGTTCTACCCCCAAAAATAAGGGCATGAAAAAGCTTGACCTTTTTACATATAAAGTTTATTCCACCGTTACCTTACAACTACGCATATTTAACCAGCAGTTCCTGCTAGGTAGATATAATTTCAACATCTGGTAGTCGTTGGAAAAAATTGCAGACTCCCTGCCTCAGACATCCAGACAGGACTTTGGGGCAATCATGGCTGAGGGTATGACAGTAGCCAGAGCTTCCCTACAGGAAGCTTCAGACACAGCAGATTCAGCAGCCAGGATCATGTTGTCTGCGGTCTCCATGAGAAGACTGTCTTGGCTCCAGTCCTCTAGCATCTCGTTGAAGGTCCAGCAGTCCATCCATGACTTCTCTTTTGATGATGCAGCCTTGTTTGCAGACCAGACAGACCCTAAGTTGCATGGGCTGAAAAACTCCAGGACCATGTTGCGCTCCTTAGGACTGTACCCTCTGTTGCCCAGTAAGCGGCACTTCAAACCCCAGCAGCCTCACTGATTCTGAGCTAGACTAAGGGAGACCCCTACAGGAAAAGACACAGGGGGTATAAGAAGCACCATGGCCAATCTGCAGCCATAGGCCCCCGCTTGGGCTCGAGCCCTATCCGGCCAGAGGGAAAGCATTACTTTTGAAGGTGTGCTGGAAGATGGCCTGCCAGCCATTTCCCAAGATCCAGACCACTTGTGTACTCCGCGGGGGCGGAGGGTTCTTAATTTATGATCTCGGTGGTGGAAGGAGTCAGACCGACAGCAGGAAATGGCTAAGTAAAAATATTTTATTGCATTAACAGAAGCTGGGCACAATTCCAAAAGGGTAGCCCCAGAAATCGCTCCCTCCAGTTACTTTACCAGAAACTGGGCACAATTCCAAAGGAGTATTCCTAGCGACCACCCCCTCCAACTATCCTGAAGCAGGGGAAGAAAGCACCTACCCAAAGCAATAGAGTGGGGAGACCCATCAACCACTCTGTAGGTGAGTCTCAACCAGAGAACCGACCACCCGGCATCCGGTAAGGCCTTGATGGATCCACGGAGAGTCTCACCGAGCGGTCCCCGGGGGTGCTTGTTATACCCCTGTCTCCCTCTGCCTTAACAGAATGTTTCTCCTAGCAACACAATACGTAGCTCTCAACCTCGACTAGAGATTGGGTTCTAAACTTGTTTTTCATTAGCCTATTGGTTAATAATTACAGGCCGGAAAATAGAAGGCAGCTGCGCTTTGCCAATGTCTGCCCAACATCCTGTGGTTAGACGCCTTGCCGGCCCATGGAAGGCGACAAGCGCTGCAAGTGGCAACCACAGAATGCTACTGCTTATCTTCCACAATCTCTTTACAGCTGACATACTTTATACTGAAATAGCAGACAAAGATTAACTTAACTATTAAATGGCAGGGGGCTATCCAGGCAAACACAGGCCTAGTCTCGCTCACGGCCCAAGCTGGATTTTTAGGGCCTAGCCTTGCCAACTGCACTGATTCCGCGTGACAAATTCTTCCGAACTCTACAATTTGTTTTCCCATCGTCTTGCTCCCTTCCTCCCAGCATGGGCTACAATAACATTGGACCTCTGGGTTCACGTTGCTCCCACCTTCCCACCCATGCTTCCTGTCCCTCTTCAAGGACCCCTCTCATGAACAACTTCTCACCCAGAAGGTGCAAGCCCTCTTTCGAATGGGAGACATGGAAATTGTTCCTCAAGAACAGAGGGAAACGGGATTTTATTCCAAGTACTTTCTAATACCAAACACAAAGGGAGGCATGAGGCCTATCCTGGACCTGTGAGGCCTGAACAAGTACCTCAAAAGAATAAAAATCCAGATGGTCTCTGTAGCTTCTATCATCCCCTATCTGGATCCAGACGAGTGGTACGCCACCCTCGATTTAAGGGATGCCTATTTCCATATTTCCATCTTCCAGGGCCATAGAAAGTTCCTGTTTCACAGTCAGCAAACAACACTACCAGTTTACGGTACTTCTCTTTGGCCTGTCAACCGCACCCCGCGTGTTCACTAAATGCATGGCAGTGGTTACAGCTTATCTCAGATGGAGGTGTATATAGGTTTTCCCTTACCTGGATGATTGGCTCATCAGGGGTTGATTAAGAATACAGGTCCACTGCAGCATCAAGATTGTCCAGCTTACTTGCCAGATGCTGGGCCTGTTGATAAACTGACAAAAGTCAACACTCATCCCAGTCCAAAGGATAGAGTTCATCGGTGCGGTCCTAAATTCCACATAGGCAAGAGCACTACTGACCTCTGCAGATGTGTGTACTTACCACCCAGGCACCATCCAGACACACTCCTTATGATGCTTCCACTAATACTAACTTCCCTTTCGTGGTGGACAATACTGCATCATGTGCTGAGAAGAGTGCCTTTCACAGCCCCACACTGAAACCGTTGCTGGTGTCAGATGATTTGAATCTAGATTGGGGGGGCTCACCTGGGCATCATCCAGATCCAGGGCCTCTGGTCGGAAGACAAGCTGGCATTGCACAACAATGTCTGGGAGATCAGAGCAATTTGACTGGCTTGCAAGGTGTTCCTGCCCTGGCTATCTGGCAAGGTGGTCCAGGTGTCGACGGACAACATGGCTGCAATGTACTATATAAGCAGGCCGGGGGGGCAGGTCCCTGGCCCTTTGTCAAGAGGCCATACACCTGTGGATCTTCTGCAGAGCCCATGACATTCTTGAGGCTGTACACCTTCCAGGAGTCAGGAATACCTTAGCGGATCACCTCAGGAGGTCATATTTCTCTTGCCACGAGTGGTCCCTGCATGAGGATGTGACTGAAGTAATCTTTCAGAGGTGGGGTGCTTCCCGAATGAACCTGTTTGCCAACAGGTAGAACAGGAAGTGTGAGCTCCCTAAAAGGTCTGTATGACAGCTCGTTGACTGACGCCTTCCCATTGTCATGGAGAGATGGCATCATGAATGCCTTCCCACCAATACCACTAATCCACAAGATCCTAATAAAGCTCAAGGAACAAGGCACGGGTCATTCTAATAGCCTCAGGAAGCACTGGTTCGGGTTGTTTCTCGATTTATTGGTGGTCCACTCCTGGGCACTTCCATGGAGACCGGACCTTCTCTCTCAGGGCCAGCTGCTTCACCTGGACCTGGCCTCCCTGCACCTGACAGCATGGCTACTCCACGGCTAAGTTTGGAGGAATGTTCCTGTTTGGAACAAGTCCAGCAGATCCTGTTGGGAAGCCAGAAGCCTTCCACATGAATGGTTTACTTGACCAAGTGGAAACACTGTTACTGCTGGGCAACTGCTTGCAGCATCTCCCCATCTGAAGTGTCCATCCAGGCCATCTCCCATCTGTACAGGGAGGGTCTGGCCTTCTCCTCCGTCAAGGTGCACTCAACAGCCATTTCAGTATTTCATTCTCCTTTACAGAGAAAAACAGTATTCTCTCGCAACCTGATGACCAGATTCCTCAAAGGTCTAGAGCGTCTTTTTCTGCCTCTGCGGGACCTGATCCCTCAATCGGATCCCAACTTGGTCCTGTCCAGATTGACTAAACCGTCTTTCGAACTTCTAGTCTCCCTTCTACACCTATCTTGAGAGGTAGCATTCATGGTAGCCATTACATCGGCAAGGCAGGTTTCGGAAATTAAGGCTCTGACCTCCAAACCATCTTGCATAGTCTTCCATAAGGATAAGGTCCAACTACGTCCTCATCTGGCTTTCTTGCCAAAGGTGATAATGCATTTCCATGTCAACCAGGCAATATTCCTTCTGGTCTTCTGTCCAAAGCTGAAGAGAAGCCACCTCTACACTCTCAATGTCAGGAGAGCTTTAGCCTTCTACATCAATAGGACTAAACCCTTCCACAGGTCTTCTCAGCTCTTTGCTACTGTTGCTGAACAGGGGAAAAGGCAGCCAGTATCATCTCAGAGAATATTGTCCTGGATCATGCTTGCCACCGGGCCTGCTATGAGCAAGCAAGGATTGCTCCTCCATCTTTGCTCATGGCTCACTCAACAAGAGCACAGGCAGTATCAGTGGTCTTCCCAGCCCAGGTCCCTATCCAGGACATATGTAGGGCAGCTGCCTGATCTTCAGTGCACACCTTTGCGGCCCACTCTGCTATTAAATAGCAGACTAAGGATGATGCTGGCTTTGGTAGAGCTGTACTACAGTCAGCATATCTGTGAACTACTTCCCACCTTCCGAAATATTGCTGGTATGTCACCTAATTTGAGAATGGATGTGAGCAGGCACTCAAACAAGAAAGACCGGTTACTTACCTTTGTAACTCTTGTTCTTTGAGATGTGTTGCTCATGTCCATTCCACAACCCACCCTCCTTCCTCTCATGTCGGAGTTCCAGCAAGAAGGAACTGAGAGGGAGGGGGGTCGGCAGCACTTATATACCGGTGCATGTATGTGTTGCTGCAGGAAGCACCAGAGCTAGCCCTATGGATACCACTGTCACCTTCCCAAAGCCCCAGGCTAATTTAGGACAGAAGAAGATACATACACTGGACATTTCCAGTATCCTAGTTTACTGCATTGACAGGATCAAGCTCTTCAGACTGTCTCCGAAAGCCAGGATATCACAGTTCATTTCTAAGTGAGTAACACAGTGCATCTTACTGTATTACCAACTGGCTGGTAGATCTCTCCTGCCAAACATCAGTGCTCATTCTTCCAGAGCACAAGCAACATCTTCTCCCAGCTTCTGGAACTTGTCAATTTCTGAGACATAGAAGGCGATGTTTTCTCAAACATTATTCATTGAATTTAGCTGCCAGGACAGATGCCTAGTTTGAGAGAGCAGTATTACAGTCTCTAGTCAGCTGATGCAGCTGATACTCCTCATCTCACCATCCAGAAAGGGTACAGCTTGCAGTTACCTACAGTAGGATCCACTCTGACACATACTCAAAGCGGAAAGAATGGTTAATTACCCTATAGAAACTGTGGTTCTTCAAGATGTATCCATTTGGATCCTACAGCTTGCCTTCCATCCCTGCTTTTGGAATCCTCAGCTAACACATGCTTCCAATTTCAAGGGAACTGAGGGAGGGTTGTGGCTGCTTTACCCTTTATGCCTTGCAATATAAGAATGAGGAGGCATAAGATGCATGCACAAATCCAATAGGCACAGCTATGCAAAAGAATCTGATCTTACATGCATAAGGTGGGATCCACATGGACAGCAGCATCTCAAAGAATGACAGTTATTATAATAATAATTGTAGTAACTGTTCTATTGGTGATGGCTAAGAAGAGGCATGATGCAAATATATTATTTAATGTTGTACAAGGAGGGAATAACTAAGAATAATGGGATGAAAAGGAAAATTTAGGCTATATATTTGGAAAACTTTTACCATAGCAAAAAATTGTAGGTCATAGAGCAGGCTTCCAGGACTAATGGAAACTCTCTCTCTGTCCTTCTCTCTTTCTCTCTCTCTCTTTCTCTCTCTCTCTCTCTATATATATATTGTGGCAAGGTGGGGCGGGAGGGGGAGATGCTCCGCCCTCGTGGGTCTCGTGCTCTCCCGGCCCGGCCGGTGGTGCAGCCGGGGAAAGGCTCTGGGGAGGGGACGGGGCCCGGTTCTGCCCTGGGGTATGGCTACTTGCCCTGGGGTAGTCCGTGGTCCACTTCCTGCTCCCCCAGCTGGGTGCTCTGCCCCGGTGCTGTGCTTCAACGGGGAAAGCCCCAAGCCGCTGTAGATCACTGGCTGCCGGCTGCAGGCTGCAGCCTGCCAGCTCCACGCTGCAAACTATCACTATCACTATCTGCAAACTCCAACCTCCGTCCTCCACTCCTCCTCGCTCCAAACTCCACAACCCACAACTGCCTGCCTGAGCTGGAGGCTTTTTGAGTGCTGGGGCAGTCTCCTTGATTGGCCCCAGGTGGCCTAACTGCCTAAGCAGCCCCAGCTGAATCACCCAGGGAATAAGGCTTTGCTGAGCCTGGGGCTAATATACTTGCCTTCTAGCACCCTTGCGTAGCCGTCTGGCCTGACCCTGTCACAATATATATATACATATATGTATGTACACAGATGAAGAACTACAAAATTTATTGTAAGAACTCTGGCAGTGACATACCCTGCAAATATTAGAGATATAATTATTCTTTAACATCTCCAATTCCTATGACTACACTTATAGTATGTAAAATTGACTATCTATCATTTTTTGAAACGTGGCAGGTACACTGGCTTGCCGGTAATGTAATTTTTCGTATCTAAATAGCCCATTATATGTGTTCACTGTAAGCAATATTTTTGAACCTGAGTGCAATACCATGTGCTGGTAGGCTTGGGACAAGTCTAATTTGGTAAACTTCAGTCCCGCTGTCGATTTTGCAAATAAATCTTGTATTTTAGAAATTGGTTATTGGTCCACTTCCAACCAGCAGTTCTCCCACTCCTCATGCGGTATATGGTGTACTATACTTCAGTCCAGTTTAAGTTGCATAGCCAGTTGTTGCTCATCAGCAGGTGACCCATGTCCTTCAGTTGCAATTAACTGTAATGGTGAACAGATATCTTCTCAAGTTGCTTATCTGGGTCAGCTGCCCAGCTAGCCACCTGAGTCCTCAGCCCCGAAGCCGCTTGTCTGGCAAGCAGGCAAGCTGTCTGTTTTGATTTGGGTTTTTTAATTATTATTTTAATTTTTAATATATATTTGTTTTGTATTTTTATGTTTATATTACATCAGTTACAAGGGGAAATGACCTATTACCAAAACAGTTATAAATTAGAATTAAACCAATGATTATCAATTTCAAAACCAATTACCAATTTATACGATGTCTAAAATATTAAAAATAAAATATATAAAATAATATATAATTAAAATATGTTGTATATTTGAAATATTTCAACAACTATAAATTATAATATGAAAGTTGAAAATATACATCATCATTACAGCATCATTTCATAATAACATGACAATTGATGACATGATATAGTCAAAACATTTTGACTCATATTCTGTAATATAATACTATTAGAGAATATTTACCATTGGTTCACTGTGAAACTGGGAGCATGTATCTAGTGGGGTCTCACAGGAGTTTGTCCTGGGTCTAGTACTATTCAATATTTTCATAAATGACTTGGATAATGAAGAGGAAAGTATGCTTATAAAATTTGTGAATGACACCAAGCTGTGAGGGATTGTAAACACTTTGGAGGACAGGGTTAGAATTCAAAAGAACCTTGATAAATTGGAGAATTGGACTGAAATCAACTAGATGAAATTCCATAAAGACAAGTGCAAAGTACTACATTTAGGAAGAAAAAATGAAATGTACAAATACAAAATGAGGGAAATAATTCGCTAGGTTCCAGTGCCTGCTGCAGGGGATGTAACGCAGAGTTAACCAGGACCAGTACCATCTTCAGTGCTGAAAGAGACTGGTACAGTCCACTACACTAACAGCACCATATACTTCAGTGCCACTCATAGGTGTTTTCCTCCTCACTTCTTCCCTTCTTAGAGCAAAGAACCCTCTCTTTTGAGGTCAGTTGCCAACGCCATGGAAAGACCTAATAGCTTTCCCTACAGGACTCAGTCACCACTGTCTCATCAGGAAAGACACTGGACTGGCCAGTACCAAACAAGCTAGACATATTCCTATGGTATAACACTGTGGCTCTATTGGGGTACTGGGATCCACTGTTTTATGGCATCAAGAAGTGATTGTACACTGCACTCATGGAAGAAAAAGAGGTAATTTTCCCCATCAGTGTTTTTGAACAGAGCATCTATGCCAGAGTACCAGGAAGAACCAGAGACAGAGCCATAACACTGCCCCATATCATGTTACTCACCTGATGGAGTAATAGCCTTGGCACCAGTCCTAGTACCAAATGACTAAGTGATTCTAGGAACTCACTGTGAGGATTGCCAAAATTCTGGCAATAGAGACATTGGTCACATTGGAGAAATTGACCAAGGTGTATGACATCTTGTCAGCTTCTGTTCCAGCCAGCATAACCCTCCCCATAAATGAGGGACTGCTTGACCTGGCGAAGGCCTTGTGACAGATGCTGCCACAATAACACTGATCCTGAGAGAGCATCCCAAGACCAGAGAGCAAGGGACTCCCTGGTATCTGGCAATGAGTTTCAAGTGGCCTGACCCGTGTACCTCAACTCATTGGTGCCATGATCTGTATCTAAAAGGTGTCAGGTAATATTTCATTATAAAGCTAATGATGCATCAGTGATTAATATAATTGTGAAATATCTGTATTAATACTATATGTCAAGTTCCGGATGTTCTCTGATATTATGTTTTAAAGTCTGTATTTGAACGAAGTAGAGTACGGGTCTGTCCATGGCTTCAGTACAAATGAAGCAGGGTTGACCAGTGACAATGGAATTGAGGTTACATATATGGTAAACAAACCTATCAAAGCTCACAAGATAGTTGAGGTGTTAGCTTGTCCAGATCACAAAGGACTGTGTATTTCCTTGTCTGACCAGCTTGGTTATCAGGCAAAGACAACAAAAACTTGTTTACATGCAAGATAAACAAAGCCATCATGCGAGCAAGTGGGGAAAGATGACCACTTAAGTCTTACCAGGGGATGGAGACAGCACTGCCAGGAAGCCTGCCTACCTATTGAAGCACTGTCCGTGAACTTTGTGAGATATGCTTTTCAAAGGTGTACTGGACTATAAAAGATGGGGCAGGGAAGCTCTACATTATTGATCACTTGAGGGACTAAAAAAGCCAGAATGCTTGAGATCACAGAAAGATGGGTCCTTCAGCCAAGGAGGCTGAAGTCTTTGGAAATTGATTATAGATGAGAAACCTGGTTAGGCAAAGATTGTAACTGGCTGAAAATAAGTTTTATTCTTAGAAGTGTATTCCTACTTTTGTTTGTTTGTAACTCTTTCTAACATTTATTGCTTCTATTTGGTATCAGATAACCTATTACTATTGTTTAATAAACATGTTTTACTTTTTACTATAAACAGATCCAGTGCTTTGGTTAGAATAGAGTATTTGTTAACTCCAGTGAGGTGATAAGCTGCAGGTGTACTATTTCTTTAAAGGGATCGGCAAACAATAACTTCTCTACATGTACTAGGAGAGAACTGGACACTTCTGGGCAGACAATTTTGGGGAAATTCAGGACTTGCTAGCTGCTTTATGCACATATCCTTGGATTCCCTGTCTCCCTGTGCTTACCCCACTCCAAGTCCTGCTCTTTCCTTGCTTCAGCCTTACTCCATCCTAGACCATGCCCTGCATCCAACCTAGATCCTGCCCTGTACACATTCTTGATTCAGTCCTGTCTCAGCCTCACTTCTGCCTCTGAACCAGCCCTGCTCCTGCCTTCTTTGACTCCATTTCTAACCTTCAGTTCTGATTCTTCCCTCTGACTCTGTCTCGACTGTTGGCTGTGGCATTCAGACTTTGACCATGGTTCTGGCCCTTGGCCCTGGTTTCTGATTCTTACTCTGTTTTGACCCTAGGCTCTGACATTTGGACTCTGACTCCGGTTCTGACCTTTGACTCTGATTCCTGACCCCTGCTCCAATCACTAGGCCTGATTGCCTTCAGTCCAGTCTTCCAATGATTGTATTTTCCTTCCTAAAAGTTCATATGGCTAATTGCTAGGCCTTATTGGCCAAGTCTGACTTCCTAATTTGGGACAGGGTGACAACCTTCCTCTCATAGCTCCCATATGACAATATGGAGTTTCTTAGAGATGTAATTTAGAAGGCCCACTGCTGGTTCAGACAGTCTTAGAAAGCCTCATGAGTCCAGGTATTGGGTATCCTGAGAGAAGTAGAACACACAATTGACGACTTGGCCTCTGAAGGCGCAGAACTATTTAGTGAGTGTTCAGACAATGCTCTGTGCTTGTTAAATGATTCAAAAGCTCCTCTGTGCTTTCTGTGGATTTACAGCCCAGCCTTGTGCTGCTAGCTGTATCGTCCTCAACCCCAGTCAAGACAACAGAATCCTACCATTCCAGGCAACCTGAGTACCACACCAAGACTTAGGTACAGCCTTCCTCCACGTTAGCAGTGTATCCCCCTCCTATGATACAGCAGCAGATTTGACTGGACTGTCAACAAACATATCAGATCTTGTTTAGAAGCTATCTCACCCCATCCCACTGAATGTGGTGTGCCATGACATCAGAGAGAGGGGTGCTAGACATAATCGCTCATGTCTACCCCCATCCAGTTACCCACCTTCTATGTCTCTCTTCAGAGACACTTCTCAGGAGAGCCCATTACAAATAGAAATGTCTTCATCACTTTATCTAGGAACCATAGGCAAAGTCCCACCAATTTCAGAGGAAAGGCTGCTCCTCCTAGCATATCCTAATTCTGAGGAAAAAAGGGATCTTTGTCCTGTACTAAACCTGAGGCAACTCAACATATTCTGTCTCAGGTTCAGAATGGTAATGCTTGCCTCCATCATTCCATCCCTCCAAGCTCTCGACTTTGTTCCACATAAATTACAGTGAAACCAACCATTACCAATACAGGATACTGCACTTTTGACTTTCCCTAGCACTGTGAGAGTATTCACAAATTCTTTTAATGGTGGCAGCATATTTAAGAAAACAGCCTTTGAATATGTCCTTTCCCTATTCTCTCAACTAGGACTTCCTTAGAACTACAAGAAATCATCTGTAATGCCATCACAGATGATGGAGTTTATCAGAACTATGACTGACACCTGATTGACAAGAGCTTACTTCCTAGAGGACAGATTCTGTTCTCTCCAGTCAATGGCAAATAGCCTGAAATCAAATCCAATTACTACGATGCATGCATATCTGTGACAGTTAGGCCACTTGTTGATGTGTATGGTACTGCTTGCCAGACTTCAGCTATGGCTGAGGTCCATGTATTCCTCATCCATTCCAGACATCACATGAACAAAAGAGGCACAGTTCTGCCTCAAGTCTTGAGAGAGCTTGCTTGGTATCTACACCCAGTGAATGTATGAAAAGACATGCCATTCTCTATCCACTGCCTGATGCTAACACTTATCACAGATGCTTCAGGGGCGGACTGGGGTGCCCACCTGAACCATGTGCAGATGTGAGGAACTTGGTCTCAGACCTAAAACTAAAATATGAACATCGTGCTAGCCTCTGTAGAATTCTTGTGTTTTCTGCAGATCCCACAGTGCAAGTCCTGACAGACAATACATCTGCAATGCACTATATAAACAAGCAAGGAGGTGTTTGATCATCCTCTCTCTGCCAGGAAGCCATTAGGATCTGGATGTAGTGTCATTTGCACAGGATAATACCATTGGGGTCAGTAGTGACCTAGTAGACTACTTGAGCAGACATGAGTTAACCAGCCATGAATGGTTGCTACGGAAGTCCAACACAGAGCAGATATTCTGTCAATGGGGGACTGTTGTATTAATTTAGGTGGATTAAATGGGCTAAATGTATTAACATAACTCAGTCACTGTCCAACATTAATCAGTGTTAAACAAGGTTTGGGATTTGTTATACAGAGACATCAACCTGCTTAGCACCATGGCAAACTACCATAAAACATCATTTTAATCTTTTATTAAAATAAAGAAAAGAAGGAAAAACAGTTACATCATTTAAAATGTAAAGTATTACTTCTTCCATTTTAACAGCATCCCTCGATCCCTTTATCTGGAGAGTATTTTTAGAAGGAAACAGACATTATTTGACTGTTTTCTTGACAGATAGTCATAACTGTCCTTTTGGAGAAGAGAGAAGAAGTGAGGTGAGATGAGCTGGAGCTGTTGTTGCTGGTGGTGTTAAAGTCTGATCCAGTTTTATCCCAGGTGGTGGTTGGGATTCAGCTGGAGCCATTAGAGGTGGCTGTGTAATCTTGGTCCCTGTCTCATTAGCTGGAGTGAGTTTCTAGAAGGAAAAACACCTTGTTTGACAGTCTCTTAGATGGTATCAAAGATGGTAATAACTGTCCTTTTGAGGAAAAGAGAAGTTAGTGAAGATGGGCTGGAGCTGCTGCTGCTGTTAAAAGTCTGATGCCATTTCATCCCAGGCAGTGTTTGGGATTCAGCTGAAGCCATTAGAGGTGGTGATGTTATCTGGATCCCTCTCTCTGGCCCGGACTTGTCAGGACATCTCTCAAGATTATCATAATGAAGGCCCAGGGTCCCAGGCTTTGGTGGAGGTAGCAGTCATGATGATGAAGTTTTGTTTCAGTAGCCTCCATTTGTTCTTTGATATTTTCCCCCACAAGTCTTTTTTTTTTAGGAACCAAAAGGAGAACGATAAGTAGAATACCTAACCCCTTATTCTTTTGTCCACCAGTTAGGCCTAGTTTTTGACATACCTGTTTTTGTTCACTGGTTTCTGGACCCACATTGTTTTGTGTACAAACTTGACCTTTACACAGTCCTTGAGTCATATCTCTCGGCCCTGTTGTTTAGATTAATGTAGTCTTTCTGTCTCTCTTTTGTATCTTTTCCCATCCCAGGCATATAATTGATTTCAGTGCAGGTTACAGGGCTTTTTCCATAAACCAAACAATAATGGATGGTAGGCCCTCCTCGGTTTACACCATAGACTCAGTTCAGTTGTGAAATTTCTTCCCTCCTGTATGGGGTGTGGATGGAGTGACAGAGACCACAAGACTGGGTGGAGGAACTTCAGTTTCAGAGACTTTAAGCTCCACCTTTTTGCCATGAACACAAGGTCCAAATGGATTATCCTGGGTCTTGTTTACCTCTGGGAGCTGGCCATTTTAGCCTTTCTCCACATTGGACACCAGTCGATAGTTGCAAAGAATCAATAATCATAAAAGACTTATAAGAACCCCAAATCCTATTGTTTCTAAGCCAACTGTGCTACCAGTAAGCTGATAGGAAGGTGAAAAAAACTCACCAGGCTACATGCTAGTTTGGCCCAACAGGAAAAATTCCTTCCTGACACCTAAAAAAAGATGATTGGTCAAACCAGCAGTATCATAAACAACACAGCTTCTAACTAAAGGGAGGGAGGGCAAGACAGCTAACTGAAAATAAAAGACTTTTGCAAAACCCTGGCTTGTCTCAAATAGGCAAGGGGTTGCGCAAAGCAGCCAGTTGGTAGGCCCCATCCCAATTAGCTTACCCAATGGCTAAGCAGAGAATGAAGGGGAGGGCAGTCCCCCTGCCCCCAGCCACTCATGCATTTGGACTTTCTTCATTCTCCTGGTTTCCAGTCAAAGATCCTCTTCCACTAAAGGCAGTAAGAGATTATTTCTGTACCTATCATTACATGTTTTAAGGTAGGTAGTCAGGGGCTCCTGCCAAAGGACTTCATAAATTGCACAGAATAAGTGATTTTTACATCAAGCCTACCAAGATATAAAGATTTTGATTGTCCCCCAAAAGTCTTTGCATTTAAAATGGGGAGTTGGGCAGCTAAGAAGGAAATTGAGAACCATAAGGTGCTTTTAATTAAACTTATCAAGGATATAATGAAAGAAAAAGCAAAGTGAAACGTATATTCTAAACATAGTACTGTCTCGTAAAAATTGCTACTGCATCATTGCCATTTTTTCTTTCTACCCCTTTGCATACAGTATATAATGCTTTTTTTTCTAGTAGAAATTATTAGAATTAAATAGGCATAAATAATATTAAACTAGCAATATCAAGTATAGAAACAAGGGGAAGTGACCCTTTGTAGAAAATGTAGTGATGTGTGAGGTTTAAGTACTAAAATTAGTTCTTTATCAAGTACATTGGAAACAACAATAATAATAGATCCCAGAGATCAGTAGAATTATAATATAAAAGTTGATATTAGAATTTGTGGCAACTGACATCAGGAGAAAGGAAATGAATAGATAAAGCAAAGTTGAATCCTTTTTACATAGGCAATCTACAATACACTGTAACAATTTATTTGAGTTGTTTTTCTGCATTAGCCAGTAGTGCTTTCAACCTTGGATCAAACTGGATTATTCTTCTCCTTTGGCTTTATTTCTTAGAATGTTAACTAGTAAAAATAAAGAGAATCCTATTATATTGAATACTAATACTAATAGTTAATCAAAATATGCTTTCCTTTGGAAGATGGAGGTAAGTGCTGAAATTAGTTTACTGTTGTCAATTTCAAGCAGTGCAACAGCTGGTGCTACTATTATTAACTATCAGTGTTGATTGACTTCTTTCCCAGTGGGTAGTTAAAGATACACAGGCACATTGTTAAACATTGGCCTACTTCTTGGTATTGAGAAATCTAATTTTAATTTATCAATTGTTTTACTTTCTGATCTGAAACTAAGACAATGCTACTTGCTTAATTTAATTCACATGGTTGTAAGTATAACAAATGAGAGTTCATGATTTTAAAATTAATGTCTGTGTTAAATTGCATGGTGTAAGAATATAAAATTACATGTTATAGATGTGAAATGTATCTGTTACAGGCTAGAAATAAATAATCAATTTTTATACTGAAATGGTGGCTCACCAAAAATAATGTCCTATTTTAAATTTCCAGAAGATACATAGAGTTTTATAGCTTGCTATTCTATTTTAAATGTTGAGTATTTAACTTAATATACAAATTATTTTTTTAAAAATCAGTGAGTGTTAGGGTTACCCAGTTAAGGTTGCTATAATATTAATATAATCTTGAAGGTTGGTATTAAACTCCTTTTTGTACTTGGTATAGTGCATTTGTCTTGTTTTGTAAGAGAGAATCATTCAGTTGATACTGAATAAAAGAACTAGCCCATACCCTAGCACACAATAACTACTTCTGAGAGATTCTGAGGGCTGCTGGGGGATTTTGCCACACAATCCAAGTGGATTCATGGCCGAGTCTCACTGCGCAATTTGCATTTCAAACCTTTATGTGCAGCATCTCTAAGGTACAGCTAGCATTGGCAAATTTACAGCACGTGACCTTACTTCCTAACTTCCTTCCTCCTTTGGCACATAAACACATTCACACGGCCTCTTGCAGGCTGTTTACCAGGCCAAGCAACGCCTCTTATCAAACCGGTTCTGACCGAACCCATCAAGCCCCTATCTCTGTTCAACGCATTACAAATCTCTTCCGCGACCCTACAAACTGTCAAATAGACCTTGGATCATACTGTACAACTAAGCTACCTGCAGATTACAATAAGCCAAAGGGAAATCTTTCACCTCCATGTAAAGGAAAAGGTGTCCAGCACTTAGCCTAGGAAGTTCAAGATGAGAAAATCCATAGCAGTAATCTTTTCAAGTAATTTACAATCCTATACTGACCAGCATTATAATTTATAGATGGAGTATTAGATGTATTTACTTAGACGTTCACATGTAATATGTCATTCTAAAGCTAAGAAAGTTCTCTACTATGAAATTTTCTACTATTATGAAATATAATGACATATACAAGCCCAAAAGTGTACTTATTTTCTCATGATATAACATATGCTTATCAAAAGAAACTGATTTGATGCATGATAATGCTGCTGAGAACTCATAATTAAGTATATTCATTAGGTCTTAATGTTACTTTTTGATATTAGTGAATATCAGTAGGGAGGAGATCTGAGTGACAGAGTATGAAAATTCGAACAAAATGCTACAATATTGGTTGATATTTGTTGAACTGCACTTTATGATTGCAGCCTACCATCATAAAATTAATCAGCTTTGTTCAAAGCAGAAGGTGGATATGTAAAGGGGGGAATACCACCAGTACGGGAGAAAAGTTACAGATCCACAGTATCTGAAATGTTGAAAAAGATTTGGTGGCCCTGATTTAACTCTTTATGCTGCTACTCAATTTTAGAATGTTATTAAGCACATCTGAACAGAAAGAATCTGGATTTCAATAAAAGCATAATTTTTTCCTTTAGATAAATAGATGTTAGTGATTACAACAACAGAGATGAGATCTTCTTTACAAAGTTTCTTTTGGTGTATCTCTTCAGAAGCATTGGCTGAATTAATATTCTCTCTTAATTAAGTCTGCTTTTTGTAATCATCTTTTACTGCAATATGCTGCAAAAGAAAATGTGAGTGTAATTATATGAAGGTATATTATAACTTCTCTTCAATAAGGATGACTGTGGGCTGACATAAAGAGCTTTTTATAAATCTTACAAATATCAACAAATTGCTTGTGTGTTTCAAATGAAATTAGTTTTTGTTTGTGGGTTATAGTCATTTTTCATAGATATAAATGAAATCCACAAATGTTTTTAGTTTCTTATGATGTAACAAAAGTGAAGTAAATGGTAATTGAATGTAAGGAGTCATCCAGTTTTAGAGTACTGATTTTGAAAGAAGGATATTTGAACCCCATATGCTTTTAAAAGAAAACCCATGTTGAAATCCAAAATAGTGACTGCAACTACTTATTAAAGAAAAGAGAAATTGGATCAAGTCAAGACTGGATGCCTTTCTGGAAGAAATACTTTAATTAGACACAAGTTTTCTGGATTCTGCAGGAATAACTGGGTGAAAGTCTATGGCTTATGTTACACAGGAGGTCAGACTACATGATCAAATGGTCTTTTCAGGCCTTAAAATCCATGTTTTTAGGCACATTTACCAATCTCTTAATCATGCTCATGGCTTTTCTCTCACTAATTTATCAATATGCTTCTTGAATTGTGGGCACCAGAACTGGACATTGTATTCCAGAAGCAGTTGCACCACTGCCAAATACAGAGGCAATGCATCTGACGAAGTGGGTTGCAGCCCATGAAAGCTTATGCCTGCAGAAATTTGTTAGTCTTTAAGGTGCTACAGGACTCTCGGATTTAACATCTCTACTTCTACTCGATGTGTCTATGTTTGTACATCCAAGGATTGCATTAGACCTTTTAGCCATAGCGTTCTACTGGGAGCTCATGTTCAGTTGATTATTCACTATGAGTCCCATGTCTTTTTCAGAGTCACTGCTTCCCAGGATAGTGTCCCATCCTCAAGTATGACCTTTTTTCTTTGTTTCTACATTTGGTTGTATGGAAATGTATATGGTTTACCTGCATCCTATTTACCAAGTGGTCCAAATCACTCTGTATCAGTGACCTAGCCTTTTCATTAAATACCACTCCTCCAACTTTTTATGATATCTGCAAACTTTATCAGTAATGATTTTATGTTTTTTCCAAGTCATTGGTAAAAATGCTACCCAAATTTGTCTTGTTATTTTATAATTTGATACTGATATTTGGAATGATTTTAAATGAAGTGGGATTGTGAGATGTCCTGGACCAAATTCACCTATGCTTCAACTTCATTGGTCTCAGTGAATTTGCATCTGCATATATCACGCCTGAAATTGGCCTATATGTTAATCCATTTGTTTTTTTTTTCATTATATACTTTGTGTGTGATACTCATTCCAGAATACATTGGTTTTTTATTATGGATATATATTATTGTTGAAGGAATTGTTGTGGAACAATTTTAATTATCCAAGTTTTATTTTCTGTTTTACATTGTCATGCCATTTTCTTGGTATAGACATAAATTGCTATTAGATTTTTATGAAGCATTTATTGTTCCATTTGACTACTTCCATTGTTTAAAAAAAAAAACCTAACAACATAGTTACCCTGAAAATTATCTTTTATTGTTATAACAAGTAGGAATCCTCATTAGTATAATGTGAATGTATTATTTATTATTCAGGACTGAATTTAACATTTTTCTGATTCCAGTAAGTAGAACTATTTGAAGTTCATAATAGGATTTTTTTAAGAGTATCATAATTTCCAGGTCTATCTTTATACCTTAACTTCAGGGAATGTGTAAAAATGTGGGCAGTCCCTGTGCACCCTATTTTGGCCCAGTGTAGCAGTTCAAGTTTGTCCCACCTTAATTTGCCCCAATTGAGGTAGTAATAGGTTCACTTTAACGGCCTGGCAAGGAGAAACCAACACACACTAACAGATTGCATGCCTTCTTTTAATAAGGTTTCAGGACAGGAGCAGTTGTACTACACAGTTCATAAGGCCCTCACTTCAGGGGCCTGGTTCAGCTCCCAAACTTAAAATTCACAAACAAAGTCTCTAGTTAATGTAGTTTCCTAGAACCTGAGTGGAAACCACCACAATTCACTGCAGTCTGCATGTTCCTATCCCCCATTTTCTTGTCAGCTTCCTCTTCCTGTTTATATAGCCCTGCAACAGGGCAGAGCCTTCTTCATTATACCACTGGCTATTCCACCTGAAGGTGCAAGTCTTTCCCTTAAAGGGGTAGCACACTCCTTCACAGTATATAGTTCCTCTTCATCTTGAGGTAAAGTATTTCAGCACTTTAACCACAGTCATGGTCAATTAGTACAAGTTCCATATGAGCCCTCCCTCCCTTAGGAATTCATTCATATGTCTATTTATACTCAATATCTAACTGGCAAAGGCCTTCATATTCTTATTTGGAATTCACTCTTGTGAATGAATCTTTATTCCAGATCCTGTATTTTCTTCCTGTTTAAATCCATTCTCTTCTTCAACTTTTTGATCACTTTCCATCCTGCTTGAGCTCAGCATCTTGAACTCTGCCTTTATCTTTGTCCTATACAACTTTTCCTCCAGGAAATGTGGCAGTATTTGTCCTCTCTCTTCCTTAGGTTGTTCTGTCCTTTTTATTCTGATATCCCTATATGCCTCACAACATGATGAATGTCTTTTTCACTAACCTCTGACATCCTTTGCACGGTTTGGATATTAGACTTTTGGATTGGGGAGCCCATTTCAGCATCTTTTTGGTGCAGGGCACCTGGACTACTGAGGATTAAAAATAAACTTCAGGCTCTTTTCCTGGCCCTGAAAACCATCATCCCTTCTGAACAAGCAAATTTAATCCAGAATAATAATCAGGTATTTGTTTATCAACGGATGATGTGGCACCAGGGGCCTCTCTTCTGATGGTTCCTCCTGCGATGTTCTGTGTGTGGTTGCAGTTTCTTTCCCTCAGGACCTAACTCCCAAAAAAGATCAATTCCACAATAGACTGGCTCAGTCAGCAACCATTAACCTCCCATTTTTCAGACTACAGGGATTTCTATAATAGATTTAAGCCAGGTCTACACTATAGAACTATGTCTGTACAACTATATCATTCAGGGGTGTGAAAAATCCATACTCCTGACCCCACCCTCTGGTAGACAGCGCTATGTTAGCGGGTGAGCTTCTTCCATCAACATAGCTACAACCTCTCAGGGAGGTGGATTAACAACACTGATGCAATTGCGCTACCCTAGTTCTGTACATGAAGACAAGCTTTGATATGTCGTTAATCTCAGTGACGCTTCCCTGATTTTCATAGGGGTGATCACTTTATATCTGATTTATTATCATTTATTATATTATTTATTATCTTCAAAGGAAGCCTGCATGACACTTTCAAAAGACGAGCTGGGGAGCTTAAATTCATAACTTTGCTAAACACTAAAATCGTAGACTGAATAGAGACACTGGATTTTCGGCTTATTACAACAATCTATAAACCACTAAGAATGCCCCCAGCTACTTCCCTTCCACCCTTTCCTCCCTGTGACTGGAGGGATGTTAACAGGCCACTTCATCTTGAATGGTCCCTTGAAATACATGTTAAATACTTATGCTAAACAATTTGTTACACCTTGTATTTAGGTGTGACGCTCTGAGTATGTTTCCCAGACCTGAAGAATAGCTCTGTGTAAGCATGAAAGCTTGTCTCTCTCATCAACAGAACTTGGTCCTATAAAAGATATTACCTCACCCACCTTCTCTCTCTAATCCAAAGCATTATCCACCAATACATTTTGTTTGGGACTGAAGGATCTGGAATACTGCTTCTCACAATTTACCCAATCCCCAACATGTTCAATAGGATCCACTCATTGTACTGTTTTGCTGATGTCTCATCGTGTTTAGTTTGGGGACCTAATGAATCTATTGTGGACCTACTGGGGATGCCCCCTGTGTTTCAGATTTCCTCTCATAGGAATCATTTTGATTCACCCTTCCAAATCTCGTGACCCTGAGTTGGTCCATTTGCTTCAGTAAGGATTCTCATCTCACTTTGCCCACTTTGCTTGCACTTTGTCACCAAAAGGAAATCTTCTATCTCACTCACTGTATACATTCCCATATTTGGAAGGCATTTATGAGCTAGTGTACTGAGTGCAATATTAATGTCTTCTCTTGTTCCCACTGGTGTGTATTGGCTTTTATCCTAGCTAGATGCAACAAAGGAACTTACTTCACAATCATTCCTTAGTGATTTCAACTATTGGTAGTTTTCTTGCAGCATAAGGGACAATGACTCCGACCCTATACCAGTGTATTATTTTATTCCTGTTTGTTAGACACCCTTCTACTACCCTGCTAATGCTCATTTGGATTTTTCTTTGATTTGGCAAATAGTAACAATTAACCTTTTTTGAAACTCTGGAAGCAATTTCCCTTAAGCTGGTATTCCTCCAGGTAGTGTTTTGTAGCAACTTCCATGAGAAGAGTTGGGGAGCTGAATGCCTTATTTGTCTTATTCCCTTATTCCTCTATCTTCATTTTTTCCTTTCTAGGGTTGTCCTCCATCTTGCACTTGAGTTTAACCCTAAAATGAACCCTACATTTTACATCAACATATCTATGGTTTGCATTAACTTTGAGTCTTTTCAGAAAAGGAGACTGCACTTTCTGTATGTTTAAACAGTCTCCTTATCTTGTATTGCCAAAAATGTATTAGCATGAAGCATGATTCGTTTGCTTTGAGGCTCCAATCAAGAAATGGTATTTTAATGTAATGAATCCCTTAAAAGAGAAAAATGCTTCTAAGACAACTCTTCCATGATGGATCAAAGATTGCATCTTGCTGACCTGTGAACAGACTAATGATTGTAAGATGGCTATATCATAATTCATTGGTCTCATCTATCATACCATTATGGCAATAAATGACTAGAGAAGACAATCTATAGTTTTCTCCTTTTGCTTTCTCTCTATGTATTACTTGAAAACTAGGACAAGATTTGCCAAAGTGACTAGTGATTTTGGGTGCCATAATTTTGGGGTGGCAGACTTGAGATACCTTTAAAGAGGTCTGAATTTCAGAGAGAAGGATGCTTAACACTTTCGGTAAATCATGCCCCTTTAAGGCACCTCAAGTCTGGGACCTAAGATTTGGGGTACCCAAAATATAGCCAATTTTGAAAATCTTGGCTAGGCTTTAAGATGATGTAGGAACCTAAAGTAATGTTAATAAAATCAGGTTACAAGTCTTTTGCTGCCTCTTTTGACTCTGAGCCAAGTGATGAAAAGCAATTTTTCTGCTTAGATGACAAAGATTTTTTCTATCAGAAAGGATATAATAAATGATGAAAAGTAGATATACATGACAAATAAAAAGTGAAGTGGTGATGCATGTTTTACAAAATGTTTTACAAAAATGTTTTATAAAAAGTGAAGTGGTGATACATTTTAGCAGTACTTATTCACAAATATACAACCATTAAGTACTTAAATATATAACAGGTACATGTATATCACAGGTACATGAGCTACATCCACAGGTACCCAACCACAAGAGGGCCATGGTAACCAATTGACATATATGATAAGTTGAAATAATTGATATACTAACCTATAGGAGAAGGAGACTCCAACATTAATAAGATGATATAAAAATAAGGAAAAGGGGAAAACTATTGAATATGCATCAAACATAGGCACATCAGCATATCATATTATAGAAGTCACATTCCAACCTTGGGGTAGTAGGAGGAGGAGATGTAGTTCTTGGGAGGTTCCAGAATGTTGGCCGTTGGTGAAGAGGGGGAAGGTGATGGTGATGAGGAAGATGGTGGCTAACATTTCAGGTTGTTCTGCAAGGGATGGTATGAGTATATGGATGTGCAGATGTACGTTCTGTAGTATCTCTATCTACCTTACTGAATTGGGGTGTTTGTGACTATGTTAAATGTATCAATAAACTATTTGTAAATATAGGAGAAGTTTCTATAGTGTGAGTGCTGTGACTGTGCACATCAGGGTATCCAAATATATAATAATTTGAATAATACTGGGCTTGATTTTGGGACAGGAATCTGTCAACATTCAAAGTGATAACTGGGAATACTTAAGTAATCAATATAATCAATATATAATTTATAGTTCAGGCTACATAGCTCCCATCGCAGTCGAGGGGCTTGAGGTGGGATCCAGGAAACAAGTTCATTATAGCCAAAGATTTGTTATTATGAAGGACTTTATAGAGAGTGTGTACTGTATTTAGTTGCCTGCCCTCAGGTGGTATAACTGAATGGGTCTTTTTTTCATTTGATTGTTTCTCTTCAGCTTCTACTTGTAGTTTCTCAGCTTCTTTATATCAGCCTGAGCATTTTCAGCAAGTAAAAATATTTGTCTGCCAAGATTATGAGATTGGCTGGATTGATAACAGCAACAAATCAGAGGCAATATTATTACATCACAGCTGTAGCAAGATAATGTTGTGAACTGTGAGTGATCAAATACGCAAATTGTTACACCAATTTTTATTTGAGTATGGAATAAAAGATAGCTGTTGCAATGTTATAGATTTTTTAACTAAGAAGAGAGAGAAATTGGATGAATATTATAATTATGCAAGGAAGGAAGGCATACAATAATGCATAAACTTCTGTTTAATTGTAATCCTAGACTATTTTCTCTGACTTGTAGTTTTGTAGAAAGCTACAGAACCAAAAGACAGATATTTCTAGAGCTGGGGATCAGAACTGTGAACCACTTGCTTGTTACAGACACAGCATGGCTCTGCAGGAGACTTGGAAAGAGCTTCCCTAATGAGTTAGAATAATTCAGCAGCTGGGCAAGAATGTAATTTAATCACATTTTTTAAATTCTGTGTGTTGAGCATAGTGATCTAATTCCCCAGGAGTAAATTCAAAATTGATAAGAAATCTCATATGAATCCTATCTGAAGAAACTCTCATTTGTGAACATACTACTGTGGGGGAATGAACATGTTTTCTTATGTAAGAGCTTGGAGAGCTTACATGGCTCTCTAGCACTATGGGAAATACTTGACTGTACAAAATCTGTTTACTTCTTGAGGGTTTTGGGTTTCTTTTCCCCAACCTTTATATCAGTGGAGCTGAGACAGATGTTACTCACTGTTCGTTTTTGATAAACAGCTTCAGCTGTTGAGTTTTTATTCTCTTGGCTCAAATGTAAACTTTTATAAATTGTCTGAACTATTGTTAGTCTCCATACTTTCAAGGTGTAAAGTAGTGATAGTCTTCATCTTTTAAGGGAAAGTAAATAACTAATTTTCTGGTAAGTAACCAATTGCCTTTAAATTTTAGTAAGTGCTTCCTTGAAAACTATAATGTAGTATAACTGAAGATGTTTAACCCTGGGTACTAGTGTATATTTCTATTGGTAGTACATCTTTAAATATTTATTCTGATAAAGGGTTGAGCAAACTTATTTTCCTTTGCAGTTTTAAAAACTGTTTTTCTCCTTCATATACAGGTAATGAAACCTAACAAACTTTGGCATTCCAGTGATACACAGTTTAGTATTGCAGCAAGCTAGTTGTAATAGTTACTGCATATATAAAATATTGGAATGTATGTTGTGATTGAATTGGTTTTTAAAGCAGAAAAGAATATATAGTACCTCGTAGAATTTAAAAAAAATCCTAAATTTTTAGTTGTATATCAGCAGTATCTTCAACATACTGATAGTTTACATCATTATACACTCAAATCATTGCTATTTGAGTTGCAGACTGACATGAATAGTGTAATAGTTTAAAATGGGATGTTTTGTTCAAATATTATGAAAAGGAGACAAAAATGTTGCTATTTTATGTTATCATGCAGTAAATTGGAGCCTAATAATGATAACAATTAAGTAGTAGACATGCTAAAACAATCCCACGTTCTGTGCACTGAAAGGTAAAATACAACAGTAATTCAAACAATAAAACGAGACATCATGAAACTGTTTTCCAGGTATGACTTGTTACTTGCCATTTAAAAAACATTTTAATGTTTGCATTTGATTTTGTTTTTCTCTTATAGAATTTTTTTAAATAAATTAATTTACATAGTTAACAGATCTCTTTCCCTCTCTACCCCCCCTTCTGTAGCAGATGGTACGTGAACAATACACCACAACAACACAAGGCACTAGCCTTGAGAGGCCGGAGAACCAACATGTCTACAAAATTGGCATTTATGGCTGGAGAAAGCGTTGCCTCTACCTATTTGTCCTCCTCCTGCTTATCGTACTAGTTGTGAATTTTGCTTTGACAATTTGGATTCTTAAAGTGATGTGGTTTTCTCCAGTAAGTGTCCTCTTCAATTTTCCATTCTCTTTCTAGTCCTTGTTAATCATATTCTCCTCCTTTGCTTGCCTTATGACCTCACCTATTTCATATGTATGCCAGTTTCTTACATAATAAGCTTGTCTTTATCTTACTTAATTAATTAGATTTTCCCATTATGTTGGAATACACACGCAATATCCATCTTTTACAATATTCATCACTCTATACGTTTTAAGTCATTGCTTTTAAATGATGGTTATGTTGATTACCTTACATCTGCAGTTAATTCAAACAGAGATTTTATTTACTGTTGCCTCACAGTGTGATTTTTCTGCCCTTTTACAATGTGTGGTTGCTCTAGTTTCATTTATACCTTCAGCATTATTTAGTGTTCAAATGTTGTTGTCACTAGTTCAGCTTCTTTTCCTATCTGCACTCAAATTCTGATTTTGAATCACCTATTTCCCCACTATTTAGGATTTAGAAATCGATTAGGCAAATTAATAAATTAAAAGCCCAAAGTCATTGAAACTACTTTATATTTTAGGATAAGCAACTACGTTGCTCAAGAAGAAATGTAATAATTTTTCACTACAATATGTATGTTATTATTTATCATGTAATTTTTAAATAGTAGTTTAAGATATCACTTAGATTAAGTCTGCAAGATTAAGCTTGAGTTAGAATACAATAAAATGCTTTAGTAAATATCAAAGCTAAGTTAATTTCATCCTAACATGCAGTCTGTGAAAACAATAATAGTAAATTCCTACTACTCTGCCCCTGCCAGTCAGTAAAGAGTGTTATGTTAAGGTTTCTGTCACCTCTCTTTATAATGCCATGGTCACTAAATGAAGTCACTAATCACTAGTCACATGGTCACTAATCTTCATGGAGCCGTTTCTATACTCTTCTTTCTTTTAATATGAGCAGTTGAATTTTAAGTACCTCTTACTCAGCATAGTTATTACTATTGGATTCCTGTCAGGCTTCTTCCCCCACATAAATTCTGTTCATCACAGTTTATTTCATGTGTACTATAAGTAGAGAAGGTCTTAGTTCATGTTTAACTTTTTTAACTATTATGCAATGCTTAAGGAAGATATGCACTTTGGTGACTGCACATCATGAATCATAGTGAATGTAAGTGTGTGTATGGCTCAAATTCACAGCAAAGGTCCACTTATTTTCCTGTGTCTTGGCTCACCTGTGTGGTCAATGGGTGGCTCCTCTCCTATTGGTCACGCAGCAAAAAAATTGGCAAAAAATCCCATCTCTTTCAGGAATTCTGTCTGCAAGAGCACTGGTCTCTTCCTGCTTACCCACAAGGAAAGCAGCAAATGGCTCAGGATGGGGTACACCATTATCAGGCCTCCACAAGAAGAGCCATGGACAACAACACTGGCAAAGCAGTTTCACACCTTCTGGTCAGGAGAAGGTGGAAATACCCTGCCTGTAAGGGTTCTCTCCAGTTCTGTATTGCAGAGCCTGTGTGCCTGAAATGTTTAGCTAAATAGTGGCTCAGCTATGTCCCTGCCTAGCCACATGCCTACAGCAGTGGATCAAAACCAACCAACCTCACATCTCTTCAGAGTTCCCTCACTAGATTCCTCTGAAGACAGCAAAGAGGAAGGGGAGGCTGAGGATTCCCTTCAGTCTTTCCAATACAACTATTGGATTCCCTTTTTTCAGACCCTCCTCATTGATCTCGAGAGATCTTTTTGCAATTCACTTCTAAAGGATTGGGATATGCTGCTCCATATGCAGACTCTTTCCTCAAAAATGAGACAGCAAAACTACAAGTTCCAGGACCTCTGGATTTTCTGACCTCCCACTCAAAGCCCTTTCACTTTCCATTGCATTCTGTAATCTGATTGCTAAATGGAGGGGGGGAAGGAGGGTATTTACTCTGATATACTATACAGTAGTTTGAAAGGTTTCTGCCTGTATATCAGACACAGTAATAGAATTGTCAAAAGTACTGGGATCTTGAGGAGCACATGAGAAACAAGTCACTGTGTGTTCTATAACTAGAAATATTTTAAAATTTATTAGCAAAACAAACAAGATCACAAACACTGTAATATAGGAAAGGAGATAGAGCCAGTCCAAAATGGCCAGCACTTGCATACTTACATCGTCCCTTGCAAGGAAACCCAGAATAGGTGAAGCATGTGATCATCTGACCAACTAGTCCAACATATCCCACTGTCCTCAGGCTGGTCTTAACTTTTACAGGGTGTTTCACTAACACATAGGATATCTTATACATATTAAATTATAGTTTCAATTTTTTTCCCTTATACATACTTCCAGGCCTCAGTAATATTAAGGTCCCTTAATATAACTTCAGTAGGCCAGTTAGTCATGCTATCTTCATTAACCCTTACATAAATTAATTGCCATGGTACATCTGTGGTTAGTACATGCAAGTTTTGGTTAAGCTCAGCATTGTTTTAAACTTTCCCTAAAATTCCAAAACTATATTTTTGCAGTACCTCACTTAACCTTTTCTCATCACTCTCATTTATAGAAATGCCACAACATCATTTTATAATAGGTCTTAGTTATGCTAAAGCTAATTGTTGTACAGGCCTCAGGCCTAAAGGCCCTTGTGTTACTGAATTATGATTTATAAATGGTTCTTACTTATAGAAATGTAGCCCTGGAAGGGACCTTGAAAGGTCTTCTAGTCCAGTCCCCTGCACTCAAGACAGGACTAAGTATTATCTAGACCAGCTCTGACAGCTGTTTCTCTAACCTGCTCTCAAAAATCTCCAATGACGGAGCTTCCACAATGTCCCTAGGCAATTCATTCCAGTGCTTAACTACCCTGACAGTTAGGAAGTTTTTTCTAATGTCCAATCTAAAACTCCCTTGACGCAATTTAAGCCCATTGCTTCTTGTCTTATCTCAGAGGTTAAGGAGAACAATTTTTCTCCCTCCTCCTTGTGATAACCTTTTATGTACTTGAAAATTGTTATCATGTTCCCCCTTCCCATCTTCTCCAGACTAAACAAACCCAATTTTTTCAATCTTCTCTCATAGGTCATGTTTCTAGTCCTTCAGTCATTTTTGTTGCTCTTTTCTGGACTTTCTTCAATTTGTCCACATCTTCCTTGATATGTGGTGCCCAGAACTGAGCACAATACTCCACTTTTGTGGCTGGCTACAATTCCCAGGTCTCTGTATTGGATTCTTTGGATTGGAAGGCAGAAGGAGCACTTAAATTCACCTTTGAACTTGGAGGTGCCCAGACTGACACCACTATCTGTACTTATATTTTCAGGGCATCCATCCACTATCTCTTCCTGCTAACCATAAACCAGCCTTAAAGATATAGCTCAACACACTATCTATTTAGGGTCAGGGAAAATGGGCACAAAAATAGTTCTGACTTTTCTCCCTCTCAGCTTTTGAGGTGATGTGGGAGAGGATTTTCCAATTTCTGGATCAGTAGTCCAGAATCAGTTTGGGCTCCTGGATTACAGCTATACTTGACTGGAAGTATTTCATAGAATTCCAAAATCTACCTCCCTTCTTTAGCTGTGTTTCTTCACATTCCATTTGTACTGCAGAAGAGAGAGATAACTTGTGCTTCTAAGTGCCTGCTGGATGTGGAGGCCATTGTTCCAGTTCTCTGGATCCAATTCTGATGGAGAATGTACTCAAGATACTTTATAGTTCAGAAATGATTGGAAGACTTTTCTTGAGGGTTTTGAAATGGCTAAACTAGACTGAAGTGCCAACAATTCAAGGAGTTCCAGAGAAAGACTGTGATAATTTGGGACTTTCTGGACTCATCTGAATGGGCTCATATCTGTCATTTTATTCCAAATAGAGTTCTTTGTATTCAAACCTCATCAGTTGAGCCTGTTGGGAATTTTCCATTGGAATGATTTCTGACAGAAAATTCACTTTCCACGAGATTTTCCAGAAGTGCCAGGGGAAATCATTCCCAGCTTCATGGCTCCCCTGCTCTGGAGCGGCCTGCCAGTTAGGCTGCCTCAGAGTCAAGGCTTTGAGGGTCCCCACAGCTTAGAAGCGCTAGGAGTCCTGGCTTCTGAGCTACCTGGCTCTCTGAATTGTCTAGCTCCTGGCAGTTTAAAAAACCTTAGTAATATTTAGTAAAGGTCAAAATGAAATGTCGTTTTGACTTTTTCAAAATAAAATTTTGGAATTCCTGTTCCATTAAAAAAACCTGAAATTTTGATTTTTCATTCTGAAATGAAACTATTTATTTTGTAATTTCTGAATTTTCGACAGAATGGGAATTCTAGTTTCCAATGCGCTCTCATCACGACCTTCTGCTCTAAGTACAAAATGCACTTCTTCAAAATTTGCCTTCTCTAACATTAACAAGTAGCAGCATGTATACTTTTAAAAAAATGCTTCTGTCAAAATAAAGCTTTGCTTAATGCACTACTGAAAGGTGCTCAGATGTTACAGTAATGAGAACAGTATGAGACCCTGAATAGAATAGAAATGAAGTGCTTCTTCATTTTCAGCTGAAGTTGTTCCCCTTCATCCTTGCTTCCAAAGCACTGAGGGAAATCATATGACATTTCTGGGACAGGGTCTGCTTGTCTCACACACTGGCATATTCCCTTTTCTTACTCTCTGAGTCCCTGCTATGAACTTAAAGCCTATTCAACTGTCCTCTCTCATTTGATCCATTCCTAGTTCACATATGCCTCATTGAGCTTAGACTGCCTGATGCACCTTTAGTCTATTCCATCAGAGCCATCAACTATTCCATTAGTCTATTCCATCAGAGCCTTTTGGTCTGAGAGAGAAGCCTTCATGGATGTGTTCTAGAGCACAGTCACCTGGAGCTCTGTTCATAGCTTCACAAAGCACTGGTGTTTGGATCTTTTTACATCAGTATATAAGGCATTTTAAGTAGGATGCTCCAAGCTGTCATTCTGCCAGAACTTTGAAGCTGCTTTCATAAGCAAAGAGACCTGAGGTCCTCTCAGCAAAGCACTAATTTCTGTCCCCAATAAAAGAAAATTGCACAAGAGTAGGAGCTGAACTGGGAGCAGAGCTGGGGTACAACAGAGCTACGGGATTTCCTCTGGAGATCTATACAGCTAAAACATTGATATACACTGTTATAAATCTCTTTTCTTAAAACAAAACAAACAACTTGCACTACGTGAACTGTTATTTTGGTAACACGGTTGGCCTCAGTATCTTTTATTAAAAATGTACTTTTCAAATATGCTTACTGTTATTTTTGTCTAAAAATATTATTAATGTTCTGTACTAAGGTTAGGAGAAACACCATCACTACTTCTCTAGATTGCTTGACATCATGAACAGATGTTCATAATTTATTAACCATATTGAAAACCATCAAAATGAAAAAAAATTATATTTTTATGACTTTTTAATAGAGAAACTAACACTGAATACAATTAAAGCATTCATTTAACAAAAGTATAGTATTTATTTCCTTTTGTAAACAATATAGTTAAAGCTAAGAGGGCTCAAAGGACTGACACGTGCATTTGATATTGTTTTGTGATTTCTTTTTTAATTTCAAATTAGCATATTTCATCAGTGAAGCTTCACCAGATGTTAAGATTGCACTGATGCTTTATGATGATGTCCTGATCAATTTAGCAGAGCCAAAAGCTCTAGTGGCACTGGAGAAACAAATTGTAGAAATGTTTTAACACTTCTAGTTGATATTAAAATGTTTGTTTTGCAGAAATAGGACCTTTTTCCCAATAATAGTGCTGTTTACATGGAGGAGTTGTAGGATACATATTAGTTAATTGATTTCTAAGAGGATAGTGTGTGAGTTCTCAATGTAAGATACTCTATCCAAGTTATATATTCTGTATAAAATTCTATTTAGATGAACATAAAATATGAATTTTAAATATAAATATAGACATGAAGTTTTATTGTAGCCAATATTTGCTTTGAGGGACAGTAAATATTGATATTAATCAGAGCAAGAATGGAATATGTATCATTTCCATGCATTCTGAACCTTTTCAATAGGAAATCTAAGAATCTCTTTATTAGCACAATGAAAATTTTAAGTGTAAATAGTTTTACTTTTCTACTAATATTTTAAAGGAGAAAAATAAGAAAAATTGATAGTCACCTTTGAGCCAATTAGGAAGCAGAGATTATCAATTATAATATGATTGATTAACTTTGCTCCAGACCTCCGTATTATTTAGCCATGAGGAGGAGTGAAATAGGAAGTTTTAAACTCTTGTAATTGTTTTCATTCTTGAGCCAAGATTTTCTTTTTGTATTAAAAGTCAATATTATGTCTTAAACTCAAAATCCACCCAGCCGAGTTCCATCAACTCCTACATACCCTGTTTCCTTTTGTCTTCTCTGCTATGTCTTGTAGCTGTTATGATGCAGTTCTGGTGCTAGAATAATAGAATGGGCCAAATACTGGTTCTGTGGAAATAAACAACAAAACTGCCTTTGACTTCAGTCTTGGTAGGATTGGATCCTAAGCATATATTCAAAATCTCTGTCACATGACCTGTCTCTTGGGCATGATATTTCACTATGCCCCATTTTTATACCTGTAAACTTGGTACTTTTGTTAGATGCTATAAGGCAATACAAATAAAGATGTGAAGAAAAATTTATGTTTGATTAGAGCCTAATTCCAGGAAAAAAACATCTCTCTCTATTCTACGAAAACCTGCACCAAGCCACCAAAAAATAAGGCAAGCTATGGCAATGCCCAGTCAGATCTCTTTGAATTCATAGTCTGTTCCTCTGTGATTTTTTTCATATGAGGTGGCCTTTCTGGTACCTCTCATGTGGGCCTGCAAGATAGGATAGTTCATGGTTCATGCACGCAAACCCACCCTCTCATGTTTTTCTCAAAGGGAAGGTTGTCCTACATAAGTGTCCTAGCTTCCTCCCAAAGAGAGCTTTGCTGTCCACCTTAACTAGAAGATTTTCCTTCCTGATTTCTGCTCCTCCTTAAGGTTCAGAAGCAAATCCTTTGCTTTTCTCTTTGCATATATAAGGCCCTGAAAGTCTACTTTGCATACACAAAGAAGTTTATGCAATTCTATCATCCATATTTCCTTTTGAAGGCCGCAAGAATTGGGTAAAAGCTTCTACGTTTATCTTTTCTAAGTATATCAAAGCTCTCTTATACCACAGGTGATTCATCTTGCCCATGTAAGGTCAGTCTCTTCTACTAAAGCAGTTGCCACTGAGAGGAGAGTGCCCCGAGAAGGTCAGAGAGAGAAAATGTGAGAATGGCTCTATTCTATAGTTTGGTGGGTAGAGTGGCTGGGAGCTCGAAAACCCACAGTCCAGTCTCTCTTCTCCAAATACTCTTTAATTATTTATCCAAAGTGGAACAGCTTCAACAGCAGAGATTGAGAGCGATCCACATCAGAATATCTCATTGCCCAATAGTGCAAAGCCTAAGTGCAAGCGGACAGTATGCATTTCAATATGACCAAACGAAAAGTCATACATCCAGGAACAAATAATGTAGTCTATAGTTACAGGATGGGAGACTCTATCTTGGGAAGAAGTGACTATTAAAAAGACTTGGGACTTATGGTGGACAATTATCTGAACATGAAGGTATCATTTCTGTTTTTAAAGATGTATTGACAGGGTTCCAACTATGGGCCTTAGCTATCTAACATGAGATGGCCTGGAACTCCCCTAGATCTCCAAAATTTGAGACACAGTCAGACAAACTTCAGTCTAACTAACAAGTGGCTCCTTTCCTCTCAAACATTACATTTCAGTTCCTTATTATTATTATTTAAGATTTTATATTGTGAAACTGACAATATTCTAGAGGGCACTTACGGCAATTTGTCTTGGAAAGAGGCTCACTTTCACATACTGCATAGGAGCAAAAATCTATGAGTGGTAGAGTACTTCAAGCCTATTTCTTGCTAGGTAGCAGAGACACAAGAATATCCGTATAAAAATATCTTTAGAGAAGAAGAATTAAAAGTGATTTTTGGTATAAAAATACAAATACTGAGAGAGATAGCTAGTTGTAATGTGAGTGAAAGAATGGACACAATCAGTGACCATTAGTCAACATAATTGATGCCTCACTCTGACCTATTTTAGTTAATCAGTAATGGTAAAGATTTGTGGTTCATTTTAATGCCTGAAATCATGCTATAATTTAAATTACAACATATTGCAATATTTGCATTTTAATATACTAAAGTAACTGAAAAAGACATTTGCATGATGGCTGAAAGAAACACTTCATCAGGAATAATTTACTCAGCTCATTCTCAGTGCACAATGGGCTGGTTCTACAATGCTTAATTAGAAGGATAAGATATCTCTGTGCGTCTGTTTCCCCTCCCACTTTTGTTTTCATACTATGAGCTTGCATAATGCATAGCACATAAGGGCTTCAAACCCAACTGGAGCCTCTAGATAGTATCATAATATAAATAATAGCAAGGAATAAGGAAGGATTTACAATATTAGGTGAAACCAATAGTCATGTGGTTTGATGCTTCATATAAATATCCCTGATTCCTCAGAGGGGATCATGAAAAAGTCTACTATATTACAGTATTATTCAAAGGAAAATCCATTTGACAACAACTCTTGCAGGCCATCATCTTATATCCTAAAGCATGAGATTTAGTTACCTTTATCTTTATTTTAGTTTGCATAGTTACAAACGTTGTTAATGGAAATAAAATTATCCAATCCTTTAAATAATCCATCTCCTGAACAAGTGGACTGTATGCTGTATTAGTTAACTAAATCAGCCAAGTAAGATCTGTCAGGTGTAATGATATTTTTACTTGCATTGTATTATCCAGCCATTAGGTGTGTCTCTGGATACATGTAAATTGAAGGTGGAGGTGTAATTTCCAGCTTTGGGTAGATGTATGCACACTAGCTTTAATTGAGCTAGTGTGCTAAAAATAGAAGTGTAGCCGCAGTGGCACAAATGATGGGATGGGCTAGCTGCCCCAGGTACAAGCCTGCCTGAGACCTTAGGTATTCACTCAGGTGGCTAGCCTATCACACCGTTTGTGCCACCATTGCTACTCTTATATTTTTGTCATGCCAGCTCTATCAAAGCTGGTGCCCATATATCTACTCAAGCTGAAAATAACATCCAGCTCAAGTGAACACATATCCTACGTGGTGTATAGAGCTCCAAAAACTGTGTGGTCCTTTTTGAAAAAGGAAGACAAAGCGCAAACTCAATCTGTGTTGGAAGTCAAATATTTCATCTATAGTTGTAGCTGTTTAAGAATGGTGATTCAGTATGGAAGGTTCTGAGAACATCTTGTACATCTGCATCTTAAATATTACTATAATTTAAAATAAGCAAACCACATCAGGTTGAAAAATCTGGCAAAAGTGAACCTTGAACTCAGTCTCCATGTCTGAACCATCTTTTCATAGCCATTGACTTATAGAACTGTGGAATTCAAAATAGTATTTTAGTTTTCTAGAACATGGAATGTTAATTACATGCATTTTAAACAAGCCCTGGTGAATGTAAATTATGTCTTGTCTAACCATTTTATGGCTAAGATAAGATTAGTTTTGAAACAAGTAGATACCAAATAAAATTCTTACCTTTTGGAGTACGTGGTGCTGCTGAGTACTCTAACATAGACAAGATTCCATTGACACATAAGAACAAAAGACAGATAATCTTCTCTGTGTGAGGCCAAGAAATAGAATCTTTGCTACAAAATGAGATGAGGCATCAGCAGTGTTAATACACCATGCACGTACTTAGCTCTAAAATAGATATTGCGAGTCACGCACAAGTTCTCATCAGATTCATTATCAGACCTGTTTTTGTTGATTGCTTATTAACAATCTCTACTCACAGCCCTATTATCTCAATGAAACAGTACACTCTTGTTTGCCAGGCAAGTTCCTTAAATAGTAACCAGAACAAGAAATATTGCACAAAGAGCAGGAGCCATAAAGTCATTAACCTTTAGGACACAACAACAGATGTCTCAATCTGAACTTGTCTCAGCCTTTCCATGGACTTGACCTAAAAGCAAGATAACAAAAAAGGGGTACCCTGGATGGTCATACTACATCTTGCCTACACTGTAGTTAGTTTCATGATCAATTTTTTCAGCAATTATATTATGTGCAGACTGTCAATATTTGGATATTTTGGAATATTCAAGGATGAGGTGGCACACACAAAACCTTTTTTCCCATCTTTCTAATAATAAAGTGCCTTGCTTCATATTTTCCTAATTTTGTTATAGCTGCTGAAGAGGAACCAATTTCATTTGAGCTGATTGCCTGTCTCAGATATTGCTTGCATTATTTTACTGGTTATCTTATTCTATACTTTTTAACTTATTTTTTAGGTTTATATTTTTAGTATAGGACCTATTGTTATCATTGAAGAAATAGCTCTTTGCCCTGATTTAGCATAGTCTTCTTACAATGCTAGAGAAAATCCTATTGTGCAGTTGCTTTTTGAAACAATAAGGATATTAGGTTTTTTTTCAAGATGGGCATTATTCTAAGAACTTACAAAAATGCTTTTCAGCAGAAGAAATAAAGATACTTACAAAAATGTAATGAAGGTAGGTATGCTTACAATCTGTTTATCAAAATGCTTAGCTCCCCCATTTAAAATCAAGTGAAATAAAAATAAATACTAGAAATTAAATGTAAAAATTAATGGCTTTCCTATCTTAATGTTGTAATAATAAAATACCCTAGGCCAGAAATGCTACATATTGAAACTGAAGTGACATTAGATTGACCACATTGCACATATTTATACTTTATGGTATACATTAATGATAAAGGCTAATATATTCAGGTTAACATTTAACAAGGGTAAAAGGAAAACAATTATAGAACTAGTTCTAATTACTAGAACAAAGTTTACATTTGGATTTTCCTGATATTTGAGTACTCGATCTGCCCCAAAAGGGGAAGAATAAAGGTTTTTTCCATGCAGTTCTTTGCTGAGATGCACGCTTAGAGGTTGATCCTCCGTTGTATAAAGGGGTATACAGAGATGTGCTTGACACGTGCTTAGAAGGTGCAAAAACAAAGACCACATAATACAGTAGAACTGTTGCCATGGTCACTATGGGGAATCAACACTTGTACCCCTTTTTACATGGTGAGGAGCAACCCAAAGAAGGACTTATCAGGAGGTAGGAGCTGAGCATTCCTTATGCAATTATCCTGGGCAGCATTTTGGTCCTAACAGTGGCACACAAAATGAAGCGTCGTCTGTCAGATGGTCTCAAACATATGAACATTTAAGTCAAAACCAGCCCTGAAAAGAAGGAGTAAGAATGGTGTAAGGTAGTTTTAGAATGCAGAACTTGATTTTCTGATTAAGGTAATCAGTTTCTGTAGGTTTATGATAGCATGAAGGCTGTATTTTTCTCAGTATGAGGAAGTACCATGCTTAGAAGCCTTTGTATGTGGTCTGCTGAGGCACTCCTTATGTAGTCCTTACCTTTTTCAAGGAGTCTACCTTTCCTTTGAATACTTTCTAATGAAGAGGATGCTTTAAAAGGGATGTGTGGGTGAGGGCTGAGAAGCAGCATAGAATGGAATTAGATCACCTATCCAAACTGGATGATCTCTGGTAGCTAGACTCCATAGTAATTCTACCCAAGCTTCAAAGAAACTGACCCCAAAAGGAGGAAGGATGAGTGGAAAGCAGAAAGTAAAACTGGTTCTAGGTGGTCAGGTGAACTGTCAGATTTTTAGTCTTGCTGCTAAAGAAGACAAATGGCAGAAGATGAAACTTCTCTAAGATGTTTTCCAGTGCCTTTCTTCTTGTGTTGTCAAGGCTACCTCTTCTAAAATTGAAACTGCACAACAGAGCTTATCTGTGATCCTGGAAGGAAAAGGTCAAGGGGGCCTTCCTTGTTATGTCTGGTTGAAGGAGTCCCAGAGACCAACAACAGATTAAGAATTTTCACTTTTTTAAGAGTCTTATCCATCATGAGGCTGATAAGATTCTCTCTGTCAAACTTCCATTTGGGCCTGAGCCTTAGACAGAATGCCCAATGTTGTTAGCAAGGAGCACAATCTGAGGGAAGCAGCTGATACCACCTGGTGCATCCTAAATTGCTGGAGGATGTGCTTGGCCACTATATGTCCCTTAGCCACTAGCTTTGCTGGTGGTTTTCATTTCTTTGTTTGTTCGTTTGTTCCTGTATCTCAGGAAAACATCCTGAGAAGCAGTGACTCTGAAAAAGATTTCAGAATTGTGGTGGATAATCAGCTGTACATGCATTGAACACAGGAGTGATCTAGATGATCATAATAGTCCCTTCTGGCAATAGAAACGATGAATCTATGAATGAAATAGAAAGAATATTTGTCCGCCAAGATAAGGTACTTTGCTATGACAGCTTGGTAACTGGCCATGTAGGTGCCCAAGAAGACTTTCTTTCACTTAAGGTCTATTTTTTTTTATGTATTTATTCAATAGAAAGGTCTAACCTGCTCTGGAACTGCTCATTCACTGTTACCAACATCAATAAACCAGGAATAAGATGAATTAGGAAATACTGGTATCTCCATGGTGGCACGTGATATAAGTTATCTACCTTCTTATTTGTTTCTGAGATTCAGGATGGAGCTAAGCAGAAGCCCATAGCTCAAACCAGTAGGCCATCATTAAGAACATAAGAACGTCCATATTTGGTCAGACCAATGATCTAGCCCAGTATCTTGTCTTACAACATTGGTCAATGGCAGGTGCTTCAGAAGCAATGAACAGAACAGGTAGTCATCAGGTGATCCATCCCCTGTCGCCCATTCCTAGCTTCTGGCAAACAGAAGCTAGGGATGCTTCAGAGCATGGATTTGCATCCATGCCCATCCTGGCTAATAGCTATTGATAGACCTATCCTGCATGAATTTATCTAATTCTTTTTTTAACCCTATTATAATTTTGGCCTTCACAACATCCTCCAGCAAAGAATTCCACAGGTTGTGCATTGTGTGAAGAAATTCTTCCTTTTGTTCGTTTTAAACCTGCTGCCTATTAATTTAATTTGGTAACCCCTAGTTTTTGTGTTGTGAGAAGAGGTAAATAACACTTCCTTATTTACTTTCTCCCAACCAATCATGATTTTATAGACCTCTATCATATCCCCCCTTAGT
Organism: Mesoclemmys tuberculata; assembly: GCA_007922155.1. Classification (NCBI taxonomy): domain Eukaryota; kingdom Metazoa; phylum Chordata; order Testudines; family Chelidae; genus Mesoclemmys; species Mesoclemmys tuberculata. The sequence continues at coordinate 69,324,935 of ML675618.1, read as the reverse complement.
CATCTCTTTTCTGAGCTGAAAAGTCCCAGTCTTATTAATCTCTCCTCATATGGAAACTGTTCCATACCCCTAATCATTGTAGTTGCCCTTTTCTGTACCTTTTCCAATTCCAATACATCTTTTTTGAGATGGGGCCACAAAACTGGGGCAATATTCAAGATGTGGGCATACCATGGATTTATATTGAGGCAGTATGATATTTTCTGTCTTATTGTCTTTCCCTTTCCTAATCTTTCCCGAAATCTCTTTCTCTATGGGTATGTCTACACTGCAGAGTGAAGTTGATTTAATCTAAATCGACCTTCACCCACCAAGCTGCAGAATTTGGAGGAGTGTGATCACATCATGCTTATTGCATCACGGGATTGCGTCCTCACCATTTGCGCTTACGTTGAAAATCAAAGCAATACACCATGGTTAGCTATCCCACAGTGCAACTACCAGCAGGGGCATTTGGGAAGGCTGTTGTCCTCTCATGATGCAACATACCCTCTCCCCCCTTCCTTTCTTGTCCCAGCTCAAACAAACACACGATCGCCTTTTCGCACCACTTTTTCAAACCCTTCACTCTGCTGTACACACGCCATTGCCTGAGAGGAATGGAGCCCACTGAGCTCTGCACTATTACTGTGAGACTCACAAACACTTAAACATGTCATCCCAAATTGGGTTTTTTTGCCTTCTAATCTGTGACAGACACTCTGCAGGAGTATGAGATGGTGTGTTGTAGGCCACATTAGAGAAGCATGGATGTCGGATTCCTATTGATCAGGCTTTTAAGAGGTGGTAGAAAAGATGAGGGGTGGATAGGGGTTAATCATCTCTGGAGGAAAAGCATGAGAACCCGTTTGCGGATGCCCAAGGCCCATAATAACAATATCCTGCTTAGGGACTTGTGGTGTGCTGAACCAAGAAACCATCTCCAGCTGTGGAATAACACACAATTTAAAAAACTTTCTTGGGCTGGTACTGTAAATGTACGCCATCTTCCCTAGGTAACCATGAATAATATCAGCCTGTTGAGGGTCACACAGACAGAAAGGGAGGATTTGCTGCAAGCATCTGGCTACAGGCCTGGCCCTTATACTGCTATGCTATGATCTGTGATTATGTCTTCACAATTAATAACAGAGTGGCGGGGGGAAGTGTCCTATCGTGGTGGAAGAAATAAGGCTGCCTTCCTAAGAAACCTTCTGTAAAGGATTGCAGAGTGCCTACGTGAACACTTCCTAGAGATACACATGGAGGATTCTTGGCGGATCCCTGTGCACATAAATAATTTTTTCTGGGGTCAATCCAATGCTTAAGCACACCAATTACAAGGAAGCACAGCCCCACGACCCCACACACCCGTTTTTTCCACTGATACAAGGTTCTGGACTGGGGATATAACCAAAGACATACAATCACCAGATGTGCCTTCCCTGGAATTCCAGTCAGTGATGGTTTCCTGTGTCTGGGTGGGCTGCTCCTGTTTTGCAAACAGCTTCTGGCTTTCAGGGAGAAGGGATACCCCACTTACCTGCCCTGTTCTCCTTCTTCTCTTTGTCCACAGACTCATCCTAATTCATCCTGGCCTTGATTTCCCCGAGGTATCAAGGCTGCATGGTGGCATGGTGGTGGGGGTCTCTGCCAAGAATTGCATGCAGCTCTTTGTAAAAGCATGTTTTTGGTGAGGAGCCAGAACAATTGTTAGCTTCCTTAGTTTTCTGACAAACCTGCCTCAGCTCTTTGATCTTAATGCAGCAATGCTGTGCATCTGTATTGTGTCCCTTCTCCAACATGCTGTGAGATATCTTCATGTAGATATCCAAATTTATTTTGTTTGCTTGGAGCTGAGTCAGAAAAGACTCTTCACCCCACAGACCAATGAGACCCAAGGCCTCTGGTTGACTCTAGGCTGGAGCACATTTGTGGCATGCAGTCACCATGATCAGTTGTGCTGGCAAGCTCTCTCCGTATTGATTAAACAGGAATTGGAAATTCAAAATTTCCCAGGGCTTGAGGAGAGGAGCTATTTCCTGTTTACATGGCCACAGTGCGGCAGAGTGCGAATGTGCAGAGCAGTCAGAACAGAACATTATAGGATACCTGCCGGAGGCCAATGACATCAATTTATGTTGTGCTCTGCCTACACTGACACTCATTCAACCCACAAAATTCGATTTCAGCACTACACCACTTGCGCAGGTGGTTTTATTAAGTAGAATTTTATCAAGATTTGGGTTGGTGGAACTGACGTACCAGTGGAGAGACATACTTTATGTGGTCCTTCAACCTATATTATCAGTGTAGACCAAGCCTCTGACACACACACACACACACACACACACACACACACACACACGTTTGAAATTGTCAGGAAGTAAAACAGATGAGAAGATGATTGTATCCTCCAGATATATCCTCAGACAGTGTACAAACAAAGAAGTGGTACTGTATGTAGCAGATTTTGAAGATATGTTGATGAAGTGTATATATTTTATACTATGCAAGACACTAGTTAGAGGTGAACTCATTAGCTGAACGTAGTGAATTTTTAAAAGGGGCTCAGCTCCCAGTCTTGCAAGTGATTATTCAAGTGTATAACTTTTCTAACATGAGTATGTAGTTTTCAGGATCAGGGCTGCAGTTTGGAATTAGAAACTACAGCTATGTGCAATTGAAGAAAAAACTGTGAGACATTTTTCATAATTTTGTTTCACAGGTATTTTTCACCCTCTAAAATATTTCTAAAATTACAATTTGGCTAACAAACTATTCAAAACGGTCACATTCCATGTTTTCACAATGAAAATAATTTTGCTCAAAGCGGGACCACTTTCTCTGAAAATGATCGCATTTTAGTATTGATATTTAAAGAGAATATATAGTTTTGAATTGGCAACAAATAAGTGTTTAAATTGCAAACATTTCAAGTTTGGCTCTGAATATTTCACACAACTCTATTAAAAACAAAGTCTAAAATAAACAGGTAATAAAGGGATTAAATGAAATCAGCAACAGAGCACATCTCATTAAAAGTTGTGCGATGATCTGTAGTCAGAAAAATCATGGGGGCACACTAAAACCTGAAAATCACCAGGGAAACAGGAAATAAGCCATATAAGTGCTACAGTATGCATGGCATGACATGTACATGTACATGACATGTACTGGCAATAATGAAAGATAAGTTAGTAGAGAAACACAAGGAAGCCTGGGTGGACCCTAGGTGCTCTGATTCTAAACCAGGCATGTGCCAATACCAAAATATTGAAAATTGACAAGTGATTTGGGGTGTATTAATTTTTAGGTCTCCACACTGAGATGCCTTAATGAGGCCTGATTACAGAAAGGGCTGAGCAGCCACATTTGGAAAATCAGATTGTTTTAATGCTTTAATCAAGTTGAACAACAACAAATTAGGACAGGTCAGTCGCTTTTGAAAGTCTTGCCCCAAACACATAAATAGAAATTTTCTATTCTCTAAAATTATAAACTGTTATTTTCAAATTAAACTTGAAGATGAGGAAGTAAAATACTATTTTCAATTAGTTTTTCCATATAAATGCTTCCTATATTTTTTGCATCTGCAGTATATATATAGAGAGCATCTTTACAGTATATGAAATAACATAATTCTGGTTTATTCTGGAAATCCTGCAATTTTATCAAATTGTTTCCACATATAAGGAGCATTTTAATAAATAATTGCTATGTCAAGAAGCAGTTAATAATGCATCATGAATTCTTGCATTATTGTGTCCTTTTCTTATGCAGTAGGATTTTCAGGAACAGTTTATATAATTTTATTGTATGTCTGCATTGTATTACAGTTATACAACAAAGTTAGTTCAGTGCCTCTGGTCCCTCATGTCAAAGTATTGCAACAATAATTCCAGACTTGCCATCAGTGTTTGTTTTCTTTATCAGCTTGAGAATATCTTTTGATAACTCAATGAGTTTTCCAATCATCTCTCTCATTTCTTGCTGCAATAATAGTCACAATTTGAGAACATGAGCTGGTACCTTGCTGTTCAATATTTCATAATATCGGAAATTTATCTTCTTTTTCTCACTCTTTCGCAGACTTACTGTTAGCTAATTCCTGTGTTATTTCTTTCTACATATCTTTATTTATAGTCCCATATTTCTTTCTTTTAAATATTTTCTTGCTTTCAACTTACTTGATTTTCTTTCAGTTCACTATATTGATATCTTAAATCTTCTTTGTCATATCTCATTTTGGTTTTAATTTGTTGCTATCTTTACCTCAAACAGCATTCAAATTTGTTCTTCTGGGAAGAATGAAATCAATGTGTAACATTACACAAAAACCCTGATATTTTCACTATCTAGGTATTTTTCTAGTCAGCTGGTATATTTTATGTCTGTACTGAACTGCATTATCTAATTTACAAACAGATACAACTTCCACTTAAATTAAGGGCAAGACTTTTGTCATTAATTTCAGTGGGATCAGAATCATGCCCTTGAAACTAACGCCTGTGGGATGTTGATCATGTCTTTCTGCTTATTTTGAACAGCACAGAAGAAACTAACAGCAGTTAATGAACAATTATTTTCTGCACTGATTCTTCTTTCATGAGCACATTTGTATTGTAATCCTGATCTCTTGTAATGTACAGACGAAGGCTGATGAGGAAATATTATGTTTGACTAATTACACTTCCCTTTTTTCTGGACCTCTTTGCTCAAGTACAGGCCAGAGTTCTGTCTGTCCAAGACGTTTCGAGGGGGGAGAAAAGATATTACATAGAATAAACCTCAGAACTATGGCTCATAAACTCTGATTATAGGTGCTGATGACAGCTGCAAATCATCCTTAGAAAGAGTGTACCATACAATTTATTAGTGAACAAACATTTAATATATACACAAACATTTGAAAACTATATTTGGAATATTATTAAATAACTTCCTAAACAAAACTATTAGGCAGTAAAACTACTGGTGTACTGAAACATGGCCCTTTTAAGAATAGGTGTTTGGGGAGGTGATCATCAGAACCCATCTGGGAATGGGGCCAGGAGCCCAAATCATATGACTGGCTGGTTGGAAATGTAAACAAATGCTATCCATTCAGGTGAGCTGTCTTGATTTGAGGGACAATCAATACTGTCACTGATGAGGATTTTATTGTCAGACTGGCAGTGAGTGGGGAATCACTAGGTTACAGTGTATCTTTATACAAACTTCTCCACTTCGTTGCTCTTACACATATTTCAGTGCAAGGTTTCAACAGAACATACTCTTTTTTTTTACTTTAGTACGCACATCCACATTCCTCTCTAATATTCTCACAGAGATGATTTCTCAGTCTCTGTAATGTGGCCTCAAAATGTGTGTGTCACCTGGATTCTCCAGAGTCTGAGGAGTATGGCAGCCTCCCGAGGAAGATGGCAGTCCTCCTCCAAGCACTTCAGAATTTCCTCAGCAAATCTACACTGCAGTCAGAGGCTCTGATTACAGTTTGTGTAGACATACCTGAGCTAGCTGTAATCTAGGTAGCTCAGGTACTGGTAGCAGTGAAGACTGCAACACGGACTTCAGCGTGGGTTGTGCAAGCCCATCTGAAACCCTGGGTAATTACTCAGGGAGCTAGCCCATGCAGAAGCCTGTACTGCCACGGTTTCATTGCTCTGGTACTTGAGCAAGCTAGATGAAAAGTAGGTTGGGTATGCCTGCATGCACTGCAGTCACCCTGTAACTGCAGTATAGCTATTCCCTCAGAAGATCATTGAAGCCAGTAGCAAATTCCAGTGCCTGGGCTAATAGATGATTGTCTCTTTTGTCTCTAGAAAGACAAAAAATCTGTAACCCATATCCAAAATGATACAGGTATTGAGATCCAGCCCACATAACACACATCTTTGTCCTGTGTCGATCAGCCACTGAGTCCAGAGGTTTGTCTCCAGCTCCTGTATTTATAACGTTTTCCCCCTGAACTCTGATTGTCTCAGAGTTCTCAGATAGTGAATGTGTGGAGTCTGCTAGACAGCTTGTCCTTAATGTCTACTTTCTGTTGTAGGCTATAAGACTAGCTTAACCTTTATTATATTCAGCTGTAACACAAGGAACCTACTGGACTGTATCCTGTAAGATTAGCTTAAAAGCAAGTTGGCATAAGTATAGTTAAGTATAATAGGCCTGCAACCTTTGGCAGATAAATGGCCAGTTACCCTTAGATTTTGGAACTAGGAATAGCTTGCTCAGTGAAAGGAGTTGAAAACTAACAATAAATGGCAACCACAAGAACATGGAAGTAATAACCACAAATCTGCTTAAGCAAGAAAAGACAGTTATGATAATGAATTAAATGGAATTAATATGTATTAATATGTAAACCTATAGGATAAGTGTACCCCAGTATTACATGGGTGTGGAAGTTAGATTTGGTCATGGAAGGTTGAGCTTCAGAATGAATATTCATGGTGCTGTTCAGACCCTATAATACGACAAAACATCTTGTAAAGAGGGAGTTTTGTCCATCACTGTTAGCTTTCCACCATTTGACCCTTCATTTCTATTGTTATCTACCATCAATCTTGGGCACTGAGGAACCTGGAATACCAGACTCATTTGGCACTTCAGAGACAGGGCTGGTCTTTTGTCTTTTACTAACAGGTCCTCAAGGAAGGGTGTAAATATGCAAATCTAAGACCTTATGCGAAGAATGATTCCACAGATACATATACTCTGAGGGTTCCTAGAAGATACTGAACTCATTGGTTTTAGTTCTGTGTAGCCTTATTCTGGAAAAATAACTTTATTACTTTCTGATCATTTGGCAATCAATATAAATATTATTACCCTTAAAAAGGATCAGACACTGCTGTACAGCTTCAGAAACAGCTATGGAGCATATCAAGCAATTACCACAACAACACTCCTCCAGATGTCTTTAGGCCCAGCTGACTAAGCTGCCCTGCCCTGTTTTCTCGATATTTGCAGCAATACAGAGGATTCAACTCAGATACTACATTCAGATACTATGGTGATGAGCATAATATGAGAGCGTATATTGAATAGAATAGAACTAAAATGTCCTTCCCACTGCTTCTCTCCTTTTCCTTGGATTTAAAGTGAATCAAATGCTGCAGTGTAAGTTTGTGGGTTATAGAACTCTTACTGGCATAGTAAAGAAAACGCAAGAAAAGTGTATGGGTGCTTTGCTTTGTATTGAACTGAAGTTTATTTCTCTCATTGTTGTGTCCTTGTACAGTAGGTATTCCATATCAACATTTGCAGCAAGATATTTGCTTCTTGCAAAGTATATTGAATAATTTACAGAACCAAGTGTTGGTGTCCGGGATCACTTCCTTTTTATAGAATAATTTTGAATGAAATATACAAATTAAATACTCTCTGATGGTTCACTGGTTATGGCACCAGGTTGGGACTTAGAGTCAGATTCAGTTCTTTGGTCCTTCAGGATTCCTGAGTGATCTTGAGCAAGTCTCTTAGGCCCAGATCCTCAAGACCCAGCAGCCTCCAGATCCTCTGCTTATTACAATTGTCCCTAGCCACATTTTTCATGTTACCAACTATACACCGGGGAGAGGGAAAGAGGAAGAGGAGAATGAAATGATGATGGGTAAGAAGGGAGAGCGGACTGGGACGAAAGGAAGGAGAGAGAAGGAGATGGACCTAAGATATATGGTGGGGAAAATGACTAAGGGAACTGGCAAAGAGAGAAGGAAATGTGAATCCTGAGAGAGGCTGAGAGCTGGAGACTTCACAGAGAGACAGAGGAGAAGAGAAGTCCTGAAAGTTAAAAATAAGAATTAAAAATGGAAAGGAAAATCAGAAAACCTCCCCCTCTTGTGTATCAAGCTCTGTGACATTCCAAATAAAATATACCACCAACCAAGCAAATACGCAATCATCTGATCTTATAAAGTTTTGATCTATGCTCACATGCTCGCATTTGCATGTGCAAAACTACATTGCTCATAGTTTCTTGGAAAGTAAGTATAAAAGATGTGAGAACATGGGCAATACAAATTCACTTTTGAATTTAATTGATTATTTTTTTCTTCCTAACCAGTCATCTTCCTGTTTTGGCTGATGAAGTATCTCAAGAGCCAAAACTCAACTACTCTAACTAACAGCTTGCTTTCTTGTACCACATTTTTCTTTTTTTCCTCAAAAACACATATTATTAATAGAATGTATTGGGATATCCGGTCATACAAATATCCCATTTCCTAAGAATTGTCTGGAAGTCAGTGAAGAATTTTGAAGTGCTGACCCCACTTAAATCCTATAGTGCAGTTATCTTCATTAATAGCATAGGGAGAAAAATAGATAATTCTCTAATGATCCAACTTAACAAATGAAAATGAAAATTCTGGTAAGAATAATGCACACATTACTCTTTTATCTTCTCCACAGACTGGGATGGGACATTTACATGTTACAAAAGAGGGACTTCGGCTGGAAGGAGAGTCAGAATTCTTATTCCCTTTGTATGCCAAAGAAATACACTCTAGAATGGTATGTAGAGAATTGATAAGCCATGATAAAAGAGAATTAATGTATAGAAATCCATTAAGAAAATCAGTAATATATATAAAATGTTTATGTGCATCTATGGAATATAATGGTATATGTGGATATATATAAACATAGTATGGTGTAACATGGCATAAAGATTTTATCAGCATGAGATTGAGATTGGTGCTCAGATGTTAGGGCAGCACTAAGATACTGTGGTGACATTTACCAATATAAAATACTTAGGCATTTTGCTCTTGAGTGATAAAGCTCTGATTGAGTTATGCAGCTTGTTCCAGCGAGTTGTGTTAAAACTTTAGGAGTATTTTAGAGAATTGTAAGATCTTTTTATTGAGGGTTTTTTTTAATCTCTTTACCTGTAAAGCCAGGTATCTTGATAACCATTAGTTCAACCGTTAAGAGTTTATAGGCAGCCTTAAATATCTCTAAAATGACCAAAAATAGCTTTTGTGTACCTTAATTAAAGTTCCATTCTTGGGAATGTCCCAGGCTGAAGGTAAGTGCTGGATCTGATTGAGGAGCTGGGAATCTCCCATTCCAATGATACAAAGCCCCATTTCTATATCTGTAAGACACAAGATAACAGATTTTAAATTTGTGAAATTGTTATGCATAAAAAAGTTGTAACTCTAGGATTGTATTTTGCCTACCTTGACTTCAGACAGGTATAATTTTATTTAGAGCCTTGAGACTGCTGGTTATGAGTCACTGTCTCTTTCTGTCCTTCTGAACTGACACTTGTTCAGCATTTGGGTTTTTGAAATTATTCTTTAATGCTTTTGAGAAAAAATTGCCCATGGCATCATCACTTTATGTACCATTTCAGTATGTATTCTCATCAAGTTGTTTCTTTGTTAGGATTGCTGTTCCTAAATTTGTCTCTTAGGGAGATGGGCCATTCAAAGCCATCACAGCAGCTTTCTCACTTGCCTTAATAGTCTTTCTTCTTGGAGTCTCAGCTTTTCTGCTCTAATGAGGTCTACAAAGTGCTAAGAAAATATACAGCAGAAAATGCACTTCCTGTGCATCTCTTCTGGAGTGTGTTATTAGTTTATGCCTTAATTTTGAGTCCAGTGCAGAGACCTTGATGAAACCTTTGCCTCTTAGCTAGTACATATGCATAGGACAGCAACACAGGAAGAGCCCTTAGAAATGTGTTAATAACTTTTAAGTAGTCACCAGTATGTGAATGGTAACTGAAGATCCAGAATACAGTTTATCATACTGGACCAGATTGATCACTGACTTATTTTATTACATTCAGCAGCAGCAGTCAGAAAAGTGCATTGGAGATGCCTAGATTTGTGGCTGATTTGTAACCAATATATAAACATGATATCTTGATCTTTCTTCTACACCTTAAATATAACTCCTTTCCTTGGATATTCAGGCTAAATCATTGCTTTCTGTTTTTCCTAAGCCTTGGAGGCTGGCACAATCTCATCTTATGCTGTCTTTCCTGCCCCTTACTTATAATAAAGGGTATTACAGACTTTTCATGAGTTACTCGTTCTGTTTCCATATTTTTAATTTTTAAAGAAAATTTACCAATCTGAAATAATTCCTCATACTCATGTGGCATCTTGTTTTGGCATATCTTGTCTGCCTTGTTATCATATTTCCAAGATTTTATTTTATTATTTTTTAAATTATGAACAGCAGAGGGCCCTGAGACTGAACTCTGAAGTGGCCCATGAGGAATCCTCAATCAGTGGCCCCTAAAACTCATCATCCAGCCCTAAGAAATATTGAACGCTACTGCTGAAAACCCCAAGATGCCTTCCAGCTCTGCATCATCCTCTCTGAATCCACAAGCACCAAAAACAGAGGCAATCTGTCTCCCCCACTTCTACAAATAAAATGGTGCCTCAACCTGATGGAATGCAGCTGATGACTGTACTGATGACTGTTGCCACAAATACTGATGCAATTAAATCTACAGTTTGTGCCATACAGATTACTATGACTGAGATTCAGAGTGCTCTGCAAGCTCTATCCAGATGGATGGGTGAAGCAAAATACAGAATGTCTGAAGTAGAAGATGATTTCAAGGAGAACAAATTACAGGTTATGAAGAATTGCAATGATATCAGATCTATTAAGACCAAGCTAATAGATCTAGAAAGCCTCTCAAGAGGATGTAACATCAGGATTGTGGATGTCCCTGAGTCAGAAGAGAAGGGAATACCCTCTGAATTTGTCCCTAAACTGCTAACTAAGTTGATGTATCTGCTGGTAGATTTTTGTTTTATTATAGAATAGGCACACCGGGCCTTTGCCTCTGAGCTACTCCAGGAGACTAGAGCATTGACTGCAAGGTTCCTGAAGTTTGCAACTAAGGAATTTATATTTTAGAAATCCAGAGAAAAATAGGAGCTGTTATAGGGAGAACCAGCAATTAAAATACTATTCTTTCAAGATTATGCCCATGATGTGGTTGCAATGAGGGCAGCTTTTAAACAAGCAAAAACAATTGGACTAGGAAGATGGACTTGAAGTCTTTTATTAAGTACCCAGCAAAGCAAGACAGTATCATTCAGTTCTCATTAAGAAACAGAATAATACCTCAAATATATTCAAACTCCTGACTTGTAAGAGGAGATAACTATGGAATGATCCAACCATATGGAATTTATTGGTCTTTCAGCTCTGATATGGTTGCTCATTTGTTCAATATCTTCATTAATGATCTGAATGATGGGGTGGATTGCATCCTCAACAAGTTCATGGATGATGCTAAATTGGGGAGAGTAGTAAATACACTGGAGGGCAGGGATAGGATACAGAGTGACCTAGACAAATTGGAGGATTGGCAAAAGAAATCTGATGAGGTTCAACAAATACAAGTGCAGAGTCCTACACTTAGGACAAAAGAATACCATGCATTGCTACAAACTGGGGACCGACTGGCTAGGCAGCAATTCTGCAGAAAAGGTCCTAAGGGTTACAGTGGACAAGAAACTGGATATGAGTCAACAGTGTGCCCTTGCTGTCAAGAAGGCTAACAGCATATTGAGCTGCATTACTAAGAGCATGGCCAGCAGATCAAGGGAAGTGATTATTCCCTTCTATTCAGCACTAGTGAGGCCACATTTGGAGTATTGTGTCCAGTTTTGGGTCCCCCACTATGGAAAGGATGTGGACAAATTGGAGAGAGTCCAGCAGAGGGCAATAAAAATGATTAGGGGTCTGGGACACATGATTTATGAGGAGAGGCTGAGAGAACTGGGTTTATTTAGTATTTATTTAGGGCTTGATCCTGCAAGGTGCTGAGCACTCTGGCCTGATCCAGCAAAGCATTTAAACATGTGCTTAATTTTAAAGTCATAAGTATTCTCATTGACTTAGATGTACTTAAAATTAAGCATGTGCCTTAATGCTTTGTTGGATCATGGTCAGAGGGCTCAGCTCCTACCAGGAATAAGTACTTAGAACCTGAGGGTTGGAAGGAAGCGTCAAAAATCAAATTCCATTTCTAATATTTGGGAAATTCAATAGAAATCATTGTCTAAAGCTTTTATTTCTCTGGCCCTGTTCTTTATGTTGAGATTTTTGTAGTCTGAAAATGCAAATTAAATAGATGTAGATTTTTCAGGGACTGTAGTTCTTTGAGTGATTGTGCATATATGCATTCCACTTAGGCTGGGTCTACACTGACGGCAGCAAATTCGCCACCGTCAGATCGATTGCTCTGGATCGACTGAGTGGTCTGTGTAGACCCGCTCAGTTGATCCAGCAATCAACATAGGAAAACCACCCTGGTAAGTGGCACAGCACAGTTTGGACAGTGCGTAGAGCAAATGCAGCGAAGTCAATGGGAGATACACAAGTGATTTACGTCACCTGCGTATCTCCCGTCAACTGCCTCCAAATTCGGAAGGTAAGTGTAGACCGGGCCTTAGATTTGTGTGCACCCAGTGTACTTGAGTCAGACGCTTTTGCCAGCAATACCGCTAGACATCGTCATATGTGCCTCAACTCTCCTCATGCACACAACTGAGGGCACATAAGAGGTGTGTCTGCCACTGCCTTCTCAGTTCCTACTCACCCTGTGTGGTGGGAGTTGGAGCTTCCTGTAGCTTTGCTGGTTAGCCAGCCATTCAGTCTTAAATCTGTAAATAGTTCTATAGTAGTGTTAGTTTAGTTAGTTGATAATATAGTTTAGTTATGGATTTCAGGGTAATCATGGGGATTTATTATGAAAAAATCCCAGGTTTCAAACAGTATGCCATGTGTAGGAATTTGTTCCCTATTGTTATACTTGTCTATTTACCTCTATTTCTAGTTTATTTAAACAATTAAACAAAAAATCTAATTTGCCTGTACAATCTTAGTGTTCGCTCACATTATTGTGGACAGACACAAAATGTGGAGAAGTGCTCAAAATCTGTATCTTCACCAAAGAAATCCTCTAGTAAGTCCTCCAGAACCAATCTGAGGCACCACAAACATAAGCACTCACTGGCTCCATTTGAGGCAGCATCATCGACTCTAGCTTCTAGAGTCCAGTGTCTTGACTGGTCCCATGACCTTTATCGATCCAGACTATCTTGGCAGTACTTTTACTGTCTCTGCCCAAAACGCTAAAGTCCAAACCAGTCACAAAGTATATTCCTGCCCAAAACATCCTGGACATATGGCCTCATGCATGTGTATGTTATACTTCACCTACATTGTCTGCAGATCTGACTCAATTTGGTGTATAATTCAACACGACAGTCTCTGGACATGCAGATTTGCCTGCCTGCATGAGTCCATCCATCTATGCACTGTGGTTAGAATCATGGAATGCTTACAAAAGTGTTCCCTTCCTGCCCTTAGAGTTGACCACTCTTTTTGTAACAGACACATCGGTGACAGATTGGGGTGCCCATCTTGACACACTGAAGGCTCAAGTTCTATGGTCATTTCAAGAAGTCTCTCTCCACAGAAATGTGCTGGAGCTGCAGGCCATTCCTTGAGCCTTCAAGAAAATTATATTTACCATCAAGAGTCAGGTAGTGCAAGGGCTTACAGACAACACCACTGCCATGTTTTATCTCAGCAGGCAAGGGAGCACCAGATTCATTCTGTTATGTGAGGATGCAATCCACCTGTGGAACTTATGCATCACAACTGGAATCTTCCTGAAAGCTTTCCATCTTCCAGGAGTAAAAAACACCATTGCAGACTCTCTCAGCAGGGTTTTTATAGACTGTCCATCAGAAAAAATCTCCTCCAGATTTTCCTGTGGTGGAGATATCTGATATTAGATTTCTTCACAACCAACCCGAACAATAAATGTAGAAAGTAAATGTTGAAAGTTTTGCTCCCCAGTTGGCTGCAGTCTGGGTTCTATTTTCTCCTTCCATGGTAGATGCATGCCCTCCAGTTCCTCTAATTCCCAGGGTAATCAGGAAGCTGAGAAGAGACAAAGCAACATTGATCTTAATTGCATCAGCTTGGTCAAGACAATGCTGGTTCACAGATCTGCATCAACTTTCCATCAGGTTACCAATAACATTTCCCTGCTAATGGATCTTCTGTCTCAGAATCAAGGTCAGTCTCTGCAGCCCAAACTTCAGTCTCTCCACCTGACTGCATTTCTGGCTAAATGCAAGTGAAAAACTGCTCCAGAGATTTCCAAGCTATCCTGATAAATATCAGAAAGGACATCACTGGAACCGCATGTGCAACAAAGTGAAAGAGTTTCCATTTGGGTGCAGTCACAGTGCCTGTCACCACAGCACATGGACATTACTCATATACCGTATTATTTGTTACAGTGGAAATCACTGGGCCTTTCAATGAGCTGTGTGAGAGTTCACCTCGCATCCATTGTAGTAGTTCACCCAACAGTAGAGTTCTCAGTTTTCTCTCTGGTGTCCAAGATTTTTGAAAGACCTAAGCAATGTCTGTTTTCCAGTCTCTGATCCTGACATGGGATCTCAACCTACTTTTATTCAGATTAATGGGGCCCCCCATTTGAGCCCCTAGCTACAATTTTGTTATCTCTGCTATCCATGAAAAAACTGTTTTTCTGGCAATTACTTCAGCAAGAAGGGTTTCTGAACTGCAAAATGTTAGCCAGCCCACACTATACAGTTTGTTATAAAGATAAAATATCTCTCAGACCACATCCTAAGTTCATGCCAAAAGTGTTATCAGTTTTTCACCTAAACCAATGTTAAGCTTCCAGCAATTTTCCCAAACCTCATCTATCCAAAGCTGAAGAAACACTTCATACTTAAGATGTTCATAGAGCTTTGGCATTCTACCTCAACCATGGTAAGGCATTCAGAACTTCTAATAGACTCTTCATAGCCTAGGCCAAGAGAATCAAAGGCCAACCAATGTCAACTCAATATTGGATCTCTGTGTCAATCTATGCTATGATCTTGTGAAAGTGTCTCCTCCAATGAGAGTATTCCATTCCATCAGGACCCAGTCCAATTAATCAGCCTTTCTGATCAATGTTTTCATAATAAATTTATGTAAAGTGGCAATGTGGTATCTATACGTACCTCTTCCAGATGTTATGCCATCAGTTAAGCCTCTTGTGACTAGGCCAACTTTAAGAAATCCAAGTTGCAGTCTCTGTTCAGATGATCCAAAGCCTCACCACCTGTAAGGGAACTTCTACAGAGTCACCTGAAATGGAATGTATGCATGCACAATCACTCAAAGGAAAAAAAAAACAGTTACTTACTTACTGTAACTTGTTTTTTGAGATGTGTTGTGCACATATAACTTCCACAATCCTCCCACCTTCCCTGCAACTTTGGTTAATATTTTCACAAGCAGAACAGAGAGGAAGCTGATGCACATGCCATTTTTATGCTCTTGGCTGCATGCACAAGGAGAGCAGAGGTGCGTGTGCTACCGTGTGGTACTACTAACAAAAGGCTCTAACTTGAGAGCATTGAGCACACACACACCTGAAATGGAATGTATGTATGCACAACACATCATGAAGAACAACAGTTATTGTAGGTAAGTAACCATTATTTTTTAGTTTCAGGTCTTTTTCTTTTTAATTGTGGTTTTTTTTTTATTGGTTAGTTGGTTTGGTGTTTTATTGTCTGCTGTATTGAAGTGTGAAATAACTGTTGCTCCATTATTTGTCACCTGCTTGATTACAGCCACCTTGACAGAATGGCTAACTTGACTTGGTGGGTTTGCTTTATTTACAATACAATGTTATATTTCTACATTAAACCCAATTCTGTCCTCACACTGGACCCAGTGGACTATTCACACTTAAAGTTAAGTATGTGTGTAAGTGCTTCCAAGATCATAATATTAATGTTACACAACTTTAGTCATCATTCATTATTTTTCACTGGACCAATTTTCTGTGAGAGTGCAGGAAGTCTGGGACTCAAGTGCTAAACTTTTATGTTAAGATAAATTGTTAAGATAAATTGTATCTCTTGGGTTAATGTTTTAAGAAATTGATAATCATGTTGTACCACATTTTAACTGTAGGTTGATGCCATCTCCAAATGAATCTTCCATATTTTCTGTTTTAGAGTGACCAGAAGTCCGGAATAGTCTGGGGGAAAAGTGGGTAGGATCATAAAAATACAATATTGATTTCCACATCTATCTACACCACTAGAAAAATGTAGATGTGGAAGGAAAACTTGGAGTAATTTATTGGTAATAACTGCTAGTTGGAGGTAGTCCAAACCAGGTGCCCCCCCACTTTCCCTCAATGGAACCCTGTCCCCATGGAGCTGAGAGGGGGAACCCCAGCATTTACCTGGGGCTCCCTCGTAACTTGGGGGGGGTAGGTGAACTCCCTGCCCACCCTTCCAAAATGGCATGTTGCCAGGCAGACTAGGGCTCTAGGCTTCAGGTCTGTGGAGTGTGTTGGTGCTTGGGGCGTCAGTCCCATGAAGCACACCAGAGCTTAGGGCTTCAGACCCATGGGAGGCATGCCAGTACTCAGGGCTTCAGCCCCACAGGATTTGGGGCTTCAGCCCCACAACAGATGCCAGGGCTTGGGACTTCAGTCCCTGATGGATGCCCTGGCATGTTCAGCCTTGAGCCCCAGAGTGCCAGGCAGGGACTGAAGCTCTGAGCCTCAGTGTGCTCTGTGGGGTGGAAGCCTTGAGCTACAGCATGCTCTGCAGGCCTGAAGCCCCAAGTCTTCATGCCCCACAATCTGGTGAAAAGCCTCTGGCAGTCCAGATTTGGACTGCAACCACCTATTGACTACCCGTAGCCTTGGCCAACTAAATGAGAGCTCCAGACAAAAAATATTAATTCAGAGACACTACACCAGATTAATGCTTTCATCATGACTCCATACTTTGGCTGGTTTTATATTGCAAAAGCTCTTCTAATGACTTTATTAATAATATATATAGCAATGGTCTGTGGGAATGTTGGATGGGATGGGAACTGAGTTACTGCAGAGAATTCCTTTTTGGGTGCTGGCTGGTGAGTCTTGCCCACATGCTCGGGGTTTAGCTGATCGCCATATTTGGGGTCGGGAAGGAATTTTCCTCCGGGGCGGATTGGCAGAGGCCCCGGAGGTTTTTCGCCTTCCTCCGCAGCGTGGGGCATGGGTCGCTTGCTGATCGATTCCCTGCAGCTTGAGGTCTTCAAATCTCACTTTTGAGGATTTCAATAACTCAGTCATGGGTTCGGGGTTGTTATATATGTGTATGGGTAGGGTTTTGTGGCCTGCCTTGTGCAGGAGGTCAGACTAGATGATCATATTGGTCCCTTCTGACCTATGAGTCTATGAGTCTATGATAAATTATATAAATTGTTCTGAAATCGATTCATTCTGCTAAATTTGCAAATCTTTCTCTGTACTGTAGGACTCATCACTACTTCTACAGTCTACTCATAATGTGACTGTGAATGCTCGCAATTTGGATGGCGAAGTCACAGGCAGATTAAACGTGGGTAAGTCCAAATTAATTTCCTTTGTTTAGCATTTTGTATTGATTCTAATGAGTATTTATAAAGAGCTTTGAAGATATAAAGATGTGTATACATGCTAATTGTTCATTATGATAACCACATTTGAATAGCCCATCTGCCACACAATATGTACTAAGATCATAGTTCTCACTCATCAATTAATCAGTAATTTCATAAATATATAAAGTATTTGTTTCTTGAGGATTTTAAAAGGAAACCAAAGATTTGGTTGTCTGTTTTTATCTCACTGTCATCAGCTTTTAACAAAATTGTTTAAATGTTTCCACTTTCTGTTTTTCTTTCACACTCTTTGATATATATGGTTATACTTGTTTAAATTAGGCACTTTAGGGATATAACTGCTTGGAGGAATTTGAGTGTGGTAAATTTAAATGGGATATGGTCTTGAGTGCTTGCTTTTACATTCACTACAATGGTGCTTGAGGCAACTAACAGCTGTCTAAAGTAAATGTCCTCGTTCAACGTGCTCTGGAGCAAATTAAGTAGACTAGAGTTCCTGAGCTATGTCTATTTCTTCAAATTCTGATAGCTGCTGGATTATCTACACTACAAAAAACTCTAATATTGTCTTCCTTTTTTAAATTTTGGTTCAATAATTTTTTACTCTTGTGAATATATTTTTAAAAAAGAATTATCACCTTATGTTGAGGAATCCAGAACTCGTTTAAAAGACAAGATATAAAAGTTCTTCTTTGAGTGGTTGTCCATATGTATTTCATTAGGGTTTGTATACACTGCACAGTTTTGTCGACAAATGTCCAACAAAACAGTGGAGGTGTACACACTACAATGCTCCTCCCACCAATGTAACTCTCCTGGTTTGCTGACATAAAAAAACCACCTTGATGAAAGACATAGAACTTTTTGCAATAAAGTTAGAGTAAATGGCCTCTTGGTGGTGTTCCACAATGCTTATTATGACAGCTCTGGTCAGCGGTTTGAACTCTGCTGCCATGCAGCCAGGTACACAAGCATGAGTGCCTCCCTCTTTAAATGCCTGGGAATTTTTGAAATTCCTCTTCCTATTTGCTTGGCATGGACAACTCACAATAGCATCTTCCCAGCTGACCATGCCCATGCAGCATATGCGCTCCTGCCTGGAATACCGGAGTTGTTGGATCTGCTTTGATACCTATGGGCAGATTGCTCATGGCATATTGGAGAAGGGGTACAAAAGGGACACGCAACAGTGCCATGCTAAGATCAAGGAGCTGAGGCAGTCATACCAGAAGGTCAGGAAGACAAACCATTCCTCTGGTGCGGTGCCAAAGACCTGCCGCTTTTATGAGGAGCTGGACACCATCAGTAGCAGTGATCACACCTCCACTCATAAGAGCCCCATCGATATGTTGGGGGGGCTGGAAGCAGTAGCCAGCAGAGTCAACACCACGGACAAAGTAGTGGACAAAAAAGACAAGTTGGAGGAGCATGTGGGACAGGCAGAAGAGTCATCTGATAGCGTGGCAAGCCAGGACCTCTTTTTGACTCCAGAAGGGTCTAGCCAGTCACAGCACTCTGATTCTTAAGCACCTGACACAGGAGAGGGGAGCTCCGGTAAGTACTCATTTTGATTTGATTTGATACTGCATGGTGCCATGAGAGAGGTGTCTTTTATTTTGTTGTATGTTAGAAGTGGGATAAAGGATAGAAATTAACAAGACTTAGCTCTGTTTGTGTCTCCTTCCAATTCCCCTATACAGCTACGCAGTGGGACCCATGCATAAAAGTTTGTTAATGCAGACCGGGATGTCATGGGAATCTTCCAGAGAGATTTTTAGGGAACTTTCCTGGAGGTATTCTGCAATCCTCTGCCGAAGATTCTTTGTCAGAGCTGTTTTGTTTTTTCCCCCGCTATAGGAAACTTTGCTGCACCAATTGGTAATTACTTCTGCAGCAACCAAAGCAGCACATAGTTGAACAGCGTATGGACCCAGTCTGAAATCACATGCATGCAGGGCATGCATCCTTGCATCCTCAGTTACCCTCAGGAGTGAGATATTGGCTTCAATCACCCCTGACTGTGGAAAACGGTGCCAGAATTTAGAATAGTGTCCTTAAGCCCTTAAAGTGATCCTCTTTGGAAACCACCCAGATTCTTTGCCCTATCTTGCCCATTTTCCCCCCCTGGGCCAAACTCACGATGTTTAGGGCACTCACCGAGCTGTATGCTTGCCAAGAGACAGTGATAAAGAGGTTTTATGATTCAAACCTGTGAAGGCACTCAGAATATTGACTCTGTTTATTATTTCTTGTGATTCTGCAGATATGCCCTTGAAGGTCACTTCCTACACCCCGATGGAGCACCTCCGGAAGGAGAACCAGGAGGAGTAAGGAGGACATATTTAGGAAAGTGTTCCAATCATCTGATACTGCAAATTGTGATCACAGGGCAGGGAGAGAGAGACAGTAAATGAAAAATTACAAATGGATAGCCAGGAGAGGAAACAGGCAGGAACAGATGATAAAGCTGATGGACGACCAAACCAAGATGCTGAGGTCCTGATTGCAGTGCAGTGAGAACACGTTTGCTCAACTCCTACAATGGTCCCTACAGAACTGCGTACCCTGCCTGTCCCAAACTTTCCCCTCCCCGACATTATTGTCAAGTTCCTGGCCTGTTGCAATACACCTTGCACTCTACCCCTATGGACAGGTTTCAGAATGACAGCTAGACTTACACAAAACTGTGAGAGCCTTAGTTCTGAGGATATTTCCAAGTATCATGTCCCTTTTAAGAAATGGAAATCTGTGTATTGCTGTGTCATAAAAATTTACTCTTAGAAATAAAAAATTGGTCACCAATGTATAGAAAAGATGGGGAGAAACTGGAAAGGATCCATAGGTGAGGAACAAAGATGGTCAAAAGGATGGACTGCAAGTCATATGAACAAAAGCTGAAGGAACTGGGTATGCTTAGTTTGGAAAAGGGGAGATTGAGGGCAGACATGATAGCAGTCTTCAAATACTTGAAAGATTGCCATAAAAATGATAGAGAAAAGTTGTTTTCTCTTGCTTCAAAGGGCAGGACAAGAGGCAATGAGTTCAAACTACAGCATAGCAGGTTTAGATTAAATCTCAGGAAAAACTTCCTATCTATAAGAACAATAGGACAATGGAACAGATTTCCTATGGAGATTGTGGAAGCACCTTCAATGAAGGTTTTCAAAAGGAGGCAGTATAGCCATCTCTCTTGGATGGTTTAGACACAAAACATCTTGGTAGTTAGATTAGATGACCCTTTCAGTCCCTTCTAGCCCTATGATTCTATGCTAGTGACACAAATTCATGCAATATCACACCCTGATGCAATGTGGTGCTCTAATGGTGAGCATGCAGCATAACAATTTAGGATGGTTGATGCCATGATTGCAGTTCACAGAATGATAGTACCAGTTCACTGAACATTTGCAAGCGTCGCTATTTTTAAACAAATGTTAGATAGAAAATATAATTTATAATTTCACAAAAAACTGGATAGTGTTCTAGTTACAAATGTATGATTACATAATTAATCCTTATTTTGTCCTTAAATCTTTCTGACATATCTTAAAAATCCCTTTTTGTTTATCATTGGAGCTAATTATGAAGATCTGGATCACTCGTCTTTGAAAAATAGTCTCATAACAATTTATCAAACCATGTTAAGTTGTTGCAGAGTTCATATCTCATTTAGGTAATAATTAAGTAGGAGCATGAAAGGTGCAGTATTTCTAATTCTACTTTATGAATATAACTCCTAGACTATTTTGCCATAGTTAGTCACAGAAGTTATTGAGTTTGAAGGAAAAGAGTTTTGCAAATTTGTAATACTGTACAATTCAAATGCATGAATAAATCTTTATTCTTTAAAGATATTTTAAAGTCTAAATATTTAAACAAGACTAAGGTCTCCAGCCTCTTTATTCGTTAATTATTTTCCACTTTATTCAATATGTTGCTGAAGAAAGGCTACAGCTAGAGCCACAACTTCAGAGTGCTGACTGCACAGCTATTTTTACAGCACCAGCATGAGCCCTGCTAGCCTGAGTCTGTTGACCAGGCTGGGATATTTGCTTCTGTGGGCTGTGAAGACATACCCTCACTGTATTTAGAAACCCAACACATGCACTTTGTAGGTGGTAATTTCAAAACAAGACATGAATAGAATGCTAAACATATAAAGCAAAATTAGGAATATGATTACCAATAAAAAAACAGTTGGGGAAATATTAGAAAAAAGGATTATACAAAATTGTGGAAAGCAGATTTAACTTGTCCCCTGAAACAACTTATATAGTGTGAAGCTTTTGAGAGTGAAGGAGTGCTTCTTGTGTTGTGTTCTACTGCTTAAGACCAAATCTTCATCATCATAATGTAAAACAGACTTACAATCATAGAATATTAGAGTTGGAAGGGACCTCAGGAGGTCATCTAGTCCAACCCCTGCTCAAAGCAGGACAAACCTCAGCTAAATCATCCCAGCCAGGGTTTTGTCAAGCCACAGCTTAAAAACCTCTAAAGATGGAGATTCCACCATCTCCCTAGGTAACCCATTCCAGTGCTGGACTCTCTCCAACTTCTCCACATCCTTTTTGTAGTGGGGACCCAAAATTGGACACAATACTCCATATGCGGCTTCACCAATGCCAAATAAAGGGGAATAATCACTTCCTTTGATCTGCTGGCAGTGCTCCTACTAATGCAGCCCAATATGCTATTAGCCTTCTTGGCAACCAGGGCAGAACTGCTGACTCATATCCAGCTTCTTATCCACTGTAAACCCCAGGTCCTTTTCTGCAGTACTGCCGCCTAGCTCATCAGTCCCCAGTCTGTAGCTGTGCATAGGATTCTTTCATCCTAAGTGCACGACTCTGCACTTGTCCTTGTTGAACCTCATCAGATTTCTTTTGGCAAAATCCTCCAATTTGTTTAGGTCCTTCTGTATCCTGTCCCTACCTTCCAGGATATCTATCACTCCCCCTAGCTTAGTGTCATCTGCAAACTTGCTGAGGGTGCAGTCTACCCCATCCTCCAGATCATTAATGAATATGTTGAACAAAACTGGCCTCAGGACTAACCCTTGGGGCACTCCACTTGTATCAGCTGCCAGCTAGGCGTGGAGCCATTCATCACTACCTGTTGAGCCTGATGATCTAGCCAGTTCTCTATCTATTTTATAGTCCATTCATCCAACTCCTACTTCTTTAACTTGCTGATAAGAATACTGTGGGAGACTGCATCAAAAGCTTTGCTAAAGTCAAGGTATATCATGTCCACAGCTTTCCGCACATCCACAGAGCCAGTCACTTCTTCATAGAAAGCAATCAGGTTGGCCAGGCATGACTTGCCCTTGGTGAATCCATGCTGACTGTTCCTGATCACCTTCCTCTCTTCCAAGTGCCTTAAAGTGGAATCCTTGAGGACCTACTCCATGATTTTTCCAGGGATTGAGGAGAGGCTGACTGGTCTATAGTTCCCTGGATCCTCTTTCTTCCCTTTCGTGAAGATGGGCACTATATTTGCCTTTCTCCAATCATCAGGGACCTCCCCCAATTGCCACGAGCTTTCAAAGATAATAGCCAATGGCTCTGAAATCACATCAGCCAACTCCCTCAGCACCCTCGGATGCATTGCATCTGGCCCCATGGACTTGTGTATGTCCAATCTTTCTAAATAGTCCTGGACCTGTTCCTTCAGCACCGAGGGATGTTCAGCTCCCTCCCATTCTTTGCCGCGCAGTGCAGTAGTCTGGGAGCTGACCTTATCTGTGAAAACAGAGGCAAAAAAGCATTGAGTACCTCAGCTTTCTCCACATCCTGTCACTAGGTTGCCTCCCCCATTCTGTAAGGGGCCCACACTTTCCCTAATATTCCTCTTGTTGCTAACATACCTGTAGAAACCCTTCTTGTTCCCCTTTACATCCCTTGCTAGCAGCAACTCCAGTTGCGCTTTGGCCTTCCTAATTTCATTCCTGCATGTTCGAGCAGTATTTTTATAATCCTCCCTAGTCATCTAACCAAGCTTTCACTTCTTGTAAGCTTCTTTTTTGTGTTTAAGTTCATGAAAGTCTTCTTTGTTAAGCCAAGCTGGGCTTACAATGTTACAATGGGTTACAGGATTTCAATGTAAAATAGACTTCCAGGGTTACAATAAAGGGACTTATGTATGGCCAAAGCTTTATGCTATGTTAGATTGTGTGTTTTTATTTATCATATGGGGCACTTGTAAAGATTTGTATACATTTGGAGAAATAAATAATTAATACTGTAGAATATAACAAATGTTCACTACTGATTGAGTGTGATTAGGAATGACTGCATTTTGTGAATTAACAAAGTAATATAGAATAACATATCACAAAGAATTGTGTTTCTTTTACTAGTTTTAATTCATTATACTACTTAATAAATGTTTTATAGTATGTTTTCTTATTAATAGAATTAAACAATAACATCAGAGTACATAATAGAAATCAGATTCTGCATAATATTAATGAAAATTCCCAAATGCATAAAAATAGGCACTTCCAATAAATAAACATCAACTAGAAAAGGGAAGAGATTTTTCAAAACATATCTATCAAATATTATGGTTGGTATTTCCACTGAATAGCTGACTACCAGTAACAATAATCTGGCATTTCTAAGCAACCTCAGGTAAGAAAAATATTATACATCTAATGCTTAAAACAAGTTGTTAGATTTGAAAAACAGATAATGCACCAAAACCTGATCTTCTGTGATGGTAAGATGTCATCTCTGAATCTAAAATTTTTAGATGATAATAAATTAAAAAGTAGTCTATAAAAAAAAAGCATACTACAATTTGATTTAAAATTATTTCATATCCTTGTATAGGCTTGTTTGTTGGAAAAGTTTGGGAAACCTATGCATTTTATTATCCTAATTTTAGGCTCCTAAATCCTTGTTTTGGCATGCTTTATTTGCCTCTGAAAATCAAATAAAACTTCAGCCTTCTAAGAGCAGCTGCTTTTATATTTGGAAGGCTCTAAAAGTTTTATAGTCTACTATGGATAAAAATCAATCTTTTAAAATAAAATAATCACATTTTTTAAAATTTAAATTAAATAATTTTTCTTTTTAAAAATAAACTTATTTAAAATTAAACGTTAAAATATGAAAACCTATGTTAAGGCCAAAACTTATTATAATATACTAAAATTATATAAATTAATTTAAAAAATGCTACAGCAAAGAATCCTCCTCAAATTTAATGTATTAAAGGGTGCTGCTTTTTTAATTATATACAGAATCAGATGGAAAAAATCTTTAACATCTGAGGTTAATTTATGTGTTATAAATACGTCACAATGTCATGAAATGTGTGAAGTAAGTAGCTATATTATTTACAATCTTTATGGTGGATCAAATCCTGGCATTTGCATTTTTCTAAATGTAAGTACTTTCAGTCTCTGTTGTGCAGAAAAGCTTTTGCCTTAATTACTTTTGGTTTCAATTTAACTAGCTGGTACAAAGAGAATATGTTTTTCCATTTGGACTAATTCACTCATTTACCTAGGGAGGTAAACCTTCCTAAACCTCTCCATCCTTGGTTTTTAAGGCCTGCCTTGACAAAGCCCTGGCTGGGATGATTTAATTGGGGTTGGTCCTGCTTTGAGCAAGGGGTTGGACTACATGACCTTCTGAGGTCCCTTCCAACCCTAACCTTTTATGATGCAATGATTCAAAGTTGAAAAACCAGCTGGGAGTTGTAAAACCAGGAAAGCTTGTTTTCCTCTGTCAATCTGAATAAAAACCAGGTGGGAGAGTTTCAGATCTACCAATTATAAAAACTAGAAGAAGATGGGGCCAGATTTTAAAAGTTATTTAGGCACCTAAAGATTCAGATAGGTGCCTAGAAGGCTTTTCAATAGGCAACTTCCATTCATTTCAATGAGAGTTAGGCATGAAATTTGTTTAACATCAGAGTTAGCAAAAAGAAGTACAAAATTTAGTGCAAAGGCTACATTTGTTTGCAAATAAACATGTTTTTTAATGGCTAGACCAACCAATGAGAATGAACCTTATTTTAGGAATATAACTAAAAAATCAACTATTTAAATCAAGGTTTATACTTGCTGATTTAAATTATGATTAAATTGGTGATTTAAAATCACTTTGATATCAATCAATCTATCCTCCCTTCTGGCAAAGAAACTGGCTTTGAAATACTTACAGGTAGCTGAAAATTTCAGATCCAATATATCTTATTCCCTCTTCTCCACTTCCCAGTCACCACAGGCTTCTGGTCAGAGCACAATGGGTTTGTCTACACTTAAAATGCTAGAGCAGGACAGCTGCACTGCTCTAGCGCTTGAATATAGACACTATCCATGCTGACGGGAGGAGTTCTACTATCAGTGTAGGCAACACACCTCCCTGAGAGGCGGTATCTAGTTTGATGGAAAATTCTTATGTCAAGCTAGCGCTGTCTAAACAAAGACTTAGGTCAGTTTAACAACACGGCTCAGGAGTGTGGATTTTTCACACCCCTGACTGATGTATTTAAATTGATCTAATTTTCTAGTATAGATCAGGCCTAAGAGATGACAGATTCAAAGTGAGGGTCACTCTCAACCATACTCAGCAGCTCACTTCACCCAATTCTACCCCTTCTCTCACTAAGACATTTCAGTATTGCTGACATTTGCTAAATTCAACTCAGTAGGGAATTTCTCCCACTCTGAATAACCATGAGTCACCATTTCTGTTGCTCTGTGTTGCCTATTCTCTTCCTAAGGGAGGCACCTCAGTTATTTGCTGCATTCCCACTGAGCCCCTCTGGCCACACTCCGCTATGATTGGCAGCTTAATGCTGCTGTACTTGATGTTCAGGTACTCTTCTTAGCCTCTGCTGTGGTACTTGTCCACACTTTTACCTTAAAGTTTGTCCAGATAACGGTTCTACTTGTTCTGGGCAGTAGGGCTTCTCCCAATCTGGGCAGCACACAAAAGGTGAGAGTTGTGGGGAAAGATGGGTTTTGGTCTGGAGGATCTCTTCCTATTTAAGCCCTCCGGAGGGCTACGCAAGGGTTTATTGTCTACTTCAAAGTTCTCAAACTGGGAAGCAGGCCTGAAGGGTGCTAGATTGTATTTAGGGGAGAGAGAAGCTTTAAGAAAAAAACCATACTGTGCACGTTTTACCCACAGCAATGAATAACTAGCAATACTGATTCCTTCAGACATATCAGGTCTTCAGCTGGCACTGTGCATTATGATGGAGTTCTGTTAAGCTTGCATAGCATTATACAAAGTCATTGCCATCTCTAAATTAATCCGTTTACTATGACACAATATGCACATTTAAGCATTGACCACAATTGCAGTTTTGTTTTTGTTCTTATTACAGAGGACTGTTGTCTCTGTTTGAATCAATGCCTTACTTTTTAATATTTAGTAATGTGGTGACAAGTCGTTAAAAAAATCCTGTCTTGGTTCATTTGTATTCCTCGTTTCAGATGGGGCGGGGCCTGGAGAAGAGAGGGCGAAGGAGGGAGGAAGGATTTCTTATCAGGTCCACTTCCCTTTACGGCCCGGTTACAGTTTTATGGCTTACTGTGGGGTTTTTTGTTTTTTTCTTTTTATCCCTTGCTTGAGACAGTTGGATTTTCCTAAAGGGATCAGTTTCTTAAAACGCACTTACATGTACAGTCATACACCTTGCTCAGGTTTGACTGATTGAGGGGTCCGCACCGTTTCTATTCAGCCCGTGATACTGATGGGGTGAATGAATCCGATAACGGAACGCTTATTTAGCGGGAGGGGGAGGAAAGGCAGACAGACAGACACAGAGGGAATCCTTTGAAGTCACAGGAGCTCTATTGAGCAACGGAGCTACAAAGGCTCATGAGTTAGGGAAGGGGAAAGGGTAGCCTTGTGGCTGCAGTCACTCCGCCTGTCCGTTGAGTCACTAGGTTCAGACAGGCCCCCCTTACTATTCACCTGACCAACTTGTGGACGGATGAGAGCAGCTGAAACCTGTCTTGGTCAACAGCTCATAAATCTATCATTCATCATTCAATGACACACGTTCTCTGTTCATTTCAAATTCACTATTTATTGAGGGTTTTCTCTCTATCACAAGTTGTCTCCCCTTATCCTTTTACAATTCCTTAAACTTAAAACTTAACACTTAAAACTTATGATTTAGACAACCAATCATACTAACACAAATACACTAAACAGATACTTAAAGACTTACTTACAACTAAACAACATTTGATTAATACTTACCACATAGATGGATGAACTCAGTTGCAACAAAAACAATAAAAGTTTATGGCCAAATTTCCTTACTCTTTATGTTACGTTCCCGGGTTTTCCTCCAGGTGGAACCTCTATCGCATTCACACCCAGGTTACCAGCTCTAATGCCCTATCTTACTATTTTTTTGATCAGCAAGCTGGGAAGAGGCAGTGATGGCTGATCAGGCCGTCTTTGCGGTGCGATTCTGGTGCACCTCTTGTGATGCATGGCTCGTCCAATTTGCCTCTCTCCTGACAACCTTATATATCTCCACCCCAGTGTATTGCTTGCTTAAACCAATTGTGACGTTTTGGCTACTGTCCAACCAGCAGGTCCCACGCCTGTGAGGGAACTTTTGCCCCCCCGTGGCAAGTTACATGCCTTGGAGTGACTTGCTGTTGCTGTGCAGATTCTCTGATTCAGCAGATTCTGTTATCTTAACGGTCAGCAGGTCTGCTGACAAGCTTCCATTTCAGATAGCTAAACTTTCAGAAACAGCTTGTTTTTTGTGACATTTGCCATTGTTGCTTGAGCATCCTCTATGTTGGTATGCAATTACTTAAAAATGACCTCGGGGCACATATACATTACAGGCCCTATAGAAGTCTGTTACAACAAGTAAGAGTTGCATGTTGTTTTTTTTAATCAGTATATGTACTTGTGTGGCAGAAGGGGGGTGCATAAACTACTACCGACACAAAGAAGGGGAGCATAATTGAATAAGTTTGAGAATCACTGGTCTACTTCAACCTCAGGGCTTCAATAATGCCTTGTGGGGCATCTCTGAAGCCATTCTGCAGACTGAGGGGAGGAGTCCTTCTCCAGGTTTACTTGTTATGTAGCTAGCCAACCAACTACTCAGGCAACATGTTGGGCTGAAGATTTGGACCTAAGAACATTAAACACTCAAGACAAGAAATGTCAAATTAAGGTTGCATGTAATTTAACTTAGTGGCTCATTAAGTGACTCCTCTTTGCTCTTTTTGAATGCCAATATTATTCATTCTATTCATATCATATTGGTTGTCTATTCTAAGTAGTGTACCAGTGCCATAGTTAGAACTACTATAAACATTTAATATTAACTATTTGGATAATACTTCCTTGACTAATAGAAATCATGAGACATGTTTAAATAATAATGACTGAAGTGAATGGCATTTCTTGGTGATTAAATAACCTGAAAAGTTGGTGCTTAGAGCCATTATCCTCAGCTGATTATTAAATTCTGGGAATGGTGTTGCTATTATGACATTTTGGGGATCATCCAGACTAATAAGGGATTCTGTCACCTCCTGCCCTGGCTGCCTTTATGCTGTGCAGCTTTGATTCAGAGCCCTAACACCAGTAGCCAGCTCACAAGCACAAGGTCTCACCCTGACTTCCACCAGCCTAGTTATTCCTTACCAGGTGACACCAACAGCCGTTCCACTCCTGAGTCTCACCGAATCCATACACCCTGAGTTCTTAAATGCCAGCCACTTTTCCCCTATGATTCCTCACCCTCAAAGACATGAAACCAGCCCCCAGGCACCAGTTTACTTTTGCACCCATACTCCAGACAGTTTGTACACCAAAGATCTGCTTGGGGTAAGAATAAACAAAACATTTATTTCATGGAAAAATCATAGATTCAAAGATAAAATAGTGAGAAATAGCAAACTTATACAAATTATGCAGAAAATATAAAGATGAAACCTCAGGCTTTACACTTGCAAATTAGATAAGATCCCTTTTCTAATACAAGTTATCTATTGCCTCTGACCAGTATCCCAGTGTACCCTCTGCTCTAGAGGGGATCCAGTGTTTCATGGGCAGCACTAGCCAAGTGACTGTCCTTCAGTTTCTGGTTGAAAACTTCAATTTTAAGCCTCTTTTTAAAAGGCTTCCTTCCACCTCCCCCACGCTTTTTCTCTCTCCCGGGCATGGTGGCTCGACGTTATTCAGCCTGTGGTAAATTCCCTCTTGAATTGATAGTCAGGATGTCTCAGTTTTTTCCCATTAGTTTTAATGACCCATGATTTGTCTTTTCATGGGTTGTATGATGCTAGGTGCTTGGAGCTAATCTCCTCTGGTTGGGGAGACAGCCCCTCTCTCCCTGACTACTCACCATCCTGCTGTGAGGTGGAGCTAAATGTTGCAGCACAAATTAGGAGCACGCTTTTGTATATACATAAATTCATAACCACAGTCTGTGTACATCTCTCATAATGACCATCAAGTTCAGAACATTACAAGCTTTCATAAAAGACCTTACTTAACATATTTTATAGCACAATAACTTTGTATACCATCAGATAATTCAACTGCTTATTCTTTCGGGTTCAAGCTCTCCACTTGGGGTGTCTGGACCCTGATTTGTCACAGTGTTGCTATTATAAGTTTGAAAAACATAGTCATGTGGATTTTTTTAATGAGTAGTCCAGTTTCAGTTGGTATGAACAGGGCCTTGCTAAAGAATTATTGCTTTGTACATTAGCCAGAGTGCTTGAACCATTGCTCAGCATTCCATCCAGCTTATAAACATAAGTAATTGCAGTTGTGGAACTTCTGTGGGGATAAGTTTGGGATCCGTTCTGGGATATGATCCTGTCAAGGTTTTTACATTATGTTTCAACAAAAGAATTATAAACACTTGTGCCTACCATAGAAAGTGATTCAAAACCCAATGTTAGAATCTTAGAATAAGTGCTTAAGGCTGATTTAGGTACCTATTTTACCATAAGAAGTATCTGCAGTATCTTACTAGCTTAGTTTCTGTGGAATTTTTCAGTTGGGAGCAGCAGATATGGAATTCTCATGAGTGAACTGGAGTTCCACCCATAAACTACAGATCCTCCCCAAGTTCACCAAAGGCAAAGAGCTTCCACCATGACGTTCCTTGTCGCTAATGCTACTGCACATTCCGTAACTCACCAGTTCACTGCAGCCCCTCAATAGGCTAGCTCTTGTGGAAGCCATACCTATATGATTATAGCCTGACATCCAGTTGGCTGACCCAAGAACACTCTATCATGGGTGGGGCACCACAGTTGACTGATGTAAGGGACAGTGTTGTTTACTGCGGATTCCATCTAAAGTATGGTTACCTTGCCATTGCCTGCAGGTATGATTGAGGGAGAGATTCTGTTGGAGTCTGCCAGCCCCCTATCCTGTGCCATTGTACTTCCATTCAGCCATGGTCCCTCCTTTTGATTCGATATATTGTTGGGTGGCAGAGGGAAAAACAAAGCATACTGTAAAAGTGGCACTATTCCTTTCTGTTCACATGCACAGAGGTATCTGAGTGTAAGCTCCTCTCCACTTGCAGAAGCAGAGTGAAGAAGAGCCTTGCCTTCTTTAAAACTTCGTTTTCACAGGTTGACCTGAAAATAGTTTAATGAGCTCACTAAGGTTATCTGATAGTGATACAGAGTCGACGTTTTCAATTATTTATTTATAAAAATACGTCAGTTGGTATCATGTGATGAGAGTAGGGGATTGAATCAAGACTTCTGATTATGTTACTGATGGCACATGATCTTGGCTGTGACACTAAAATTATGTGCCTTAGTTTACCAGTGTGTAAAATACTTACTGGCAGAGCCTCACAGAAATGGTATGTTGTTTAATGTTTCTAAACATTTTGAAGTCTTGATATGAATGGTTCTAAAGTGTAAATGCAAAGGATTGTGATTATTACAGCAAATCACAGTCAAGCAGGTATGCTCCCACATTGCCTGTATTAGGAATCCAGAGGGATTGCCGTGTTAGTCTGTTTTTAGCAAAACAGTGAGAGTTCTGCAGCACCTGAAAGATTAACAAATTTATTTCAGCAGAAGCTTTTGTGGGCAGAAACCCACTTCGTTGGATTCTCGCTGTATTAGAAATGTTAATTTGATGTTGAGAGCTCTCACTATACACTGTAAGATAAGTCTGAAACAGCACTCAGAACACCAAATTTTAGTTAACTGATTGGGTCAGAAAGGGGTAATCGATCTGTGTTTTCTTAAATTAATTCTATTTGTCTATTTAAGATATAGGTATATGTGCCCACTGCACCTGTTGAAAGTAGGTCCAAAAGTTTAACCCTGAGATCCTTACTTGTCTTAATTTAAGGAGAGAGACAAGAACTAAAATCTCTTTTTTTCCTGCCTCCTTCTGCTGTAGTCTTTCCTGCTCCCTCCCTCCCACCAAGTTGTCAGAGCATCCTTCTCATCTGCATATGCATTACAGAGCTCCTCTTCTCTGCCATGTTCCTGGCAACTACTACATGATTGGCTAATTGTTTTCTATTTCTTCTCATGGTGGCACCAATAATAAGAGGAGATGTGGCAAGGCTCAGATGCTGCCAAGTGAAGGAGAGGTTAGTTCCCAATTAGGAGGCTCCAAAGGGTAGGGCAGGGCTGACTTCATCCAGGAACCTCAGCCTTCTTCCCTGAGCACAGACCCTTTCTCCTCCCTGGCACAATAACCCCCTACTTGAAAGTTTAAAACCACTGGAAACTGCCTAGATGCCTGGTGGGTTAACTGAGTTGGATCAATATGTTAACATTTGTATGATACAGCTATGTGGTCATGGTAAGACATATCATGTACAGTAGTTATACATATAGTTATATTGTGGACCACTTCCTGTAATTGTGCTGCATCTAGAACTACAGTTGAAGTCAGGTGGAATTATATATTTGGTGCAGGGAATTAATGGCAAGAAATAAGTGGTATAACTGAAGCACAAGTGACTTTGCCTTTACTCGTCTTTGTCCTTCATATCACTCCAACTGATAAACATCTCTGGGTTCAGTGTCAAATCAATTACTTCTTATTACAAACCACTTAGCCTCCAATATCCTAGACTAAAATGCATCCCCTAACTCAAGGATCTGGCCATAAAATCTAACTCAGATGAGACAGGAGATGGGGCAACAGTTCAGATAAGGGAAAGAGAGGATTCCTGGAAGAAGTGTGGTTGAAGGGAAATTGAAAGCAAGACAGAGAGCTTGATCACCCGGAAATGGGAGATTGATCTAAGCATGAGTGAAAGTACAGTGCTGAGAGCGAGTGGGGATTTAGGGAGTGTAGTAAGGAGAGATGGTATTAGGAGGACAGGGAGTGAAGGGAGCCATAGGAAAAATGTGAACAGAGATTAATTAATTTCTGTAATATAACCCCTATTTTTAAAATTCTGAATCCAGTTTCAAAAGATGTCATTCAGTACCCAGGAGCCTCATCTTGCTCTTCTGCCTTAACATTTGAAAAGGCTGGAACTTTTTTTGAGAACCTTATCAAGAAGTGCAACAAAATGAAACTCATTTTGATTTGTTAACTGAAACCTGTAAGATCTGGATAAATGGAAAGGGAAGTCTTTACTGAGTCTTTTTCCCCTCAGATCAAAGAGAAAGTCTTTAAATTAGTGTTCAGTCTTAAAATCAACTTCAGTCTTAAACTTCAACTTCAGTTTTTAAATCAAAGAAACGGTTATAACCTTTGGTTTGTGTCTTTATGATCTGAGTTGAAATAAAATAATTACTTTAATTGTCAACATTTATCAAACTTTTGTAATGATATGAATTCTCATTGGGGCTTTTTTTTTTTTAAACTTATTCCCATCCAATGGTATTCTAGCATTGTAAGAGTAAGAATTTCCTCCCAATGAACCTTCAGTTGGTGATCTTTAGTAGATAGGTTCGTTCCACTGTTTCTGGAGAATCTTCATGAAGAGACTGTTGTCTTTTGTCTTTAGAAGACCAGAACCACATCTTAAATCCATCTGCTTTTGAAAAATCATGCAAGGCACCAACAGCATAAGGATTGTAGGTTCTCCATGTATCAAGTCATTTTGTGGAGGAAAACAGATTAGTAGAACAGGCCCCAAAACCATGCAATGTCTGTGCTAACAGATCCAAGCACAGTGAGCTCTTTGGGATCAGTTCATCTTTGCCTTCCTCCTCGTCATTTACATTATATTACATTTACATGTAATATGGATGTAGCATCCACCATGGTCTTTGGTTGTTCATTTTTAAATATTTTAAGAGTTAGTGACAATCAACTTAGATAACTATAATGCCAGGCTGCTTTGAAATACAAAATATGTGAAATACTGTACATCAATAAGGCATGGAAATATGGTAATAGTCAAAATGATTTATCCATTTTGAAAGCATTGTTATAGTTTCTTACCATGGTTTTGACTATCTCCTGTGTCCATCAGTGTAGTTTGAAGTAGCTGCTAAAGTAAGAACGTTTTTGTGCTATGAATTTTTTTTTAACTGGGAACAAAGTTCTAACAAAACAGATAAAACAGTATGAGTTGTTAATATATTACTTCATTAGCATTAATTGTCATCTATAAATTGCTGCTTTGGAGTATCAGATCATTTTATTTTTCTGATCAGTGTGATGACATTTCATTTTCAAGTAATGGTATTTTTTCATTAAAGGCATAATAGGCAGAGAACAGTGTTAATGAAGCATGTTGTACATAAGAAGAGTTTGATAGTGTTTTACAAGAAAAACCCTGAAGCCAGTTTTATAAAATTGACTTAATTAATAACATCATAAAATCATTAGCTTTTCCTTCTTTGCTTTTCCCCAGAAGGCTTTCACTAAAAACGTCATTTTTTCTTTCTTTCTGATTTTTAAGATAGAAGCCAAAATGTATTTCTTCAAGATCTTTGTACTGCAGAAAAATGATTACTTGCATCACTTTAATCAATGTCCAGCAGAGTTATGAGAAGCAAAAATACAGTACAAGAGTAATTAATAGAAAGATAAATTGCAAACTTCATTGAAGTATTTTAGAGTGTTCCTATAAGGAGAACTTATACTGTTCATTCCAGATGGAAAAGTAGAGTTTTGACCCTGTGACAGGGTGCTGGGTAAGGACTAAGTCAGACCCATCATGTCAGCTCCCCTTTAGGGAGGTAAACAGGAGCTGGCTGGAGGAAACGAGCACCTAATTAGAGAACCAGAGACAGCTGCCAGCCCAATTAGCCTGGGGCTGTATAAAGAACTCAGAAGAAGGAAACCAGAGAGAGGGAGGCAGGGAGTAGAAGCAGAGTGGTGGGTTGTCCCTGCTGGGTGTGTATTCTAAGGGGCAAGCTGTGTATGGGAAAAGGTGGTAGGAGCACAACTTGTACATAAACCTTCACCAGTGGTTACTGAACTGGAGGGTCTCCAACTGACTTTGTGATTGCAGCATAAGCAGAGTAGGCTCGGTGACACCCTGCTACATGTAGGGGACTTGTACAGGATTGTGAACCAGCACAAGAGTTTGGCATACCATGGCAACAGATGGAGGATACCCTGCAATGAGTGGTGAAACAGCAAACGGAGATGCAAAAGTCTATGCAAAGTTTCTAGCAGCCCCACCAGCTGGAGAGGCAGGCCTTGCTTAGCAGGCAAGCCAAGCAGCGGTACAGCCTGCAGGCCTTCATACAAGTAGACCACTCACTATACAACAGCAGCTCCTACAGAGGATGATGAGTCCCACACTGGGGGATGGCATTTGGATGCCGGGCTTTGGATTATGTAAAATAGGCCCTGCAGATGACCCCAATGCATTCCTAGACCTTTCAGTTTGTAGCTATGGGGGCAAGCTGAGATAGGGCAACCTGGGCCCTGCGGTTGACTCCCCACTTTGGGAGGGTAAAGCCTAAGTGGCCTTCACGGCCCTGAGTGAAGAGCAAGCCAGGAGCTATGAAGCGGTAAAGGCAGCCATCCTGGATCAGATGGGGCTGTCTGCTGAGAAGTACCACTGGAGATTCAGGGCAGCAAGGTGGACCGGAGGTTTGCAGCCCCAGGCATTTGCCCAAAAATTAATGGACTGGGACACCCGCTAGCTGAGCCTGACACCAAAACTGTGGGAGAGATCATGGATGCACTCATCTTTTTTTTTA
Organism: Mesoclemmys tuberculata; assembly: GCA_007922155.1. Taxonomy (NCBI): domain Eukaryota; kingdom Metazoa; phylum Chordata; order Testudines; family Chelidae; genus Mesoclemmys; species Mesoclemmys tuberculata. The sequence goes on along the minus strand of ML675618.1, from coordinate 69,289,348 downwards.
CATGGCCTCCCCGAAAGCATAAGGGTATGGGTTAGATGGCACCAATTGAGTACAGTAGAAGCTGCAGTAAAACTGTCAGAGAAGTATGAGGGGGCAGACTTCCCCAGGAAGGAAGGACACCCAGATAAGGAGGAGGAAACTGGGATAAAATCCAGAGAACCCCTGACCGGGAAGGGTCTGGAGAAAAGAGAGAACAACCAAGGAGCTCCTACTGGAACCAGACCACTTATCTGCTGGAAGTGTGGGTGACTGGGACATAAAAAGGGACTGCTCCGACATGGAGTGTGGCTTTATAGAATTTTGTGGGCGGACCCACACTGGAGTGCGAGAGAAGGAACAGAAACTGTCCACCATTCCTGTGAATGTGGGGAGGAGACCCCTGCGGGGCCTAGTGGATATGGCCTCAACCTGCTCTCTTGGTATAGCTGCATCTCTCAGGGTTATATAGAGAAATTCACATCCCTGAGAGATGTACCTCTACTGACCTAACCCCAGGTGTACACTGCAGTAGGTTGACTGAATAATCCTGTCGATCTAGTTACCACCTTAGGGAGCTAGTTGCCTATATATCTCTGAGGATCTGGGCCTAAGTGTCTGGAATTTCACAATAGTAACTGAGGGCCTGATTTACAAAGGCATTTAGATCAGTAAATAGCTTTGAATATCTGGCTCTTTGTCTCTCAAGAAGACTCACATAGTCACCCTTAGCACAGGGATTTACAAAGCAACAAAAGTGTGGGCACCAAGGCATTCACCATTGCTTTGATCTGGAAGAGCCTTGATTGTTGACTCCACCCCACAAAAGAGAGGACTCAGAGACTATGGAGAAAGGGGTGGTGCAAGTATCTTATCTTGTTAATGTGTTAAAGAGGTTACTTCTATTTTAAAATAATTATGAGAATATGAAATATATAAATACCTAAACAGATAGAAAGCACTCTTGCGATGTTCTGCATATACTGTGCAGTACGGCATATATTCTAACAAAAGATTGGTGTGGAAATGCCATTGAAGACATGGTTGTGCCTTTTCATATGAATGCAAATGATCTAAAATATTAAATCTGATTAATTTTGTGCTGCTGTAAGAATTTATACATGCATGATGGAATTTATGAGTATTGCATTGCTTGGGCAGTGCGATTGACTGTAGGAGTATTACATTTTTAATACTTTTATGAGACTTTATTTTAAGTAAGGTGTTTTGATATAATAACAATTATTACCTAAACATGAAAACACATAACATAATCCCAAAACATTTGGAAGTCTGGTTTACACTTAATATTTCAGTGTTTCTGGGTGGTAGAAGGGTGGAGTGTACTGAAGGACGGAAGACATACTGCTGCCTGCCACCATTGTGAGTTGTATATAGAAAAAAGTATTTTGCCTTTGTTTCTCCCTCTCTCTAATGCTGCCTTGATATATGATTATCCTCCCTTCCCACCCTCCTGTTCATGTTTTTCCTTGCTCTGACTATTGGGGGTATGGGGACCCTCCAACAATCAGTGTGTGTTGGGGTCCTGCCCAAAATAAATCCATGTCAAGTCTTTGTTTAAACACGCTCGCATATGGAACACAGCCTATGTCAGTTCTCCAACTATAAGTCATCTGCAGACTGACCTCAATTTGTGCATAAATTAGTGGAAGAGGTTAGGAGAAGAAAATAAGATCTAAAATTAAATCACTGATTTCAGTGGTTTATAACAGTTTTATTCCTAAAGACTTATCTACATTTGAAATATGTGGTTGATGTTGGGGGACAGTTATACCCAAATTTTAAGGTCCAAAAAGGATTGATTTATAGGAAAGATTAAAATACTCAAAATGTTTAATTCGGTTTAAATGACTACAGGGGAATATGATAATAATCTACAAGAACTTGAAGGATGTAAATATTTGAGGGTGAAGGTTTGGAATGAAAGATACCGAAGGAAAATTAAGTATGAGTAGCAGAAAATAATTATTAGAATTAGCTATGAGGTATATTAGAGAATGGAATAATATAGAAAGAAAATTGATGGAAACTCACTCACTTAACTAACTTAATACTAAATAGAACAAAACACTTCAGGATATACTATAGGAAATAATCCTGCATTGCAAGGATAAACAAAGATACTAGCAAATAGATATTTTCTATTTGTAGTGTCCTTCAATTATAACATAAAAGCACACAGAAAACTGTATGTTCCTGTTTGCTGAGTTACTAACATTTTATTAAAGATAAACAGAATAGTTTAAATTACATGTTTTCTTACAAGTATATTACAAGAGACTGACATAGGTGAGGGAAAACAGCAAATAGTCAAAGTAGGGATATTCGCTGTTTTTGGAAACATTATATCAATTTATTTCTATCAGTTCATTCTGTGTGGCTCATTTTTATGCTATGGTACATTTCTGAGAGCTACATATAGTTATGTATGTAGGTCCATTTTAGTACACAGGAAATTGAAGTATCTACCTGAAAATTCCATGTAATTTTTTGAGAGAGCAGCGGGACAACAATTTAAAATGCACCTCACAAAAGAAAAGTCAGCCATCTAGTTTAATTTTTTATAGTAAAATTTTATCAAAAATTATATCTTCATAGTAAATTCTGTGTGATTACTATGTAGTTAATGTACCAAGATTCTTTAAAAAAATGCATGTATGAAGTATGAAACTAAAGCAGTAATACTAAATAATTCATGTATTAAGTGCAGCTTTTGGTTATGTGAGTTAGAGGCAATTACAAGTGTATTGTGATTACTATGCAATTACAGTGTAACTATATTGTACTTAATGTTCCTGTATTATGAAGTATATCCAGTAAGATAGTACTGAGTGACTGCTTTTGAGTTCACAAATGCATGTTTATTTTTCTATAAGCCTATAGCTGCTTTCACATTTATATGGATACTTCACCAAGTTATTCCCACATGACATGAAACAAAATAATAATGGTTGAATTTTGTTTCATGCTTGAGTTCTACCTAAAGATACCACAGTGAAACCAATTAATACTAGTGTTATTAATGTGTAGTGAATAATATTCATTGGACAGTTCCTGTCCAGAGCTACATGTGTGTGCAAATTCCTAACCTATGGTTTCAGAGCACAAGACAATGAAGGATTTCTCCACACAAAGTATGTGAGCAGTTGAAAGAAATGTGTTGTCCCTGTACATCATGTTCACCGGGGCCTAACCCTCTACCATTTCACCCCATTTACAAATGTTTGAAGGGGTCTTGAGTTTAGGGCCTTTGTACAGTTGTTTCCCCCTCCCCCTTGTCAGCACTGAATAAGAGAGAAAGGCTAGCCTGGCAATGAGCACAGGTATAGCCAATGGTCGCACAAATTACATATATCCACTCTAGGAGGTACGTTGTGACCACTTTTAGAACTTATCTGCACATACAAGTTGCATTGGTTTAATTTAAGTTTAAAAACTAATGTAATTAATCTGGGTAAACTGCTGTAATTAAACAGTTCAACTAGTTGTATCAGTTTAGGTTGTGTGTGCAAATTAAGGCCAATTTATAATAAATATACTTACATCAGTTTCTGTACCCTACAGTCTTTGAACATTTTCTTTCATCATTGTAAACATCTTTTATTAATTATGCTATGTTTCATTAGATTCAGATTAACACAAATAGTGTCGGTTCTTCAGCAGCATGCAGACATGCATGGAATACAAACTGAATACATTAATTGGTATTTTTAGTGGATTTTTTTCCCTGCTGTTCACTCAACAAACATCATAAACCTTCCTTTGGGAAGATTTCTTGTAGAACAGATTTAGCAAATCAGCAAAACAATTAGAAAAATGTGTTCATGGATACGATCAAGACAGACCTGATTTGAATCATACTGTACCTCAAGTTGTATCAACTGCATGCATTTATGCATTTGTTAGAAATTGCTTTTTTTCCCACCAGTAATAATCCAGATAAACATACATATCTGCCAAGGAGTGAGCAAGGAAGGAAAAGAAGCATCACTCCTTAGATCAGTGAGCCCCAAACATCCATGACAGTGGTTTTCTCAGGAGACTGTCCCCATAGCAAGTCACTCCCTTATGTGGGGAAGGATGGGAGATGTTTTCCTAAAGTGATCAGATTGGGAGAATACCACCAATCTCTGTTTACAATCTTAGTTCCACCAGTTTGTGATGCCAAAATGACATGTCGATCACACTAATGTATACAGAATCTTCACAATACTATTGTTCTTTTTTCTTGTATGTTTTGATCAGCAGAGAAATAATTAATGATGTTGATATTTCAGTTGCCGTTGTTAGATTTCAGAGTTCACGCTTCTCATAACTGTATCACGTTTTCTGCAGGCAGAAACCAGGGCAGGCAGATACCAGTGCTTCTCTGCTTACAGTTCACATTTTTAAGGTTATCTTTACAGTTACAAAGACTGATGACTTAGGACAAAATTTTCAAAATTGGATGTCTTAATTGTTAAGCTCCTAAATCTATGTTGAGTTCCTTAAATAAAAGTGGCCTTATTTTCCAGGCTGTAAGCTCTTGCAACACCAGTTAAAATTAATAGGAGCTTTTTTATTTAGGACTTTTAATTTCTTTTAAATTTGTTCAGAAATTATCTCCAGATCTTTTGTACACTCAGTTTCAGTTTTCATCATTCTTACTGGATTTTTTCTCCATGAATAGGATTTCTAAAAATTCCCTGAACAAGATTTCACAGAATAATACTGATAGTGGGTAGTCCCTAATTCACTTTATCAGATTTGCTTTCCATGCTGTAAAAAGCAACCATCCTAGACAACTTTTGTCTGAAGGAAGAAGCTCTTTAAGACCCCTTTGCTGTAATGTCTTAAGCATAGGCAGACCCTCCGTGCTCATGTGAAACTCCAGTGCAGAGCCTCATTGAAGTCAATAGGACTCCATGTGGATGCAGAGATCCACCTGGGTACAACACATTTCAGGACTGGTGAAATAGTACAGACATTTAAAATTAGCAACTCTCTGTGACTCTACTGAATTAATCAGGTTAGGAAAGCATAGGTCTAATAATTAGCAGGGAAGAACTAATAATGGACAACCCCACGAAGGCTGAGGTGTTCAATGTCTATTTTGGTTCAGTCTTTGCTAAACTGTTTATTCCAATTAATATTAACATGAGGGAAGGAACAAAAGCCAGCATAGGGAAAGAACAGGTTAAAGAATACCTAGGTAAGTTAGTTGTATGTAAGTCGGTAGGATCTGATGAAACTCACTTTCAGGCTACTTAAGGAAATAGTTGAAGCAATCTCAGAATCATTGGTGTTTGTCTTCCAGAACTCTGAGGATGGGAGAGTTTACAGAGGATGGGAGAATCGCAAACATAGTATGTATCTTTAAAAAGGAGAAATGGGAAGAACTAGGACTTATAGACCAGTCAGTTTAACTTTGATACCTGGAAAGATACTGGAACAAATTATTAAGCAATCAATTTATAAGCACCTAGAGGATAATAGGGTTATAAGGAATAGCCAACATGGATTTGTCAAGAAGAAATAATACCACACTAACCAATTTCTTTCTTTGACATGCTTAATGGCCTAGTGGATGGAGAGTAGGTGGGGGAAGCATTAGACATGAGAAATCTTGATTTTTTGTAAGGTTTTTGAAACAATCCCACATGGCGTGTCATAAACAAGATTGAGAAATGTGGTCTAGATGAAATTACAATAAGGTGGGTGCAGAACTGTTTAAAAAACGGAACTCAGAGAGTAGTTATCACAGTCAAACTGGCAGTGGGGTCCTGCCCAGGTCTATCCTGGATTAAGTGCTTTTCAGTATTTTAGGTAATGACTTGGATAATTGGTTGGAGAGTATGCTTATAAAGTTTGTGGATGACACCAAATTGGGAGGGGTTTCAAACACTTTGAAGGACAGGATTACAATTCAAAATGACTTTGATAAATTGGATAATTGGTCTCTAGTCAACAGATGGAATTGAGTAAAGACTAGTGCAAAGTACAACACATAGAAAGTTAAAAATCAATACACAAATACACAATACAAAATACACAATACAAAATAGGGAATAACTGGCTAGGCAGTAATACTGCTGAAAAGGATCTGGAAGTTACAGTGGATCACAAGTTGAATAAGAGCCAACAATGTGATGCAGTTGCATAAAAGGCAAAGATCATTCTGAAATGTATCAATAGTGTCGTATGTAAGACACATGAGATAATTATTCCACTTACTCAGCATTGGTGAGGTCTCAGCTGGAGTACTGTGTCCAGTTTTGGGCACCACACTTTAAAGAAGACAAATTGGAGAGGGTCCAGAGCAAAGCAACGAACATGATAAAAGGCTTAGAAAACACGGTATGAAGAAAAGTAGAAAGAATTTTGGCATGTTTAATCTTGAGAAAACAAGACTGACAGGGACTTGATAGTCTTCAAATATGTGAAGGACTGTTATCAAAAGGATGGTGATCAATTCTTCTGCATGTTCATTGAGTTTAGGACAAGATGTAATGGGCTTAATCTGTAGCAAGGGAGATTTAGGCTACATATTGGGAAAAGCTTTCCAACTGTAAGGAAATTTAAGTACTGAAATAGGTTATCAACAGAAGTTGTGGAAATTCCATCGCTGGAGGTTTAAAGAAAGGTTAGACAAACATCCATCACATATGCTCTAGATATATGTGGTCCTGCCTCAGTGTGGGGAATGTACTAGATAACATCTCTAGGTCTCTTCCAGCCCTACATTTCTATGAGTCTATGAAATGGGAATGATAAAGGATTGGCTTAATGGGGATAGGAATGGAAATTGTCTAGGTTTTTTACAGGCTCTCCAACCAAGCAACTACTGGAGACTAGAAAAAAATATTATGTTTTAATGATTTAGGAATCTGTGTCAGTTAAGAAAGATAGCTGCCACTTGAAGAAGAAAAATACAACAACCCTTTGATCTTGGCAGAGTCATTTTCTGCAAGAATCAGCCAATCTCAAGTGGATTCACAACTGGCAGTCTACATTTCAGGCCAGAGAATGCCAAACTGTATGGATAGGATGGCCAGCCCCATGCATGACTTTTTAGCATTCCAAATAAAATCTGAAAATATTTTTTCAACTAATTTTACATAATTAAGAATAAAATGATAGGCAACATTTGCCAAATGTGGAGCCAGAACTGTGTGTGTTGTAAACAACTGAGGGATTGTTTTATGGAAGTGTTTATTCTCTACTTTGTTAATTAAGGATAAGATGTTACACCTAGACTGATCAAAGACACTTAGCAATTTTAACACAAAGGAAATTAATATTTGCCTTTACCTACATGGAAGGAGTTGCCTGTGTTTGCTGTAATCCAAACCTGAAAGCATGACTCCAGACAGTTTTAATCACCATAATATCTGAGCACGTCACAATCCCTAAATGTGTTTAGATGACTCACTAAATCGATAAAATTGAATTTTGAATAATCTGGTGTTGAGTGGCTGATTATTTATGTATAGAGTGCAAGAAAGGAATCCTGATGAAAGTTCACTTAATAATTATTTATCTTGTCAAATATTCTTTTCAGGTCCTAAAATGGTAGAAGTCCATGGTCAGCAATTTCAGATCAGCTCTGTAGATGGAAAACCTCTTTTTACAGTGGATGAAAATGAAGTTGTAGTTGGTACAGATAAACTACGAGTCACAGGTTTGTAATACACATTTAAGAAATGCCTGAAAAATGTATAGAACTATGTATATAACTAAAGCAAAAATACACATAATTCAGCTAAAATGGCATTTAAATTAAATTATTTGCATGTGAATGCAAGAAATTCTTCAAGTGATAGTCCCTATATGGATTCCAGACATGGGTGCACATGCACGCCATGCATCAGAGGTGGAACTGTTTGTAGTAGTGTCTGTTGAACTAACTCCTGTAGGTGGCAGTTGTTGTGCCTGAACAGTTTTTCTAATTTATCTCTCACTTCATGTACTCATGGTAAACTAAGACTGAAAGAATCCTGCTTGGTCTTATTTGCGTAACCATTTGGATTGAGGATTCTAAGTAGAACTTTTGCAAAGTCCTGCTTTAAAATAGTAATGTCTTATGTACCTTCTTTCAAAGTGACAGCATGCTCTTATTCCCCCTTGCCTTTGGTATGTATACCATAGCACTTTATTAAGTATAGTGCATTTAAAATGTCACTTATCAAAAGACAAATTTGTCTTGTATGTTGTCAGATCATGTTTGAACAGTTCAGTACATCATTAACATAAATATAGAACAGTAGTTACTATCCTTTCATTTGATAGCATACATAAAGATCTCTTACTCTGCTCCATTGTAAACTGGAACTTACGTGATCTGTAGCCACTGTCTAACAACAGTTTACAGGTCTAATTTGCCTTAAAATGTACATATTGAAATTCAGTTGCTCTGGATTTAATTTGAAATAATTAATCAAAGAAAATACTGAAATTACCATGTAACTTACTTTCAATTTCAGTTTCCATATTTTAGAATCTATTGTCATATTTAACTTGTGTTCATTATTAGTACTCTAAAATCTTGAGGTTTTAATTTTAATAAATCAAGGCAAGTTATTTCCCTGTGTAAAAATATAACAGTAGTAGTTAGTGTACAATTAGCACTTCTAAGCCAAATTTAAGTTTAAATAAGTGTGTTCATAAATTACGTTTATCCCTGAGGGTTTTTTCTTAATTTTTTTGCGTTTTAACCTAATTGAAATTACAACTTTATTTTTAACCAGGAAGCCACATCAAATGATTATTGTATGCCCAAGGGATACCAAACTTTAATAAAAAGGCATGTTTACAAAAGATATGAAAGACGTCACAATTATTAATTGATTTTGTATAGAACATGAAGTAAGTGGACACAAGATATAGTTGCAGGCTTAAAAAACACTTCAAGAATATTTTGCAATGCTGTATCTTTTTGTACAATATAGATAGTGACCCATCTTCTCTTTACATCTCTTACATACATTATTGACAACTTATTAATCACTCATTAAGAAAGCTGACTGTCTTGCAACTAAAATGTAGCAGAGGATATATTCATTTGTAAATTATTGTAAAATTATATTTCAGAAAACCACCTGTTCTTTTTTGAGTGGTGTCCCTGTGGAAGCTCCACTCTAGGTATCAGCGCATCCCTGCATCCTTGATCAGAGATTTTTACAGCAGTACTTGTCTGGGCCCCACCTTTCCATCTCACAGCGCCACTGGCACCTTTTGGCATGCATGTGACCTGGCCCCTTTGTTCCTTCTTAACCATCTACAATCTGAGATGGAGCCCTCTGCAGTTCCTGACTTAATTTGTCTTACTACATATAACTTTTAGAAATAGTTTAGTTTAGCTACTTATTTCCTTAGTCTAGTCAATAGTTAACCCTACCTATCTTCCGAATAAAAAAACCCAAGTTTTTTCCATTTCCTTTCCCTCGTCTCCTATTCCCCATTTTGGTAGAGTAGAATAGTTTACTGGTAACAAAAGAATTTACACCATGCCTGGTTCATCAGGCTTTAAAAGATTTTCATCATGCAGAGGTGCCATCCCAGTGTTGTACGGTCACTCTCAATGCGTCCGCTACCTGAGTGAAGGGCACTTACTAGGTAGAAAAGTATCATCAACACTACAACTGAGAATAGCCAGCTATGCAGCTTTATTATCCAAAGAGGCAAACAGAGACCACAAAGACATTGACAAGCTCATCAAACATCATCAATTTCTCAGCCTATATAATCGAAACAACAGTATTGAAACTTTCATCGAGGGTCTGAAAGACCTCCCTCACCAACCAGTGCTAACAACATCAACCACGCAGTTCGAGTTTCACCTACAAAATTTCCGTCACAACTGGACAACAATCACATCAGACAAATTGGTATTAGAGATAATCCGTTTGGGATATACAATCTCATTCACATCCATTCCTTCTATCCAACCCCCTTCCCAGTCCCTTTTTAGGGATCCATCTCACATGCAAGTTCTTCAACTAGAAGTAAAACATCTCCTACACACAGGGGCAATGGGGCACATTCCACAACAACATAGAGGGAAGGGTTTTTATTCCTATTACTGAAAAAGAGTGGAGTATGGAGACCCATACTAGATCTGCGATCACTACACAAGTTCGTAAGGCTACAGGAATTCAAGATGGTCACGTCGCCCACCATAGTACCTGCACTAGAAAGAGGGGACTGGTTCTCATCCCTCTACCTCCAAGACATCTATTTCCACACATCTGCCCAGCACACAGAAGTTTTCTCAGATTTACAATGATTGGGAATCATTATCAATACAAAGTATTATCCTCTAGCCTTTCTACAGCATCAAAGGTTTTCTCCCAAAGTACTTCAATAGTAGCAGCATGTCTGTGCAAAGAAGGGGTCACAATATTCCCATACCTATACGACTGCCTATTAAAGGCACATAGCCCAATATTAGCCAGATAGGCTACACAATGAATGATACTGCTGTTTCAAAACTAAGTCTCAAGATAAACAACGAAAAGTCCACTTTGAACCCAACACAACAGCTTGAGTTCATAGGAGGAGATCTGAATTCAAAAATAGCCAGGACAGCATTACCCACACCCAAGTTCAAGGCCATAATAGACCTAATACTACTTTTAAGAAACAGTCCAACAGTAACTGCAGGCACTGCCTTGAAGCTGCTAGGGCATATGGCAGCCACTACATTTTTGATTCAGCACGCACGACTACATATGTTCTGCCTACAGAGATGGCTAGGCTTTGTCTATAAACAACAAAAGCACAGTTTAAATAGAATACCGATGATGACAAACAAAATCAAAGAGTCCTTACTATGGTGGACCCAATCCAGCATCATGATGACGGGAATCCAGTTCTCACAACAACTGCCATCAGTCATGATTACCACAGATGCATCACTGCTATGGTAGGGAGCACCTCTCTGCAACCACACGATACAGAATCGGTGGTGCAAAACTGAAACAGGTCTATACATAAACCTCCTAGAGCTCGGAGCAGTTCACAATGCATGCTACCATTGTCTGCCATTCATAAAAATAAGACAATAAAGATAATGACCAACAACATCGCATGCATGTTTTATATCAATTGACAGAGAGGAGCAAGATCCTACTCCCAATGCACTGAAGCAATGAAACTCTGGAATTGGTGTGTGCAGCACAACATCAATATATCAGCAGCATACTTACCCAGATGACAAAACACAACCGCAGACACCCTCAGCAGACAATTAAGCCAAAATCACGAGTAGGACCTGAACAATGAGGTCCTGAAAAACATTTTTTGATAATGGGGCCATCCAGTTATCGACCTCTTTGCTATGAAACAGAACCATAAACACCCCTTTTTCTGTTCAAGGGCAGGACTGGGAAGGGGATCAATGAAGGATGCCTTTCTCTTCAATAGGAACGAACACCTCCTTTACGTATTCCCACCTCTCCCCAGAACCATTCACAAAATATGAGCCAACAGGACAGTGATAATGATGGCACCCACATGGCACAAATAAACCTAGTACTCCTACCTACTGCAAATGTCGAGATACAAACCAATCATGCTCCCACTTCACTACAATCTCCTATCCCAGGACAATGGCCAGATCTTTCACACAGAGCTACAGAAGCTTTATCTAACAGCATGGTTCCTAACTTGTTCTGCCTGCAAGAGCTAAAATGCCCGGAACAGGTTAAACACATACTACTAAATAGGAAGAAACTGATAACAAGGAAAACTTACCTGCAGAAATGGTATAGGTTCACTTTATGGTGCAAAGATAGACAAGTCCTCACTGCATCCACATCCATTCTGACTATACTGGAATATAGCCTAGGACTAAAAAAATCAGGTTTATTGATTAATTCATTAAAGGTTCATCTATCAGCCATTACTATCTTCCATGACAAAATCAAGGATAAAATGGTGTTCACTCACCCAACAGTAAAGCAATTCATCATGGGGATATAAAAGGTATACCCGGTTATACGTACCTCCACAACACTGTGGGATCTAAACTTAGTATTAAGGACCATTACCAAAACCCCATTTGAACCCTTTAACAACGTATTCATTTCTACATAGGTCTATGAAAGTGTCCTTTCTAATGGCCATCACATCAGGTCGCTGTGTAGGAGAAATCGGGACACTCATGGCCCATCCACTCTACACAATTTACCACAAGAATAAGATCACCCTCAGACCTCACCCAAAGTTCCTGCCAAAAATTATATTAGACTTCCTTATAAACCCAGCCTATTCACTTACCTACCTTCTATCCAAAAGCCTCACCATAATGCACAGGAAGCTGCCCTGCACATGCTGGATGTCAGACAGGCACTAGCCTTTTATTTAGACAGAAAAAAAACTCCTTAGAAAATCAGATAAGCTCTTCGTATCCGTGGTGGAACGCACAAAAGGCAAATCGATATCCAATCAGAGGTTATCTAAGTGGATAGCAGGATGCATCCACTCATGCTATAAACAGAAAAATTTACAAACTCCTCTTGGGACCAAAACACATTCAACCAGAGAAATGTCCGCTTCTGTAGCATTCCTCAACAACTTTCCCATTACAGACATATGTAAGGCAGCTACGTGGGCCTCCACACATACTTTCACAAACCATTCTGACATTGATCATGCATTCAGGAGAGATGCCACAGTAGGATTGGCAGAACTTTCATCTGTTCAACTAACTGACTCTGAAGTCACTTCCTCCAAATGAGGGGCAATGCTCTAGAGTCACCTAAAGTGGAGAACCCACAGGGAAACCACTCGAAGAAGAAGAGAAGGTTACTTGCCTTGTGCAGTATCTGAGGTTCTTCGAGATGTTTGTCTCTGTGAGTGATCCACTACCCATCCTTGTCCTCCCTAATTTGGAGTTCAAGAACAGGCTTTATGGCAGAGAAGGAACAAAGGGTATTGGGTTGCGCATGCGCCAAAGAGGCGCCAACAGCACCGTGAGATGGGAGCTGCACGCGCATGTGCGTCCCAGACAAGTACTGCTCCAATCAAGGATGCAGAGATGTACCGACACCTGGAGTGGAGCACCCATTTGAAACCTGAGTTACTGCACAAGGTGAATAACCTTCTTATTATTATGAGAGTTCACTGAGCAAACCAACTCCTGAAATCACCTTTTCTCAGCAAGCTTGAGACGTTTGACCTAGTACTGTCAGAGATACAGTGCCAGACAACTCTCAGCATGATTAAAAAACCCCACAAGATCCAAATGCCCCCTACTTTTGTGCTACAGAGGGAAGCAAATACACAGAGAAAACCATGGTGAATCACTGTGGAGGGAGAAATATAGCTATGCAGAAGGTTTCACCTCCCCTCTAGAGCTTGACAGGTATTCAACCTGAGACAATCATTTGCTCTCTGGACCTGATCTACTGTTTCCTTGCACCTTGTATAGTCATTTATACCAGTGCAAAGTAAGTGGAAATAGGTTTTACACTCACTTCGTGCTCACCTTTGCATTGGTGTAAATGAGCAGTGGTGAATTGGGACCTGAGACTCTGCTGTCTGGAACAATAGTGCATACCTGGGAGCAATAAACCAATGGCTGTATTGCTAATAATGCTGCTGAGCTACCATTGCTGGTGGGATGAGGCTGCAATGAAATTTCTAGGAGGGGGTCTCTCTGCACAGCTGGCTGGAATCCAGGGCTATAGGAAGCCTGATTCCTGGCCTCTCTTGATCATGCTGAACCCCTAAAACCAAGTCCTGCAAATCAGACAAAGGTGTACAGAAGGGGAGAACATGTGCCTAAGTAATTTAACAGTAGTTCTCAGGGAGCCACTGGGTGGTGGCCATGGTCTGAGCACTACCTGGAAATCTGTGGCCTTATGTTCAAGGCCCATGATCCCTCACACCACACCCCAATCTTTGAATCACTGTGCAATATCAAGCAAATGCCTTCCAGATGTCTAAATATGTTACACCAACATTATTACTTTTATCAAACAGACTTGCTTATCAAAAACGTATAAAAGATAGATAAATATGAAATGTCATAATAGAGTTTCCAAGGCAATAATGTGTAAATGTTATAGATGATGCACAGAGAGGTGAATGATTTGGTGTTAATAGTTTGTTTTTTGTATTTGAAGTGTAACCTTACATTTCAATTTCCCAGTTTTCAGATGTTATGTGTGTGTGCTTTAAACCATAGTTCTTAATTACATATTTTCCCCTTAAATTACTGATACATACTACAACCTTCATTCCAGCTTTACTGAGTTTGGGGGTTTTTGGTTTGAAAAGAACATTAGCATCCATGCTGACAAATGACAGTCAGAAATAGCTATTAAAAGATTTTTCTAATGCCGGTTGAGATTCTAGATGATAATAAGACAATGTCAAACAGCACTGAAAAGAGATTTTTTTCAGAGCCTGTCCAGCTTTATGAAATATGATGTGCAGAATAAAACTGCATATTGTTACAACTTGTGACCATTTCTTTTAACATTGCTATTTATTATTTATCTGTCAGACATGTGCAAAACTAGTGAAGAAGCTTATATCCAAATGCAGAGCATAAGTGGAGCAGACACAGATAAATCACCAAGTATCATAGGGAAAACATGAAAATGCAAGGAAAACACCCCAAAATTCATGCAAAAACAAATGCACAAACAAAGCAGAGGAGACAGACAAAATGCAAAGGAAGACCTGTAGAGACTAGAGAAAAATATGATAATGGAAAATGTCCTGAATATATGGTTATATGCAATAATTGTGGCAAGAGAAAACATTATGTCTTAGATTGCAAACAGAAAAACAAAGAAGAATGCACTATATTGAGGAAGCAAACAGTGACTCACAGGCTGAGCCTTTGCATGTATATGACATTATTGTAATGCAAAAGTAAATGGTTTGTAAAGCTCAGACTCTCACCAAATGCAAAGACAAGGCAGGAACACATAAACAGGAAATTGAATGCCATATAGAGGGGCATCAGTGAATGTGCTTGGTTACAAAGATTTCTGCAACATTATGGAAGAGAAGGAAGCAAAATTGCAAGGAACCAAAACTAAATAACAATTATACAATATCACTATCATAATCCCACTAGGATAATGCAAATTACAAGCAGAATATCAAGGGAAAATAAACAAGTTAAATTTCAGCTAATACAGATAACACAAAAGCTACTACTTGCAGCTAAAACAAGTGAATTCATGCATGAACTTAGTGACACTAAACTTGGGATAAATGATTCATTCATGCTTCAGGGGTTCAGTCAGCCACTTGAAGGGTTCACCCCTTACATTATGGGGGGTGCGGATTGGTCTCTTTCCTCTGAAGCATCAGAGATTGCCCTGGCAGGAGAAGGGACACTGGACAGGGTGGGCTAGTGATCTGAAGTGGCACTGAGCATCCTTTATCTCAGGTGTTTGGCTAGCTGTTCTTGCTCATGTGCTCAGGGTCCCTGTGTGGGACTGGGAAGGAATTTTCCCTCAGGTCAGATTGGTGGTGACCTTAGAGTTTTTTTGCCTTCCTGTGCAGTCTGTGGCTGGGGGTCACTTGCCAGGATTATTTGGGTGTAATTTCCTTTAATCATTTCCCTCTCAAACCCAGAGGAAAATACTTCAGTTGTCAAGCAAATCAAGGCCCAGTCTACACTTACCTTTGCAATTTGGCGGCAGTCGATGGGAGATACGCAAGTGACCTAAATCACTTGCGTATCTCCCGTCAACTTTGCAGCGTCTCCTCCATGCGCCATCCACACTGCGCTGCGTCAAAGGGAATTTGCCACCGTCAGTGTAGACCCAGCCCAAGAGTTGAACGTTTAAACAGAAGTTACACTTCCCTGTGAAACATTTAGACTCTGTACAAATCAGCATTTTCAGCCAGGAAAAGTGTTCTGTCAGCACATTTTTAACCAGCTCTTCTTGGAAAGCTGTGTGACAGTGCCAAGCTTTCCAGTGCACAGTGGGGAATCTCTCCCTTAACAATATCAAGAGTTGAAAGAGGAAGAGTGATTAACTGTGTGTCAAAAAACCAATATTCTTCTTCAAGTGATGTCCCTGTGGGTGCTCCACTTTAGATGTTGTCATGTTCCTGTCCTTGGTCGGAGATCTTTTCAGCAGGACTCGTCTGGTCGCATGTGTGCAGCTCCCATCTTCTGGCGTGCATGCAATCCGACTTCGGTTCATTCTCAACCGTTCATGATCTGAGACGGAGCAATGACAGCAGCTATGATTTCACTCATCTTACCTAGAATAATATTAGAAAATAGTTTCATCATAATTAAATTAGTTTTAGTCAGTAATTCACTTACCTTTCCTTAAAAAAATGTTAAAAATTCTAGTTTTTTCTCCTAATAGCATAGGATAGAGGAATAAGACATGCCAGGCTCCTCAGGATTTGAAAGATGCACCTCATGTAGAGATGTCATGCCAGCATCAGATGGAAGTTCACAATGTGTATGCTGCCTGGGTGAAACCCATGTGCCACAAATGTGCATTCTTTGTAAGAACCTTAAAGCCAGGGCTAGAAGAGGTAGGGACCTGAGGTTAAAACTCATACTTATGGAGAAATCCCTCAGACCCTCCTTTGACCTGGGACCAGATAAGCCTTCCTAAAAATGCATCACAAGGAAGAGAACCTCATTGCCTCCTGCCACCACTATGCTAAAGAAACATTCACATAGGAGTTCACATTACGCATTCACATAAAAGGCTGTCCCCTTTGCACAGTACTAAAGAGGCAACAGGTTCCTGAGGTACGACCTGGTCCATGCCACCTAAGGACTTGAAACATTTGGGCGAGGAGTCAAGAAACAAACAAAAACAGTCCTCCTCTGACACAGCACCGAAGAAGGATACGGTGCAGAAGCCGTTGGACCGGCAGTCAATAGCACTGACTATGGCACTGTTAGAAGCCATGGCACTGAAGAAAAACACAGTACCAAGAGAGACCATGGCACCCATGTTGGCAGTGGAATCAGTGACGGCACTGACAACTGCTAAGGTGCCGACCACGGCACCAACCACCACTACGGAGCAGACAAGAAGCAGCACTGTCCTGAAAAAAAAATTCAAAGAACACCACCAGACAGAGTCCATACTGATGTTGTCCCCAAAATCACCTACAGTAGGGACTGTGGAATCACCGGTGCACTTTGTGCACGATGAAGCATTCTCACCAGTGCGCTTTCTCAGTGGAGAAGACAGTGAAGTAGAGGAAGCTTGCTTTTCATCGGAGCACTTCTCCACCAGACCATCATTACAGGCACTTAAATATGTGCCTCACAGGGGAGCCAGGGCACATCCCTGGACGGTCTGCCATGGCTCGGACCTCCTATGTCATATCACATGCAATGGCGTGATTGGGATGCCTGGTCAGCCTACTCTAAGGCATACAGTAGATTGCCCAGCTCCCATACAAGCAGGGCGAAATCACCTAGACATTCACCCCCAGCTGCATCAACAAAAGCAGCAGAAGAAGCACAGGTAGTGGACATAAGCATGGAGCAAGAAACATGTCTTCTCACACATGACTCCTCGTCCTCACCAGACGCAGCCATAATTCCTCCCACACCTACACCTGTAGGCGACCCCAAACGATTAAATATCTTCAAGAGATTTGCTCAGGATCTAGAGAGTCCCCTGGAAGAGGTCACAGAGTCACACTGTAAGTTGCTGAAAATTCTACATAATTCTACATACAGCAAAAATTGCACTTTGAATGGACGAAGTATTAATGGAACCAGCTAATACCATATAGCGGCCACCGGCCACCATTCTGCCTACTAATAACAGAAATTATAGGAAATACTATATCTTTGCCAAGAGGGTGGAGTTTCTATTCACTCATCCATCTCCAAATTCATTGGTCATTGATGCTATGAACCAAAGGGGTAAGCAGACAAATTATAAGTCAACACCACAGGATAAAGACTGGAAGAGGCTTGATCTACTGGGCAGAAACGTTTATTCATCTTTCACTTTATCAATAAGAGTATCAAATTATGCAGCCTTACTTTCCAACTTCAACTACAGCATTAACAAAAAATTATCACAATTTACCAACAACATACCGGAGAACAAAAGAGAACAATTCACATAATTACTTAATGAAGGACAACTTGTAGCTAGAACATCGCTACAGGCTTCTTTACATGGAGCTGATACAGCAGCCAAAACAACAGCCACAACCTTAGTTATGTGCAGGGCTTCTTAGCTCCACTTGGCAGGCCTTCCAAGGGAGTTACAAATGAAAATAGAAGACCTCCCATTTGTTAAGTCCCAGCTTTTCACAGAAAAGACAGACCAACTCCTTCACTTTGTGAAAGATTCTAGGGCAATGCTTCGAACTCTAGGCATATATACACCTGAAACAAAGAGGAAACAACATAGATTTCAACCATATACCCACAGATAACCTTTTCATTCATAGTACAGACAATATGAAGCACAAAGAGGGAAACAAGGAACACAGAAATGCAGACAGCCGCAGCAAACACCTTTGACTTCTCAAACAACATCATCCAAACAACAATTTTGAGAATTTGGTTGAAGGTTTGAAAAACCCCACTCAGCAAACAGTACCAGCATCATTGATGAGAAACTTCAAATTTTGCCTCTGAAAATTCCACTACAATTGGTCAGCAATCACTCCAGACAAAAGAGTCTTAGAAATCGTCAAATCAGGACGCACTATCCCATTCACATCCATCCATCCCTAGAGACAGTCTAAACAAAGCGTTGACGATGCCAAATAAGGTGGAAGATTTCCTGCTGTGGTGAACCCAAGAAAACAGTATGATGGAGGGAATCCAGTTCTTACATCCTCCACCATCGATTATAATTACCACAGAAACATCATTCCTAGAGTACATCTGCAAAACCATACAACACGGGGGGACGTGATCAAAAACCAAAACCAGTCTGCACATAAACATCATAGAGCTCCAGGCAGTGCACAATGCCTGTCATTTTCTGCCGTACATAAGAGACAGGTCAATAAAGATGATGACAGACAACATAGCGTGCACATTTTATATCAACCGTGAGGGAGGAGCAAGATCCCATTCCCTATGCAGCGAATCAATAAAGCTATGGAACTGGTACATAGAGCCAAAACACCACCACAGACAGTCTCAGCAGACACTTTGGACAGATTTACGAGTGGGAGCTGAACAATGAAGTCCTGAAAAACATTTTTCATCAGTCAGGACACAATGCCTGTTGTCATTTTCTGCCATACATAAGAGACAGGTCAATAAAGATGATGACAGACAACATAGCGTGCATGTTTTATATCTCATCTGTGAGGGAGGAGCAAGATCCCATTCCCTATGCAGTGAATCAATAAAGCTATGGAACTGGTGCATAGAGCACAATATCAATATATCAGCAGCATACCCACGTAGGAGCCAGAACACCACTACAGATGGTCTCAGCAGACACTTTGGAGAGACTCACAAGTGGGAGCTGAACAATGAAGTCCTGAAAAACATTCTTCATCAGTGGGGACATCCTCATCCATTCCACTTATCCCTGATTATATTCTAGAACTTAAAAAATCAGGTCTGTCAATTAGTTCCTTAAAGGTTCATCTAGCAGCAATTACGGTCTTCCACAACAAGATCAATCACATAACAGTATTCACTCACCTGATGGTAAAACAATTCCTATTGTGGTTACAAAGAGTATTCCCCGTCGTACGTGCCTCCATGGAACCTAAATCTAGTACTAAGGGCCATTACTAGGATACCATTTGAACCCTTAGGATGCTCACTTCTATATATGTCTATGAAAGTAGCATTTCTAGTAGCCATCACATCAGCCTGACACGTAGGGGAGATTAGCACACTTATGGCCCACACCATACACAATAATTCATAAAGGTAAGATCACTCTTAGACCTCACCCAAAATTCTTACCAAAAATAGTGTCTGATTTCCATATTAACCAACCTTTTCACTTACCTATCTTACCCAAAACCATATACTAATGCACAGGAAGCAACACTTCTTGGATGTCAGACGGGCAGTAGCATTTTACTTAGAGAGGAGAACAAAAGCATTTAGATCAAATAAGCTTTTCATGTCAGTGGCAGAATGCACGAAAGGCAAAGCCATATCTAGCCAAAGGCTTTCCAGATGGATAACAGGATGTATCCAGCTATTCTATAAACAGAAAAACTTACAAGCTCCCTCAGGAACTAGAGCTCACTCAATGAGAGCAATATCCACTTCCATAGTATTCCTGAATAATGTTCCTATCATGGACATGTGCAAGGCAGTGACATGGGTCTCAGCATATACTTTCACAAGACATTATGCAATTGATTTTGCATCTACTAGAGATGCTGCACTAGGTCTAATTGTACTCTCATCTGTCCAAAACAGCTAATACCAAAGTCCCTTCACCAAACTTGGGGCACTGCTTTATAGCCATCTAAACTGGAGCACCCACAGAAGAAGAAAAGAGGGTTACTCATCTGATGCAATAACAGATTCTTCGAGATGTGTGTCCCTGTGCGTGCTCCACTACCCATGCTCCTCCCCTCTACTTCGAAGTTCTAGCAGGGGACTCTATGGCAGAGAAGGAACAGAGGGAGTCAGGTTGCATGTGCACCAGAAGACACGCCAACAGCGCTGTGAGAGGGGAGCTGCGCACGCATGACCTAGACGAGTATTGCTGAAAAGATCTCTGATCAAGGATGCAGGATGTGACAACACCTAAAGTGGAGCACCCACAGGAACACACATCTTGAAGCAACTCTGTTACTGCACCAAGTGAGTAACCTTCTCATTTCCAGAGGTGAGTTATTAGATTCCATAGTTTTTATGGGCTTTTGCATGGATAAATATTAAAGTGAAATATAAACTTTATGAAGGATCACAGGTGCATGATTTAGACTAGTACAAAAGCTTAAATTATATTTGAAAGAAAATAGTTTTTCTGTAAAAATCATGTATTTGACTGTATATGTAGTATAACATTTCTCCTAATAGTTTCAGCTTTCACCTTTTACTAGATAATTGCTGTTTGATTTTCCATGAACTGGAGTGTAAAATATTTAAATATGATGTCTAAAGAGACATTCGTTTTCTCTCTCTCTCAGTTTGCAGGGACTGGCACAGGGCAGTGCACTGAGAGCAACTGAGCCCTGACTGGGGGCAGGGCTTCCCTGGTCAGGCAGGCCTAAAAAGGCAGCGATTCAGTCAGGCTGTGGCACAGGAGCCAGCAAACAGAGCTATAAATGGGAGTTTGAGTGGGAGTTCTGTTGGAGGAGAAGGGAGGAGGCAAGCTGCTGGTCCTTAGGGGCAGTGAGTACATTTTGTGGGAGTTGTGTGTTTGTTTGTTTCTTTTTTTGTTTTGTTTTGTTTCTCTCACTGACAGGGCATAGGTGGGAAGGCTATGATAGATACAGAGGGAACAGAGATAGTGACCCAAGCAGTGGAAGAGACTATGCAGATGTGAAAGCTGCAGGATGTGCATGATCCTGGAGGGGGTACCTGAAAAGAGCTTTGTGTGTATGAAGTGCTGCCTGATAGAGCTGATGGAAGAAAAGATCTGAGGCTTGGAGATGCAGGTGGAAACTCTGGTTGAGTTTAGAAGGGGGTTTGAGCAGATGATGGAGCAAAGACATGAGGAGGCTGAAGGGAAAAGCCAAGACTTGCAGATGGTAGGTAGAAGGAGCAAAGAACTCTGAGGGAAGATTACTGGGTGCGGAAAGTGGCCAGTGGAAATATGACTATGAGAACCAGGCAGAGGAAAAGACGGGTTAGTGAAGGAGAAATAGAGCTCAGGAACAGGTTTGTGGAGATGGAAAATGAAGAAAGGGCACAACAGATGGTTGCTGAAGGTGGGAGGGCAAGGAAGAAGAGAAGAGCAGCTAGTCCTTTACAAAGAGTGGATAAGCCAATGGAGATACCACCAAATAAGAGCCCAGGAGGATACAGGAAGGGTTGCAGAATATTGCAAGGGAGAACAGAAGATGAGAGGACTTGCAGCCAGAAAGAACGGGATAGGCCAGGAATCACACCATCACCAGGAAAAGGCAGGTCTACATGATTGAGGGGACTCCCTACTGAGAAGAACAGACAGGTTTGTAATCAGAGCTGATCCGGAGAACAGAAGGATGTGGTGTCTGCTGGTGCAATGATATGGGATGTGGACCTGAGACTGAAGAGGATCTTAATGGAAGCAGGAAAGAATCCAATGATTGCCCTTGATGTAGGAACAAATTATATGACTAGATTGTCATTGGAACGTATCAAGGGAAATGATGACAGGCTGAGGAAGACTCTTAAGGAAATCAAGCCTCAGGTGATCTTCAGTGGGATTCTGCCTGTCCCTAGAGAAGGACAACTAAGTTGCAACAAGTTTATGATGATCAACGGATGGCTCAGGCAGTGGTGCTATAAGAAGGGCTTTGGGATGTATGGCTGCTGGGAGGCATTCATGGACTGTTTTCATGGGATGGACTTCACCTGAGTAGGGAGGGAAATAGACTTCTAGGATGGAGGTTGGCACAACTTATTAAGAGAGCTTTAAACTAGGAATTTGGGGGAAGTGGTTGGGAGATGCCCAGGTAATCTCCATGCCTGATTTTAACATTGAGAGTGAGGAAAATGAAGTAAGAAAGGATACAGCAGTAGGTAGGAGAATGGACAATAAGAGGAAGAGTGGTATAGATACCAGTCTAACAGGTGATACTGGTGATAGAATGACTGTGCCAAATCAGATAGGGAATGTGAGCAAAGCCAAACAGCAAAACATAAGATGTTTGTATACCAGTGCAAGAAGCCCAGTTAACAAAGTGGAGAAACTAGAGATACTAGTGCAGGAAGTGAAATCAGATATTACAGGGATAACAGAAACATGGAGGAATAGTAGTCATGAGTGGAGTATAGCTACTGAAGGATATGTGCTGTTTAGGAAAGAGAAATAAAGGCAAAGTTGGTGGAGTAGCACTGTATATCAATGATGAGGTAGACTGTAAAGAAATTAGAAGTGATGGAATGGATAAGATAGAGTCTGGGCGAAAATCACATTGGGGAAGAAAGCTACTAGAGCGTCCCCTAGAATAGTGCTTGGGGTGTGCTACAGACCACCAGGATCTGATTTGGATATGGCTAGAGACCTCTTTAATGTTTTTAATTAAGTAAATAGCACTGTGAACTGTGTAATTATGGGAGACTTTAACTTCCCAGATATAGACTGGAGAACAAGAGCTAGTAATAATAATAAGGCCCAGATTTTCCTGGATGTGATTGCTAATGGATTCCTTCATCAAATAGTTGCTGAACCAGCAAGCGGGGACGTCATTTTAGATTTCATATTGGTGAGTAGTGACCTCATAGAAGAACTGGTTATAGAGACAGCCTTGGTTCAAGGGACCATTAGCTAATCCAGTTCAAACTAAATGTAATGATAAACAAAAATAGATCTGTGATTAGGGTCTTTGATTTCAAAAGGGCTAATTTTAAAAAATTAAGGGAATTAGTTAGGAAAGTGGACTAGACTGAAGAACTCATGGATCTAAATGTGGAGGGGGTTTGGAATTACTTCAAGTCAAAGTTGCAGGAACTATCTGAAGCCTGCATCCCAAGGAAGGGGAAAAATTCATAGGCAAGAGATGTAGATCAAGCTGGATGAGCAAGCATCTCAGATAGGTGATTAAGAGAAAGCAGAAGGCCTACAAGGAATGGAAGATAGGAGGGATCAGCAAGAAAAGCTACCTCTTGGTGGTCAGAAAACATAGGGATAAAGTGAGAAATGCCAAAAGCCAAGTAGATTTGGACCGAATTAAAACCAATAGTAAAAGGTTCAATAGCCATATAAATAAGAAGAAAAGAAAGAAAGAAGTGGGACCACTAAGCACTGAGCAGGGTGGAGTTTAAGGATAATCTAGGTATGTCCCAATATCTAAACGAATACTTCGCCTCAATTTTTAATAAGGCTAATGTAGACCTTAGGGATAATGGCAGGATGGCTAATGGGAAGGAGGATATAGAGTTAGAAATTACCACATCCGAAGTAGAAGCCAAACTGGAACAGCTTAATGTAACTAAATTGGGGGACCTGGATAATCTCTATGTAAGAACATTAAAGGAACTGGCACATGAAATTGCAAGCCCATTAACAAGGATTTTTAATGAATCTGTAAACTCTGGGATTGTACTGTGACTGGAAAATTTCTAACATATTTCTTTTTTTTCTTTTTTCTTTTTTTTAAAGTGATCTGGGTAACTATAAACCTGTTAGTTTGACCTCAGTAGTATGCAAAGCCTTGAAACATTTTTTGAAAGAGAAAATAGTTAAGGATATTGAGATTACAGTAATTGGGACAAAAACAACATGGTTTTACAAAAGGTAGATGGTGCCAGACCAGTTTGATCTCCTTCTTCGAGAAGATAACAGATATTTTTAGACAAAGGGAATGCAGTGGATCTAACTGATCTAGATTTTAGTAAAACATTTGATATGGTTCCACGTGAGGAATTATTAAATTAGAAAAGATGGGGATTAATATGAAAATTGAAGGGCAGATAAGGAATTGGTTAAAGGGGAGACTACAATGAGTCATACTGAAAGGTGAACTGTCAGGCTGAAGGGAGGTTACTAGTGAGTTCCTCAGGAATCGGTCTTGAGACCAATCTTATTTAACCTTATTTATCTTGTAAAAAAAATGGGAGTATGCTAATAAAGTTTGTGGATGACACAAAGTTGGGAAGTCTTGCCAATAAAGAGAAGGACTGCGATATCAGATAAGAAGATCTGGGTGACTTTGTAAACTAGAGTAATAGAAATAGGATGAAATTTAATAGTGGAAAGTGCAAGGTCATGCATATAGGGACTAATGAGAAGAATTTTTGCTATAAGTTGGGGACGCATCTATTGGAAGTGACAGAAGAGGAGAAGGACCTGGGCATATTGGTTGATCACAGGATGACTATGAGCTGCCAATGTGATGTGGCTGTGAAGAAAGCTAATGCAGTCTTAGGATGCATCAGGTGAGGTGTTTCCACTAGAGATAGGGATGTGTTAGTACTGTTATACAAGGCACTCGTGAGATTTCATCTGCAATACTGTGTGGAGTTCTGGCCTCCCATGTTTAAAAAAGATGACTTCAAATTGGAAAAGGTGCAGAGAAGGGCTACTAGGATGATCTGATGAATGGAAACTGGCTATATGAGAGGGGATTTAAAAGTTTGGTTCATTTAACCTAACCAAAAGAAGGCTGAGGGGAGATATGATTATTCTCTATAAATACATCAGAGGGATAAATACTAGGGAGGGAAAGAGCTTGGCTTATTTAGCCTGGCCAAAAGAAGGCTCCGGGGGGATATGCTTGCTCTATATAAATATATCAGGGGGATTAACGTTAGGGAGGGAGAGGAATTATTTAAGTTTAGTACTAATATAGGCACGAGGACGAATGGGTACAAACTGGATATTAGGAAATTTAGACTTGAAATTAGACGAAGGTTTCTAACCATTAGGGGAGTGAAGTTCTGGAACAGCCTTCTGAGGGAAGTAGTGGGGGCAAATGACTTATCTGGCTTTAAGACTAAGCTTGATAAGTATATGGAGGGGATGTTATGATGGGATAGTTTAATTTGAGCAATTGATTTGGATTATCGGCAGATAAGTCTGCTCAATGGTCTGTGGGAATGTTGGATGGGATGGGAACTGAGTTACTGCAGAGAATTCCTTTTTGGGTGCTGGCTGGTGAGTCTTGCCCACATGCTCGGGGTTTAGCTGATCGCCATATTTGGGGTCGGGAAGGAATTTTCCTCCGGGGCGGATTGGCAGAGGCCCCGGAGGTTTTTCGCCTTCCTCCGCAGCGTGGGGCATGGGTCGCTTGCTGATCGATTCCCTGCAGCTTGAGGTCTTCAAATCTCACTTTTGAGGATTTCAATAACTCAGTCATGGGTTCGGGGTTGTTATATATGTGTATGGGTAGGGTTTTGTGGCCTGCCTTGTGCAGGAGGTCAGACTAGATGATCATATTGGTCCCTTCTGACCTATGAGTCTATGAGTCTATAATTATTTAAGTTCAGCGCCATTTAAGTTCAGCGCCATTGTGGACACAAGAACAAATGGATATAAACTGGCCATCAAGAAGTTTAGACTTGAAATTAGATGAAGGTATCTAAACACCAGAGGAGTGAAGTTCTGGAACAGCCTTCCAAGAGGAGCAGTGGGGAGCAAAAAACCTAGCTGGCTTCAAGACTGAGCTTGATAAATTTATGGAGGGAATAGTATGATGGGACAGCCTAATTTGGCAACTAATTGATCTTTAACTACTAGCAGTAAATATGCCCAGTGGCTTGTGATGGGATGTTAGATGGGGTGCGTTCTGAGTTACTACAGAGAATTCTTTCCCCGGTGTCTGGCTGGTGAATCTTGCCCACATACTCAGGGTTTAGCTGATCGCCATATTTGGGGTTGGGAAGGAATTTCCCCCCAAGGCAGACTGGCGGAAGCCCTGGTGGGGGTTCACCTTCCTCTGCAGCATCGGGCACAGATCACTTGCTGGTGGAATCTCTGTACCTTGAAATCTATAAACCATGATTTGAGGACTTCAGTGACTCAGCCATAGGTTAGCAGTCTTTTATAGGATGGGTGAGGTTCTGTGGCCTACATTGTGCAGGAAGTCAGACTAGATGATCATAATGGTCCCTTCTGACCTTAAAGTCCATGAGTCTATGAGATGAAATCACAAAAGGTACAAAATTTTGGTCAGCAACAATCATAATTTACACTGCAGTTTTACACAAATGCATTTCAATAATAGTTTTGAGCACTATTAGATATGTAACAGTATTACTATGAATAGTAATTACACATCCAGCCGATTACATAGTGGAGATATTTACGGTTCCTATGATTAAAATACAATTACATTGCTTATGTAAAAGATGGTACCACTTAAATTTATAGCCCCTATACCCACATAGCTAGTAGTATAATCCAGTGTAACTGCAATATAAGTATGATCCAGTTAGATGTCAAGTAATTAACATGTATTTACAGGATAATTATAGAGTTGTTTGTGCCTTGTAGAATAGCCTTACCAGCACTTTAATGATTTCAGGTGTTATTTAGGATAATTAGAAGAAGAACAGCTGGTATTAAAGTAAAAATGTTAATATATATATACACGATTGGGATATGTTGTGTTTATAGCCTGACTTGTCCAAAAAATAAATTGTTTATGTCAAAGAGAAAGTGAAAGGACAATATGTTGGGTATATTTTATGTCTGCTACCAGGTTATATTTGTTCGAGCTATGCAGAAATATGAGGTTAATATTCAGGGATTACTGTCTTGAACTCATGGTACTTTTATGATTATCATTTACAAGTTATAATAAATGTCTGTCACAAAGGTTTAAATTGTTCATTTTCTGGTCAAGACTGGTGTTTCCCTGTTTATTTCCCTAATGCTGGAAGTCTGTTCTTTACTTACCTATTTTGCCTAAAGACAGGGAAGTCTAAATAATTGGTGACTTTACCTACTGGTTACCCATACTGTATGCTGCAATACCTGAGAAGACATTTCAACCCCAACTCTGAATGTCCTTGTTTTTGTGTGATTGTACAAGACTTTAACATTTTCAGATGTCTTGTGGAGTTTTAGTTGTGCAATTACTATTAATTTTAATGCAGGCCTCACATTTAGGTCCTACCCAACTATTTGAAGATTAAGGGGTCATGTTGCTGTAAGTATCTTAAGAATTTATTTGTATATTTCAAGACGATTTTATATTCATTTTGGTGATTTGTACTTGCACTTTTTACTTAGCTTTTTTTTTTCTTCTTAGAACTGGTCTTTTACAAAGAAGTCTGGAGAAGCAGAATTTTAATCAGATTGTTAATATATCTGCCTTGATATTAATGTATGGAAATCTAATTTATAATACTGCAACTGTGTGCAAATAAGTGTACAATTTTCTTACATTTTCCCTGGTATATTTTCCTGTCTTTCAGGGCCAGAAGGGGCTCTTTTTGAACATTCTGTAGAGACGCCACTTGTCAGAGCTGAGGCTTTAAAACCACTTAGGTAAGAACTTCTGCATAAAAATATATATCTCTGATACATAAAATATAATTTTCAACAGATATTCACATATTCTTTTAGGTAAACATAAATGTGACCATTATGCATCCCAACAATATTTACAGTAATAGCTGGTAATATTATTCCCTCTTTGTCCTACTTTCTATAGAGATGAAGTTCTGAGATTGATAGTTGATGCATATTCATGATGAATACTTAATGTCATATACTGCAGTATTTCAAAGCTTTAAATTTCCCCATCTAAGCTTCTATTTGACTTTATTTGCAAAACTTATAGTAATATTTATGCTTTTCTTTACCATGATATAGTAGAAGTTAAAAAAATACTGCATCACAAACCAATGGTTATGCAGTCAATATTTTTTTTTTTTTTGACAAATATATACTAGGGAAAAATGGACTCCTCTGTCTGGCACAAGCTAATAGAAAACCTATGCAGAAATGCAGGCTTTGAAAGATGTATGTGATGGCTCTCAGTCAAGCAAATCAACCCCAGGAAGGAATGACTGGCCAGTTAAACATAAAAAAGTCCAGCTCTGTAGCATTAAGGAATATTTTCTGGTGAGAAAATTGCTTTAAATGAGTTCCCCACCTGTCATGTTTCAGAACTCCCTAGTCCTGGGATATTGTTCCTTCACACACACTGATGTGCGTCTTGAGGTATCTTAGCGAAAGTAAGTCCCATGCATGGATTGTGGGGAGGAGATGCATACATTCTACATTCAGCATGTGATAGCTTTTAAAAAATTAAATATAAGACTATGTCAAAGATCAGGGTAAGAGGGAAAAAGAGAGAGACAACTCCCTCCACTCACACTCCCTCACTGCCAGTCTGCTGCTTCTGGAGGGACTCCCTCTTCTGTGGTTTTATTCTTGGGGCTCCTTCTTTACCCTGATCACTATTTTAGGTGTGGAGAAAAAAGGAAAAATCTTCAGGGTTCATGGGCCTTTCTTCATGTCACTGGCTAGATTTCCAAACTCGAGCTGCCAGTGAGGAGAAGCCTGGTTTAAGATGCTGGTCTTTTAAATTTCTTCCTATTTAATATTTATTTATAGTAAAAGAGCTTGTGCCTGCACATGAACATTGAAGAACATAGTGAATGCATTATGTCATATTGTGATTCCCACTTTTGGGATCACATTTCAGCTGTCATCTAGCTCCAGGGTGCTCTAGACCTCTGCTAATAGCTGGAAGTCCACACAGTGATAACGTCGTATGGTTTTGATTTTGTGGTGTTTTGTTGTAAATTTGTGACTCTGTATGGTTATCTCTATTTCAATGAAAATGTCACTCATGAGCAGTTAAGACACTGAGCTTTAAAACACAAAATAAGGGCATGCTCTAAAAATTTTAAATGTGAGACTGGTTAGCTATTTTTTGTGATTACTACTTTGCTTAATGTATATTATTAGCCATTTTATTAGACTAGAAGCTAATAGTTTTATTCCCATTTTATGTAGCTAGTACAAGTTCAGCTCTAGAATGTTACCTTTTGTTGCCAGCATTCTAACTGAATGCCTAAAATCCCAATTAGTTGTCCATGTTCAATATGTTGAGTTAGTGGGATCAGAGACTCTCCCATAGTCTACAGGTTCTGCTTTTAATTTTTTGTTTTCTGTCAAGCCATTCCAAATTTGAATCTGTATCTCCTGTTGATATTAGGCTGGTAGGGACCAAGCTATAAAAATATCACTTACTCCCTCACAAATATCAGTATACTTTTTTAGAGTCTAATTTATTAATATTCTGCTCTTCTTCCTCCTAATAGTTCTTCAGGTTAAGTGATTATATTGTGCAGGTTGTTACACAGACTAATGTGATATAAAGTGACTAAAGGTGTATCAACTACTAGAAGTACTGAGACTTAAAGAAAAACCATAAGCCTCAAATGCACTTGGAGCCCCGTGTGTCAAGGTTGTTGTAACTGCAAAGTTAATGTTAATGTTCGTATCCTTTCAATTTACAGTATATGCCAGGGGTGGCCAAACTTACTGCCTCCCCCACCCCCAAAATCCCACTCCCTGCTGGGCATAATCCTGTTTCCCCACCACCCTGCCACAGGGCAAAAGCTCCAAGCTTGCCACCCAGCCTGGTAGGCAAAGAATGGGGGCATGGCCATAGGGGGCTCTATGAGCTACACTTTAACTGTAAAAGAGTCACATGTGGCTCAAGGGCCACAGTTTGACCATCCCTGGCTTATGCATTGAGATCTCCTTCAATGTTTGTTAGGGCCCCCTCCCTCAGTTCTTCATTTGCTGACAGAAGCAGAAGTCCAGAGTCAAGCAGCAGGCAATCCTTTGGATTTATTGGGGTAATCACGCAAGAATCCCAGTTCTTCACACCAGTCATTTTTCTTCTTCCCATCTTACTTTCTGTTTGACCTCAGGTTTTATAGTGTATCTTACTTAACCAATCATTTTCTTAAAAATATTACAAGATAATTCTTTAACCACTCCTAACATATTGTAACATAATTCTCTAACCAATCATACCCCACCACTTTAACTGATTACAATTAGTTATGGGACAGACAGAAACAATCAAAGAATCAGACAGAAATTATCAGAACAGTGGGTACCATAATGGCCAAACAATACGAAGTATAGATTCTACAACCCCAACTGTTGACAAGTGGTTAAAAACCAGACAGAATGCTATCAAAGAAAGTTTTCTTTAAGCATTCTAGGGTCTTTTCTTTATCTGGAGGCATTAGACTGCATCGCCTTCTAAACAGCATAGTATTACCTTGTTTTGATGTAATTTGTTTGGAATGTGTGGATGTGACCACACACTTCCCAGTTTATGGCTGCTGTGCTGCTTTGCTTTTGCTTAGCCAAAGTATAAGGCCTCAGACTGCCACAGTGAGAGAGGCTCATAGGAAGGTGGCCTGTCATTTTGATTCTTTGTTTTTATACCTCTGAAATCATAGACCTTTACAGGCAGGCCCGAATATCTATATTCTAACAGTGTTCTCTGTGTTTGTTTATCAGGATTTAGTGTATCAAAGCAAACAGTGCTGACACAAATAGTTTTCTCAATTACACAGTCTCTTGGCTTTGTAGCCCTACTGTTTAATTTAAAAAAAAAAAGACGGATTCATTGGATCAGAAGTGTCAAGTTTTTTAGACTATCTATTCTTGTTGATAAATAATGGAGACAGGGCAGTGCCATTACACCTTCCTTGATGTCTGTTTTTTCATTATCCCATTTGCTTTAGAAATTTGAAGGGATACAAATGAAATCCTTTCCAGACTAAGTGGCTGCATACATAAGTCTCACTCAGAAGGGGAAAAGGAGATGCGGGTGGGTGCACTTTTTTCTACCTGCAGTAGGAAGGAAAAGTGGTAGAGAGAGAGTGTCCTGTTCCAGTGCACATCATCTGTTTTTAATCCCCACCTTTCAAAGAAGATAAAAATTGATAAAAGCTGCAATAACACAGACCAAAAATCTTCTTCATATAAGTAGTTCTAGATCTACCTTTTCAAAAGCTGATAGAGGGGAAGAGAGGGATTTTTACCTCGAGGTGGAAACAGATGCCCTAGTTCTTCTAAAGTTAATGTCAGAATTCAAACTTGCTCCCCATTGTGATGCCAGTAGTTTTCAGGCATATTGTTCACTTACTATGATATATACTATTTTTATTTTTCTGAAACTAAAGTAATATTTAGACAGTTTTTCACCTGTTACATTTAGATATACAAATCCTTTATAAACCTCAAAATAATTTATCTGAGTTAGACATTCATATTTTTGAAACAATAGATATGTCAGTTTTTAGGATAACAGCTGTCTACTCTGTATAATCTCCCTGCTGTATGGGTCTTCTTATCCAACCCTCTGGACAGCAATAAAATAGTTACCTAACATCTAGGGTCAGAACTAACTTTTATCTGATATTGGTCATTATCTAGATGTCTTAGAGCCATACAAGTAGACCTTCAGAGCATAAATCCTATTGGTCAAAGTGAATCACTTTTAGTGCAGTCAGTTCTGGGCATTCTTCCAGAGCTTGGTCCAGGATTTTTATATCCATGCTCACAAGTGATGTGAGACTATGTGCCTATACTTCTCCACACTTTTGTTAGATTTTAATATCACCATAATTATTAACGATAATAATGTTCTCAGTATTCTAGAAAGTTGAACATTTGCTAAAGTGTAATAAATATATTGTACCCGTAAAATGTTGTTATCAGGGTATCTGAGAATGTCCTATAAAATTAACCATTGAGTTATTTTTCAAGATTATAAATTCTTAATGGCCTACAGGATATTCTGAAGAGGTTTTAGTATTTTCCTAGGCAAATTGTAGCCCTGTTTTTAACATGAGATATTGTGTTGGACATTCCTCTGAATCTTTAAACAATAACTTGAGGATGCTCCTGTTTCAAGAAAATGTCTGTATCTAAGGATAAAAGGCATCAAGGGAATAGATGTTTATTAGCCTAGGATGTAGTTATTATACACTTAATAATAATAACTTGAAGATATGATTATGCAGAAGTCTTTTATCACCTCTTACATTGTATTTGGTTACTATAAATCCATCTGCTGTGATTGGCTGCTGCTATGAGAACTTTCCATGTACATATTCACAACCACCATGACCCCTTGAACTTCTGACCCCAGTTCTATAACTTTTCTTAACTGCACTCTTAATATTTCCTCCCCAATGATGAAATCTTAGCCAGTAAAATTACTTGTTTTGTAATCCAATTATATGTTTGTATGAGTTAAATGGGTAATAGGATGGGGATAGGGTCAGAAACTGAAGTGGTCATATTTGTCATGGACATATAGATAAGAATTCTGAAGTGAATACATAGATGTATAGTAGCTGATCAGAGAGATTTGCAAAACCATTGTTTGATTATTGCAGTAATACAAATGCCTACATGCTAACTGCCTAATAATGGCTCTCAACTAATTTTAGTACTGGGATTTGTATTTGCTGTCATAATACAAATCAGAAACATCAGCCAATCACAGTGGAATGAATTACATAACTGAAAAGTAATTATACAGTTGTGTGTCGGTAATAGTATAACGTCTCTGTTCTCTGATGGTGAGACAATTTCATTACAGTATAATTTTTATAAACACTGGCATTAATTTGCTTGCTGTATATTCGTGCTCATATACTTCTTCACTCTCAGGTTGGTTAAAAAAACACATCAACTACTTCATTATGGCAGTTTGAATGTTTCTGTTCTCTTCATTTAGTGCACTAAAATCCAAGAAAAGGGCTAGCTAAAAAAAGTTATATAGTATCTGGCATTTTCTGTCTTTCCAGACACATCACTTCAGGCCAGGTAATTAAGAAATACCTTAATTTGTCTCTGTTGGAAGCTGGATGCTAATTTTACACACTTCTGCACATTGATAATACTTGAAAAATCTTTGCATTTTAATGTGAAAGGAATTTCTCCAAGTATATTTATTTTGTTCTGTCATGGCCTACTAGTTATGCAACTATATTTTTTAGATCAATCAAGTCATAATAGTAAAACTCTGAATTATTAAGTGGAGTTGAGTTTTCTAATTTCATTGGAATTCTTCAACTCATTTCTAACATTTCTTTCCATCAGCAAGCTACATTCCCACTACCTTTTCAGAATCTCTTGGAATATTTTTTAAACACTCTCACATACTTGACTAGGTCCTATTTTAATGTTGTTTATTTTTTATTCTTTCTTGAGAGATATTAGAGCATTTGATAAAGCATTTGATAAATTAAACATGCTTTTCATATAGGTAGGATTTTTTTGTGACCCACCACTGTCATGATAGAAGGAAAACATCACAAGACAAAACAGGTCCTAATCACTGATTTTCCTTGAATAACCTATCTCATTGCAGAATTGTGCTTGATTCAGTAGAGACATGGAGATAGTTTAGAGCTGCCAATCCCAGAGACAAATGCCTCAAAGCATTGTCCTCTTGATACATGTCCTGAAGTTCTGCTGCCATGGAATTTGTGATAGCAGTCTCAGAGTCCCTTTCCAGTGAGGAATTAAATCTTATTTCTCTCTTTTTTTAGAGACATTTATTAAGCTTTTTAGTTTTCAAGTTATCTTATAATCATGTGTTGGGGGATATCACTTATCCCTATTATTGACAACTATAAAATACCTGCATATCTCTGTCCAGTAGGCTTTTTATTGAAAATTGCAGTATGTATCATCTTCAGTATAAATCAACAAGTATAGTAGGTATTGACTAAAAGGTGGAGTCAGTTGTTTGACTACACTCATGATTATTCTTAAAAATGTTCAAGAGACCAAATTACCAGACTTAGTCAATTCACTGTCTAAAGACAAAGCAGTACAATACAGAAAGCAGACATACATACTCTTGTTCCAGGAAGCAATTCTTATCTCATAGCATGTTTACCTTCCATAGAAGGTATGCTTCAAAGATATGCATTTCAGCTAATAGTATTTATAGTATGATTTTACAAGCTATACAGCTCCTTACACAACACTGAAATCCAACCCACCAGTTTGCAAAAGTTCCTTAAATTGTTGTTTGTTCTGTATTTTTCTTATCTCTGTTTTGGATACTACATTCCAAACCAGCTGGGCATAGAGGTATACCCCAACCTGTGCCACAGCAGGTGTCTTTTCTGCTCAGGGGAATCTGATATCCCTGATCATTTGTTCAATCTGCAGATCCTTTTTTACTATGACTAGAAAGTCAATGGAATCTCGCCTAAAATTGTTTCTACTAGAGCAATCCATGAGGGGTACCTCATATTTTGAGAGGCCTTCCTTTCACTAAAAACAATGGAGCCTTGTCAGGCTCCCCTGACAAACTTCCCCATAGTCAGAAGTTTCATTCCTTCAGTGCTCCAGTAAGTAGAGACTCCACTCTCTCAGCTTGAGCTCCTGATAACAGGCCTCAAGATCCTGAAGATCATCTGTGTGGGACCCAGTACTGAAGCTACCAAACAAGGTAGATCTGAGGAGCTATTCCAGGTCAGACCACACCGCCATTCTCCTTTTCCAGAATGGGGTAAAAAAAGAAATCTAAATGGAGCCTGGACCTTTTTAATTCTGAGAAATCTAAGACTGAGAAGCTAGATCAGCTCAAGAAAATGTACCATACTAGCTCCCCACTACCCTCAGCACAGGGAAAGAGCTCTTTGGATCCCATACATCTACATTATTAACTGCCTTGAAACTGATATCCTCCTTTCAGTCCTCAGTCTCTTACAGTACTAGCCAATCCTATTCACTGGTACCAAGATTCATTTGGCATGCATCTTGGAACCAGCCCTTGGAGAACCATCCTCCTTAACGGTTCTCCTTAAGGAGAACCAGTCCTTTCAGCACCAATCTCATTGGCATCTCCTATAGATCCAATGTATTCCGTGTCCTCCCTATCCCCTTCTGACTCCCCATCTCCCAGTAGAGAGCATTCCCCTGTTCTTAAAAGCCTCAGTATAGGTATATCACCCTAGCCTGACCTAGGGAAAGGTTCCTCCCCCCATACAGGGATAAAAAATCTTGGAATGCTCCTCATTGATGACCTGTTCCACCCTCTCAGTCTTTCTACCTCTCCTGGTCTTATTGAGTGTACTGGTGGCCTATGCATATCTAAGTCCCATTCCCCTGCACCTTTGATTAGAAAGGGACCAGACAAAGGTCATCCTCTCCCAGACAGAGAATGTCAGATCATGAATATGAAGAGGAGGCTTCCCCCAGCTATCTGGGAAATGAACTAACAAAACAACCTATTGACTCCCTCAAATGATGAATGGACCCAAGTATGGGAAAGTTGCTTTCAAACTTCTTGCTCAGCATTAACAATAGTCACAGATACGTCTACTATTAGGTGAGGAGCCCACATGAACCATCTCCAAGTTCAAGGAACCTAGTCCTGAAATGAGTTTACTCAGGTGCATGGAAATGCTTCTCCACATGGTCAGTATGTCATGACGTAGGCCCTCTACAAGCCTCTATTTCAGACATTCAGGCATTATATTCTAGAACTAAAGGGGTCAGGGCTGGCATTTAGCTCCGTCAAGGTACACTTGTCAGCTATATCAGCCTGTCATCCTCCTGTAGATGTACATACTGTATTTTCCCATCCTATAGGATCAAAATTCCTGAAGAGCCTGACTGATGCAAACATCCCCCTTCTGGGATCTTGGTATTGTACTAATGGACCTTATGGAACCATCCTTTGAGGCCATGGCCATTTGAACACTTTTTATCACCTTTCCAATAAGTCTGTTTTTCCAATGTCCATGACTTCTGCTAGGAGAATAAGTGAAGTACAAACCTTTATGGAGATCCTCCTTACACCACCATTCATCAGGACAAAGTAGTCCTCAAACCTCATGCAAAAATATTTCAAAACTTCCATTTAGTTTCAGACTTCCATTAAAACAGTTAAATTATTTTGCTGTAGTTTTTCCAAAACCCCACATCAGCCCTGGGGAACTAAATTTCATACTCTAGATATTGCTACAGCTTTGTCCTATCACCAAACATGCAAGAAATCTCCCCATCTGTTTGTCGCCCTAAGGGAAGCAGCTGTGGGTCAGGTTATTTCCACTCAATGCCTCTCCAAGTGGGTTACTCACTGTATTGCTGTTTGCTACAATCTGGCAGACATGCCTCTTCCCTTCGCATTAGCACTCACTTAACTAGGGTTAAGGCAACCTCCTTAGCTTCCTCCAGAAACATCCCCTTTTCCTAGATTTGTAGGACAGCCACATGGAACGCCCCACATACATTTATTAAACATTATACCCTTGACCTGGTTGCCAAAGCTGATGTGAGATTCAGAAGGGCTCTCCTAAACTCCCTCTTTGACTGTTTAGTCTTATTTAGCTAGACAAGACTCCTCAGTCCCTTTTCTAAAGTTGGGAGTAGTCCCCAACAATGAGATCAACACCAACAAAGACTTGAAAAAGAAAAAGTGATTACTTACTTTACAGTAACTGTGGTTCTTCAAGATGTCTTGCCTGTGTAGATCCCCTGACCCATTCTCCATCTCTGCTTCTTCAGAGTCCTTATCTCTGGCATTCTATATTTGGGAGGGAACTGAGGCTTTCTTGGGACCTTTTTACATGTGGCTAAGGATGGGAATCAATGTGAGTGCACAAGGATATATAGGGTGTGGGTACAGCCCCAATGGACTCTGTTGAGAAACCTGGCTCTCACAGAAAGTTGCAGGGAGAATGAGGAGGATCCTCCAAAGTGAGGAGGGTTTGAAGAGAAAGCTTAAAACCTCTGTTTTAGCCATCTTGATCTTGAACTGACAGCCATTCAAAAAGAGATGTCAGAGACCGGCTGACATTTTAGTCTGGACAGAAGGAAACAAGTCTGGAAAGAGAGGTGGGTCTGTGAGTTGTCAGTACTGAGCAAGGAATTAGAGTGGTCAGAGACCCAGGATAGGACAAGATTTTAAGAAGAGCGTGGTAGACTTTGTTGAAGGGGCTAACAGCTCATGGAAGATGAGGATGGATTATTGGTTCTGAGTTCTGGTTAGTGAGATGTCATGAGAGACTTTGGCAAAAGTGGTTTCAGTGAAGTGTAAGGGACGGAACCCAGACTGGAGAGGGCCTGGGATGGAATTGGAGGAGAGGAACTCCAGACAGCGACTGTAAATGGTGTGTTCAATGAGCTTAAGACATGAAAGGGAAATGGAGGCAGTCGTTGGAGAGGCAAGTAGGGTCAAAGGTAGGGATTTTTTTAAATGGGAGAAACTAAAGCATGTTGGTAGTTTTAGGAGAATGAGGCAGAGAAGAGTGAGAGGTTAAGGAGAAGAGTTAGGAAGGGGATAGACTCATAGACTCATAGGTCAGAAGGGACCAATATGATCATCTAGTCTGACCTCCCGCACAAGGCAGGCCACAAAACCCCTTCCAGGATGATAGTGGGCACAAGGAAATCAGGAGATGAGATGGAGTCACTGAGACAAGTGCAGGAGTTAGAGGAGGAGAGCAGCAGAGAAACTCCTGAGTCTGTGATGGGGAAAAGGAGGAAGGGAAGACAAGTCACAAAGAAGGGAAGGTCATGTTGTATTTATTCAATTTTCTTAGAAGAAATCAACAAGATCCTGTGCAGAGACAGAAATTGAAGCAGGTGGAGGAGAGGGAGAAGTGAGTCAAAGATGTCAGCTGGGTTTGCAGGCATGGGACTCAGTTATGTTGGAGATGTAGAGTTGTTTAGTTTGGAAGATGGTAGAACTGAATACTGCACATGCATTACATGCATAAGGGTCAAGTTACAGCTGATGTGAAAGCCATATAGTCATTTGATATCTTGCCTTGCATAATCTCCACCATAATTTGTATTAACATATTTTTCATTTGATACGGAGTTAAATACAGTTACAGGGAAGGTTGATTTCTTATTTGGCAATGCCATCTAATGAATATATGTCTCTGTATTATGCCTTCCTTCTGCCCTAGACAGTGCATTACAAGTACAAAGTAGTAACACAAGTAAATGAAGTATGAAATCTGGTATGATGTCAGTTACAAAGACAAAGTTTTGATTTTTTCCAGTGCGTGCAACTTTTCATTCAAACAAATAAACTAAAGCGAGGAAGAGTTGTAAAGTTATACCTGTTAACCAAAAGAATATTGGCAGTAAGTTATGGAAAAATATTTTACTTTAAAGATGTATTTGGGATATCAAATTTGATTAATTTGTAATTGTACAATGTATGCAAACTGTAAATTTACCTGTAAAAATATTTCTGTGAAATTTACTTGAAATCCTACATAAATCATTCCATGAAAATTCTAACTCCTTTTCATGAAAATTTCAGTTAAAGCTACTAAAGCAAAAAGTAACAGAAAAATTGTCAAATTCTTCACACTGCCTAACAAAGATTAATGCAGTGCTGTGGCCATGTCGGTTCCAGGATATTAGAGAGACAGGGTGGGCGAGGTAATATCTTTTACTGGACCAACTTCTGTTGGTGCGAAAGGCAAGCTTTTGAGCTACATGGAGCCTAGAGCCTAGGTATTATTGTCTTCTTTCACAGAAAATTGATTTTTATTGGAATGTGTAACTGCAGATGATATGAAACTACTCAAGATAGTTAAGTCCAAAACAGACTGTGAAGGGTTACAAAGGGATCTCACAAAACTGGGTGAGGATGAAGAGGCTTACTCAGTTGCACCATGCACTCCTCCCGCCCCCATATCGGGGCTGCACAACACAAACCTTACACATACACTCAAGTCTCAGAAGACCAGAACCAACCCAGGACCTTGGTACAGGCACCCGTGGATTTCAGCCCATATACCTATCCCTCCACCCTGGCCTTATTGGGACCTTGGGGTTGTGTGCAGGCAACACATTCCTAAACCACCCATTAATCAGAGGGACCAACACAGGCACTCTCCATCCTCATCAGTATTCAGGAATGCTGAACCTGAGGTAAAACCTTTAGAGGAGTACAAGGAAGAACTGGAGGAAGAGGTTACACTACCAGCCAACATCTCCTCATCCTCTCCAGTTGAGGCAGTCATGCCACCACCTCCAATGTATGCTGATAATTTTAAATAGTTTCATGAACTGTTTTGTACAATAGCAGATTCTCTCCAAATTCCACTGGAGGAAGTGTGAGAATCACAACATAAGCTGCTTGACATATTACAGACCTCCACATTGGCTAAAATTGCATTCCTGATCAATTGGAACCAGCCAAGGTGATCTGGCAGACCACAACATTGGTACCTCCTACATGTAAGTGAACGGACAAGAAGTACAATGTCCCCACAAAAGATATGGACTTCCTATTCTCACACCCTACTCAGAATTCCCTTGTGGTGAATGCAGTAAATGAGAAGGGATGACAACATCACTTCATGATAACCCCTTTTGATAAGGATTGGAAGAGGCTAGACCTCTTTGAACATAAAGCATACTCATAATCTACACTCTAGTTTAGAATTTTCAACTACGAGGCACTTCTGTCAAAATACAATCACGTAAACTACTCAAAATTAAACGAATGTATTCAACACATCCCACAGGAGAAGAAAGAACAGTTCCATGCACTGGGAACTGAAGGACAATTACTGGCACGTACAGCACTGCAAGTCTCCTTTGATACTGGTGACACATTGGCCTGATCCATAGCAACATTGGCAGTCATGAGATGGACTTTGTGGCTACCCCCTTGGGATTCCCGACGGAAGTCCAGACCCCCATGGAAGATCTCCCGTTGGAATGCTCCAAACACTTCACTGAGCATACTGATGAATCCCTCCACTCACTTAAGGATTCAAGAGTGACCTTACGATCACTTGGCAACTATACACCAACACTGAAGAGAAGACAGGGTAGATAACAACCTACCCCGAGATCTCACCTCCATCTTCCCACAATGATACTAAGACCGACAGCATAGGTGTCAGAGGCCCCCTCCCAAACGCAGACAGACCTCAACACAGTCATCTACTCCTCACCCATTTACCTTAAAATTACTGTTCTTCTTTGAGTGCTTGCTCGTGTTGATTCCAAGTGTGTGTGTGCACTGCATGCACAGTTGCTGGAAGGTTTTTCCCTTAGTGGTATCCGTAGGGTCAGGTCTGGAGCCCCCTGGAGTTGTGCCTTTATGGCACCCTATAGAGGGCTCTGCCAACCCCCCACTTCTTCAGTTCCTTCTTATCCCTTGTGATGGTTGGCTGGAATTCGTTGTCTGTTGCCTCGCAAGGGTCCCCTGCTCAGTGGTTATCCAACTGTGATCTGTAAATAGTTAGATTAGTGATAAGTGTTTGGTGTTTAGTATCCTTTTAGAATTAGATTAGAGTAGTTGTTGCAGATAGATCCCCTTAAGGAATCATTCTTCCCCTCATTCTCCAGGGGCTGAGGCATTCCTTGGTCCCCTGGATTCAAATTGTGTGGGGCTTGCAAGAAGCCCATGCCCAGAAGTGACTTGCACTCTAGCTGCCTCAAGTGTCTTAGAGAGACCACTGCAAGATCTGCAGAGACTTTCGTCCCCAGACTAAAAAGAAGAGGAGCCAGAGATTAAAGTTTATCCTCATGGAGGCACCCCTGTGACCATCTCTGAGTCCGTCGGAACTGATGCCTAGAATGTTGACCTTGATCCAGAGCGCACCGGTATCCATGCAAGATCCAGTGTTGAGGAAGGACTCTGGTTCAAGAGACTCTTGGCACTGCCATGGGCATGACACCACTCCCATTTCTCTGAAGAGGCAGAAGAAAACATACAGGGGACACACACCAACACCCAAATCATTGGGGCATAAGAGCTCAAGTGGAATGTGACCCATGCTAGGCCACTCAGGTACTGCTTCCACTGCCATGGTGTCGTTGATTCCGGCCCCTGAGAGGGGGGCAGTGAGTCCAGTGCCTACAAATTCCCTTCCCAGGGCGTTTAAGGAGGAGGACTTACAACTCCTCTCCACTCTGGAGACTTTTGAAGTGGCCAGAGAGCTCATTGAAAGCATGATGCCACCTCTGCAGGCCTGTGAAAAGGCAGAGACAGAGGCCCCAGTGTTGAAGAAATATGCAGTACCATCTAAGGGTAAGTTTACAATGATGTACCATCAACCATCACCCCAGCACCCTTCACTGGCACCGACAAGCACCACATTGCCCTGGTCTTCTAGGAGTGAGCACTCAGGATCTGACTCTGAGGCAGAGTCCTACACCTCCGGATGGAGTCGGCAGCAAGAGAGGGGGAGGTACCAGAGTATGGAGACTGCCCACCCTTTTTCCATGCCATGGCCACCCAAGTGGCCCTTCTGGACAGCTTGGGCCTTTCACCAAGCTCAAGGATCTCAGTCAGGATGCTCTATTTTGATGGCACCAGGGAGCAGATATCAACAGCCCTGGTCAGAGACCATCTCAGGGTTCAACACCAGTACTGGCACCGAATACAATGCCAGCTCCAGCACCAAGCCCAATGCCACCAACCCCAGCACCGAACTGGGTGCAGAGGGTCAGGAGACTGCCCCAGTAAAGGAATCATCTTCATCCTCACCTGAGGTGGTAGCTGGCTCCTCACCAGCACCAGCAGTTGATGACAGCAGGACTCACCAGGAACTCCTTTGTAGAGTCACCCAAAACCAGGAGCTCCAGGTTGAGGAGGTGTCTGAAGTGGGGGTGAATCAATGACAGACATTTTAACCTCATCAGGACCAGCCAGTGTAGCCTTGGCTCTTCTTATAAAGATTATTCATCAGTCCACGAAGGCACTGTGGTAGACCCCACCCTCAATTTCCTCAATTACCAAAAAAGTGGAGCAGAAATACTTTGTCCCTTGTAAAGATTACTAGTACCTCCACACCCAACCCCCTCTGGGGTCTTTGGTAGTCGCAGCAGCATATGAGAGGGAGAGGCAGGATAACCAAGGCCCTATACCTAAGGCAAAGAAGGCAAAAACGATGGACCAGATCATCAGAAAGCTATATTTACCAAAGGCCTCCAACTCCACGTGGCAAACCAGAAGGCAGTGTTGAGTTGGTACTCTTTCAACACAGAGTCCAACCCTCCCCATTCCAAGAAGTAATTCACTGCCCTGGTGGAGGAGGGCAAGGCAACCGTGAAGTCATCACTTCAAGGGGAGTTCAATGCGGCAGATGCAGCAGCCTGCTCCCTGGCTGTGAGAGTAGTGATGTGCCTCAGCTCTTGGCTGTAGGCCTCCCTCATGAGGTCCAGCAGACTATTCAGGACTTTCTTTTCAAGGGTCAGTCTTTCTTTTCCAATCAGACTGACTCAAAGCTTCATAGTCTCAAGGACTCCTAGAGCACCCTTAAGTCCCTCGGCCTGCACACTCCAGCAGCCCAAAGGAGGTATTTGAAGCCTCAAACGCTGCCTCGTTTTTATCAGCCACATCAAAGGCATGACTTTGGCCGCAGGAGAGGCAGGAACTACAGGAAGAGACATTCCCAGGCTTCTTCCAGCCATGGGGCAGCCTAGTCAAAACAATTCCCAGGGCCAAAACATAACTTTTGAGGGTGCACCCAAGGACAGCGTACCAACCCAAACCCTAAATCCTCTGCATCTTTTATTTTCGAACTGCTTATCCCACTTCTCCTGTGCATGGGCCCAGATCATGTCAGATTGCTGGGTGCTACACATGGTAGAACTGGGATACTCTATCCAGTTCAGCTTCTTACCATCTTCATGACCACCACTCTCCCTGTACCTCTTCAGGGACCCTTCTTACAAGTGATTTCTGATTCAAGAAGTGCAAGTGCTCCTAAGGACAGGAGCCATGGAAGGAGGTTCCTTAGAAGCTATGGGGATTCTATTCCTGGTATTTCAAAAGCCAAGGGTGGTTTTAGGCCCATTCTGGATTTGTGAAACCTCAACAAATTTGTGAAGAAGTTGAGGTTCCACATGGTCTCCTTGGCATTGATTATTCCCTCCCTGGACCAGAGGATTGGTATGCCACCCTCAAACTGAAGGACATTTACTTCCATGTGTCTATTATCCCAAGAAACAGAAGGTTCCTCCACTTCGTAGTCAATGGGTCTCACTTTCAATTCACAATACTTCCATTGTTCAGTCTCCTAGTACCTCAGAGTGTTCCCAAAGTGCGTGATAGTTGTGGCTGCATTCCTCAGAAAGCAGAAGATACAGCTCTATCCATACCTGGACAATTGGCTAATTAAAGACCGCTTCAGGGAGCAGGTGTAAGTGGGCATAAAATTCATAAGCTTGACCTTTTCCAGATTAGGCCTCTTGATCAACATGCAGAAGTCAATTCTGACTCCTACCAAGAGGATAAAATTTATAGAGGCAGTCATAGAATCGAACCAGGCCAGAGCATACCTTCTGGACTCATGATTCAGGGTTATATACTCCATCATAGAGGAGTGAAAACGGCACCCCATTACCATGGCCAGAAGCTGCCTGAAATGGTTGGGCCACCTACTGGCATGTACTTACATAGTCCAACATGCCAGATTGCATC
This sequence comes from Mesoclemmys tuberculata, assembly GCA_007922155.1. Taxonomy (NCBI): domain Eukaryota; kingdom Metazoa; phylum Chordata; order Testudines; family Chelidae; genus Mesoclemmys; species Mesoclemmys tuberculata. The sequence continues at coordinate 69,245,383 of ML675618.1, read as the reverse complement.
TGAGGCCCTATAACATGGCTGGCCTCAGTCTACTGCCCATCCCAGGATTGCATCGACAGAGTAGTTTCAATCCTTTCATCTATGTTGGAAATGCTCCACTGGTGTCTAGACCTGCAATTAGTCGGTTCAGGAGTCCCCTTCATTTCTCTGTCTCCCAACTTGACCTTGGTCACCAATGCTTTGGAGACAGGCGGGGAGGCTCACATAGGATGCCTGAGGACTCAAGGGCTTTGATCTCAGGAAGATCTATCTACCCACATCAATGTGAGAGAGCTGAGATTGGTATGCCTTACCTGTCAAGCCTTCAGTACGTACCTGGAAGACAAATGCATTTGAGTAAAAACAGACAATACAACAGCAATGTTCTATATAAACAGACAGGGTAGAGCTCACTCCTCTCCCCTGTGCCAGGAAGCCCTCGACCTGTGGCACTTTTGCAGCGCTCAGGTGATTCATCTGGAAGCGTCTTATTTGCTGGGGTCTCAGAATGTGCTGGCAGACTACCTCAGCAGGTTGATATCCACCCAGGAGTGGTCCCCCCATCCAGATGTGGTGAATGACATCCTCCAGAGGTGGGTGACTCCCCACATAGACTTCTTTGCAATGAAATGCATTCTGTTCTGCTCATTCCAAACCACAGTTCGGGGTCCATTGTGGAGGCATTCCTCATCCCATGGACAGGGTGCCTGTTCTACTTGTTCCCTCCAATATCTATGGTTCACAAAATCTTCTGAAGGTCAGGAAAGAAGGATCTGCAATAATCTTGGTAGTCGTGGCTTGGCCACGCCAGCACTGGTATACCACACTTCTCGAACTCTTAGTGGAGACTCCCAACTGCCTTGTTTTAGTACCAGACTTGACCACTCAAGATCATAGCTGCCTTCGACACCCAAACATGCAATCCTTCCACCTCACAGCATGAAAGCTCCATAGCTAAACCCCCAAGAGATGGAATGTTCAGAGCAGGTCAGAGAGATCCTCCTGGGTAGTAGGAAATCCTCCACTAGGGCTACCTACCTGGCTAAATGGAAAAGATTTTCCATATTTGGGCAGAATTGGGCAGGAGAAATCAGTTTGGCAGGGGTGCCCCTAGTCAGCAAAATGACTGAGCAAGCTCTGCTGCTGGGGACAGGCTGTTTGCTCCTGCTGGCAGCTTCATGCTCCACCCTGGTGAAGGATGGATGGATGGTTGGGGAGGGCACCATGTGCAGCCTGCAATGGAGGGGGGATGGCTCCTAGCACGGACAGTAGAGATGGGAGGGAGAAAAGGAGATAGGTCAGTGCCCTGGGGAGAGGGGACCCCTGACCCCCTCACTGCAAAACAGCACACCTCACCCCGCTGCTGTCAACTGAGATGGAGGGAACAGCTCAGTGCATGGGGGGATCCCCAGTATTCCCCACTGCAAAATAGTAACCCCCCACCCGCCACTGCCCGCAAGTCAGATGCCGAGGAAGGAAAGAGGATACTTTCCGGCTGTGCCTCTGCTGCTTCCCCAACTTCTACTATCCCCTCCCCAAAAAATCCCTCTTCCAAACCCCACACCCACACTTGCTCTCCACGAAGGCTCTGCCAAGCAGGGCAAATGGATGAGGCTGTGTGTCCTGGAGATGCAGTGAAGGTCCAAGGTCAGGAGTGGAAAGATGCAGTTAGGGGTGGTCAGTGCCCCTGCATGACCCCCCCAGTCTTTGCCCCTGGATGTGATGTTACAATGTCACAAATGTTGCTCTTATGTGGTGGCTATATTGCTGTTACTGCGTGGACAATTCATGGTAGGGAAAGTGTTCTGAAGAGAAATGTTGCTCGTAAGTGGCAGTTGCTCTTACAAGGTGTTGCTACAAACAAGCATTTACAGTATTCCATCAGTTTGACAACCATTTGACTCCATTCCAACATGGTGGAAAATCACCTCCAACAAGTGGGTATTGGAGATCAGCAGCAATGGGTATTCAATCCTGTTCCTCTCCCTCCTGCCTACCTGCCCCCCACCACTGTCCCTCTTCAGGCACCCTTCTCACGCGCACTTTCCATGAGAAGAAATATATCAACTCCTATGATTCGGTGCCATAGAACCAGTCCCATTTCAACACAGAGGGAACGGATTTGATTCCAATTACTTCATAATCCAAAAGAAATACAGCAAGTGGACACCAGTTCTAGATTTGAGAAACCTCAACAAGTTTGTCAAATTACAACGGTTCAAGATGGTCATGTTATCAATAGTAATCCTAGCCACAGAACAGAGGGGCTGGTTCTCAGCCCTCGATCTCCAAGACGCATATTTCCACATCACCATACTCCCTTCTCACAGAAGATTTCTCAGATTTGTCCTGGGATCAGCACATTATTAGTACAAGGTGCCTTCAGCCTTTCCACAGTACCCAGGATATTATCCAAAGTCCTACTGCACCTCCACAAACAGGAAATTATTCCCATGTCAAGATAACTCTCTAAGCAAAGATCCTTCTGGAGCCAATGCGCTCACAGCCATACAAAGGACAAAGAACCTTTTCTCAAAATAAACACACTAAAATCGACGCTGACATTGGTACAACTGGAATTTATTGGAGCCCAACTTGACTTAGTAGAGGCCAAAGTCTTCCTACCAACCAACAGATTTACCATGATAGTCTAAATACCACCATACAAATTACAGGTCTTGGCAGAATTGTTTACAATTGCTCAGTCATATGGCAGCAACCAGATTCATTGTAAAACATGCCAGATTACGTACGCACTGCCTCCAGAGCTGGCTCAAAACAGTCTACATACTATACAGAGACAGTTTCAACAAGTCTCTCTCAGTACCACTCAAAGTCAAGAACTCATTAGACTGGTGGAGGAAACCTCACAATGTCTGCACTGGAGTCCCTTTCCTCCAGCCACCACCATCCCTGATACCTCCCTGCTCGGCTGGGGAATACACTTACAGAACCATACGGTACATGGCAAATGATCCTCATCAGAGCCAACTTTGCATATCAACCTCCTAGAGTTACATGCAATCCACAACACATGCCTACACTTTCTGTTAATAATCAGGAACAAAAATATAAGGATAATGATGGACAACATTCCTGCATGTTCTATATCAACAGATGGGGGAAGCATGGTCTCAATCCATGTGCACCAAAGCAATAAAATTGTGAAATTGGTGCATTCAGCATAGCATCAATATTTTGGCCACATACCTACCGTGTCATCAAAACACTATGGCGGACTCTTCAATCACAAAATTCTCATAAGAGCATGAATGGGAGATAGATACAACAACCTCACTACCAATCTTCAACCTCTGAGGATTCCCAAACGTAGATCTATTCAGCACACCCGAAAACACCAAATGCTCATAATTTTGTTCAAGGGTGGGGCTGGGTTGCCACTTTCTATGAGGCTGGGTCCACACTGATGGCAGCAAATTCACTGCCATCAGATCGATTGCTCTGGATCGACTGAGCGGTCTGTGTAGACCTGCTCAGTCAATCCAGCAATTGATGCAGGAAAACCACCCTGGTAAGTGGTGTAGCACTGCATCAAAGGGAACGCTGTTCCCTTTGACGCAGTGCAGTGTGGATGGCACACAGAAGAGACGCAGTGAAGTCGACAGGAGATACGCAAGTGATTCATGTCACTTGCTTATCTCCCGTCGACTGCCACCAAATCCCGAAGGTAAGTGTAGACCGGGCCTGACATGCCTTCCTTAACAAATGGAACACACCTCTCCTCTATGCCTTTCCACCCTTTCTCTTACTATTCAAGGTGCTACATAATATAAAAAGTCGAACAGGCCAGAGTCATCCTAATAGCCCCAACATGGCTTCGAAAAATATGGCATCCTAACCTCTTGTGCATTGCAGTTTGTCCACTGATAACCCCTCCACTAGCTCTACATCTCCTTTCTCATGATGCAGGCCAAATTCACCATCCAAAACCAGAACTTCTCCTTCTGAAGGCAGGGCCCCTCCAGGGTTTCAGGCTCCTGAGATGACTTGTTCAGAAGAGGTAAATGAGATCCTTTTAAACAGCAGACATGCCATGACATTCTATACTTACCTTCACAAATGGAAAAGATTCCAGGCTTAGTGCAACAACAAACATGTCACAGTGCTGACCGCTGCTTTATCAATCATACTGTATTACATCCAAGAACTTAAAAGGTCAGGACTAACCACAAGTTCCATTAGAGTGCACCTCAACGCCATTATGGCATTCCATCACAAGACTGATGATCATTCAATATTTACCCACCCGATAACAAAAAGATTCCTAAAGGGCCTTCAAAACCTATACCCAGAAGTCCAAGTCTCACCCCTTGTTAAGATCTCAGCCTAGACTTACACTGCCCTACCAGCTCCCCATTTGAACCCATGACGACCTGGTTCTACGAAGACAGCCTTTCTCCTAGCCATCACATCTGCTCAACGAGTGAGGAAATCGGGGCCCTCATGGTGTACACAGTTTTCTTTCAAGATAAGGTCACGTTATGACCACACCCAAAGTTACTACCCGAAGTACTGTCATTGTTTCATCTGAACCAACCTATTCATCATCTATCCTTCTTTCTGAAACCACATGAAAATAGGCAAGAAGGTACATTGCACATCTTAGATGATAGAAGGGAGCTGGCCTTCTATCTCAAAAGAATTAAACTGTTCAAAAAGTTGCCATGATTATTCCTATCTGTTGCAGACAGATCAAAAGGATCTGCCATATTCAAACAGAGTCTCTCAAAATGGATTTCTGAGTGCATTCATCTCTGCTACTGGCAGCATAATCTACAATCCTCACTGGGAACTTGAATACACTCTATTCAATTGCTTTCCATTTCGTTAGCTTTCCTGAACAATGTGCCGATTACAGACATTTGTAAAGCATCAATGGACACATTCATACAACATTCAGCATCAGATACTATACTAGGACGGACTGTCCTATTCTCTTTAACAAAGCTAATCCCGATGCCCCAGCCTATAAACTCTACAGTTACCTAAAATGGAGCACTCATAGGAACACTACTCGAAGAATAAAAGGTTACTCACCCTCTGCAGTAAATGAGGTTCTTTGAGATGTGTATCCATATGGGTGCTCCACTACCCACCTTTCTCCTTTCTGCTTCAGAGTTCCAACATGAACTCTGTCTCAGAGAAGGAACTGAGGGCAAATGGGACTGCAGTGCTATATAGCCACCACTCATGGTGTGAGACAGGGAGGAGCACATGTGTGGCCCAAATGGCACTGCTGCTGAAGATCTCTGATTCTACATGTAGGGACACAAGAGCACCTAAGTGGAGCACCCAAAGGAACACACATCTCGAAGAACATCAATTACTGCACAGGGTGAGTAACCTTTTATTCTTCGAGTAGCATTCCTATGAGTGCTCCACTTTAGAGTTTATAGGCTGGGGCATCGGGATTGGCTTTGTTAAAGAGAATAGGACAGTCCGTCCTAGTATAGTATCAATTACTTCACGGGGTGAGGAACCATCTCATACCTTCCCTGGATACACCTAACAGGCAATAATTCCCCTATCACAAGCACTGAGGCTATGTACACACTACCACTTACTGCAGTATAACTTATGTTGCTCATGAGTGTGAATAAGCCACCCCCTGATCACCCCCTGGTTGGTTAATTACACCAACCTAAGCATTGGTGTGGACAGCACTATGTCAGCAGGAGAGCTTCTCCCACCAATGTAGTTACAGCTGCTCATGGGGGTTGAAGTACTTAAGTCAATGGGCTAACTTTTGCCCCTTGGCTTAGAGCATCTGCCCTAACAGTGCAGCAGCAATGCAGCTGCACTGCTATAAGCTCTGTAGTGTAGCCATAGCCTGAGGCTAACAAAGAAATCTTTATTAAGGGAAAAAGAAACACAGCACTAATCTGGGAAAACGCAATAGATTCATAGATTTACAGGGCAGAAGGGACCACTGTGATCATCTAGTCTAACCTCCTATATAACACAGGCCATAGAACTTCCCCAAAATAATTAAAATAAATAACAATAAATCAACAATATATTTATACGAAGTACAACACCCTTTCCTTTGGTATCTTTGATAATATTCCTCCACTTCAGTTTTCCCATCTGCCAACATGAACATACAATGAACCAACCCACCACTTTTCCTCCACTCATGATTTGGTTTCACTGGTTAGTGGAATCTGAGAGTGAACACAGGTCCATATCCAACCTGTTGGGGAGGTCAGAGAAGGTTGTTGTCTTCTCTTCTTGCCTCAACCTCTGTGTTATTGCCTCTTATTTCGCCACTGTCTAGCTATGCTGCCATTTGTCGTTTACTACACTACCATCTCTACACTAGTGTGGTCTAGTTCTGAGGTTCCACCAACTAACCAAGCTATAGTTGTTACAACTCTAAAAGGGCTAAATGGGGGAACCTTGCTAGCACATATCTTACTACAATGCCAAGTTTGTTTCTTCAGGATCCACCACCTAACCCAGCTATAGTCATTTCAGCTCTAAGGGTGCCAGGTTGGGCAAGTCCTTACTAATTTCTTGCTAAAGTCCTTACTGCACTATGGAGATGCACACCATAGTGGCAGGTAGGTAATGTGGGCATGTAATCATGTGCATGCAACACCTTTCTCATCCTTTTCTTTCTAAGCACCACTAACACATTTCTCATCCTCTTCTGTCAAATCACCAGTACCCAGCATTGCAAAACTCAGATTTTGGTTTGGGTGGCTCCTCACGCAGGGCATATTAAATAAAGTTCTTTTGCCCTTGTGTCACACAAGAAGGAACCCTTTGCTCTGGATGTCCCTAAAGCTCTGACTGTCAGCACCTGGAACTGAATGACGGGATGGGTTGCTCGGTAATTGCTCTGTTCTGTTCATTTGCTCTGAAGCATCTGGCTCTGACCACTGTCAGAAGACAGGATACTGAGCTAGATGGACCATTGGTCTGACCCAATATGGCCATTCTAATGATCCTATGTTCTTATAATATCATTTCATCACTCCTATACCCAAAACTGAAATTAATTTTAAATAGAAGTGTTCACAGTGTGATGGTGGGTAATAAACATGCAGAAAAGGGCTGTCTCATTTTGCTGTATCTTCCTCTGGTTCATCAATAGTTGATGGCAGAAAGTGTTTTCCCTTTAAAGTTGCAGACCACAGGCTTACACAGGGAGTATACAGAATGGAAAAAAAAGTCACTCTAATATGCAGTTGTAATGACTGGGGATTGGTTTACTTTTTCTACCTCTATCTTTAATATAAGCGACAGAGAAGGTAGATATGGCCTATCATCAGGCTCTGTCCCACAAAGGTTTTGTGGGGAGGTTGATGACAGCCAGTTCACCCCACTCATTCAGCAGGATACTGAATGAATTGCCAAGGCCACTGTTTCAGTTCCAACAAAAGTCAGCTCCCCATCATTCTGAAAAGGCAAGATCTCTGAAGAATGCCTTCCCTTTCTCCTTTCCTCCACCCCACAGGCTCCCTGGCTTACAGTAGCAGGTAGAGAACAGAGATCTCTCCTTATTCCCTCCACTATAAGACACACACTTTGCTCCCCATCAGGAGGGTGAGATGCTTTTATACTTGAAATAATTTGGAAAAAAAAAAAGTACCAGTGAAAATAAGAACAAGATTACAATTCTTTTTCCTGTTTGCAACCCTGAGTGAATAAATTAATTAAGAAAATATCAGAGCCTTTATATTACTCATTTTCTTTAAAACAGGCTATTTTTAAAGGACACAGGCAGGAAGAGTTGTGTTCAGTATCACTCTTTGTAATTATGGCTGAGGGCATAACATTGGTTCTGTTATCATCAAGCAGAACTAGCTAAAGATGCAGGTGTAAAAGTGCATAATGGTTTGATCTGAAAGGTGCTGAGTGCTCTCACATGATTTGGTCCTAACTAGGTAATCACAGAAAGAAGCAAAATACATACATATTTTATTGCAATTGGTTTTGACTTGGATTTTTAATGATTAGATGGAAATCATTGCTTCAGACCAACTAATTATTGTTTCTGTTTGAGTCTTCTTGTTTAATTTTGTAAATAATGCCAAATATCAAAAGTGGGAACGTCCTGATCTCTTTTACAAACAGAACTCCATGTATCCCATGTAGCTGACACAATGAAGCAATCATTCAGCTAACATGGTCCCTTTCTGCCACCTTGTGGCACAGGAGTATTTGCAAAGTTCCTGTACAGTATAATTTGTTCAGTGTACGTTAGACTTTGACTTTATTATTTTTAGCTATTTCTGAGTGTTTTCTGCAGATTAATTTTAGGTGTCTTCCAGACATGGCTAGTGGTGGTAATTCTCAAATGTTAAGCTGTTTTCTGTATGCACATAAATGTATTGAGTGAAATCCTGGACCCATTTAATTCAATGGCAAAAATGAAGTGGGGTTAGGATTTCACCAACTGTGTTTAGAATATTTTGGTATATATCAAGTGGAAATAAAGTGAAAATAAAGATTATAAAAATGCATATTTTTAGCAGAACGACTTATGGTCTCATTGAAAACTACACTTTAGAAACTTAAATTCAAGTGTTTGTACATAAAGCACCACATAGTATGATCTCAAGTTCTTTCTACACTGTCAGAAAGGATACTCTGTTGGTTTTGAAACAGCTACCTACTGTTTCAAGTCTGCATAAAGAAATAGGAAACTACCATCCTTTATAGGGTTCCTCACGTCACTATCACTGAGTTTTATAAATTCAAAGTTTTAAAAAATTATTTTACAAGATAAAGAAACATTTTAAGAATGTGCTACAGCCAGATTTCCTCCGCTTGTTTTCAGATTGGAATCACCAACTCGGACTTTGAGCATGGATGCACCTAAAGGGATTTATATTAAAGCAGAGGCTGGCAATATTGAAGCTCTCTCTCAAATGGATATCAAATTGCATAGCAGTGATGGCGTGGTGAGTATGACAAATCATATTTTTATTACTGTGGTTTGTACTGATGCTATCTGATATTGCAATCAATGTCATTAAGTCCTTTTAAAGTGATAGTATTATAATTGTTCAGGTTTTAGCAAATATGCTAATAGTTTCCCACATATGCCTTAACTTGAAAAATTCCTGCTCTTGGTAACCCCAGTGTATTTTGTGCAAGGCCTGATCTGGTAGGTGTGCTATCTGGTTGGGCCCCGCAGGCAAGGGAGGCCAGGGAATGCCTAATTTGAGAATCCCACTGGGGCTTAGATGGGAACTAGAGCACTGAGCAGTTTGGTGATGTCAGGACTTGGTTTTGCACATGCCCACTGGCAAAAACTTAGGCACCTAGGGAACAGGCCTTGGAGGCAGCTGAGGGGGAGTTGTGAGGATCCCATTGGTGCCTAAATGTTGTATTTAGGTGCCTAATGTGGCAGGTAGGTGCCTAAATCCCTTTGTGGATCTTGCCCCCCCAGGAACTTAAATCCTATTGACTTTCAACGAGATCTAAGGGACAGATTTTTAAAGGTATTTAGGAGCATATATATGTAGATAGGCACCTTTGTGAGATTTTCCAAAGCACTCAGGCTTGGATTAACCAAGGTACTTTTAGCCACCTAGAAAATCACAGGAACAACACTATGATCCACAAAGTTTACATTAGGTACCTATGCTCCACCAACCATGAATGAGGAGAGACTGGCATCTTAGATTGCAATTCACAAAAGCCAGTAGCCTAAGTGGGGAGTTGCCTAAGATAGCCAATGGGGGATGCTGACAAGAGGTGTCTAAGCTCTGCCCCTCATGGATATAAACAACTCACTGCAGCCTGGACTTAGGCAGCTCTCTCTGCTAATGATTCTTAGCTGTGAACCCTCTCTTCAAGTTAGGCACCTAAGGCATTTCTTTGTGCTGACAGGGAGAAGGTGCTGTCTCATAACCTTTAGCCCCAGTGGTTAGGGTACTCACATGAGATGCAGGAGACTCCCAGGTCAAGTCCACCTCCACATGAGGAGGAGAAGGGATTTGAACGCACATTTCCCAACTACCATGTGAGAACCCAAACCATTGAGCTATGGAATAGCCTAACATAGACCTCCCTCAATCTCTTCTGTTGAAACTGTTGCACTGTGGAGAACTAAAGAGTTCTTCTTCAAGTAGCATCCCTGTGCGTGTGCCACTCTTGCTGTGCTTGCATCTCCAACTTAGTACCCATGAGGCTGCAGGTTCATCAGGTACTGTGACCACCAGCAAGCCTGAGAAACCTAAGGGTTCCAACTCTGGAAGATTGGTATTGTCTGGTGATCAGAGCAGCAGAGAGAAGACAACCAGCTCTTCCAAACTGGTATCAACAGAGTCTACTGCGACCTCGGTACCCAGCATGTCAGCTCCGCAGAAGACCAAACCAACACCTTACTGGCCATGCATCAGAGTGCATATGACCTTCATTAGTATCGGTGCTTTCTCCCATAGTTACCTCCGCCCAACTTACTGCATCAGTACCATCCACTGTTCCAGTGCAAGAAGAGTTTTGATTTCCTTGGGACTTGGCAGTAACAGAAACACCTGAATCTTCCCTGTTCAGTGCTGATCCATTCTCAGTACTGAGCACCTCTCTACCTGTCTCTATGAATGCTCCACCTCTACCAACTGACAAGGAGGAGGAAGACAATGGGAACTTTTTATCAGTCTCCCACATTATTGTTCAGGACTCTTCCTTCCATTATCAAGGAACCTTCTATCCTGAGACTTCTAAGGAGTAAGACTATCCTTGTGAGAGACACACTCCACCTTGCTGGTATGGATACCTTGGGGGCTTCCCCTCTTGCCTTGTGCAGTACCTCAGTGGTCATACTGAGATCCTTGGATGGCTTACCAACAACAATTCTCCAGCCTCCCTACTGTTTCTTGCTGGAAGAAGAACAGACAATCCCCACCAATCTCTCTCTGTAGGGTTCCTGATCCACATGAGGAGACCTTTGAGGAGGAAGTGAGACTTGATGAAGCCATGTCTACAATCTGCAACTCTGTACCCCTACAGCTAACATCTCTTTCCCCTCCACAGATGAAACTGTCATTCATGCCCATTCCACTGTCCTTGGCCAATGATTTTAAACAGTTCCAGGACCTCATTAAAAGGATAGCAGACTTCTTGCAAATTCCACAAGAGGCGGTTAAGGAATCGAAGAATACGTTATTTGACATTCTGCATACTTTGTCATCTGCCTGGATCATGCTACTTATGCTACTTGTTAGAACCTGCAAAAATAATTTGGCATATCCCAGCCACAATACCAGCTACCTGTAAGAGGGTAGATAAAAAAATAGTATGTTCCCTCCAAGGGCTCTGAATTTTTATTTTTGCATCCCTCCCCCAACTCCCTTGTGGTTGATGCTGTGAATGAACATGACAGACAGCACCACACTAAATCAACTCCATATGATAGAGACTTCAAGTGTCTTGGCTTATTTGTCCATAAATCATACTCATTGACTCCCTTACAATTTAGGATTACCAGCTATCAAGGCTTCATGGTGAAATACAGACAGACAAATTATTCAAAACGCTTTTATTTAGCATCTTCCAACAGACCAGAAGGAGGAATTCCAGGCGATCATTGCAGAGGGCCATCTCTGCAGGCCATCCCCATTATCTGCTGAAACAATCAGTGTGTTTCCCTTGTTTTGGCAGCTGTCTTTCTCATTTCTGGAAGAATTGGAAACATATCACTACAGACAAGTGAAGTTAGGGATCATTCAACAGGATATTACATCCACTTCACCTTCCCCCCCCCCATCCCACCCTTATTCCCCCTCCCTCTTCATGGACCCTCTGGTGAAAATGTTTTTTGACAGGAAATTGACTCCTGATTCTGGGTACTGTAGAGCCAATTTCCACACAACACAGAGGGAAGAGATTTTGTTCCAGGTTACAAAAAAGAACGGCAAGAGCACTTTCAGTACACAGTGCTCCAGTTCAGTCTTTTGTATGCATCCAGAGCGTTCTCAAAATTTCTCTCTCTAGAAATGGCTCATCTTTGCAGACAAGGATCTCTGATTTTCTCATACCATGATGAGTACCTGCTCAACAGGCGACCTTCAATAAAGCAAATACTATCCTGTGCCTGTATTGCATTATAAAGGTTGGCACATCTGGGTTTCCTGTCCCCAACGCCACTTGCCATGTGAGGGGCGGCCACTTACAGATAGAAGGTGAAGACACTGAGGTTCACAGGCCCTGTTTCCAACTCAAGGCAGCCTGACTGAAGCATGCAGAGTAGAAGCACTCTCCTTCCGCCTCAGGAGGGGGACAAGCTTACAAGCTCAGTCTGAGGAGGCTGAGCCTGGGAAATACTGAGCTGCTGCTGTTCCAGCCAAATCCTGGCCTGGAGTGGGAGCCAAAGGCTGCACTCTGGAGGAGTTTAAAAGGCCACAGCCTGTGCACCAATGTGGCCCAAACTTTTCCCCTGGCTGCACTCCTAGGTCATGGGCTGCACCTCCGGGAGTGCAAGGGACAGGGGAGGGAGGGGCGGGTGCTGGCAACAGGCTGACACCAACCCTTTGCCACGTGCTGCCTCTGGAGCCTGGTGAGCAGTGCACAGAGCAGAATGAGTCCTTGGGAAAGGCAGCTGAGGGCTGAAGCTCGTAGTGCCAAGGATGCGGGGCAGGCCCTTCCAGTTCAGCCCAACGGCAAAAAACAGGAATACGGCAGGGAGCTGCTTGTAAACCAGGTAGTGCTGCCAGGTGCCACCTTTGCCGAGATCTCTCCTAGCCTCAGCTGGAAAACACTGACTGCAGGGTGCTATACCATAATGTATTGTTCAGACTTACGAACGTTTCAGAGTTATGAACAACCTTCATTCCTGAAGTGTTTGTATCTTTGGGGTTCTACTGTACTAGGTTACAACATAGAGCTACAAATAACAGGATTATCTTTAAACTCCATAAAAGTGTATTTGGCAGCTACTATGGCCTTCTATCATGCAGTAGAGGTTTTCTCCATCTTTACTCATCCTATAACAAGGAGGTTTCTCAAGATACTGGACAACTTCTTCCCACAAATTAGATGCCCTACACCGGCATGAGACCTCAGCTTGGTACTCAGATGTCTTCTGAGGCCTCCCTTTGAATCTGTGGCCACCTGCTCCCTTCTACACCTGTCTATGAAAAAATGCATTTCTAGTAACCATTATTTCTACTCAAAAAGTGAGTAAGATAGGGGCTCTGATGGCATACCTCCCCACACAGTCTTCTTTAAGAATAAGGTCACGCTACAACTGCACCCCTTGTTCCTACCAAATGTATCTTCAGACTTCCACATAAATCAACCTATCCACCTTCCAGTTTTCCTCCCTAAGCTACCGTGGGTTAAAGGAGATGTGACATTTCATACAGTTGATGTCAGAAGGGCATTAACTTTTTATCTAGACAGGACTAAGCCCTTTAGGAAATCTTCCAGACTATTTCTCTCCATTGTGGACAGACCTAAAAGATCTCCGATTTCCAAGCAAAGATTCCCTAGATAGATATCTGGCTGCAGTACCTACTCTGGAATATTAACTCTACTTCAGTAGCCTTTCTTAAGAACGTTCCCATCAAAGAAATATGTAGAGCTGCAACTTGGATGTCCAGTCATACATTTGCTGAACGCTATGTAGTCACTCATACCTCAGCTTCTGATGCCATATTTGGCTCTATGATTCAGTCTTAGACTTGGGTTTGAAGCCTCACCCCTCAGTAGAGAGAACTGCTCAATAGTCCCCTAGAGTTGAGCATCCATAGAGACACTATTCAAAGAAGAGGTTACTCACCCTATGCAGTAACTGTGGTTCTGCAACATGTCCCCCTGTGGGTTCTCCACTACCCACTCTGCTCCGTCCAGCCTTGGAGTTCTTTACAATGGGCTCTGTGGTAGAGAAGCAAATGAGGGTGGTTTGACCGCACAACTCTATATAGCTTCAGTATAGAGCATGAAACTGCAGGGGGTGCACGTGCAGGCCAGCCAGACACTGCTACCTAAAATTTCCGATCGGAGGTGCATGGGTCACAAGTGCACCTAAAGTGGATCACCCATAGGGACATCCATCTCGAAGAACCACACTCACTGCACGGAATGAGTAACTTCCCTTATTGCAGCAGGAGGACTAGATGCTGGGACTCCCACACTGTGTGTGAGTGCTCTAACTAGCAGGCTATAGAGTCACTCTCATGCTTGTGTTTTCTGTCTCACTCTCTTCCTTATTTCTTCCCCAATAACTCTTTAATTAGTTATCCACAGGGAAACTTAAAAAGGCGAGAATGAGGAAACCCCACATCAGAATATCCCATAGCCCAACATTGAGAGCATTGCCTTGAAAAGTGGCTGATCCCTGTTTAAAGCCTTCATTTTAATCAGGTAGAAAGGGGAGTTAGCCTGAGACTCTCCCACATCCCACGTGAGATACCTAGCCACTGAGCTAAAAGTTGTGAGGAAGTCCTTTTCCTTCCCCCACACGCCCAGCCAATTATTTTGTGTGAACTTACCTGAGGGACCCAATCTCATCGACCACCTCTGAGCACGGCTACCGGATTGGGCCCCACCTGCGAGTTAGGTGGGCAAATGTCTCTCTTTCCTGGTTCATGAATTGCTCTCTGGTGCTTGGATAGCAGATAGGTGCCCGGACACCTAGAGTGAGGCAGCAGTACACATGCCCAGAGACAGAAACATAGATGCCAAGGGAACTCTGATTGCAGAAACTTCGGCTCCGAGTGAGTTTCAGTGTATACAGGGTTCAGTGAATTGCAGAGGAGCCTAAAACTGGGACTTGCTCCTGAATCCCAGACGTAGGTGCCTAAGTACCTTTCTGTATCCAGTTATTGCCTAACCCCTATTAATGTCAATAGGATTTAGACACCTACATATCTTTGAGGATCTGGGTCTAAGCGCCTGTCGATTTTGAAAATGGGATGTACTAACCTAAATCATTCAGATGTTTCTGAAAACTTAACCCCTTAAACTCTGTTACTGCTACCTCTAACAAAATCATCTTCCTGCTTTCTCCCATATAGCTTTTGCTTGATGCTGAAACTGTGCGACTGCCCAAACTGCCTGAAGGGACAAGGGGTGGATCTGAAAGGTCTCAGGAACTCTATGAGATCTGTGTTTGTCCAGATGGAAAACTTTACTTGTCAGCAGCTGGTCGGTATTCAACTTGCCAGGAATACAGTCACGTCTGTCAATAAAGCACCTACCTAGGCCACATTTTCTCTGGCTATTCTCAGTGAATTTTATATTGTTTTGTAACAGGTCATTATGGATAGCAGAGTTTTCAGGATTTTAAAAACGATCACCATAATCCGGGGAACACATTTGCAGCCAGAATTCTAGATGGTAAGGGAAAAGAGCATAAGTAAAAGTTTTAACTTCAACAAAAGTGTTTGAGCCAAACTAAATGTTCTGGTGGAGACATCTGGAAGTCAGCCAGACAGTGAATTAAAAAAAAATCAAAAGTATTTATTTGCACCACTGAACAATTATTCAGTCAATTGATTATGAAATTGTTAATGTTTCCTAGTGCTGTGCTTTTCTCTTAATACATGTAAACATTTGCTTGTAATACAAATTGCATTACTGTGTGAAATTCAGTTTAAGGAACTACTTGAAATACTAAAAAGACAAAAGCATTGTTTGGTGAATTCAGATAGTGCCACAAATGGTCTATGCAATTTTGTTTTTGCAATAACTCAAACCATGAAGTCTGTGTTTTTTGTATGAGGTCTGTGCAAAATGCGTTAAACTGATAAAATCTTTTGTTTCTAGTTTGGCAAAGCATATGTAGATTTGCTTATTACTGGGATCCATGACAAAATCACAGTAATTAATATAAAATCTGCAAGGTTACTGATATATAACATTCTTTGTCATCAGAGTTAACTATACAGAAAAGCAATATGCTAGTATATCCAACTCCAGTAATAGCTCCTTATTCGTCATACACCATAATACTCTCTTGAAAGCCTTTTTAGCTTTTACAGTGTGACTGTTTAATTGCCATTGGGAAATTTGCTGTTCTTGGCTACGTGCCAGCTGGACTATTTGGTAGATAGAAAATGTTTCTTTTCCTGCAGCCACGAGACAGCTACATGTAAACCTTCCCCATTGAAGAGCCCTACTGAAGTCAATAATAACCCACTTGTACACATCTGGATTGTAGGATTTGGGACTTAATGGCCTATTTAGAACTTATATGGTCTTAGGGGCAGAGCCTCTAAGGTATTTAGGTGCCTAACTCCCATTGATGTCACTATGAATTAGGGGAGGGATCCACAAAAATACTCAGGCACCTGGGTCCCTATTTTAGGCCCCTGAGTCCCAGTGGAACCACAAAACTTCCACCAAACCCTGTCAGTGTCGACATTCTCTTAGCACCTAGCTTTTCCAGAGTAAAACTTCCCTAGGCACATATGGTTCTGCTTCTGGGCATGAGCACTGTTGCCTTCCTCTAATCATTTGGACACCTATCTCCTACCTACGCCCCAGAGCGGGTCATGAAAAGGGACAAAATGCATGTGGGGCCCTGCCATGGTAAGAGTGCTCAGAGGGCACCTAACAATTCGATGCCCATTCAAACTCTGCATTCCTTAGAACTGTTAGCCCAGCAGTTAGCGCACTCATCTGGATGGGGGAGACCCAGGTTCAAGGCCGACACCCCCTCTGTGAGAGGAGAGAGGAAGGATTTCGGGTGTCCCACATCTGAGGAGAGCTCTCCAAGCACTGGGCTGTGGGCTGCCTCTGGCTCTCCTGCTGAAGCTGTCCCACTTTGGTGAAATAATGAAAGAGGTGTTTGAGGAGGGGATGCCTACCGCCAGGCATGACTATTCCAAGTCATTGGGCCGGTAAGAGAGACTGACTTTATAGCCCAGGGCTTAGGGCATCCAGGTGAGAGAGCCTGGGTAAACACCCCCTGCTCCGATTGCTCAGTTATTGGTCCCCTGACATCAGCAGCTCTGTGGTTAAACAGCTCTCTTCAGAGGTAGAATACTCCAGTTAAAGTCTTTTTCCCCCTCCAGAGTAAAAGTTATGAGGTGGACACCACCTCCTCCTCTGGCCATTTTGTGTGGCCTGAAGCAGGTGCCTAAGTGAAGCCCACACGAAAGACTGTAGGTGCCTAAGAAATCTAACTCCTGCTGGCAGATGCCGGGTCACGACTCACTAATCAGAGCTAGGCACCTGTCTCTGCGTGAGAGCTGGGGTGGAGCGCAGGCGGCTCTTCCACTGGCTAGCTTAGGCAGCTCCCTCCTTGGCTTTTGAGGCGTGCCTCATTAGGCCTGTCGCTCTCTATGCCTTGTTGAGGGATCCTAGGTTCCTAACTTGGCTTGGTGGAGCCCGTGGTACGCCTGGCTTGTCTGAGCACAGAAACGTTCGGTGCCATGGCACTCAGGGTATGGCTACACTGCTGGGGCTGGGCCGGTGCTGCAGGATTGATACTGCGGGCTCGATTGAGCTGGCCATAGAGACCTGCTCAATCAATCCCGGACGTGCGCGCCAGTTGATGCCGAAAACCCCCTCCTGAAAAGCATAAGGCTGCGTTGCCCAGAGGGCATTTCTTGTCAGCGCAGCGCAGGCACCACAGTGAGGCGATGGGAGCGACGCATGCTGCACTACGTGGTGGGTACCAGCAGCGTAAACCAGGCCTCAGTGTTGCAATGCCTCTGTCCCTTCATGGCGCCCATCTTAGATGCCTAAATACCTTTAAGACGCTGGGCCTTAGCCCCAGTAATCCTATTTTTTTATTCATTATTGCTTAGTTTGGCGCACTTGTCACTGTACCGCTCCATGCTTCCAGCATCACTTCAAACAACTTCTTACGAGACACAAACCCACCTGCTGGCAAAGCATCAAAACAGCTGCCCTCTTGTTAGGGATTACGCACTAACCCAAACCAGGAATAGCTAGGCCAGCTACAGCAGGGGGGTCTCAAACTGGGCAGCCCTCGGGGCGGGGGCGTGAGGGTATTATGGAGGCATCATGAGCTGTCAGTCCCTGTGCATGCCAATAAGGGTGGCATGGCATGGGGAGGGAGGGCGGAGGTAATCACTTTTTTGCAGGGGGAGTTGGCAAAGCCTAAAATATTTTGAAGGGGGAACCCAGCAAAAACAATTTAAGCTCCAGCCATCTTACATCACTGCCTGAAATATAATAGTTCGGCACTGGTGGAAAAACTTGGCATAATTAGGCAAGTTACTTAATTAGTAACTCTACTTGTTTAAAACAGCAAAGAAAAATGGTTGCAGTCGTTGCTCTCAGCTGAGAAAGCCCAAGTGCCCAAGGGGTTATGGTTAAATCTGGAACCTGACAGGAAAAGCTTCCTGCTGCTTATGCCTGCTCAGTGCAGTAAAGTGTAGGTGCCCTACAGCAAGCTTGGCTTAAATCGTGCAGCAAGGAACCTCGATTCTGCACTACTCGCCTCGCAAATGCTTCAAAAATATTAAAATGGAGAGTTTTTTTAAATTGAACTAGAAACTAAATAATAAATCAGCCAAGGGGCTGTGTTAAAGTAGTATTAAAGGCACGTTAGCGTATGCTGTCATACTTGTATGCCCCCTTTCCCTCCCCTTTACTATACTAGCAGAGTTCCTCAACAGCTGTAGTACATTTTCCTCATAACAACCCTGCAAGGTAGGAAACGGCTACTGTCCCCACTTTTATGAATGGGAAACTGAGGCACAGAGAAACTGGATGAATTACCCAAGGTCACACAGGAAGCCTGTGCTGGAGCAAGGAAATGAAGCCAGGTATGCTGGCACCCATCCTGGTGCCCTAACCACTGACCCATCAGTCCTTGCTGATGTGTGTCTGGTTTAATTTTCTTGTGCTGTAGAATGTTGCATTGAAAAGACAGAGCTATCTTATGGATGTTGTAAGAGGAAATGCACAGGTTTGGCATGCAGTAGGGGACAGCTGGTGCTTTTGCCACCTGGGAAGGTAAAGGAAGTGGTTGCAGATCGTCAGAAGGGAAAGACAGACTGAGTATTGCCCAGAATAATAAATTCTATTGTACCTGACTTTGTGTGATTACAATGTTTTCCAGAAGCACAGGTAACATGTACAGCAATTCTTATCACAGGAGGAACTTTATCAAGATTTTTGTGGCAAGGTGGAAGACAGCAAAATGGACTATGATGGGTGATGGTATAAAAATGCTTATTAGAAATTCCTCTCCCTCATCACAGCCCTTTAGCATTTTTTTCTATTTTTACACAGCTTTATGCAAACGGAAACTGCAAGACTTAACGGCCAAAATGCATTGAATAAACTATATGTTTTGAAAAGTTCGTTTCTCCTTGCATGTTTACATCAGAGTGAATTACTGCTAAAGTCCACTTTCCAGTTGTCTGTTAACTGAAACGACCCCTCAAAGTCTCTTAAATTCCTTTTTTAAAACCATACAAAATATTGACTACCTAACAATTATCTTCCCCGAGCACAGACTCTAGAATTTGTCATCAGGCAATGTTGCCTCTAAGCCAGCCTTTGTTTTTAACTATAATAGGTGCATTTAATACATTAATATATTTGCATGCAAGTGCTTTAGAAACAAAAACATGTATCAGGGCTGCTGCACTAACTAGCCACAGATTTTTGCACCACATATGTTGGCAGTGCAGCAGAGAACAGGTCACTCAAATGGGTGGGTAAGGGGCTTTGCAGAGACGGGTGCAGCTGACTGAGGAGTGTGTCACATTCATATAAACTTTCATGCACAGAACTGATGCCAAGCTCATTTTACTGCCCTAACATATTGATGAAATGTTATGGGACAATGCATATGGCAGGAGCGTATAGTACGTGGAGACCAGGGGAGGGGAGAGGGCTCTGTGAGCCACACTTTACCTGTAAAAGAGCCGCACGTGGCTCAGGAGCACAATTTGGTCACCCCCCCCACATATGACCATGTTCATGGTTATGTCCATTAGTTTGCTAATCCTTCATCTTGCTGAAAGTGGTATTGCTATGTTAAACATCCAATGTCTTTTTAAAACCAGATTTATTTTGGATACTTAGTTCTCAGAGTATTGAAAATTAAAAATTTAAAATATCTACTTTAGTTTTCACACTACATGCTGTTTATTTACTTTTTATACTATTCACTTTATACAATGCTGCTTTACCAGTTGTCAAGCGTAGACCGAGCAATACAACATCTAAAACCTGGCATACTATTTTGATTTCAATCTGCGTAGTTATGGATTCTTAGTGATACCATTACTTTGCTTAAAAAAAACCCCAACAATGGGAAAAAGCTGAGTACCATTCAATGCTGCAGCATAAAAACAAGATTCAGGAGAGATTAGGTTGCAAATATTGCAAGGGATGTTACTTCTTTTAAAACAAACTCCACAGAAATTTTTACATATTTCATGGAAACATTTCTAATGATATCAGATTATGTAAAAAAAAAAAAGCCATAAATCTTTTACATATACTAATGCTTTGGTATGATATGAAAACTTGGAGGAGTCACGTGAGTGAATATTTCACTTGTGCTCTGCCAACCCTGTTCCTGAAATTCAGTCTACTACTAAAAGTATGATTCCTATGGATTCTGTAACAATCATCCCATCCTAGCCTAAGCTCCTCACAGCTCTTACTCTTTTGTGGGACTGAGGTGGAGGATACATATCTGAAGTTTATTTTACTTCTAGGAAGGAGATGAATAGCGCACACTCCTGGCTGCATCATAGGATTTGGACTGTTCAGTGCCTAGGCCCACTTGTCATGCCTATTTCTGCTTGACATTCCAATTGTTCACTTCCACAGAAGCCCGCAAAGAGCCACCACATACGGCTTTTCCATAGTTTACATGCAGAAGTTCATCAGGGAAGATTACGTCATCCTACACTTCTCACAGTTTTTGGTAGAGCCAATCAAGAATGAGACAGTAAACCAACATTTTCCCCCAGATAAGGATGCAAAATGTACTTGTGCAGTCAGTTTTTCTGCTGGGTTGCCTTCCTGCACAGTAACTAGTGCAGAGTTCTGATTACTTTTAGACCCTATGAGGAGGTATTATTTAGGGTTAGCAGAATGAGATAGGCACCAAACCCAAACAAAAAGCAATGCAGACTTTCAAGTAAGACTCCCATGATTTATTAATATAGTACCATATCAATAAATACCGTACCATATTAAATATTAATACCATAGGCACTGATTAGGAGCAGTAGATATGTCAACATGCCTTAGTATAAGCATACACAAATGTTATAACTTATTGGTTGCATTATCCCAGGATGAAACTGGCACTATCACTGACAATGAAGCAATATTCTGTATTTTTTCTGTATATTCAGATTTTTTGCTTGCTCCAGTTCAATATCTGAAGTTTAAGATTGTAAACCACTCACAGCAAGGATTGGTTTTCTCTAGCACATTATCAGCAATCAATAAAATGTGATTAACAAAGCTAATTCACTATAATGTTGTACAACTGTTTTAAAGGGTTCGTAATATTGCTTTTTATGAGGCAAGCACATATTTTCACTTGTAATTATTCCTTTAAAAGATTTTCCCTGAAAAGAGGTCTTTGAACAGTATTCAAATTGCTCCAATGATTATGCTTTCCTTTACGCTATTCCATCTGGTGGTATTTTACATTCATTGAGAATGAAAAATACTATAATCAATGTCTTTTTTTAATGGCTAATAATTTTAGTGACGAACTTAAATATCTTGCATACGTTGAACACTTTTTCATCTCACAATTACCATAAAAATTACCTGATCCTTAATACTACCTATTTAAAAAGATGTGAGGAATAAATTTCTTTAGTTCATGAGCACACCTAAGCTTTTCATTTTATCTGGTTACTAATTATTGCTCAAGATCAGCAAAAATTACATTTTTTCAGTGAACTGCAAGAAGTGGCATAGGAACCATTAAAGAAAAAAATATTCATCAGCATAATTTTCTTTCTAATATGCTGGTGTAAATTGTACAATTGTTCAATTCCCAGAAGCTGGGAATGGGTGATGAGATGGACCACCTGATGATTACCTGTTCTGTTCATTCCCTCTGAAGCACGTGGCATTAGCCACTGTGGGAAGACAGGATACTGGGCTACAGGGACCATTGGTCTGACTAAGTATGGCCATTCGTGAACTCATTGGTTAAAACTGGGTTCCTTTATAAATCCAAGACATACCAGTTTGATATATGTATTTGTATTTTTCTTTATTAAAGTTATGGCACTTAATATAACAGCAGAAATAATCACATGGCTTGACAACCAGAAGCAATAGTTTTCCAAATAGCGTAATTTCTTCCTATTACCAATAATTACTTGTAAGATTTCTGAACACAACAAGCCCTTTTTATGTGCATGAAACTGAAAAAGCCTTTGTCAGCATTTTCTCTTTTGGATTACAATTCTGCTGCATCCACGGCACCCCTATAAGATCATGTTATCATCTGTTTGCCTTTACATTCTGTAAGTGAAATTACAGTTTCACTGTGCTAGCAAGTAAACAGTTATGACAATTGTGTCATTGGGAAATGATGAATATTTATGTTAAATGTGGCAGATTTGGAACAAAAAACTAACAAAATTTTTCTATTTACAAGTCCCATAATTCTTTACAAATATCTAATGTTGAATACATTACATAATATTACTAGAAATATTACAATTTATAAAAGAAAGAACTAAAAATCAAACATCTCTAGTGCCATGGTGAAGGACAAATAAAAAGAGCATTACATTGCAGCACCTTTTGACATGTAACAAAAGATATTGCCTATTATACACCAAATAATGGATTACCAAGTCATACTATATTCTCAATGTTTGTTTGTGGAAAATATATATATACAGAAACACAAAACTCAACCATTTAGACATTTGAGAAATTAGTTTTGGTGTATGATTTTCAAAAATCCTTAATAAAACTCTGTACAACAAAGGTCACCTATCCCAGGTTATCAACATGCAGTTTTCATTAAATAAACAATCAGAGGTTCTTAAACAAATTGTAAATTAAATACCTAATTATTTTATAATTAAGTAAATGCATTCAATGCACTACACAATGTTGTATGTTAAATCAAGTAACATTAATCAGGATTAAAATACTGTACCATTTCAAAGGTACTGTATTATCCTCTAAACGTTCAGGATGTAATACTACAGCAAACGGATAATCAGATCCAGCTGATCAGAATACTACGAGAGACATCAATGTCCATGGAACACAAAAGAAAAAATGGTCTGGAGTGATTCCTCTCCAAAGTTATTTTATTTTTTTCATTTAGTAATACGTCCAGTCTGATCAGTGTATTAAAAAGTGACACCACCTTTTTGGAAGCATGTTAAATGAAATAAAATCTAAGTTTATATACAGACTTTATCTAACATACCACTAAGCTTTGGTTACATAAAGTGCAGTTCAATAATGTGTAATTTTAACTAATATACTGTACAAACAGCTACTTTCTAGCTCAACCTCCCTGCAAATTTTAAAATAGTCATGTTTTACCATTTGCTTATACAGTAGGCTAAATAAAAAGAAAATGTCTGCTTAAATTAATTTAAATTCTAAATACTTCAGTACCATCCAAACATGCGTATTGTATTGTATTTCTAAGCTATTTGGTAAATGTAACCTTTTAGAAATACAGTAATCTGCAAATTACATTGCATCCCATCACATTAAATGTCTAGTTCTTGAGAGTACAATTTTCTAACTTTTTAAAATCTCTCATACTTTTTGTTGTATAAAGTTTTCAAGTTTTATTATGATACAAGCAGTACACTCCATTACTCTCATGGCAACTTCAGAAGTGAACCGGTCATTTGGAATCTGTGGAAAGGGAAGCAAATCAGGATATCGAGTTTTCAAGCTATCTACTCCATAAGCTTCCAGTGTGTGAACATCATTTGTAAGTCCTTCAAGTTGCTGACTATATTCCTCTATTTTTTGTGCAAGTGCAGTTGGTTTTACATCTTTATCTGATTTACCTCTTACAGCATAGTCAGCTGCAATCAAGGCTAATTTAGTGGAAAGATAGCATTTGAAGCACACCCATTCATTAGCATTTTTATGAAGGTCATTTCTTGCAGCTGAAAAGTTTGCTCGAGCTTGTCTAAGCCATCTACGTGCTTCCACAGGATTGCCAACAGACTTGAATGTAGGTGGTACAAAGAATCGTGCGGAGTAAGATGGCCCTGTGGAAGATGGACACTTTTCTTTATACTGTTGTCTTTCAGCTTTATGGCTTGTTGCTTCTTGATTCCATGAAGTATAAAATCTTTGAAATGAAAATTTGTCTGACTGAAACCGAGAAGCTGAAGATGAAAATGTTCGTCTTGATGCTCTGTCTGTATTTTGATCTATAAAGGCCTGTTTTTCTAGTCTGTTAATCTCATTCTGTAAATGTTTGAAAACTTCATTGGCAATATCAAGGTTCTCTGAATTTTTATCTGGATGCCACTTAAGATACAGCCTTCTAATAATCTTTTTCCTTTCAGATTCTGGAAGTTTCCAAGCCTGTTCAATCACTGATGTCACTTCTCTTAATATTTCTGGCAAAGAATTTTGCTTAATCTTTTTGGGAGAGTGATGTTTCGAAGATGTTGTTTTGTGGCTCTCTCTACCAGAGAAAAGAGGAGGAACTGTCCTAGGTCCATGTGCTGGAAATTCTGTAGGACTAGTTGGGGTAGAGGGTGCGCTGTCCCTACTCTGAGAACTTTCATCGGGTCTTGAAAACTTGTACAAGTCAAGAGAGCTCACTATTTTATACTCACTATATCCAATATCGATCTGATAAATCTTGCCTAAAAAACTAGAATTTTCATCATCTTCCCTTTCTACTTCTTGTACAATGATTGCGTATGTATACGTTGGTTGGTATGATCCATATATATCACCACCTTCAGCATCAACAAGGTAACCAACATATTCACCTGGATAAAAAACATTCATTGGATCCATAAGGAGTGTGTAATGAATTTCAGCTGGTATAGGAGTGCCAGGCATAGGTAATTCAAGTTTTGATGGTTCTGAGGAATCATACTTCACTCCTAAACTGTCAAGCTTCTCACTAATTCTGTAAATATCATTGCAACCCAACATGGCAATTAAATATGAGGTATCAGAAATTAGATTGTCAGTTGCAGATTTCAGGGTCATTGCTAATGCCAAGAGAAAATTTATGTCTTTGCTGTCAGAGTGCTGTATATAAAGCAGTATTACTGCATTCCCATATCTCTTCAAAAAAGCAAATGTTTCACTTTTACTGTGGGGAATAGGAGTAAAACCTTTAACCCTTAATGTTGTTTGTAACTTATCAAAACAGGAAACTTTCAAGCCTTCTCGCAAGGCTTTGCACAGTCTTATGGCCTTTTCTTCATTGGCTAGGAAAGCATTGTCATTTTCATGCTTCATAATTCTAATGAGTCCTGTGATGAACTGTTCAGAAGATAATAGTAACTGCAACCTTCCCTGTAGAGAACATAATGCTCCAAACTGACATGTTTTAGGAGACTCTTCATCCAACAATTCTTCGAGAATACTGCTAAGTAGGCGAGGCCTCAGTTTCTGAGGAAACAGCATTATCAGCTTAGTGTGAAAACCATGATCTTTTCCTAAATAACACTGGCTAAGATCAACAAGCATCTGCACACCAATGTTACCTTGTATTCTACTTTTGTAGTGTGGTGCATCATCAAAAACCAAGATACTTGACTTTACCAATCTACCATCTTGACTGGGAAGGTAAAGGGCAAGATCTCTCACATTCTCAAGGTCATTTCTAACCTTAACAGAATCATTTTGCAGACTTTTAAATAGGCCAGAAACAACTCTTTTAACTGTGCGCATTTCATTAGGATCCAATTGTTTTCCTTCAGAGTTCTTGAATATGCGACTCAGAACCTCAACATACTGCTTTGTTGAAATAACGTCTTCAGTACCTAAGTGTTTAAATAACTGGTGGAAGGTGCCAAGTTCTAAAGGAAGTTTGTAAAGGTAAGGCTTAAAATCAGATTCATACTCAAGGTTTATTACTACCTCCTCAGGCTTCAGGAGCTTCCAACCTTCTTCCACCATCACAAAAGCAACCCCTCGAAGCTGAAAGCGGAATTCCCTTTTCTCTGTACTGAGAAATTCATAGATACTCCTTAGTACCTTAACTCTGGTTTTCACCATGTCCTCATCTAAAGTTGTTATATTGCATATATTTCTGCAGTTATTGATAACTTTGTCCAGAGGAGGATCCAAGTTAACATTAAGCATAGTTAACACCTGCTCAAGCTGTTCTTGTGGACCAAGACTGCTTCCTTCCTGTTCTTTGATACTTAAAGGTGTTGCTTTTTCAGGAAGAATGGGACATGAAGTCCATAGCAATTGTAACACATCTGTCTGTTTGAATTTAGGGTTTACTTGTGCTCCATTGAATCTTATCAGAGGGAGTGTTCCATTAACCTCTTGATACTGAGGATGAAATCTGACAATTTCAGCAGGAGCTCGCTCGGGGCACAAAAAAGGAATTAAAGATAATTCTTTTAGAAAGTTTCCCAATAATAAATCTGTTCTTTCCTGGAATATGTGATGAAGGAGGATATCAACTGTATTTTGCAATGTTTCCTTAGACCAGCTTTCTGTGTTAGCTCTCATACTGATCTCCTTAGCAAACTGTAGTAACTGCTGCTGGGAAATGATGTATTTTAGTCCTATATTCCGCAGGAATGTTACCCATGATGTAAGGAATGCCCCTTGATTCTTCGGTTTTGTGAGGTGTTCCAGTCTCTTAAAAAAATTTTGAGGTATGAACAATTTTTCAGGCAGCATAACTTCAAAGACTTTTACAGTTCTGTCATAAAAATGTTTTGCAGGTTTTAGTCTATTACTTGCATCATGAATTATCAAAAAGTTTTCCAGCTTCTCAAACAGCTGTTCCTTTATTTCTGAAGATTCCTCAATGCCAGAAAGCCTGTTTTTTAAGTAGATCAAGTGTTCTACCTTTGCATCGTAAGACAGATTTTCAATCTTTGGTAAAAGGTGCTTCAAATACACTTCAAGATCATCAACAGGGACACAACCAAGCACAGTGTACAAGTCTCTCAAGTTAATTTTTTCTTCAAGAAAGGCAGATGAAGTTGACTGTGTCCACCTATCCACTTCAACTGAAGGAATACTTTTTGTGAGTATGTAACATGTTCCATATTTTGAAATACTGATGTATCGACCACTAATGGATTTATAGCATGGAAGAGACTTTAAAATTTTGATGTTATCCTGAGACATCAAATGACTTAAGTGGCAACTGAAGTACATTAAGAGGGCCTCAAAATCATTTTCTGCTAATTTTTCAGTCTTAAATGTCGAGGTCTGGACCATATAATGTATGGCTTTCAGAATGTTTGATGGATTATCTATATTTGCTGTGTATCCTGACAACAGAGGCACTAAAATATTGTCTTTGGAGCATATTTTGTTCAATGCAAGCTGAATACAACCAGTTTTCATTAAAGCATGGAAAACTTTATCACTTTGAGCATTTGGGAAAACAGCTATATGCATTAGGCTAAGGGGCAGCAAGACATCACACTCTGGCACAACAAGCTGATTGACTGAGACAGTAAACTTTGTACCTGGAAGCAAAGCCCAATCCTTCAAAGTATCAACAACATCATCAAATTTTGGTTTCATATCTTCTTGGTCTTCCTTAACATTTACAGATTCACTGATAAAATGCCATGCATTTTTAAGCCAAGATTCGCTTGCAAAATTTTCTTTCCATCGTACACAACTTCTGGTTTTATATTCTCTAGGCAGCACAGATGATAATAAATCAGCAAAGCTAGTGATATCAAAAGCTTTTGCTACATCACAGCTAAGTAAAATATTACTGTATCTCAAATACAGAGTGTTCATAAACAGATCCTTCCGAGATGGAATCAGTTCATGATACGTTGTTAAGAACTTTGGCCGCTTTGAATCAAAAACTTGCAAGACATTGTCAAGTGTAATAAGAAGTGGCAAACCCTCAATTTGGATTTCATTTTCTTCTGCATCCTTAAAGCAATAGTCAACTAGAAGTTTTAGACTGTGAAAGAGTTTCAGGTTTGTCTGTTGAAGACGACAAGGCAACTTTCCAATGTGGCAATTAGAGTCTGGAGAAGAAAAGGTCATCAAAAAAAATCGGACATCAGCAGGAGTCACATAGCTGACAGGAATATCTGCATCTACAAGACAGTGGTAAAGATTTGCAGTTTCATCACAGTTATATACCAAATTGAATCCAATTTCTAAAAGTAGATGTTTGAGTCTATAAACATTTTCTGCTACTGTCTTACGTGTTGTGATGTACTCTACATTTTTTAGGTGGTGCAACTCATCTTGTAGCAAATTGTCAAAGAACGGCCTACCTTTGTTTGAGGCAGACATGTTAACCCATGTAATGATAACTGCAGAATGTAAATCAGAGCCATCAATATTTGGAGCCCGCACAACAGGTAAGAGGCGTTTCAAATCTTCATGAATGCAGCTGTAAACTGCTTTCACTAAGCAATACCAGTCTGGCTGCAGATCAAGTCTATTAACTGGGAAGAAAGACAAAAACTTTTTCAAAGTATCTTTCACAACATGAACAGGTGTGTTTTGCAAGACTGATACTGTAGGATCAGTGCCTGGAAAGTAACGTTTTTTCAGTTGAATCAGTAGTTCTACATAGGCTGGTGCTATTAGTGCTGTCATTAGGCTATTATTCCAGTCACTTCTTACTCCAACTCCATTATCATCCCGCCACAGATTTCTTCTGGCAGAATCTAAAGCAAAATGTCCATTCACATGAAAAGGTAACCCAGTTTCTAACGATAGAGGTAAGAAACAAAATGCCCTATGTGGTTTTTTGTAGTTGTGAGTAATGCAAGCAGCTACTCCTCCACGTGGAAAAAGGGTAATGTCTTCATTCTTATGAGCTGATATAACACTCTTAGATACCTTTTCCATAGCTGAAAAACCTGACCGATTGCATATTAACCAAGAGGTAAGGTTCCCTTCAGAGTCTTCAGTATCCATAGTATAAGTAATCTGTTGCACAGGTATCTCATTTAACTGCTTTTTTTTAGTTACGCTGTCAATTACAGACGCATGGAATTGCTTCCGTTTCAATCTGTCTCCATCAGTGATTTTGCCTTTTACCGAATATAACACATTCAATGCTCCAGTTGATTTTTCTATTTCACAAATGGAAATTTTTTCCATATGATTCAAAAACATTAGAAGTTCTGCTCCATCTGTGCGCAGCTTATCCAGAAGATTTTGGACCATTCTATCTGAACAAGGAACTGGGGAAATTTCTGATACTTTTGCCATTTCTGCATTTCGAAGTGGAAACCTAAACATTGTGCAATTATCCATTTTAAAGTGATTTCCTAAATAAAGGTCCAGTACATCTGAGAATTGTGTTCTGAAATCTGCATCTAAATCTCTAAACATGCGTCCAGGACTCAATGAAGTTGCACCTGGTGCATATCTAGCATGGGGATCAAAGATACAGAGTATATCATTACCAGATATGAAAGAAGGGCAGTCAGTAATGTGATACACAGAATTGAATCCTATACCATACTGTCCAGTTTTACATGGATTTCCTTCTTTAGTACCTTTTCCAAGGTTCTGAATTCCTCTTATATCATCCTCAGTAAAAGGCTGATTGTTGTATACACACAGTGCTGGACCTTGAAGTGGTGCCCATTTTTCATCAAATATTCTATCGACTGGATGTTGTCTAGAATCAAACACAAAACAGATTTCAGTAGCTTTTGCATCATCTGCATTCTGAAGGAGCTCTTTCAGCATTTCTTTTTCAGAGGGATAGGCATTAAGAATGCTTTTAATTCTACTTGTCAACTTTTCTTTCTGTCCAAACTCAGTCCCAAGAGTAGTAAAACAGATATTAGAGGCATATCTTTCTAAAGCTTTATGTCGCTTTGGTACTGCACCAAGCTTTACTGCAACTTCTCTAGGGATATCAGCATGACAGTATTTTACAGTTGTATCTTTAACTTTTATCCAAGGACAGTCATTGTAACACAAAGATTTAGCAGGCAAAAGTGCCAGGCGAGTATCTGGTAACAGAATCTCACCATATTTTTTCTCACATAATTCTTGCTTCTTCTCTCTAATAAGACTCCATATTCCTTCACTAATGACTCTTCTACAAAGCTGAAAATTCTTTTCTGTTAGCTGTTTGTTTCCCCTCTCTTGATTTACAGACTCAAGAACTAGGGCAAAATCTTCAACTGTAAAAGCATGTCTTACACCTACACTTTCAAATAATTCACGGAAACTATTTTTATATTTATTAGGCAATTGATGAAGATACGGTGCTGCTTCGAAGTTCAAATAAAAACACACTTTTGTTGGGTCAACATATGCACTCTCAACAAGAATGAAACTACAATTTTTCAACTTTTCAATTATCACTGCTTTTGTTGTTTCATTTTGTAGCATTGCTTCATGGAGGTATTTGTAACAAGCATTGGTGATATTCTCCTGATACAATGTAATTCCATCAAATGACTTTGCAACTTCTTGCAACTGATTTATGACCAAACTAACAGTTGGTTTCTTAAGTAAACCCAAGAAATCTTTGACAGCTAATGATATGGCCCCACAACCTTTAAAGGAATGGGAATTTTCATTAAGAACTGGTTGTAAAAGACAAACAATATCTTGATGATCAGCAGTGAAAAGGTCAGTTGCTGAAAACATTGTTTCAGGCTGGAAGTCATTACCCTTCCAGGGTAATGAGAAGCCTGCTGGTTTTGTGAGGAATGGGAGGAAAGGGATTGTCTGACATTTTGCAGCAAATTCTTTAGCTCTAGGATCTCTACATTTTAGTTTTTCATCTATGAGACTTAATATAATGCTGCTTCTCAGACAGGCTGCAACATGATCATTCCTATTAATTGCTGCTACTGATTCTGCACGTTCTATTAGGTCTTCCCATGAAACATCATCCTTAGCCATACCTAACTGAACAAGTTTAACCAAGATAACTGGATTAAGGTAATCCTGACTGCTGCCATAAGGAAATCTTCCATCTACAGCATCATACAACTTTGCAACTCTTCCTTCAGGGTGAATCAATCTTGAAGGTATAACCAAAGAATGTCCATCCAAAGAACAAGGAATACATGGAGTAACACGAAGAATTCCTGAGAATTCCTCAACCTTTTCATTCAGAACATAACGCATCAAAGGATCACGCAGCTCTGCATCAACCTCCTGAATGTTAGGGAAAAAGACTTCAGAAAAGAACTGCCTCTCAGAGAAAGTGTTCTCCAGTAGTATATATTTACATCCTGCTTCTTCAAACCCTGCCTTTACCCAAGATGGGAGCTCTACAGCACAAAGATTTTTTGATCCAGTTTTTTTAAGGTATTTGAGGAAGATCTTAAAGGCTGCAGGTCCAATGTCTGGACGTTTCAGTATTGAGTCATCTAAAAATCTCACATTCTTCATGGAAACCCAAGATGAACCATCAGAGAACACTTTGATCCCTTCTTTGCCTTTTGCATGAGCTATGTCTTCATAAAACCCTTGACATATAACAGAAAAATCATCATGCACTGAGTCAGGATCTGGCCACACTGCACAATAACTGTAGTCAGCTAGCTCACCATTGAGTGTCATGTCACGTAAAACACAAAGTGCTTCTAAATAAGCTTTTACAATAACATGCCTCATGAATACTGTGTTCCATCTTCCTTTTGTATCTGTTTTCCAGATCTCTTTTCGATTTGAAGTAACAGCAAAACAGCCATTGATGTGAACAGGCAAACCTGTTTTTATTCGTAGAGGTAAATAGCAGAATACTTCCCCAATGCTGTTGCAATTAGGTTTCACAATCCACTTTAGGTCTTGAGTTTCAGTCAGTAGTACTCCTACTCCACCACAGGGGACAAGACCTAGTCTTCGTCCACTTTCATGTAATGAAAATTTTAAAGCATCACCAGTATCCATGCAAGAACATATGAGCCAAGTTGTAGAATCTACTGTTTTTTGTGGCAGTTCCTCAGCTGGCCTTTTCATCTGTCCAGATTTAGCCATTTCAAAGAAAGAAGCTGGATCATCTTCTGGACCTCTGAAAAGTGGAGACTGTAAATCAGCAATCCGTCTAAATACATGATGAAATTCCTCTACTACTATCTGTAGGATGCATGAAGACTTTGGTGTTTCAATGGGAAGCTTTCTATTACTGCTGCTGCAAGTCTTCATGAGTTTCGCTGCTTCCTTTAAAACACTTACAACAGGTGCAGTCAATGCTTTGGAAGAACATAGACTTTTTTTAATAGTCACTGTATCTTGTGCTACACCAGGGTCAGCTTCCTCAACTTTTAAATATTTCAGAACCATTGAATTCACACTCTGAGTGAATATTATCAGTCTATGACCACAAATGCTAAACTCATCCACAAGAGAGTAAATGTCTGCTGTATTGTAGCAAGTACTGCTGACTTCACTCACGTTAGCCTCCTGCTGAGTTCTAAAGGAAAGTCTGAAAAGTGTTCCTTTATAACTGTAAGGAGCCTCCACAGTTAATGGTAGCTGACAACCAAACACACCTATAAATGGCTTGAACTGGTTAGGAAATTTTCGCAGCCTTTTCTGTTGCTTACTCCAGTTAATCTTGATCCCAGGGTTAGACTTGTCTCTAATGTGTTTACTGAGATGATTAATGTTTGGATCAAACATTATCATGAATTCTCGGCTCATAATGATGGGAATATCAGTGATGTGATAAACAGAGTTGAACCCTAGTCCAAATTTCCCTACTTTATCAACTTCTTCCCTTTTTAAAGACTCACCTAATCGAGTTATATTTAGAAAATCTGAGTCAGAAAATTCAGAATTGTTGAATGACCACAAAGCTGGTCCATGACATGCTGCCATTCCTGGATCCAAAAGATTCTCTCTTATATTCATATTTCTTCTCATGTCAATCATGAAATTACATTCTGTTGCATTGGCATCATCAGCATTTTGAAGGAGCTCTTTAAAGGTATCTGAAACAGAAGGGTATTCCTCCAAAATGTTTTTAATTCTTACAGTGAGAGGTTCTCTTTGTCCAGATTGCTCAAATCCCATGTTTTCTGGATTAATCAATCTTGTACTGAGGCATGGCACATTTAACCATTCTGCAGTTTTCATCGGTATGTCTTCATGCACCAGAATGATTGGTTCCACAGAATCTTCAAGCAAATCATTTAAGTCATCAACTTTGATATCACAATAACAACATTCATGAATTGGTTTCATTACAAGCTTAAAAGGATGTTTGCTACAATATATAGGCACAGGTGTATTCAAACTTGCTGGAATCTGACTGCTGTATAGCCATCTTATAATATTCAGGATAATATGAAGATTTTGTTTGCTCTCCTCTTCACTGAGACATTGCTCACTCTTTAGATATATTTTCTGAATGACCATGGAAACATGGTCTGGTGTCAATTGTTCAATAGAACCACAACTTTTAAACAACTGGTGGAATTTAGCCATAGTTTTTGGCACGCTATGCAGATAAGGCTGGAGATCAAGATCAGGTACTGACTTTATTACTGCCTGGTTAAGGGAACAAAATGTTTTACCAGTCCAGACCCAGGGAAATTTTAAGGCTTTAAAAATATCTTTACCTTCATCTAAGTGATCATGCATAAATCCATAAATTTCAAGCAAGATATGCTGAAATTGATAATAGTCTTCATCACTAAAGGTTTTAGAACTGTGCCAATCAACCACCACTTTAAAGTGTTTTAGGACTGCTTTTATGCTAGGTTTGGTGGAGATGCCAAGTGCTTTTTCTATATTTAAATGGACACTTTCCACCAAGGGAACTGATGAACCAACTAAAATTGCATGAGCTATATTACACATTTCTGGTGGTGAACAAAGATTACAAAGATCTCCTTTCCAAACCAAAGATCCTGGATAGTTTGGAGGTCTTTCCTTACATGCTGGAATCCATTTTAATTTTTTCAGGACTGATTTTGCCTCAGGTGTCTGCAGCAGTGTATGATTTTTGTTCAAAATCATTAACAGAGTTCTAGCTTTTCTTAACAGTACATCATGGCTTGTGCTAGAATCACCTTGCAAACTTTCAATTTTATTTGCCACTTGTATTATGTCTTTTTCCTCAAGACTGCTTTCACTTTTTAAACCTATTTGTCTCAAAGAATGAAGAATATCTGAAGAAGCTGTAAAAATACTAGGTGGGAAGCAGATTTCCTCCTCAGCATAAAATAGATTTTGCAGTACTTCTACCTCAGGATCAAAAAGTTCATTGGCTGACACAATCTTTCCTTGAGAAATCTGAATAAATGTTAGTGATGTCAGCCAATCTAGCACATCTGTATTCTCATTTTTGAGGAAAGTCAGATTTTCAAGAACCCAGAGCATAATCTTTGTTGTTTCATCATAAGAATAAAAGTCATTTTGAATATCCTGTATAATAAACTTTAGACAATCTGTGCTCTTTAGCTGTTCTACTTTTAATATGTTAGCTAAACGAATGGTAGCTTCATCACTGCTGTCAATTATTGGAACAGAAAGTCTCACACCAGGTGGAAGTTTGGCAGTGTGATGCAACACTTTACAACCTTTTAATCCAGTAAAAGCAGTGACCTCTTCATCAGATGATTGCTTAATTTGTTTAAATATCAATAGTTCCTGAATAAGTATTCTCTCTTTTTCACTGACATCAGTTAAACTAGCTAAGAATCTCCTAAGAGCATCTTTATGTGCTGGAGGGAATGATGAAACTTTAGTGGACAGTTTCTGCAATGACAGTTTCTCCATTATTTGCAAAACAGCACCTGGTAACGGTGGATGTACATATTTTTTTAAAAGTGGATGTTGTATAGAGGTGTCTAGCTTTTTAAGTACAACACCACCAAGTTTTTGAATGATGTCAACTAAATATCCCGGAAGCTGTGTCTCAGATTCATCTTCTAATATAATTGCAGAGGGAGTCCTAAGTCTAATAAGTTCCACTAAAACCTGGTCTTCCCCTAGTGGCGTCTTCGGGATAAGAGGCATATCATCAAACACAGTCAAGTCTTCAGAAAAGTGTATATATAGGCTCTTCCAGACCATTTTAAGCCATGCAATAGATGGGTGATTTTTATCTTCTGAAACTGGATACCATTGTACCACCATGTCTCTGCCAGGCCACACAGTATTCAGAACATCTTTGATAAGCCGGGCAAATCGTTCAGGGTTCAGAAGCTGTAGTTGTGTGCATGGTCTTCCTGAAATCAAAGTTAAAAAAAAGAGGCAATGAAAATCAAACAATACAGGGGAAATATTTTTTTCTGTACCTTTTTCATAAAGCAAACCAAAAAAGCAAGACAGGAAACTTCCCAATTCCTATGCTTGTTCACTGAAGATGATTTCAGATCTGAACTCAAATCTCATCTGATTTTACTGAGTTGATTAAAATCAAGTACATTATGTATTAGTACAAGAAACAATTACCAGATTGCAACTGATCAGTATGTTAGTTTTGCACAGTCTTTAGTCACACAAAAACAGCTGCAAAGTTAATTTTCAATCTATACAATAAGAAATCGCATGTAGGCATTGTCCTTTATGCTTGCTTAAACTCAAACAGGAAGGCTCAGATAAATTATTTTTGTTTCTTTGCATTATTCATTTAATTAGTAACTCTTTATGTTTAGAAATTATGTGAAGTATAGTCTAGTGGTTAGAACAAATGGCAGGACCATCCTAGGTAATTGCCTACGCGCCAATCAACCTTCAGTCAGTAAAAAACAGCTTGGTAGCCACACCACTACTATATAAAAATGCTAAATCTGAGGTTAAAAATGTGTGTGTGTGTAAATTTCTACTATAAATCAGAATCTTTACTGAAAATTATATTTTGAACTATCAATTGATATTCTAAATAAATAGATCATAGTGAAACCCTACAACACTTCCTCTGAGATAGACAAATGGGTAAACTGAAGCACAGAGAAGTTAATTGGTTCCCATGATGATACTGCAAGACAGTGGCAGTAACTGTAGGAGGACCCACCCTGTTGAATTTCAGGCCCTTACTCTAATCACTTAACAGTTTCCCTGAAAGCAGTAGTTCAATTACAGTAAAATAGCTGTGGGGATATGGTTTTGATGGCACAAAAAATAAAACATCAAGATCCAGTAACAGATTATCATGAAAGCATTTTACTTTTCTACCAAATATATACAATAAACTATGTAAGTGCAAAGTATAACTGTAACAGACTAAGCAGCTGGTGATCATGAAAGAACAGGTGAGGTGAGGATGAATAATTGTAATATGTATTTTTCTTAAAATAATGTGGTTTAGTAAGTATTTTAACAACTTTTAAAAAACTTTCTTTCAGATAGAAATCAGCCTTTTAAATAGTATATCTAGAAGGTTTTTAAATCCTTTACAAAGTTTCTTATTTAGCGCTTTTGATTGTTGATATTTAAAAGGGTTTTCTGAGAAAGGGAGAAATGACAAGAACACAAGAAAAAATTTGCTAACTTCTTTCCATTTCATCAATCTTACATGTTACTTGTAACTACAGAAAGTACAAGGTGGGTGAGACAATATCTTTTATTGGACCAACTTCTGTTGAGAGAGAGACACACTTTTAAACTTACACAAGCTATGTCTACACAGCAATGTAAACCTATGGTTAGTCGGACACAAGTCAGCTGACCTGTGTCAGGGAACCCTTGGCATTAAGCATCTACATGGCATTGTAACCCTAGGTTAATAATTTTCTGACTGGTGCTCAAACTTAGGTCTCTGGCATCCACATTGCAGTGCACAGACTTGAATCAAAGTTATCATATCCCAGAGTGCCTTACGCCCCCATCCTTCACAATGTTGATGCTCTAGCCCTAGGAATGTGTTGCACTGTGGGAAAACTCTACTGCCCTTCCCTGCACATTACAGGAAATTTGAACTATCAGACTAGAAAGCCTTCTGATAAGTCATTTTGTTCCGTGTACTTACTCCCAGCTACCAGAACCAGCAATGTGGAGGAAGTCCTTTGGATGAAATTCTCTTGCTTGCACTTTCACTCCTGTGTCAGGAAGCTGACAGAGCATCCATGAGGTGCTGGTGGACATTTCAGCAGTGTTTTCTATCCCACCAAAAGTACCTGACTGATTTCCTGATGGAGCTACAGGAAAAGTATACTAGTGTCACACACTCAATGGCAGGATGCTGTTCAGCATAATTGGCATAGCTGCTGATGCTCCCTATGTATTGGCATAGCTGCTGATGCTCCCTATGATGCACCCCTTCTGGTATACGGCCACAAGCACAGACTGGTGGGACCACAGTCATGCAGACCTGGAATGATCAGCAGTAAGTCCAGAACTTTGCATGAAGAAAGCCACGTTTCTGGAGCTTTATGAGCAATTTATCCCCACCCTCCAGGATAAGACGACACACAAGGTCACCCTTGCCAATCCAGAAGCAGGCTGCTGTACTTGTGGCTTCACCAGACTAATGCCAACTGGTTTGGGGTTGAAAAGTCGACTGTGGGTAAAGTGGTGGCAGAGGTAACTGAGGCAATCAGGTGTGTGGTTTACCCCAATATGGCAGACATTAAAGATATCCAGAGGTAATTGCTGGCTTTGAGAGAATGGGATTTCCTAACTGTGGCAGTGCTAGTGATGGGACTCGTGCTCATAGATTGCCCTTCTCAAGAAGCACGAGTACATAAATTGAAGAGAGTACTACTCCACTGTTATGCAAGCACTAGTGGACCACAGACACGTATTTATGAATGTCAATGTGGGTTGTTCAGGAAAAGTTCAGTACAGTTTTTTGCCACTCAACAGTCTACATTCTTGAACAGGCTGGAATATTATTCCTGTGGGCGCGGGGACAAAGGATGTCAGCTCTGGGACACATTTCTGGTGGCTGGGAGTTGGGCCCAGGCTTTGGACACAAACTGTCCTCCACGGGACCCCTGACTTGGGTTAAAAAGGCCATATACTACACAAGCAATAACCTTGATGTTAGGGAAGGAGGGAGCATATCAGAGCAACTTTTTAGCAGTGTCCAGAACAGGGCAAACCTGCCCAATAGGCACCATGGTAATGGGATCATAATATGGGAAGGCTACATCCCGTCCCGTCTCCCTCCCCCCCCCAACCATTCCTCCCCTCACTACCTGGACAAAGAATGTGGTAAAAGGGTGTTACCTCTTCTTTCCCAGACAGCATGTCTGTTAGGGAAGGCTCAGAATCTCTCCCCCTAGTTTTTCCCTTGTTGCTAATTTGTTAAGGGACTTCATGGTCATTCCTGCTGTTAAGATAAATGTATATGCTATGCAGGTTTCGTGGAAATAACAAACAAGGGAGGATATAATTATACATCTCCCTAGTCATTAATATTCATTTTATAATCTTTTATACTACCAAATAGGGATTTTATGGGGCATTGTAGAAGTGTGTATATTTATGTATTATTTTAAATAAAAAGTTGTAAAATAGTGAACTCGGGGCTCACTTCTTTGGATGTGTGTGGTGACAAAGGCAAACGAGTGGACTAGAAGCTGTAAACGAATAAACACTCCTTATCACTCCACCTGGCTCAATTTCGCTCTCTTCAACCAACCCTGCAACAATTCCCACCAACTGACATTGACATAAATGACCTTACTGTCCCCAGTTAATCTGGGGGACCCCACATATCCTCTTTTGATGTGGCTTATGAAACTGTATCCTGGCCAAAAAAAAAAAGGGGGGGTTAATTACATTGCAGCATGTGTAGAATAGTTGTTGAATGTCCTTTTGGCAGATTAATATCTTGTTGAAGGTATTTACAAACCCATCAGATATCAGTGTACTTAATGCTGTCCTCATTACAGTGGCTTGCTGTGCTCTTCACAACCTAGAAGCCAGTGGTGAGCCATTTCTTCCTGAATGGATTTATGACAGAAAGGGGACACTGGATTGGCACCCTCAGCCAGAAAATGTAGCCACCACTGTGGGAGCTGGTTGCACCTGGGCAGCAGAAAGGATATTTTGTGTGTTCACATTATGGACTTGCATGGCCCAATGGAAGAGGGTGAATAGTACCTGTATGAATGTGCAGGGGGAGCAGGTACTGGCTCATTTTTTTGGCAGGGGACAGTACTTGATGGCGGGCTTGATTGCTATGCAGTTTAAGTCAGAATGACCTGATGAAAAATACATTTGTGTTGGGGGCAGCAAATAGAGAAATACTGTTTGCTTACTAATGCTTAATTACTCCTTAACATGCTTTTAGTTTTAGTATCTCAAATTCCATTTGTTTGATGCAGTGATAGTAATAAACTTTCTTGAAAATATAACATGTTTTATTTGTAAGCAGGTCTGAAAACAGTAAACTACTCACATAGTCTTGGGCAGGTCAGCTGCCATTACAACATTAAACACCCAAAAAGAAAGGGCAGGAAACAAAACCCAACATAATCCCCCACCACAGCACATCCCCTAGCCCCAAGTTCTCCTTTCCCTTCTTTACATGTTTAGAAGAGTAGAGGTTTCCACCAAAAGGGGTGGAAAAAGTAAGTCTGCACAGGGTTTAGTTGCCCAGCACAGCTGCTTATGAGTCCTGAATGCATGGGCCTCCTGACATTGAGTTGTGCAAACTACTGCTGGGCTTAGGGTCTGTTGCTGGGGCATCATGCCATACTGTTGGAGAGGCAGCAAGAGCCCGTGCTCTTGCAGTCATTAAGACAGAAGTTGCTGGAACATTCTCTCTGTTGGGCTCTGTCCTCCT
>ML675618.1:69066653-69205640 GCA_007922155.1 Mesoclemmys tuberculata | reverse complement strand
ACCTGCTCACCTGCCCTCTGAAGAACATCAACCATGAGTTCTTCACAGAAAAACTTCCTTTTGGAATGGTCCTGAGGATATGCTGGGCCAGGGATGGAGTTCCTGAAGAAGAGAAGACAATATAGGTTGAGAGTCCTGAAACAGAACAAGAAACAGACGGTTTTTGTTTAAAGTAGATCTATGGAGAAGCACAGAATTAATAACTATGGAATGTCAAGGACATAAAATATAACAATTCTAAAATGAATATACACATATTGTGAAAGGGATGCTCAGTCTTTACATTGTCTCTTAACACAGCCTTGTTATTCATAGTTACAGAAGTGTAGAGGCAATGGTCCTACTGGCAAAGAGAGATGTTATTCCAGACTGCTGGAGGGAATCTTGCAGCATATGCAGCAAAAGCATTCAGATGAATAGTGACCAACAGCATATTCCTGAGTGGAGTGGACTAATCAGCTATTTCAGGGAGGGAGCTAGAAAATATGCTCTTCCCCCAATGTGACAAACTATCTGAAGATCCTGCTTCAGGAAAAGTTTGCAGCTATTAGAAGATAGGGTAGGGTCCTAATCTATGATGTAATAAACATGATACTGTCTTAGAGCACACATCACTTACCCTGTTACTGCTGCAAAGAAAACTCTCTGAAATCTATAGCTTTAATCCACTCCTGCATGGCTTATCACTAACTGAAATTGACTAGATTTGGAAAGAGAATACTGTTTCCCAAACACACATACTCAGTTCACTGTTTACAGACAGCTTCACAGAACCAGGAAGGGTGATTGCAGAGTTGCAAATTTCCAAATACTCAAAGGAAAACAAGAATGACTGTAGCATATCTCTATGATTTGACAATTAAAATAGTCTTTACAGCTGTGTTTGAAAGTCTCAAATTCTCATTCATCATTTTGAATTCCAAATTTATTGAGGAGGGTGCAGATATGGAAGGCTGGGGACACCTAGACACTGTGATACAATCTGCCATTACTGGCCAAATGCTGGTAGCTAAGGCTTTGCATTTTTGCATTGCTCTTTAATGAAAAGTCCCTCCCATTACAGTAATAATAAATTTTTAATTTGAATCATACACTTACCAGGACCTGGGGGTGGCATCTGTCTCCATTATGTTCTCAGCAGAGGTCTGTTCCTTGTGGGCAAGGGGCTCAAACAGCTCCTCCAAGTAGGGATTGAGATTTTTCTGTTGATCCGGCTCCACAGCCTGTTCTGGGACTCATTTCATTAAAAAAGCCACTTCATGATCCTGACTGAGAGCCTGTTGCTGGTTGCAATCAGTCCCCATGCCGGATTCATGGCCAGCAGTGCTCCATCATTGCTCACCATGTCATCATGAAGCACAGCTGGGTCTATGCTGGGTGTAGTACCCAGTACCTGATCAAAGTCATCATAAAATGGACGTCATTGGCGAGTTTCCTGAGTTGTGATTCTTATTCTAGCTCTTCCTGTATTCACTCTTTAGCCTCTTAATTCGCTCTGTGCACTGACCATCTGTTTGAAAAATTTGCAGCGCTGCCAGCTTTAAAGCTAACTGCTGGTAAGCACGGTCATTCCTTATGCTTTTGCTGAACTCCACGGTTTTACTGGCCTCGTACCACAGATTCATCAAGATTTGGCTATGCTCACATGACCGGGAAGCAGCTTGCTTTGCAAAAGACTTCATCGGATTGGTCTCCATTGAAAAACCTACAGGTTCTCTGACAGCGTGCTTGCAAATCAGAGTTTAGAAGATAATGAGTTAACATTGAACTGAGCTGCTGCTGTTTGCAAAGGGAGGTATGACTTCCTTTTGCAAGGTATTGCACTGCAGATTGTTCAGCATAGAGAGGACTAAGGAAGTTTCCTCCAAGGAACTGTGGGATACATCCAGCGAAAAGTGTTCACTCACAAGTTATATGATGTTTTTGTCTTTTATCATTTTCTTGTGTGATTTCATTCAAGAGCATAGGGATTGTCTGGTTTCACCCATATAGTTGCTATTTGGACATTTATTGCACTGGATGAGATACAACACTGCATATAGAAAACACATTTTCAAGCACCACTGATTTTCAAGTTGATGGTATGTCTAATATGTTCAATAAAAAAATGAGGTCTTCTTTTCAACATTAAGCACAAACATAATCTTTTTACATTTTCCTATGTAACATTTACTATGGATAATGCAATAAGTATCTCACCCTCTTGGTGCTTAGGCTATCTTTGAGGTATTTCTGAGGCACCTATGACCCCATAATATGTATATAAAATTGAACTACTTCCATTCATACAAAAGCTGTTTCTGTGTTACTGATTACAACATGAAGAAGAATTTATCCTACATAGTCATACATAATATTATATGGGGTAGCAGATTTCCTTTGCCTATCTTTGAAATGCATATAGGAACAGATATATTGGGTGTGTGATCATATAACTGTCTTTGTTGATAAGCATGAAGCTATCACAGTAATCATGTGGAACAGGATACTGATGGGAATACAAACTGTATATATACGAAAGTATGATAATACAGGTCTTCAAATTCTGTGTGCCACTGCAATACTGTACACGTTTCAGCCATCTCCCATAATCTCAGAGGAGAATCTGACTCTGCAGAGTGGGGCTATCAGTATGCTCAGCAAAAACTTAAAACCCCACTTTTTCCACTTCCTTTCAAAGTCTCAACATGGTGGTGAGAGGGAAAGAGACCACTACCACCATCACCCCCACCTATTTGCTTCCTACTTTGGAAGTTGGTAATAAGACTTCTTTGGAAGAAGTAAGGTTTC
Source organism: Mesoclemmys tuberculata (assembly GCA_007922155.1). Lineage (NCBI taxonomy): Eukaryota > Metazoa > Chordata > Testudines > Chelidae > Mesoclemmys > Mesoclemmys tuberculata. Next base: position 69,202,850 of record ML675618.1, on the reverse strand, counting down.
CTTCCTTCAGGCTGTCAAAAGCTACTCCCCTCCTTGGAGCTGCAGTATTGAAAAAGAGAGCAGCACTAGCAGAAAGGACAGAAATTTAAGGCTGATGGGCAGGTTAGCAGAAATCCTCCTAAAATTGAAACTTAAAATTCTATTATTTTAGTGCAAGTTCTTAAATATTTATTGAAAATAAAAAGTTAATATAAGAAAGGAATGTTCATGCTGTAATGATTACAGTATAGCTACTTGCAATTAAATTTTTAAATGCACGAAGGTCCGAGAATGTACAGCCCTCACACCTTAAACATGCAGCTCAGATATTGACATTTCAAATTACTATGCTAATTTTATAGAATAAAAATTTGATATCATTTAGAAAGTCTAGAAATCTTCACAGGAGCATGTTTTATTTAAACAATTTAGCATTAATTAATTAATATAACTTAATTAAAATGTTATTTTTCTTATACAATGGAGTATACAATGAGTCCTAACACTTACAATGAGTCCTAACACTATCACCTTCTCAATTATTAGGCTTCCCCCCCCCCCGTTTTTTGCCAACTGTGTTTAATTGTGTAAGTTATCCAGTTTCCATTTATATGGAAGCTAAGGCAGAGAGAACATTTAATCATCAAAGGCACACAAATGCCACACTTCAATCCATCAAAATATTCAGTCAGCAATCCTACCTGAAAATCCCCAGAGACGCTGTTGGGCTAGAATATAATGAAATCCATTTTTCAGAAAACATTCAAAATGCCAACGATTAACACACAATCATGCTAAATATAAAAGTAACAATAATATGCCTCTTGCAATAAAAGAACATGCTTTATGGAGTGAAAATGGTTTTGGATCTTTTTTAGCAACACCACTGGTGGAACCCACCCCACCTTCTGAAAGAAAATATATTTTTTGTATATTTGTATAGTCACATGGGGAAAATTCTTGGCAGTTCAGATTTTAGAACCAGCGAAAAGAGAAATGCACAGTATCATATATATATTATGACTACGTAAATGCCTTAGAAAGAAAAGTGATTTATGGCAAAAGAGTCCAAAGAGCAAAGTGGGCCTCTCTACAGTTCAGAAGAATGATCAAAGGAATATATTTTTCTACAGAAGAAGTCTACCCATCATATTAATGTACAAGAATGTTCATGTGTTTTCTCAGCAGCAATACTAGTAAGACTGAACGCTAGAAAGAACAACTGCTAAAGATCTGGTAGCCTGATTGAAAATAAGAACCAAGGATGTAAACGATCATGGTGTATGTATTTCTATAAATACATCACAGAAAGAGCCAGAATATGACAATGATGTAAATAATTTCCCTATTGCAAAAAACTGTAAATTCAATAATTGGGACAAAACATCTGGAGAGATACAGATTAAACAGACAGCATTAGAAAACAAGGTGAACCACTATTCATGGTGTCCTCACACAGCTCAGAGATCTTTGTCTCTACACCTGTAAATCTCAGTGATTATACTTGCAGCAATAAACATAGTTTAAAATATCGCCACTGATCCTCATTTTTACACAGTTGATGTTTATCCATCCAAAATTTACCATCTCCTCTTCAGTCCTGGCAAATTTGCTTTAAAAATCCTAAAAGTGCATCTGCCAATAATGGGACTGTATTGAGGGATGGAGGTTCTTCAACTTGAAATTTGGAGATCAAGGAAAAATTGAAGTAGATACTAAATATGGAGTATTGTGGTTGGATCATGGCGTAGAGGAGAAAGGGAGGCTCTTCTGGATGCTACTCCAGCTTTTCTCATCAGCCTTGTGGAAACCCTTGGGGAACAGAATGAAGGCTGTTTTCCTTTAACCATCACTTCAGCTCTTCATCCCTCATCCCTGTGGAGGTAACCATGATTGTGGAGGTTCTACCCTGGGTCCTTTCCCAATGCTTCTGGGGAGGCTTGGAACTGGAGGCCTCCTGTGGCCACCTACCATCTTCTTTCATTCTAATTTTTTTAAACCATCTAATGTAACGGTATATTTTCATCCATATAAAATGTTTAATTCTTTTCAAATCTCACCAATTATTATTTTTACTATAGTAGTATGTTAGAGTCCCAATCAAGACTGGGGCACTGTACAAATACTTACTGTAAAACAGTCATTGCACCAAAGAATTTACAATCAGGGTTACAATAGAACACAACAAATAGATGAAACAGGATTTGTCGGTAAAGTTAGAGGATGAGGCAAAGGTAAAACAAACATGTCTTAGCAGAATAAGTAGTGGTCACAACTGCCTACCTCCTACCAAACTCCTTGTTTTGATTACATCTAGTAGCAATAGGTCCATAAGCTAAATATAAGTTGTACAAAGAAATATTTCCTTATACAATTTTAAATTTCCAACCTTTCATTTTCATTGGCTGTTATATTATAAGAAAGGGTAAATAGGAGCACTTGATTTATCATCTCTGTAACATACACATTACTTTGTATAACTATCTTACCTATAATTCCCTCATATTTATTTCCTCTGTGAACTAAACATTACCAACCTTTACAGTCTCTCCTAGTGTAGAAATTTTGCCAAACTGTTAATCATTTTGTCACCTGTCTTTAAATCTCTTCTATTTCTGCTACATTTGAAAATATTAACAGAGATGTGATCATTAAACCTTACAAGTGGCACAGGTCACCCAACTCCAACGCAGTGGGCAAAATGAGAAGGAATAGCTACCAAAGGAAATAGTGAAAAATCAACCAAAGTCGTCAGAGAAAAAACTAGAGAGAGTCCAGACTCATGGAAACCAAAGGTATATAGGACATCAAGGAGAAGGGACAGATGAAGATTATCAAAGACAGCAAACTAGTGTGAACATTACTAGAACACTGTCAAAATCTGGTGTCCACACCTTTTAAAAAAAAGGTTGATTAATTGGAAAGGGTTCAGAAAAGTAAAGCCAGGTGAAATTTTTGGACCAATAGTTTATTCACTGAAAAATACAGTTTGAGTTGACCTGAAACAATTAATGATTTTTCCATGAATTCTCTGAATAGTCATCATACAGGGGGGGAAAAAAAAATCAGCTTCCCTTATAACCTTTAGCCCAACAGCGAGAGCACTCAGCCGGGATGTGAGAGACCAATGTTCAAGTTCCCCCTTCTTCCTGGTGTGAACAAGGGATTTGAACTTAGTTCTCCCATCTCCCAGCACTAGGCTATAGGATACAGAATCATAGAAATGTAGGGCATGAAGGGACCTCAACAGGTCATCTTGTCTAGTCACGCTCTGCTGAGGCAGGAGCTGCTGGGCAGGTCTTTCTCAGTCTCTCCTGTTTGAAGGTGTTCCACCATGTATAAGTAATTAAATACTCATCCAGAGAAAGAATCAGAATGGTTAGGGCACTTATCTGGGATGTGGAAGACCTAAACTTCAGTCCTCCTGCTCCAGTGACTGATCATATACACACAGTGGAACAGCTTCAACAGAAGAGACTGAGTGGTTAAGTACTTTCCTGTGAGATAGGAGACTCAAGTTCAAATCCCATCTCCACAATAAGTAGAGCAGGGAATTGAATCCAGGTCTCCCATACCCTGGGTGAATGAGCTAGCCACTGGGCGATAGGTTATAAAGAGAGGTACCATCACTTTCTCCCCATTTTATTAATCTAACCCAGGTCCAACAAACCACTTAGTTTAACCAAAAAAAAAATTGTAGATCATTTTCGTTAGCCTTTATTTTGCAATTTTTCAGTACTGCTAGTAAACAGAAAAACTGCAGAAAAGAGGTACAAGAATAATTAGAGGTCTGAGAAACCTGCTTTACAAAAACAGATTAAATGAAATTAATCTAATTAATTTATCCAAGAGCAGGTTAATATCTGACTTGATCAGTCTATAAGTACCTATGTAGGGAGAAGATTTCTGATGGTAGAGGACTCTTTAATTTAGCAGACAAAGGCATAACAAGATCCAATAACTAGAAGGTGGAGCCACATGAAATCAGACTAAAAATAAGGCAAACACTTTTAACAGCGAGGGTAATTAACCACTGGAACAATTTACCTAGAGATGTGGTGGATTCTCTGTCATTTGAAGTCTTTAAATCAAGGTTGGGTGTCTTTCTATAATATAAACTGTAGCTCAACAGTAAGTTATGAATTTGACACACCACTCACTCGGTGAAATTTATTGGCCTGTGTTATGCAGATTATAAACTTTTCTGATATCAATGGTCTCTTTTAGTCTTAAAATCTATTAATATAATCTTCCACAGTATGCGAGGTCAGGGCATGTCCACCATAACCAAAAGGCTGGTACTGTTATTGGTTGTTAACATACGCACACGCACACACATTCAAACACATTAACTGGAGTGGGAAACATGATAGTCAATGGCTACAATGTCCTGCAAGGGGAATATCATTTTAATACTGGAAACGTCAAGGTTTGTGTGCACTTTACTGTGTATCCATGTACTACTATATTGTAAATCTTCATTCTTCTTCTCTTCCCCTTCCTTTTTGCCAGTTTTTGATTATCACTTGTGTTATTTTGAAATCAGATTGTATGAGTCTATTTTTGTATGAGAAGCTCAGCAGATTTTGCATGCTCAGTTTAGCCTTAAAAATGACAGGTTTTCAAATGTGGGTTTTAAATCAGCCTCCCTGAAGTATCCTAATTCAAACTGAAATTAAGAAAAAAATGACAAACCGCACAATTTCTTCTTAATCTTATCATTATCAATCTATTTTCTTTGTAAGCATAAGACCACAAAAATTCGTAATGTTACCTCGGCTTTTGGCAGCTTCCTTCAAAGCAGTTAGAACTTGAGGCTTCAGGTCATCGGAAAGTAATCTTCCTTCAAGGCCTGGGAAGAGGGACCTAGTATGCCATTGAAAACAAAGTATTGATCTCAGCATCTTTAACCAAGTCATTCATGTTGTTGTTCAATAGTTACAAATACTATAAAACAAGTTATACATGTACTTGCCTATGTATTTTGAAAATTTTTCCTTTTGCAGTATTTTCTTATAAAAACAAAATATGTATAGAGCAACAGAGAATCCTAAGAAATTTAGTTTTCTAACTACTCTGTACTTTTGACAGGTTGTTTAAGATATCAGGTTTACAACCTGAAGACATTCAGACTGATTTTAATGTAGTAATATTCTAGAAAGAGACTTTTAAAATAGCGTCCTAGGGTTCTGTGTCTCTCAGGGTACTCTTATCAGAGTATAAAGATGTAGGGTATGTAATTGCTAGCACTGAAAACTGGGACCTGAAAGTCAGACTGCGCTCTTCCAGGCTGTGACACTACCAACACCGAATAATTGTAAACCACCAATAACCAGGGGAAAGATTGGGAGAGCAGATTTTATGCTTCAGATGGTCAATTTTCATGTCAATGTTGTAAGACTAATATAACTTCACTTTAAGTCCTTTACAAATAAAGCATATACAGCCTGAGAAGTTACCCTATATTACCTTATAGGTAATGCTGGGGAGGAGCAAGTAGTCATGATACATGTAGGTACCAATGATTTAGAGAAAGATAAGAGAGAAGTTCTGGAAGCCAAATGTAGGCTGGTAAGAGATTAAAGTCCATGACTTTCATGATAGCATTCTCTGAAATGCTCCCAGTTCCACATACAGGGCCAGTAAGACAAACAGAATTACAAGGTCTCAATGTGTGGACGAGATGATGGTGTAGGAAGGAAGGATTTAGATTATCTGGAACTGGGGAACCTTTTGGGGAAGCAGTGGCCTATACAGGAGCGAAGGGCTTCCCCTTAACTAAAATGTAATCAGACTATTAACACGCCTATACAATTTTTAAAGTTGTAGAAGATTTTTTAAATTAAGGGCTAGGGAAAAGCCAACAGGTGCACAGGAGCACATGGCTGAGGCAGAGACATCCCTCAAAGATGAATTTATTAGAGGTAGAACTAGGTATACTAGTAAAAAGGATAGGAAAGAAGTTGGTAAAGTGCAGGTAGAAGGCAGTGAGAAATAATAAAATGTAACAGATTCCTATTTCAACGTAACACATGAAGGCAAGCAACTGAATACTGACAAAATGTACAAGTACCTATATACAAATGCTAGAAGTCTAAATATTAAAATGAGTTAACTAGAATGCCGAGCATTAAATTGAAGATATTGCTATAATAGGCATCATAGAAACTTGGTGGATAATCAGTGGGACATGGTAATACCAGGGTATAAAATCTACAGAAATGACAGAGTAGCTTTTGCTGGTGGGAGACTGGCATTATATTTTAGGGAAACCATAGAATCAAATAAGGTAAAAATCTTGAATGAAACAAACTATAACATAGAATCTCTATAAATAGAAATTCCATGCTTGAATAAAAAGACTAACATATGACAGTGAATGGTTTCAATATATAGTTTTAAAATTTTTTCATAAGGTGCCAAAAAATGTATATTAGTGGATTTAACTGTATTCAAAAAAGTGGTAACACAAAGGCGTAACTGAAAAATAAGGCAGTATTTTATGGTCTTAAGTACACTACCATTACAGCTAGTCACTGTCTCCAGTATGTGGAGCAACTACACTGACTCTGTAATGCATTTTTTTTTTAAATCTATGTTTTGTAAAACTAGCCATTCCTGTATTTAATTTAAAACTCTTCCATAGTAACAGCAAGGGACAGTGGGAAAAAACTACTGGCATCTCAAGCTTTCATTTTAATAAAGCTTTAGCCAAGCCACTAACAGATCACTTGCACTGCTGCTCCTCTACGATGCATGTTCTCAGCCTTCTCTTATTTTGTGTTTCTCAAAAGAAAGCTAGCTTGAGAAAAGCTACTTGCTGTATATTTTATATCAAGATTAAAAAAGTCTTTATAAATTATGACAGCAACTAACCTTCAAATCTTTCAAATGCAAAAGTATATAAAATTTAATCTTGGGTTGCTTTTATGCATTATTTTATTATGTTAAAAACTGTGGTATGCTTATTCTAAATGCACTACTCATAAGCAGGTGACAGTTTGTAGGACTTAAAAATATTAAAACTGTTTCAACAAAATAGAACATGTAAAACGTTAAATATACCTTGGGTAATCATCTGAGGTTATGTAAACTACATCTTGATCTGACACAGATGAGGAAAAAGGAATAAAATTTCCATTCTGTAATGGCAGAAGCTCCAAACCAATAAGTTCACTGTAGACTCCATCAGTAAGCACGAATTCCAAGAGATGAAGCTTTTCATCAGCAGGGCCAGTGTGTCCAGATTTCCTCAACACCTGCCGCACTACAGCAGGAGTCACTTTTTTCACAGTTTTAGAGCTAGACATAGTAAGATGAACAGCACTAGCAATATTTGCTGGTACTTTAGCAACCTGGTTCCCTGAGCTCTGGAGGTAGTTGAGGATAGTTTGTGTATACTCCAAGCTGTCATCCATTTCTGAGAAGCACACCTGCTCCACCTTTATCCAGTCACTACTAGCAGAATAAATAACTGCATTCTGGAGCAACTCATTAAACAAAGGTTCTATGATTGGTTTCCAGTGTACCCTGATTTTGTTCTTTTCAGGCCATAGTCTATAAATTCTCTCTGCTGACAAAGGAAAATCTGAGTTCTTTTCAGTCTCCATTCGCTTAATAGCTTCCAAAATGAGAGTGGCATATGCTTTTGGGACAACATTCGCCACAAGGAGATCATTCCATAAAGCTGCTGGATCTCGCCATTGATCCAATTCTCGCCATTTGATACTCCTTCTATTGTCAGTCAGCCCAAAGAAACCACTAACGTGAACTGGTAGACCAGTCTTGCTTTCCTCACCAGGAGGTAAAGGAAGAAAACAAAATGCTCTTCCTGAAAACTCTGCTACAGCTCCTTTTTCTTCCCCATTACTTGATAAAGACATACCTATTCCAATAGTAGGAACAAACTTCAAGTCATCAGCCAAACAATCTAGCTCATTGCATATTCCTCGACCACCCACACTATTACATACTAACCAAGATGTTTTTTGTGCATCCTTCACACTCTCATCTTCTAAGACTATATTTACATGATATGTCACACATGTTACACTGTTGCTTGGAACCCCGTTACAATACTGATTTATTGCAGTTCCTAGAATCTTGATGGAATTGGGTCGTTCATGTTTCAAGGCCTTATTCTCACTAGCAGTTACTCGGAAAACCAGTCTCTCAATTCCATTAGCATCCCTAACATGTAAGGAAACATCCTGCACACTTTTCAGGAACAGTAGCACTGTATCTGCATCTGCTCTAAAGGATTCAAACAGTTCCAGAACTTTTTGTTTGTTGTACAGATTGCTACTCAGTTGGGAAGGCTGTAGGCGAAGAGGGAAACGAAAAAATGTACCAGGAAAGTTTCCTTTCTTGAAGGTTTCCTTAGTGCTACCAAATACACCAATGAATGGTGCAAACTGATCTGTAAGTTCACTAATTTCTTTGCTGTCATCTTTTAGATTCCAACACTGGCCTGATTCATGGGGTCCAAAAAGTGTTTGATGGGGATCCAACATTCCAATCTGGTCACCACTGAAGATACTAGGGACATCTGCACAAGTGAAATCCAACAAATATGAATAACCACAAACAGCAAATATGAATGAACCAAAAATATTCTACATTATCCATATCTTAAACACCTTCAGCCATTACAACTATTTAAATTGTACATTTACAATTATAAATTGCCCTAGTTTATAAAAACCCAATCCTACAAATGGAGGACTTTTCATACCGTACTAGATAAAATACAACATAAAAATATTTTATGATGTAGGATAAGCTTATGGAAGGCATAACAGAGGTAAATGACCAAGGACACAACTTTATTTGACCAAAGATTTGACACATTAATCTCAGCAACTAAATACTATGCTGATACTGAAAACCAATTATTTTTGCTTCCCTTTCTTTTGCCACGCCATCTTCCCAAATTATAATAATCCACTATTATATTGATATATCCAAAAGAATGAATAACTATTAATCTTTCCATATGGCATAACCACAACAGACTAAAATAAATCCACTGAATGCAATGTTTTTAGGGGTGCAAGTAAAAAAAATGTGCAAAATTTTAAGAGGAGGAGGCAGAAATCTGCATCCAGATTTCTACCTAGAGTTTGCTAATTCAATGCACATATATGAATGGAAGAAAGGACTACCAAATGAAACGGTAAAACAATCCTACAGAATTTAGGAAGCACCCTGCAGTAATAAAAGATCCAAATGAAAATAAGATGTCCACAATTAAGTGTTGCTAACTTGTGAAAGAACACAATGATTTGTTAGCAGTATGTTAGGGTATTTTTGCTTTATACAATCAACATGAACATCCTTCTGTTAAACAGTAAGTTTGCATGTGATGTTATGGTTATACCATGGAAAAGTACTTTTTGGCATGAGACAAAATTATCATTTATTGATCTCTATTTCACATTTCCCTTAAATACATACAGTGCAAAAATCAAACTGCACAAAGCTTCAGTCTTCACTTATTGTATCTTATTTAAATGTATAAAAGTCTCCATTAGGCATCCATCCTATGCTCCTATGCAGTTATATAAACTAAAAATGAACAATTCAAATAACAATACAACACAGAGGACTGCTCACCACACCTTGACATCACTAGCAAATGTAGTGACAATACAAAAATAAACTCCTCAAATTCTCAGCCTACATTCCCTCCAAAGGCCTGGAAAAATATGGACTTTAAAGAATGCACAGAAGATTAAAAAAGGCTGGGCTTTGAGGGACCAAGGGTGGATGAAGTGCATGTCAAATTAAGGACCTCATACAGAAAATACCTGGCCAGCATCCTTTATTTTTTATGTGCATATGAGATTAAACAAATCTTTATGTTAATATTTTTATTTTTAAAGGAGCTACACACAGTACCTGTTATATGATAAACTGAATTAAACCCAATTCCAAATCTTCCAACTTTCAGGGGATCATCCTTTTTCTTGCTTCTTGCTATTTCCTGTATGCCATGCCAGTCCTCAGGGGTAAAAACTGCATTGTTGTACACATAAAGTGCTGGCCCTAAAATATAAACAGGCACAAATAAGGCAATTCAAAAAGAACACACTTGGTCCACCTGTTTAGTTTCCAGGAAGTAAACTTACTAAACCAAGAAAGCATTTTTGAAATGTAACTATGGATGTGCAAATTTAATGAGGAAGTTGTAACTCAAACTAGTATTGGAGAAATAAAACTAAAATCTGTTTGGACTTTGCTCAGAGATGAAGAGGAATTTCTGTAAAATAAAACCCCTAAACAACGTATTTTCTTCTCTTTCTCTTCAGAGACACAAGTCCATCAACTGATTTGTGGATTATTTTAGATTCCACGAAAATTTAGCACAGACCATATAGTTTTAGTTCACTACTTACCATTTTCTGTCATAGAAGACAAATGACGGTCACATTAAGAGAGAGCTTCAGGAAACTTCAGGAAAGCAGTGACCAGGGGGGTCACACAAAAATCCTCTTCTAACAATGAATGTTCTGAGCCTAGGTTATAAAAGAGCTGTGTGGCCCCAACAACCTCAGTACCCTCAATAATTCTCAGAATCCTACTGACGTAGAACAAAATACAAAATCAGTGCTGATAAAATTTGCACATGACACAAAGATTCGCAGAGTGGTAAATAATGAGGAAAGGACAGTCATACAAAGTAATCTAGATCACTTAATGAGTCCATTTGAACAAAATATATTTTAATATAGCCAAATACAAGGTCAAGCATCTAGGAACAATATGTACAGACTGGAGGACTGTATCTTGGAAAGCAGGGACTCTGAAAAGGATTTAGGGGTCAGAGCTGGCAAGCAACTCAACATGAGATCCTAGTATGATACTGTGGCAAAAAAGGCTAATGCAATTCTTGGTGTATAAAAGGGGAGTTGTGATTAAGAGTATGGAGGTGAATTTACGTCTGTATATGGCACTGATGAGATCAATACTGGAATATCACTTCGAGTTCTGGAGTCCACATTTAAAAGGGATGTTGAAAAACTGGAGAAGGTGTAGAAAAGAGCAAGAAAAAGAATTGGATGTCTGGAAAATTGCCTTAAAAGAGCTCAATCTGGTTAGCTTACCAAAAGAAGTTTGAGAGATGACTTAATTATAGTGTGTAAGTACTGTAACAGGGAGAAGAGACTGGATACTAAAGGGTTTTTTAATCTAACAGGGAGAGCCAGAACAAGAATCTATTGGTTGCAAATTAAAGCCAGCCAAATTCAAATTAGAAATTAGGCACACATTTGTAACAGTGAAGGTGATTAACATTGGAACAAGCTACCAAGGGAAGTGGCAGATTCTCTATCTCCTGAATTCCTCAAATCAAGACTGGATTCCTTTCTGGAAAATACATTTTAGTCAAACAAGTTACTGGGCTCAATACAGGAGTAACCGGATGAAATGCTACAGCCTGTGTCATAATGGAGATCAGACTAGACCTCAGTAGTTCCCAGCCTTTTTGAGTGAAAGCCCCACTAGTTAACACTAAGTAAAACACGTCCCCCCCCCAACCCGCCTCCTCACTGGCCATAAACACTTATAACCCCTATGAACACGTATAATGATAATAATAACAACACTAAAATACATAAATAAATAATAATAATAAATTACTATTACCTGAGTAAGAAGCTAAGCCTTCCATGGTGCAGCTATCACCGCACACCCCGTGTGGCCCTGCCTCTTCCTGTCCCACATGGACTGAGGATAATGGAGGCAGGCCCTGGCTCCAGGACCCCACTGCTGGGGCGGCTCCTCTCCAGCCCAGCACCTGGCCAGTGCAGAGCTCGGGGGGGCTGCTCCTCCACTCTGGCAAGCACGCACAAGGTTGCTGCACGTGGCGCAGAGCTCAGGGGGCTAAATGACCTCAATATTACTGAAGCCTCATGGACCCCCTGTAATCTTTGACACCTGCCAAAGGGGGTCCCGCACCCCAGGTTGGGAACCGCTGGACTAAAACATTAAAGGTCCCTTCTAGCCTTAAAATATGCAAGCCTCGAGGAAAAAGAGAAAGTGGGCAGGTAATCTGAAATACACAGAAGCAACACCCTCAGAGAATTATATTTAGTGGTAAGCAATCATCGTCAGTAAACTTGCCTCTATGCATTCACACTTACAGGATTTGGAACCTCTAGTATCAAACTGTAGAACCGTATAGAAAAGCTGTGTCAGTTGCGGGAGTGCAATAGCACTCTCACACTATGATATCATATGTATATAGATTCTATGGTATATAGATTCCATGTCCAGAAGGGACCACCTTGACCATCTAGTCTAACCACCTGTATAACACAGGTTATAGAACTTCCTTCGTTTGAACTAGAGCACATCTTTTAAAAAAAAACATCCAGTCTTGATTTTAAAATTGCCAATGATTGAGAATCTACCACAACTCTAGGTAAACTGTTCCAATGGTTAGTTACCTTTTACTATATGGGAGCATGTCACCCAGTCCACCCCAGTTCTTTTTCCCAAACCCACACAGTCATGAAATATAAAGAATTCTAAGGCAGCAGAAAGGTAGGTGGGTAGTGTCAACACACAGAGACAACTCTCAAACAACAATTATTAGTAGTAATCCCTCTTTCTTCAATGGCTTTTGTGCATTCCTACTTAGAGAAGGTCAGCAAGTAGTGTGCCCCACTAGAGGACGATGGGTGAGGAGTTCTAAGCAAAAATGGACTCTAGAGCTGCCCTGCTAAACTGAACATTAGATCACATTTTCAAGTCCTCTGAACAGTGCATAGTGAAAGAAGGAAGAAAACTCCATGTTGCTGCTTTGCAATCTCTGCAATGGTGACTTGTCTCAAACAAGCTACAGGTGTAGCTGTAGGTGTAGCTAAGTGTATCTATAACCCAGAGGTAATGGTTTTCTGGCTCAAGAACAATGTTCAATATACTTCCCAATCCATTATGAAGGAGTCTGTTTACTAATAGATTTACCTTATACTTTTCCCTGTAGGCAGCAAATAATCTATTAAATTTTTCAAAGGTTTTAGCCCTGTCCAGGCAAAAGACTGTAAACAGATCTCTTCTGGATGGGCATGAGGTTTGGGGGGAAAAAAAGGAAGAAAAAGCCAGGTGGGAGGCTCAGCCAAAGCAAGCAATTGCTTCAGAGAAGTTAATCTCAGGTCTGATATGCAGAAGGATGTGGAGACTGAGGAGGATCTGACACAGCTTCAAGGATAACCTGAAGCAAGATGTCCCAACAACACTAACTAACTATAATACTTTAACTATAAACTAAGAAAACAGAGGAACTAACTTATGGATAACTAACTTATGGATACAAGAGAAATTCTCTTAGATACCTGTAGTGGCAGTGAAAGAACCAAGGTGGGTAATGGCCTGTGCTCCATTATATAGATAGCATGAGAGCGCTACTGCACCAGGGGACATGGCTGTTCTATACAGTTCTACAGTTCAACACTAGAGGCACCAAATCCAAAAGTGGGAATGCACAGGGGGCCCTCAGAGAACTTTCTTTTCTTCTTTAAGATGGTCTCTTTGTAAGGGGACTGTTGACCCTTACTGAAACTTAGTGGGGTTTTTTGGTTGGCCATCTCCCTGTACTAAAGGAAAGAGGAAGTATAGATGAGAAATCTGAACCCAGAGACTGGCAATCCCAAGGGCTGATGGGAAGAGGCCAACACTCCTAGTCAGCCTGCTTGACAAGACTGGCAGGCCAATGAGGGAGTCAGGAAGTCAGGGCCCTGCTCTGTGTGAGCTGAAGCTGCCTGGCCAGAATGGTGCCTTGCTAAAGAGAGAGTCACACCCAAAGCTACAGCAGCTTGAGCCACAGCCAATCAGAAAGCAGCCCTGGGAGCAGAGTGAGCTGAGAGCAGAGCCACAGTAGTCAAAGCCAGAGGAGCAGTCCCTGGAGCTGAGCTGGAGGCAGAGCGGAACTCGGACTGCAGCTGGAGCTGGAGCAATCCAGAGCTTGGAAGAGCAAGGGGGACAGTGGGCAGATGGCCCAGTGCAGGGAGATGTCACCAGACAAGAAGCCTTGCAGGCCAGACTTGGAGGGGGGATTGTGACCCCGACGGGGGAGGTGGGCATGATGCTGGGGAGAAGGGTCCTGCCACCTAGAACCTGAGGGCAGGGGGCCACCTCCAGAGCAAGTGTCGGACCTGCTGCATCCCTGCAACAGTCAGGGCCTGGGCAGAAGGCCTGACACGTGTGAAGAACAGACTGTGAACTATCCTTGCATTCCAGAGACAGTATGTGTGGAGTTCCTATATCCACGGGGCGGTGTTAGGTATTTGTCTTTAACCTTTCCCATTTTTTCCTTATTTCTTTTAATTGGTTGCCATTTAATAAATTGTATTTGATTTGAACTATCTGCAATCATTATTGGGTCAGGGAGCTGTCCTGTGCGCAAAGAGTACCCCGGAGTGAGGACACCAAAGCCCCTGTCCTAAGTGACCATGACAATATTGGGGGTCGAGCCCCCCAGGAATCCTGGGCCCAGCCTTATCAGGGTTACAAGGACTTTGCTACATGGGAGAGTGGACGGGGAGTCCTTGAAGTCAGGCAGGCCTCTGGGTAAAGGGAGTGGGAGTGAGGACTCAGATCCTTTAGCTAGCCAATGCCACTGGGGTCATGTATAAACCAGGAAATTTCCCACAATAGCGGGACCATTATCCCGCTTATATAATTGGCATCATGAACAGGATCCTAGCCATAGGATCCACCCCATTGGTTTACTGGCTGAGTTGTGGTAGCACTGTCAGGCCTGGTCAAGAACCCTGCCATGGCTGGAATCTAAGAACTACGGGCAAAGTTTACTGAACTTCAGTGCAAATTTTCACACCAACCTGAGGCATTACAAGCTAGATCCGAACAAAGAGAAGCCTTATCCCTGGCTAAGGCAGTAAAAGACCAAAAGATAGTGGAAGCTAAGAAACCCCCTTCTATTTATGTCCCATGGGAGCAGAAGGTCACAGAGTTCGGTGGTTTCCCAACTAGACCAGGAAACTTTATGGCAGAGGAGTGGATCAAGCCTGTGAAGGCGGTTATGCATATGCTAAGAGTACCTGAAAAAGACTGTGTGGACTTCATAGAGGAACACTTAAGAGCCAGGCTAAGGACACAGTACAGTTCAAGGCGATGGCAGACAAGAAAGATGTGGAAAAGGTATCTGAACTCCTCCGAGATGTGTATGAAGAAAAGGTATGTATTGGAATCTGACTAAAGGAGTTCTTTGAGAGAAGGCAGGAGTCCAGTGAAACTGTCTGAGCATATGCATATGATCTCCAGGAGAAAATGAGCAAAGTGGAGCAGCAAGATCCTCGATGAGTTCCAGACCCAGATACGGTTCTGAAAGAGCAGCTAGTGCTGGGCCTCTGGGATGTTTCCCTCTGCCATGAAATGAAAAGGAGGTTTAAGGAAGAGCCCAGTAAAAAGTTCCATGAACTTATACAGGCTGCCATCATGTGGTTCAAAGAAGAGGAAGTTCCTGTGGAAGAGAAAGCCAAGCCTAACCCTGATACATGAAGTGGGAGCCTAGTGCAACGGTTCTCAAATGCGGCCACCAGGGGGTTTCTGTGCAGCCACAAGCAGCTGGGGAGGGAGGGACAAGGATCCATCCAGCCCAGCCAGGTTTCACCTGATCACAAGCTGGGGCTGCTCCCATCAAGTCCCCGCAGGGTGAATAACCCCTGGTCCTTGGCTCCCAGAAGCACACTCCACTGCTGGACTACGGTGCCAAGGTAAGTGATCCTCTCACGTGTCTGCCTTGGGGTCTGCACCCCTCCCTGCCAGCCAGTAGCTGTCCGCCAATGCCTGGGGTCCTGACTTCCACCCCCTTTCCTCCCTACCTTTCTGGCACCCACCTCCCTTTCCTCCCCGCCAGCCCCTCAATTGCCTCATGAACTCACAGGCCCTCCCACCCCCACCGGCCATGCCAATGCTTCTGGGTCTTGATTTTCACCCTCTTCCTTCACTGCCTTTCTGGCACCCACCCCCCTTTCCTCACTCCCTCCCTCCCTCCCAGTTGCTCAACTGCCTCCAGGGTCCTTGCATTCACCCACTCATCTGCCCTCCCTGCAACCGTGAAAGTGACTCCCAGCAACCCCCTGCCTAAGATGCAGTTCTTCCCCCCCAAAAGCAGCCCCTTCCCTGCCTCCTGCCAGATGGCTCAGGGCAGTTGTTGCACATGTAGCCAGACTGGCTGCTCTGCAGGAAAGAACAAGTAATTCCCTCCAGCCACCTGGCAGGAGCTGCAGTTCTTTATGCATCCCACTCACCTTTCTCATCTGAAAGATGATTGGGGCAAGTGAGGCAGCCTTTGCATTTAAAGAGCTCCTGAACTTTTGCTAATGTTCTGAGCCACACAATTGATGCATCAAAACACAGAACTTATTATTTTGGACATGTATATGTGCATATTTATTTTATTTTCCTACTGTTAACTGAGTATATTAGGAAAAATTGTCAATGCAGCCACCAGCAAAAGTTGGTGGCCACACTCTGAAGCCACCAAAAAAAATTTGTGAGAACCACTGGCCTAGTGAATGCAACTGCTGGAGAAAAGGCTCTCCCCCAAACACAGTTAACGTTGGAAAGTTTAAGTGAAGCTGTCCAAAAACCGATGATCCACATGAAGAGATGCTGAAAGTGATGACCGAGGTGATGAAAGAAAAAATCTCCACTAGTATGCCAAAGTATCTGAGGACCCTGGGGTCCCGAAGATCCCCAGTGAAGGATGACCTGAGAAGGAACATTTGTTACACTTGTGAAAGGCCAGGGCATACTAGCCGAGAATGTCCACCGAGAAGGAGAACATAGTCCTAGGCACTCAAAATCAAAGGGGCACCAGGCGTGAGTGGCTCATCTACAGTAGAAGGCCAATAAGTGGCAGAAGGATTCCTAGGCCTGTCCATGGTGGAAAATCAGTCTGCATACAGTATTGAAAGGAACACAGACAGTGCCAGCATATCTAGTGGCTTTTGTGAGTAAGCAGTTGGAGACTGTCTAACTGCTAAAGTATGTATAGAAGGAATGAAGATCAGATATTTGTTAGATACTGGCTCAGAAGTCAACACTACTACTGAGTTGCATTTTCAAAAACATTTGAAGGACAAGGAGCAGACTATGCACAGCACACGGTTTGTACATCTAACAGCAGTTAATAGACTGGCAATCCCAGTGGTGGGATGCCTGGAAACAGACATAGTGTACATGGGCCAGACACTGCCAAGAAAATGCATCTTCATCTTGAAAGGCAAAGTCTCTGAAGGAGGTCATATGGGAGAAGGAGTCCCAAGGATTCTATGAATGAACATCATTAGTGAGCTGAAGGAGCTACTGTTACCAAGAGAAGGAACCAGGAGAATGAATAATCATGGGCACTCTAAGAAGAGCACTGTCCTGAGTAGAGTACTGGCTCAAGCGGAGGGGCAGAGTCATTCCTTGGGCCCCACTGGGCAGAGTGGAAATGTTAAAGTGGGAGGAAGACAGAAAACATTCCCCCGCTTATACCTGTATATTCTCATTTGCAGGATTATAGTGAGTGCTACAATTCCCAGAAAAGGGAGTTGAGAAATTCTTTTTAAACAAAAACACTAGAGCAGCTTTCTGAGAATGAGGTATAGATGCCAAGTTGACAGAATGGTGCTGTATAAATATATGAACAACCCTCTAGGGTTCCTAAAATAAAAACATTATGGAGGCACAGTATTTATGTCATTTTAGCATTCTGCACTAGACATAGAACCTGTGCTAATATGCAACCTTCATGATATTGCAAAATAAATTCCAATACTCAAGTATTTTCATTCCAGCTAATGTATAACATCGAATGCTCAGACTAATCCACTTTAAGAGACATTGTGTGGCATGCCCTTTAAAACAATCCCCAAAGCTTAAAAAGTCTAAGTAATTTCCTAAGTGAACTAGTGTTTTCTAAATAAAAAACAAAAAGCCCTTTTTGACATCTAGTATGGAGTCTAGCTTTCCCCAGGAAGAATGAGACATAACCTGCAAGTTATTCTCAGATTCCAACTTTAAATCTATAATGTTCTATTATTTTATTATTATTTGTATTCTCTGAGTACTTAAAGACATTGGGTGGGGCCCCACAATGCTAGGACTGTACAAAAATAGAAGGCCATGCCCTAAACTATGTACAATCTAAAGGGAAGAAAAACAGATATATACAAACAAATATAATAAGTTACAGTACAATTCCTCCAACTTGTCACTCACATAACACTCCTTCTCTAGTCCTGCCTTTTGCTCTCCTACCAGTCAATCTCCTTCACGGTTCTCTTTTCCTTTTTAACCTCAAATGCTATTCTCCCACCCTACCTAACCCAAAGAAAAACAGTGGGCTTCACTCTGTCAGAAGTGTATCACCTCTAACTTTCACATTATGAAATCAAGCTTGTTGTAGTTTCAATAGAGGTAGCTTTTATAGTTAACTAAAAAGGTTGCTCCCTCTCCCCCCCCTTTTAAAAGTACCAGTCAATGATTTACCAACACTATCACTTCTTTCAACATGTTGGAATTGTCCCTGAATGACTCCCACTCAAATACCTATCACTAACTCTTCCTGAGGTACCTAAGCCTAAAGCACTAAGATTGTAGCTTACTGGCAGTCTTAATTTGTGTATGTAGATTGGTTATTGGCACACTTAACTATTGGATTTGTGCAGAGTATCTGCAGTACCCAAATTTGAATATTTATCCATAAGGGTGAAATTCTGCTCTTGAGTGCATAGATTCAACTGATGCCCTAATGAGCATTAATGGCAGACTACTGAACCATTGGACTCATACACACATACTGGAGAACATGAGCTAAAATATATATACTTACCCTGGTATTGTGCCATGTCCTTTGACCAAAGAGATTCTGTTCCATATTGAGTCTCATCATACAAAAACCTAACCTCTGTGGCACCAGCATCTTCTGCATTCTGGATCAGTTCCTGACAGCAAAATAACCTCCAAGTTATTACAATAATTTTATGCTTAATCCTAATTTTAATATTATACTCATGACTTCCAAACTTGAATGCAGAAAATAATTATAGGTCACTGTCTCAAAAATGTTTCAATACATTTTCAATAAGTATTATTTTCTCCAATTTGCTTAAATTAAAATAGGCATGTCTGCATTTTATTACAGGAGAATATTCACTAAAACATTAATTACAAAACTGTTTTAGAGGGCAACTATCATAATCAAACAAAACTTTTAAAATGTAAATTATAAATTTTAACCTTATTAAATCACAAATTGGATTAACACAGCAATTGAGCAATGATGCAACATATGAGGAAGGGGAATCAGCAATCATAGATTAAGATTACACAGTAACTTTCAGACTAGAATCAGGCAAGAAGCAATGCAAGAGCATTGTGTTGAGCCCTGGGTTGGGGGATATCAGAGGTATGGAGACCCTTGTATTATTCTGCAGCAGCCCCTCTCTCTAACTTCACTGAGTGTGGTAACTACCATCTTTGAAGGGCACAGCATCCAGCTTGCTTTTCAATATATGAGCAGTCATAATAATTGAGGGATGAAGGAGATAGGGAAGGACATAAAAAGGGGTGATCCCTAGGACTCTGAGGCACCTCCTTTCCATAGACCTGCACCATCACCCTAACATCATTAATTATAATTTTTATTTTTCTATATTTTGTTTTCTACCATATGTAATTAGGACTATGTTTCTACTTACATAATTGATTTTAACAATAAAAGAAAACACCTTTTCATGCAAACCAGGATTCTATGGAAGTGATAATTAGCACTGTTAAATTACTCAGAGCAGAAGGATTATTATAAAGTAAAATACAGTCAACGGGCATCAGTAATAGAAATAGACAGAAAAATTCTAGCAGTATGAGTATCAATATATTAGGACCTAATTCTGCAAACACTCATGTACATACTTAAATGTAAGTGTTTGCAGGAGCCGGGCCTTAGACACTGCATTACAGTAGTCCCTCTCTCGATCGCGGTTCACTTATCGCGGCCTCACTGTATCACAGATTTTTTTTGCTGAGTCTCCCCCTCCGCTGCCGAAATTGACAAGGCAGCGTCAATTTCACTGTGGAGAGTGTGCCTTGCTCCCCAGTGAAATTGACAAGGCAGAGTCAATTTCACGGCAGAGAGCAGTCCCTACTTCGCGGATTTTCACCTATCGCGGGGGGTCTAGGAACCTAATACCCGCAATAAGTGAGGGATCACTGTATTTTAATTGGACCACCAAATACATTTCTAGGCTCCAAAAGATCCATTCTTCAAGTTTATCTTTTAGGCTTAAAAAGTTCTTTTCTATAATTAAGTTAGGGTGTAACCAAGCTCAATTGAAGAGCTATTAGCTGTAGTCACTATCTCAACATATGAACAGTTAATAAAAACAGAGATATAGATTCACAATTCAAATATACAATAGATATCAGAGATTTGCTCTCTCAAATGCGTATTTTTATTTATGAGCATTTATAAAGATTGACAGATATTTGGTATTAAGTACAAGTCTAATAAAGAACTCACAGTAAAAGAAGTTTGTCAACCAGTGTTTACCACAGTCTTGAAGAAAGTTAGATATTAGATAATCTCTTTACTTTTCATTCTAACAACCCATCAGTTCCACATGTGCAAATAAATTTAAATAAAAACAGCATAGACTACTTCTTGCTAATGTCAACATTACATTAAGTGCACGCTAAAAGATAGTCAGAGAGATGGAGAAGGAAGAGAAATAACCAAGGTTTAACAAATAGTAATATATCAACAGAATCTCTGCATGTGATGCTTAGTTGCTCCCATAATAATCATCATCAACAATGGTACAAGAACATACAGAAATCATCAAAGTTCCAAAAGTGTAGCCATGTTAGTCTGTATGCAACAAAAACGAGAGTCCTGTAGCACCCTAAAGACTAACAAATTTCTGTGGGCATCAGCTTTCGTGGGCTGCAACCTACTTCATCAGATGCAAAGTTCTTACAAACATTACTACCATCATTATAATAATAATAATATTACCTATTTGAATAGTTACATAGTTTGCATTCCTTCTGGGGCACTTCCTCAGAAACCATTACATTTTTTGGCTTGTTTCATGTCAATACTATATATTTAAAGAATTCCCAGTACTCAAATCAAAAAAAAATCAGCAAAGTTTCTGTCAGTACTCCCTGAACACTCTACAAACATCAAACAAATCAGCACACACAAGGCAGCTCTTATACCTCTAGAACTTCCTACTCTGGCTTGTAGGCAGCAAATCTTGTGAGAATAGACAAGAACTTTCTGAACCTAACTCAGATCAGAGGTACCTGAGAACTTCAGTGTCAAGGTATTCACAGCTGGGGCTCTTATATTGGAATTTAAGCCCTACCAAAAACAAAGTGTCAGTGACTGGTTTGTCAGGGCTTCCTCCTAGGAGTACTACAGCCACACTGTGTGCTACAAAAATGGAAGGCCTATACATCTTATCAATTGTGCCGATCAAATTTTTTCATAGTAGAAAACTTTCCAAAAGTGCACCAATGTGGTGATGTCTTACTAAATCTGCGGGGGGGGGAGGGTGGAG
The DNA here is from genome assembly GCA_007922155.1 of Mesoclemmys tuberculata. NCBI lineage: Eukaryota > Metazoa > Chordata > Testudines > Chelidae > Mesoclemmys > Mesoclemmys tuberculata. The sequence goes on along the minus strand of ML675618.1, from coordinate 69,181,290 downwards.
GAGGAGGAAGAGGGGCCTCTAACACAGATATGAATTGCCCAATTCTTCTTAACAGGACTGGAAATCTGAAACCCTGTGATGACAATATAAGTAAAAAAACTGGTTGGTTGTTCCACTGCCAATCTGCTAATCATTTTACCTGACACACCCAAAAAGTCTGGTAATGTAGGCCAACTACTACAATTTTCTCCCTTACACTCTGCCCAGGGCTGACAATATGAAAACAAACTTTAATAAGCACTATTTTCATTTTTTAAAATCCAGTGACAACTACCCATGTATCTTGCTACTGGGACTCAATTCTATATGATAAATGTTTATCTGCTCTTATGAGGGACTCATTATTTGTATTGCTCCAGAACTGTGCTAATTTTTTTTTACAGACAAATAAAAATAGAGACAAGATCACTGCTCTTAAGTGCTTAAAAGTGTTTATAATCTAAACAACGTTACTTTATGGTACTGTCATGATATATTAGAGACCGGTGGTTAAACAGAAGGAGATGGATTAAGGAATTGGAGAATATCATAGATTTCAGAATAAAAATTAATGTAATAAATCTTCCAAATTATATCAACGCAATGGAGAAGTGAGACAAGCAATTTTACTCTGAAATGTTCGTAACGCTGAACAAAACATTACGGTTGTTCTTTCAAAAGTTTACAACTGAAGACTGACTTAATACAGCTTTGAAACTTTACTATGCAGAAGAAAAATGCAGTTTTAACCATCTTATTTTAATTTAAATGAAAAACCACAGAATGTTTTCTTAGCTTCTCAAATCTTTTTTCTAAACTTTCCCTTTTTTTAAAGTAGTTTACGATTAATATAATACTGTATTTCGTTCTTTTTTGGTCTCTGGCTGATTACATACTTCCAGTTCCAAATGAGGTGTGTGCATGACCAGTTAGTTCGTAACTCTGAGGTTCTATTGTACTCAAATACAGTATTCAAGAAAATCAATGTAATTTTAAAAATTTCTATTCATATTACAATTTTATTTGTTGCAATATTCAATGGAAAACATTATTTATGTAACAAGCAAATTTTAAATGTTCAAATGACCTCCTCACATAAGATGCATTGTGATGTTGATTACTGAAACCAAAAACATTACAATTATTATTATTATTATTATTTCTGCTTGTGTTCTTTACAAAATACAAAATTTTGCGAGGAGCAAAAAGAATTGGCCATAAACTAAAAAACAAGCAACTGGAGATTCACTTGACACTGCCCTCAAAACAGAAAAATATGGAAAGAGATACATACTTATATCCTAATAAAAATCTCATGAAATGAAAACCTATAATACGTTGTACAATGTTCAAAACATTAATCTGTGGTGTATATTTACTTAATAATCGCAAGTATGATTTATTTTGTACCTTAAGAATTTGTCCTCCTTCTGGATATCTTCTTAAAATGTCTTTAAGAAAATCAACAAGTGGTGGAGTTGTTTGACCAAAACGGCCTAAAGATATAAAAAGAAAAAATCCATTGGTTATTGTATCACTATATTCAATTTTAGATTTATTATATATTCATCATGTGATCACTGGGTTGCACAAAATTATTTTTTAAAAATTCAGGCAATGCCAGGTGCCAATGCCATAAAAAACTCTCATCACATATATAAACCATTTATATGTGGCACATTTAATCCTTTTAGACCAAAGCATACGAAAACAGAAGGCTCTTATATCTTTCTCTGAAGGTCAACATGTCTTGCCTGCTTCAGATCTGTAGGGTAAGAAAATTCCAGTGTCAAGATCTCACCCCAAGTACACCCTACTTCCACCACCAGATGTTCAAATCTAGGCAGTATAACCAAGACGATCCTATTTGTTTTTTAACTATCATGATAGCACAAGGCGGAGAAAGATATTCTATCATGTACCTAGAGACCTAAATCATATAGGTCTTTGACAAGCAGTGTCAATGTATTAACTCACATTAAAAGCTAATCCATCCTTCAGAGAAAAGTGAATTAATTACATGCAATTGTTGTTCTCAGAAGATGTACATCAGAAAACATCAACATTCTTCAGTTCATACTCTGATCTGTGACCAAAGCTGCAGTCTTAAAACTCAAAAGTTCTAAAGCTGTTGCTTCCCGCAAGGAACATGTGTCATTCCTTAAAATGACAAGTGGGCACTCCCTGGTGTTCTAATAACTATTCCTTTTCCAAACAGTTTGTGAAATAATGTGCATATGTACATAAAAAGGAACATAATAATAGACAATTACAGAATTCTCAACTATAGGGGGAAGAAGTTGCTCTATTATATTGTCTATCTTCAGAGAAAAATAAATACATATAAATTCTCTTTTCTAGAGATAACTTTTGAAATAGATCACTATTAAAGGACCTTGAAAGCTTCAGGAATGTCTCTATAAAACAAAATCCAAGAATAAGAAACTGCAGAGCCAGCTGATGTAGACAGACACTTTTCTGTATTATAAAGAAATATAAGATATCCATAAAATAATAGTGACAGCTACAACATTAAGTAAACTGACAAGGGGGCAGGAGAGTTTGAAGGCTTCTATTCTGAGAAGAGGTTTTGTAAAGTCAAGACAACAAATCTGGACTCTTGCCTAGCAGCCGCATCTTACCAATAATTCTTAAAGAATGTGTTTAAAGAATTCCATATCGCTACCTTACAAAGCTTCTGGACAAAATCAGTTAGATGCTTCCTACCATAGACTGGAACACTGCTCACTTCACTGAGGGCACCACAAAATAATCTGAAATAATCTAAGTGATATAACTGAAGGAAGACAATAGGCTAATCAACATTTCTTGCTAAAGTCTCATGTCAAAGACCTAATCTATCAATGTCAACGAACAGTAGACTATCTTGAGACTATGAATCATTGGTGTCAGAAATCAAGAGCCCAGTTGGCAGCACTTGAGATGTCAAGCACGTTAAACTTGACACAGATCTGGTTCCATGATTCAGAGGAACTATGCCTTATTGTATAGGATATTAGTATAATTCACTACTGGATTACAGTGTTGAGGAAGTAGGGACAAATCTTCAATGTCGTCCAGCAACCAACACAATGGGTTTTACTGACTGGCTGGGGTTGGCAAGTGACAGCTTCAGGGCATTATTTAAGAACATCCATACTGAATCAGACCAATAGTGGTAAAATTCCTTGTTGTTGAACCCAAGATGAGAAATGTCTACACTTGGCTCAGTAACATTGCCTAGTGGAGTCTGTCTTACACAGCTAAAGAGTATGTCTGTTCTAAAGGAGATACCAAACTAAATACCACACCCTTAGGTGGAGTGCATGTGGATAGGGATGCCTGATCTCACCGTTGTACTGGGTCAACAGATAGGGGAAGCTGAGAATGGGAATCGATGGGTGGAATGACATGTGGAGGAGATTGGGAAACCAGAACTGTCTGGGCCAGCAGGGGGTGATCAGAATGACCGTCACTTTGCCTCGTTGGATCTTGCGCAGCACCCAAGGCAGAAGTGGTAGTGAAGGGAAGGTGTAGGTGAGCTGGGCTGACCAGGAAAGCAGGAGAGTGTCGCCCTGAAACATGTGGCCAAGGGCTTCCCTGAAGCACTAAGTGATGCATTTGCTGTTTATCTATGAAGCAAAAGGTCTCTGGTCGGGGGTCTCCCATCAGGTGAAGATATTGTGTACTACTGAATCATGAAGTTCCCACTTGTGGTCGATCATCAAACATCTGCTGAGTGAGTCCATGAGTCTATTCTGTATCCCAGGAAGACAGCCTGCAGACTAGAGAATCTGGTGACTGATGCACCAATTCCAAAGATATAGTGCCTCTGCACATAAAGCAGTTGATTTCATTCCTCACCTGCTTATTGATACAGTGTTGTCTGACGTTAATGTGAAATGTGATGGGAGTGAATGAACAAAAGAAAGGACTGGCATGCCTTTCTTACAGCTCAGAGTTCCAGGATATGGATGTGTATCTTGGATTTTTGGGGAGTTCACATTCCCTGTCATGCAGTCATCTGTGTGGGCTCCCCACCCTACTAGGGATGCATTGGTGATGGTCATCTTGTCTGGGGAGGAGGGAAGAAAGGGAACTCCCCAGGCATACATGACACAGGTCTGTCCACCTCTAGAGAAATGACTTTATCTTGGCAGGAACTGTCAGCATAAAGTCCATGAAGTGAGGATTTTGTGAGTAAACAAACTGGAGCCATGTGTGAAGACAGTAGGGATGGAATCACACGAAGGGAGTTGCATAGATACACAAAGCCACATGACCAAGGAGGCATAGGCAAGTCCTGGACAGCACATAAGGACTGCTCACAATGAGAGTTATGATGCCACTTAGTGTCTGGAATAAGTCCATAGGCAAGAAAGCTTGTGCTGTGTGACTGACTTCATGGAAGCCCCGATGAAGTCTAGAGATTGCATGGGGTCAAGGATTGATTTCTCGACATTGACAATGACTCTGAAGGAGGCTGAGTAACATGAAGGTTGACATGTGGGCTTCTTGCCTGGATCTGGTGGCTAGGAGCCAATTGTAGAGATATAGAAACATGAGGAGACCATAATGCCGGATGTGAGCACTTATTGCAGAAAATACTTCGGTGAAGATCTGGGAGCTATCCCAAAGGGGAGCACTCTGTATTGGAAATGGTGGGTGACCACTATAAATCTCAGGAAACATCTGTGAACAGGATGAATATTAATGTGAAAGTGTCTTTCATCTCAAGAGCTGTAAAGCACATGCCTTTCTTTAAATATGGAATTATCACAGCTAGCATGACCAGATGAAAAGATGGTACAACCATGTGTAACTGCTGTTCTTCGAGATGCATTGCTGATGTCCATTCCATGCTAGGTGTGTGCGCGCGCCACATGCTTCGGTGCTGGAGATTTTTTCCTCACTGGTATCTGCAGGGCCAGCTCTTGCACCCTCTACAGTGGCGCATGTATGTGCTGGTACATACGGTGCTGTCGTCACCGAATGTACCATCTTGCTGGAACTCTGACAGAGGGGAAGGAGGGTGGGCTGTGGAATGGACATGAGCAACACATCTCAAAGAACAACAGTTACAGAAGGTTAGTAACTGTCTTTTCTTCTTCGTGTGCTTGCTCATGTCCATTCCATGCTAGGTGACTAACAAGCAGTACCACTGGAGGTGGCCCAGGAGTTCATGGACGTGCTACTTGTAAAACTGCCCTGCCAAAGCCCACATAATCCCATGCCGGTAGCATGATGGTGTAATGGGAAGCAAAGGTGTGCACTGAGGACCAAGTCATGGCACTGCAGATGTCTTGTATCAGAACTTGGGCTAAGAATGCCGCAGTGGAGGCCTGAGCTCTTGTCGAGTGGGCTATCAGAGTAGCTGGGGGCATGACCTTCACTTGCTCATAGCAAGCATGTATGATCCAAGAGGAAATTCTTTGTGATGAAACTGACCGGTCTTTCATGCAACTGGCCACTGCTATGAAGAGCTGAGTGGACCTCCAGAAGGGTTTAGTCCTTTCTATATAAAAAGCCAATGCTCGTCTGATGTCTAGAGTGTGTAGGCACCACTCTTGACAGCTGTCAGGTTTAGGAAAGAACACTGGCAGGAAAATGTCCTGGTAAACATGAACTTGACCCAATCTTTGGCAGAAACGCAGGGTGAGGTCTCAGCTGGACCTTGTCTTTGTAAAATACAGTGTAGGGAGGCTCCAAGACATGCCTCACTGATGTAATCAGCACCAGGGAGATGACCTCCTAGGACAAGTGGAGGAGTGAGCAGGATGCCATGGGTTCTGGAGAGTAAGTCAGTAAGTCTGGAGAGGACCACATTAAGGTCCCAGGGAGGGCCTGGATCTCTAACTTGAGGAAAGAGTTTATCTAGACTCTCCAGGAATCTAGGTGTGCACCCAGGGAATTTGTTTTTTATTCTTTTTTAAAGGTGAGTGGGACTCGCGGCAGAGAGTAACAGGCCTTTTACTCTCTGCCATGAAATCCCACGGCACAGTGAGATTCGGCAGCAGAGTAGAAGAGTGGGACTTGCGGCATACAGTAACACAGTGAGACCTCACATTCCCATGCACTGACATGAGATCTCGCATAATTTTACTCTCTGCCATGAGTCCTACTCTGCCGCCAAATCTCAAGGTCTCCCAGCGGTGTGCAGAGCAGCCATGGGCTGGACCAAAAAGGTTTGCCACCCCTGCATTAAGGTTACACAGACAACTTTAATTCTGACTTTTCCTAATTTGTGTGTTTGAAATTGAAATCTTAATAATGTTCTTTTAACAGTTTGTGCATAATATTATTTAGATTCGTATGCCAGAAAGAAGGGGAGATTATCCAAGGTTCTAGGTACCTTTGCCAAAGATTACAAAAACACAAACTCCCCATCTTATAGCATGACCCGAGGATCAACAAACCCGGACTATTTCAAATTACGGGGGAGCAGGGAGCTTGTTCCAAAGCTAAGGGCTCTTCATAGAGAACTCTGCACCACTAGTCCCCTTCTCTTAAATTGAGGGGATCCAGCTCAAGCACCTCTGCTGATTGAAACTGGATTTCTATTAGTAGTCCATCAGTTATATTTTACATTTCACATTTCAGATGTATATTGTGCTATGCAAAATGTAAATTGTCCCCTTAGACCATTATTTTAGAATAATTAGAATAATTATTTTATCTGCAAGTCTTCATGTTATTTTCCTTGTGACAATGCAGCTCTTAACTCTTGAATAACCTGCATTTTACTGGTCCTGCAAAGCAATGGCAGTATAATTTCCACACGTATGTTTTCAAATACAGAAATATAAAAGACATTGATTGATTTGATTTCCACTCTCTTTTATTCCAAATGATCCACTCTACCGAATTTCAGGTTCTCCTGAGGTACAATTCCAGCAATGAGATAGTAACGGTATACAGTTGTGATGTACAAGTAAAAAGAAAGCATCATTACTCATATAAGTAAAGGCATTACTCAGAACTGTAAAAGCACTAATCAAAATGTTTCACAATCTTCCAACATATAAGTAAACAGACAATTGTTTATCTTACCTCCTCCTTTCAGGCCTTTTGACTGAAGGTTTAAGAAAATATGATTTTGAGAATTCAGATAGTCCCCAAACTTAGTACAATCAGATAACTGAAAGAGGAAAAAAAAGAAATGAAAGATCTCGATGTTGTACATTCTCCAATATTACCACTTTGCAATGGCTTTTCTCCAGAATTTTTTAGAATGTTACGTAATGTTTAGATATTAAAATCTAGAGACCATGTCTAAAAGTGTCTCAACACATTGTTTCAATATTTAGTCTAAATACATCATTCTGATATCTTCAATTGTGCTTGACATGAGTGCAATTTTTTTCAGTTACATACAGGATAAAATTCTAACATGAGTCATATGAATTCGACTTCATTTAACAGTAATGCCCAGTTATGTAGGGGCAGAATTAGATTCCAAATGTTTTTTATTTCTCCTCTAGCCCCACAAAGTTCTCGTTTTTATTATTTTCATTTGTCTAAGTAATGTGCAATAAGTCAAACTCTAAGAATTCAAAGAATATTAATCTTAGATGATGTTTTTTGCCTGATGGTCTACCCAGCATTCCACAGATGTCTTCATGATATCAGTAACTAGATTAGAAAATGACTATGAACAAGTAATCCTAGGAAATGCAAAAAGCTTCTGTAAAGGGCTTTATAGCCCCACATTCTTAAGTCATTCTGACTGCAAATGTGCCTTCTTTCCAGAAATGAGAGTGGCACATTGTGGCCACTACTAGACACAAAAACTAACAAATAATAAAAGAAAATAACTATCATTCTAAGGAACAGGTCAACGAAGACCTGTATTAGACACACATACCATACATACTCCAAAGGAGTATATTTAGGCTTGGAAGGATAAGATTTTATTGGTAAGTATTAGTAATTGCTGATTTAACCATGCACACACAAACTGATGGAAAAATATTTCCATCGATAAAAACACAGATTTACAAATAGATAAAGTAAGAAAAATGCTGCTTGAAAACTTAGTTTAAGGATATTTAATTAGGCATGTGATGTTGATAACTGTTAAAACACAAGGTATGAACTTCTAAATGTTTGAATCTCAACATCTACTGACATTAAATAGTTATTGTCTGACACCTTTCATCAAAATTTTCCCCAACGACGAAAATTTAAATTGATACAAATAAAAAAAAATGCTTAAAATTAACATTAATGTTATCTGTAAAAAAAAATGTAAAAAGAAAAAATATTCTGCTAAACTTAAATATATATGAGTCATGTAATCTCAGTTTGGATATAAAACTACCAATATCACAATTGAGCAATGAATGAAATTGTAGTATTCTGTGAGAGTGGATATACAACAACAGAAGTATATTGCAGTAAAACAACTGAAAAATGTGATCTTTTGGGGTCCTGTTCTGATCATGCAGACCTCCGCACTCATATGGAGTGTCATGCAAGATCAGGACCTTGCTGTCTATCAAGGCCCTTAATCGCTAAACTTCAACTAGATTATGATTGCATTTCGCAGAGACTGATTCAAAAATGACAGCATTCCTCAATATGATCCATACTCTGAGAAGATACCATTGCTGAGATATCAAAAATAAAATTATAGGTTACAGCAAGACTTCTGTTATTTGTGATGTTACATTTTGAGATATCTTCAGTGAGCCTGGAATAATCAAGATGATATCATATAGAGAATTTTAAATAGCCATTGCAAACTTGAAATCTAGTCAATTTCAAATAATTAGTTAGAACTAGCTTCAGTTTATGATGAAGTTCATAAGGTAACTACTTTGGATCTCATTGCAACAGATAAAGATGAATTAATCACTTAGCTGGATGTAAGTGGTTGCCTAGTGACCACTGATCATTACCTGATTACATTCAGTATTGACACACAGAGGACTGTCCCACTCATTAGTATATATTCCTGGTGATGCAGAATGGCTAATCTCCCAAAAATGAGAAAAATTAGTGAAACTGATTTGGAGGGAAAATTTAGACAGAAAAATGTGAATGAAAATTGCGAGTGCTTTAAGAAGAGTTCATTAGATGGCCAAAAAGCCATAATTCCACAATCAAGAAATAAGACAACTTTTGGATAAAGTCAATCCTGGTTCATTGGTGAAGTGATGGCAACAATTAGTAAAAATAAAGCAATGTTTAACAAGGGAAAAAGAGAGAAATAGGGTAATCAATATAAAAATATATGAAGTGCAGAAAACTGATAAGGCAAGCTAAAACCATTAGGGAAAACTCCATGGTTGGCAGGGCTAAGAATAATAAGGAGTTAAATGTATTAGAAACAAAAGAAATTTGATCAATCAAATGGACCCATTATTAAATAGAGATGGTAAAACTGTTAAGGCAGAAGTGTTGAATTAATACTTCTGTTCTTAATTTGAAAAGAAGCAGAATAATGTACTCCTGTCACATGAGAATAACAAAAGACTTTCTAGTTCATTTGTAACTAAGGAGGACAACATCTATGGGTAAACATTTTTAAAACTGGCAAGTCCAGAAAACTTGTACCCAAAGAGTTCGGAAAGCATTGGCTGAGGATATCTCCATTCCACTGATGTTAATTTTTAAATAAGTCTTGGGATGCTGGGGAAATTCTAGAAGACTGGAAGAATGCTAATAAGAGGGCCAGTGTTCAAAATCAAGAATGGATGCCTTTCTGGAAGATATGCTTTATCTATACACAAGATATTGGGCTCAACACAGAGGTAATTAGATGGAATTTAATGGCACATGTTATATAGGTCAGACTAGAAAATCTAATAGTTCCTTCTGGCTTAAACTGTATGAATATGAGTTTATTTGTCCCTGAGTCTCTATGCCAATGTTTACGGTTTCAAAATCATATTTTCCTCATTATAAATGTTTTCCCTCTCCTCTTTTGTGCTGTGAAAAACCCATAATCAGGTGAAACTGACTATAGTTAAGCTTTTATAGTGAAGCTGACTCTACTCAAAGTACTGTCAAATGTGCAAAGCAAACAAAAAAACAATTTTTAATCCTTTTCTGTCATAGCAATTTTAATTGCTACACACAGCAATACCAGGTAAAAAAAAAATCAATGGCAGAAATGTTATAACTAACCAAATGCTATCTCTGTAAAGTGTGCCTTTAAAATAATTAAAGTTCATGCCTCCCATCTTTCAAATACTTATTGTTAAGGATAAGATTATGTCACAGAGACCTGTGTGACATTTTCTGCTTCAGCCCTGTGGTGGCTGGGCCAGAGCTGTCAGCCACTGCGGGTGCAGGGGGACCCCACAGCTCTCAACTGCCATGGACCGTGCAGCTCCCAGCCACTGCAGGTGGAGGGGAGCCCTGGAGCTGCAAGCCACCACAGGAGGCATGGGGAAGCCGGAGCTGTCAGCTGCACCAGCATCGGATGCTGGACCCCTTCTTCCCCTCGCAGCAGGGCTCGGGCTCTCATCCCTCCCATCAGTCCCATTTTGTCACTGTTACTTATAGTAAAAGTCAGGGACAGGTCATGAGCTTCCACGAATTTTTGTTTTTTGTCCATGACCTGTCCCTGACTTTTACTAAAAATAACTGACAAAAAACTTAACCTTACTTATTGTCAATACCAGGCTTCTTCTCAGTTCCAAAGCATGTACCACCACACCCAGTTTTTTGCAAGAAGGTTTATTTTCTTAACAGATGTTAGCAAACAAACAGAAAAACAGTCTTTTAACTTCTTCCTTAGACTCAGCATCACCCCTCCCCAAGGTCTCTGGCACTCCTGCTCCTGGCAGCTTCCCAATTTCAGTCAACTCTGCTCCTTTCCTGGAGTGGCAACCCTAGGATGCTTTCTCTTATCCTGTGGTCCCTAGCTCGAGACACCCACCACAGAAGCTAGCTCCCACTACAAAGTGGCTTACCTGTCCAAGCCACAGCCTGCCTCAGTTGTGTTGTGTATTTTGCCTAATTGCCTAGATTGCCATAGCAACAGAGCTTAGCTTGTTGCCATAGCAATAGAGTTAGACTATTAGGGGATAGCTCAGCTCAGTGATTTTAGCATTAGTTCAATAAAGACGCTTGGTGTTGCATCTCTCTGTGATCTTGTGCTGATTTCTCTCTCTGAATACAAGCAATTAAAAGGAATTCAACATAACAAGTTGCACTCCCAATTGCCCATTGGCAGCCCTTTATAGCTCCAACTTGGTAGAAAGTCAACAGGCTCAGAAGAGCACATAGTTCTGACAGAGACATCCCGTAGGGGAGGAGCTATTAGCTGGGATTTTTTACATCCTTGTAAAGAGGAGAGGATAGAAGTTGACAAAGTACATGTAGGGATTGAAGAGACACAGTCAAATGAAAGAGTTCCATTCAATTATATCACATGAAGGCAGACAGTTAAACAGTGACAAATTTTATAAGTGCTTGTATACAAATGCTAGAAGTCTAAATACTAAGATGGGTTTCAATGGGACACTATAATACCAGGGTACAAAATATATAAAAATGACAGAATAGTTCATACTGGTGAGGGAGTGGCACTATATGCAAAAGAAAATATCGAGTCCAATATAGTAAAAATTTTAAGGTATCAAACTGTGCTATAGAATCTCTATGGATAGAAATTCCATGCTTGAATAATAAGAGGATAACAGTCGAAATATACTACTGACCACTGTCGTGGTGATTGTGAAAAGCTCAGGGAAATTAGAGATGCTATAAAAATAGAAAACTCAGTCATAACAGGGGATTTCAACTATCCCTATATCGACTGGGTACATGTCACCTCAGGACAGAACCCAGAAATAAAATTTCTAGACTCATGAATGGTTGCTTCTTGCAGCAGCTAGTCCTAGAACCCACAAGGAGAGAAGCAATTCTTGATTTAGTCCAAAGCGGAGCACAGAATCTGGTCCAAGAGATGTATATAGCTGAATTGTTTGGTATTAGCAATCACAATATAATTAACTTTAACATCTTTGTGTAGCACCTAACTTGAGAAAGGGGAACTACACCAAATGAGGAAGCTAGTTAAAAGGAAATTAAAAGCAACAGTCACAAGAATGAAATGCCTGCAAGATGCATGGAAACTGTTTAAAAACACCATAATAAAGGCTCAAATTAAATGTATACCCCATATTAAAAACAATAGTAGAGGACCAAAAAATGCTACAGTGGCTAAACAACAGAGTGAAAGAGGCAGTTAGAGGCAAACAGGTATCCTTTAAAAATTGGAAGTCAAATCCTACTGAAGAATATAAAAAAGAGCATAATCTCTGGCAAGTCAAGTATAATTAGACAAGCCAAAAAGGATCTGAAGAGCAACTAGCAAAAGACTCAAAAACTAACAGCAAAAATATTTTAAGTACATTAGAAGTAGGAAGCCAGCCAACAGTGGAGCCACTGGATGGCTAAGGTGCTAAAGAAGCACTTAAAGAAGGCAAGGCCATTGCGGAGAAGGAAAACTAATTCTTTGCATCAATCTTCACTGTACAGGATGTGAGGGAGATTGCCACATTTGAGCCATTCTTTTTAGGAGAAAAATCTGAGGAACTGTCCCAGATTAAGGGGTCAATAAAGGAAGTATTGGAACAAATTGATACATTAAACAGCAATAAGTCACCAGGACCAGATGGTATCCACCCTAGAGTTCTAAAAGAACTCAGATATGAAACTGCAAAAGTACTAACTGTGGTATGTAACCTATCACTTAAATTGGTTTCTGTACCAGAACACTGGAGGATAGCTAATGTGCCGACAATTTTTTAAAAAGGCTTCAGAGGCAGTAAGCCTAACTTCAGTACCAGACAAACTGGTAGAAACTAGAGTAAAGAATAAAATTATCAAATTAACATGATTTGTTGAGGAAGAGTCAACACAGCATCTGTAAAGAGAAATCATGCCTCACCAATATATTAGAATACTTTGAAGGAGTCAACAAACACGTGGACAAGGGCAATCCAGTGGATATATTGTACCTGGACTATCAGAAAGCTTTCAACAAAGTTCTTCACCAAAGGCTCTTAAGCAAAGTAAGCAATTATGGGATAAGAGGGAAGGTTCTCTCATGGATCAACTGACACTCATACATGAGTATTTAAAGGATCTGGCTTCTTTTTGTACTGAGAGCTATGACAGATTTGGAGCTGACTGCAATAAATTAGCAATAATGTACCTTAAATGGGTTATTGTGTTGTTTACTGTATCCAAATATTGAGTTAATTCAATAGCAGATTTGTCAGGAAATGCACTCAGAATGACAAAGGGGTGGATCCTGATACACACTTCCCTGCAAACACCTCAAGGCCAATAGAAAAGCATTTGATGCTCTGGCTCTGAGCTCCTGCACAGCTCACCAAACTGTGATTAAAAAAAACTCTGTGAAGAGAAAACAAAGACTCTGACTAGTTTTAAAGGGACAAACTTCCTAAAAGGGACAGATAAGGTTGAGCTAAGGTAAACTCAGAATCCAGAATTTACATGTCTGAAGTGAGACAGGACTACCTAGGACTATAAGTAAGATAGATATGTGTAGACCTTTTTATTGTTTTAATAATCTCTTCTCTAACATTATGCTTTATTCCTACTGTTAAGTTTAAACAATACTTTGTTTTAAGAAGGCTGTCTGGGGTCACTGTATTCACTTCTGGTCACAAGCTCCTGAAGGGAAGAACAGCAGGTACTCAAAACCAGTCAGAGTTATTGGGGTAAGCACACTTGATACGCAGCCTGGGACCCAGTCTAAGACTGGGAGAATTGTATGATTCTACCACACGGAGATATTGTCAGGTGTTGGCTACGTGTGTGTTCTTTCGGTGTGCCGTCCCAGCTCTGCGCAGATAGCAGATACAGCGGACCTTGATCAAACTGCTCAATGAGATCACAGACTTGGTTTCAGTAGCCAAGGTACCCAGACAGGTTTACTGTCAATTAAGCACAGTGCTAATGCCCCAGCTCACTGGTTACAGGTACACTAACACATGTATTCCCATGATAACAGACCAGCTCAGTGAATGGTGGGACTTTCTGTTCCCCTTAGGCCAGACAAAGACACTCCATCTGAAACTCTCTTGTATACGCTGATGCAAATCAGTTACATATTGCCCTCTAATGTGGTTAGTTTTACCTTATATATGTTGGTTCAATCAAAACATCTCTATCCATCATACTAACATTATACTACTTTGGTTCAAGCCTCATACCAGGCTTCTTATACCAGGCCTCATGTCTCAGGTTTTCACTTTCTACTACAGGAGACAAAAGCCCAAGGTCTCATACCCAAGGCAATATGCACTCAGAGAGGCCAGAAAAGGGTCAGAGACACACCTAGTCCTGTCATCATGACAACTGACACTCTCAAGATTATTTTAACTGACTTGATCTGTCATCCATAAATAAAGCAAACTACACTTTAAAGGGGAAAAAAAGTTTTACAGGAGATCAGTCTACCTACTCAGTGTATATAACAGTGGGAGAAGCTGGCCCTAAGCTGCTAGAGTTGAAAAGGTTGAAAATAACTTTTATAACTGCCCTGATAGAAAAGACCTCAATTTATATTGTTAAACATAAAACCAAAAATATCAGACTATTCAAGACTCATTAGTGACTAAGTGTTTCCAATCAAAAAACACAGTTCAGTAGTAATGCCAACCAAAAGAAGTGCTGCTCATACTCGGCTTCCTGTGGCATTTCAGACAGCAATGTGCTAACACCTCTTTCTTGCTGGTAAGATACCACAAAACGGAAAGGGATGGCTGAGAAGAGCAAAATCAAATAAACTTGTGACCATACAATAAATTAAAAGTTGGTGCAGATTTGTAGTTTGCTTCAAACTTGAATAGTCCATGATTCTTTCCTTCCATATGAGAATTCTTAACCAACACAAAAGTGGTATGTCTGTTGAATTCTCTTCTCCTTTCCACAGAGGAATAATTATAGAAATTTTACATATGAAGTACCTCTGACCCAGGACACTTGAAGCACTGAACAGAAAACTAAAAACATAATGATAGAGTATTATAAAGTCAAACAAAGTAGCATTATTAGAAGGTGGGAGTATGGTGATGGTCTTTCACAATTAATAGTCTTTAAAGGTCCTTATTGCAAACACACACGTACTTAACTTCACATACATATATTATTAGGTTCAATGAAGTAAACAGGACTACTCACGCGTAAAGGGAAACATTCATTAGTGTTTGCAGGATTGGGGCCTTAGACTATAAACTCTTCAAGGTAGAGTATAGGTGCCAACTTCGTGGGTGCTCCGGGATTCAAGCACACACAGGGGAAAAAAGGGTGCTCAGCACCCAGCGGGGCTGGCCACCGCAATCGGCTGTTTGGAGCGCCGCCACATGCCACTGAACAATTGATTCATGCAGCACGTGCTGCCAAACAGCTGATTTGCACGGAGCTATGCAAATTAGCTGTTTGGTGGTGCACAGCTCTAACTGTGGCCCTGCCCGCACATGCTGCCTCTTCCCACCCTGCTCCTTTCCCCAAGGCCTCCCCACCCGCCGGCAAACCCCAGAGTCAGCACCTGATGTAGAAACCATAGCATTCTTTATGTTTAAACAGCACCCAGCAAGCATGTAGCTAGATCAGAGGTCTTCAAAGTGTGGGGCGTGCACCCTGGTGAGGTGTGAAGGAATATTGTAGGGGGCATAGGAGCACCCACTATCCTGGGGCTCCCAGCGGGGAAGGCCCAAGGCTGAGAAAAGAAACCCCCACCACCCTGGGACTGAGAGCAAGAAAGCCTTGCTGCCTCAAGGCTTCCAGCAGAAATCCCTGTCTTCCAGTGGCTGAGAGTGGGGAAGCCCTGCCATCCTGGGACTACCAGCTTGGAAGCCCCGTCACCCTGCCTCTCCCCCAGCCCCAACTGTGACCCCGTTCCCAGCCCCAGATGGGGGAGGGCAGGATGGCATGGAGATAAGAGATAAGGGGGAGCGTGGGGTTAAAAAGTTTGGGGACCACTGCTTTAGGTGCTACTCTAATATAAATAATTATCAAGCAGCTATCTCAATGCTTTCCTTGCAATAAGCTATTTCATGCATGCACATATTATGTTTAGTGCTTTAAATACTTCAGCTTTACCTTGTCTACATCGGAGAAAACAAGGATGCTTCCAAGCAGGGCCAAGCGTAATTTTTTCAGGCCCAGTATAAACTTTGTAACACGGGGCCCCTCCCACAAACATACCACAATCCCTCATCCCATACATACAATTTCATGAGCCATGAAAAATTTTTTCCTCACGGTAATGGGGGCTGCAGCCTGCGCTGGACCCCCCAGGGCCTCCAGGCCCCAATAAAGTGTACCCTTCCCCCCTGCTTCCAAGACAACCTGTAAAGAGCGTATCAGTCCAGCAACCAGTCACACTGCAGAGAAGGACACTCACCTCTTTCCCAAGGTGCCACAAGTGCTGCTCAGCGACAGGAAAGCCGGTTTCTGAATTGATTAATGCCTTTAGGTGTCCAACAGCCGCAGAGGGCGGCACCTCGAACGTCCTGCAGCCCAGGCAGCCGTGGAGCACCGTCACCCTGGCCAACCTGCGGAACACAAAGCAGAGGCGCTCAGGGCACAGGCTGACAGGAAGGAGCTCAGGCTGCCACCAGCTTACCCCTGCCCCGCGGGGGGGGGAACCAGACGCCCAGCTATTAGGGGCTTTGTCTATGGACGCAACTATCCCCCCTCAGAAAATTAGCGTCCCGGTTTTTCCACCCCTGCCCTCCGCTCGCCCGACCGCCCTCGCCCTCCAGCCAGGCGGCGTCAGCTCGGCTTCCTCCACAGGCGCTGAGCGGCGGGGAGGCACCGCCAGGCCGGGGCCCGCGCAGGCAACGCCCGCTTCCCCGGGGAGCCGGCCAGGACCCGCTGGCCTTGGGGGCTCGGGGAGGGGCAGTGACAGCGATGGCGCCGGCCCGGGGGATCTCGAGCGCTACCGGCCCCCGCGGAAGGCTGACATCAGCCGCCGCGCTCGGCCCGGGCGCAGGGCCCGGACTGGAAGCCGGCCGGAGACGCCCGCCCGAGGAGCCGCCCCCGGCCTCAGACCCACCGCCCGGCCCCGCACTCACATCCCGCCGCGGTCACCCGGCGAGGGAGCGGGCCGGCGCGCGCGCCGCTCGCCGACGGTTCGAACCCGCCCCGCGCGCGCCCGGACACAAAGAACCGTTAGCGGCGGCACCCGCCGGGCCCTGCCCTCCCGGGCGGCGTCGCGGCTCCGCACATGGCCGGGGGGGGAGGGGCCCACCCAGCCCAGAGAGCGCGCCGCGGGCGGCTGTCACACCGACCACCTCCCGCTGGGGAGGGAAACCAGCCTGCCGGGGAGAGCCAGTGCCCCTCCCCCAGCGTGACACAGACAGTAACATCCTCCCCATCCCCGCAGACTGACTCAGAGTCGCATGTACAACACAGCAAGACCCTCCCCCTTCCCCAAGCACAGTAAAACACACAGCACAGCAAACCTCGTTCCCCATTCCCCCCAACACCCGCAGCAAACCCATCCCCACAGACTGTGACAGGCCGCAGAATTCTCCTCCCTCCCCAGACAGCAACATTGGCAGCCTCATCTTCCCCATTCCCACAGATTTTGAAATTTAACAGCGACTCCCCGCACCCCGCCCAGATTGTGACACAGCAAAATCTTCCCCATTCTGCACACAGACACGCACAGCAAAATGCCCCACTTGTCCCCACAGTCTGACACACATGCAGCACCATCCTCCTTATTCCCACAGAATACAGCAAAATGTACAGCAATATTCCCTTCCCAACAGACTGCAAGTCGTGCAGCAAAACCAACTCCTTCCCATCCTACACTACAACACTGCAAACACAGACAGCAGAAGTCCCCCAACTCTTCGCAACACAATCTGATACAGGGCAAAACCCTCCCTATCCCTGCAGACTGTAATATATGCTGTAAAAATTTTACCATTCCCAGAGTGAGAGATCCTGCAACACACATTAAAATCCTCCTCCTCAAAAGGGAGCTAGATTGTATACACAAGCTAAATCCTCCTCATCTGTATCAGTGGAAGCATATCTGAGTATCAATTCTGATCAAGTTACCTCTGCAGCATATGAAATGGGGAGGAGTGAGATAGAGTGGCAAAGGTGGTTTTACCTCATTCTCGGCAGCCTTAAGAATATGTTAGAAAAACCAGCAATCAAGAAAAGCCAGAGCCAAAGTCAGGACCCCTACAGAAACAGGCTTGTAAGTGAATGGCATAGAGCTACTACCACCCAGGGAAGCCCCTGGAAAAGAGAGATTCCCTGATGGTCATATCCAGCAGATTTAGGTCCCTTTAGGCTGCCAAAGCAATGATGGACAATTAAATCCAGAGACATGAGCGCGGACACCAAATTCCTCCTATGTCGCCAGAGGTAGAATGTAACAAAGCAAAATTCTCTCTCCCCAAAGGAAGAGAGAATATAACATACACTATAAATCCATTTAATTGCTTTGGTAAAAATTATATCAGGAAAGTGCCTCTCCCTGCCTTTGGGGAAAAACTGCATTTCTCTTCCGTTCTCAAGGGGAGAGACTGCTAGCACACATTAGCTCTGATCCTACAAGCATGCATGCGCTTAACTTTTCCCACGTGAGAAGTCTCATTGACTTCAGTGGGATTACTCATGTAAGTAAAGTTAAGTGCATACATGTTTTCAGGATTGTGTCCATTGTCTGTAAATCTACCAGCAATGGGGAGTAAGCCATCAGCCTAGAAAAGGGTATAATACTACTTATAACCATATAACCCTTGGAAACATCGAACCATCAGTGTATAATAATATCTCATGTTTTTATATGGCATCTTTTATTTCAAAATAGCAGATTTTTGTTTTAAAATGTACATTTCGATACCGCTGACACATCAATTGATCAAATGCAGGCCCCTTTGTGGTGAAACACCACAGCATGCCCAAAGTTAAAGAATAGTTTTGGGAAGAAATTAAAGCATATTGTATCAAACTGAAACTGCAACGAAATGTAAGTATGTGGAATGTAACTTCCTGAGGTGGAGTTTGTCCAGGATATTTTACTTAAAGAAACCTATTCATGTAAATTACCATGGGATCTGTAATGATCACAAGTGCTCAGAATCTCAATTTTAAGTCTTACACAAAATCTGAAAAAATGCTACTGCTTTGTAAGAATATTAGTGTAATCAGCTAGTTGTTTTTATGCATTTTTTAAAAATATGAGCATTAGATCAACAAACTGGACAGGCAAAATTGCCAGTTAGGCAGGGCCAATTTTATAATGCTTTCATTGACACAAGATGATACATACAGTGCAATATACATAAAAATAATCTCTTTATAACAGATATACTTCCCAGGTATAGATTTTTTGTATTGGAAGTACAGTGTTATCTCGTGGTTAGAGCAGGGGACTGCAGTACTCCTAGTCCTGACACTGACATAAATCTTGAAAAAGTCACTTAACCTCCCTGCCCCTCAAGAAGCCAGAGGATAAATCTACCACTTTCTGATGACACATACACACTCTTTTTAGGGAAAAGCCTGGAAAAAATTTTAGCCAAACCATTAGTTTTAATCATTCAAGGCCAGATCAAGTAACTTAATGGGCTAAATTCTGCCCATATGTATTCCCTGTAGACCCCCACTGACTGCAGTTAAGAAGGAAAAGATGCATGAAGGCAGATTTTGGATCTAAATTTATGCCTTACTTGAACTGCTTCAGTAACAGAAAACAAAAGAGAATGCTCATTTTCTTAAAGAAAAAAAATGAAAAGAAAATTATATTTGTGGTATATTTACTTTTAATAATAAAGGGGAGTCTGGGTTGTGAAAATGTCTGATTCAAATAAGGTTTCTGGCTTTTCCCCAGTTTGTTAAATTATTTAAATCTTTTTGCTGAAAACATTTATTATTGGTTACTCCATTTTGTCTGTAATCAATATTCCTAGCCTGCATGCACTCATATTATCATATGGTTCCATTATATCCAGATGCTGAGCCACCTCTAAGTGATTGTGGCACAGATAAAATATTTTATTATGACGGTGGAAGCTTTTTCCCTTTTCCTTTAGGGAGCTGATGCACTTCTAAATGCATGTATGCATGGCCAAATACTAAAAGTATGGGCACATTAGAAGTACTACTATTACTAATAAAAGCTAAAATAAGACATTTAAAGTCAAAGGCCAGCAGTTTTTCCTTTCCACTACATGGTTTTTGCTAAGTTACATATAACTGACATGAGGAAGAAACGATTTATATTTTAACATAAGCTACTTCATTAATGGTAGACTATGTATACCAGTGGAGAGTGTTTAAGAGATCATAAATCTTGTTTCACTTTACCACACACACACACACACACCAGAGCAATGGGGCACAAATCTGTGTCAAAAAAACCAAAACCTTCTTGTGTACTGCTGAGCAAAAACTTACACATACATTGACAAACCAAAAGCTTTCTTTAAGTTTTTTTAAGGCCCACAGAGGAGGAGCTGTGTTCAGACTTAACTATGGAGCAGTTAACACGTTTCCACAACAAATGTTAAATTGCTGAAAATCATGACCTTTATTTATTCAAATAAGCTCAAACAACAACAAACAACTAGTACAAAAGGCCTGAAGTTCCAAATTATGCAAAAGGACAAGCCACAGATAAAAATAATTTCATAAACTGTTCTTTGGAGAATTGATTTGGGAAAGATTGTGGTGCTGCAAATAGTGTTGGTAGCAAACATGTTTATAATGCAAACTACTCTTCAGGCCCATTTTCTGTGATAATAACAGCAGCAGAATGATTCTTTCTGTAAATACTTCAAGGGTATGTCTACACTGCAGGTTTGCCATATGTCATGCTGTGCATTTTTGCCCAAATTTCTGTATCATACTCACTCAAAGCCAGGCCATTCCCACAATTTCCTGTATCTGTATCTTCTGGTCTTTCTGCCTACTCACTTCACAGTCTCTCTCTTTGCACGGCTACCTGCCTGTTCACATACACTTGTCTGGAATTTATTTCATTTTCCACACCTGCTCCAATTTCTAAACAGCTCAACACAGCTCCACCAAACAGCACAGAAGATGCTAGCATGTTGTCAGCTGGCTGTAGGACCACATCAGAATTCTAATTAACCTCAGGTACAAGAAGCCCCCAGACCATGATCTTAGCAGGAGCTCCTGAAATATCCACCTCTACGAGACCATCTTGAAGAGACTGACAGATGTGGGAATCCACCTGACTGGTGGATAGTACAGGGAGCAGATGAAGCAGTTATCCCAAAAGGCCAAGAATGGAAATGGTAGGTCTGTCAATGTTAGTGTTCACTGCTGCCATGAGGAGCTTGACCAGGGATTGCCACTACCCCAAGCACAGAGCTCAGCATCTGCTCTGACATGTTCCTGAACTTGGATGGCCTTATTTTCAGATCAGAGGAACTGGGGGTAGGGTGGCTGGCAGCAGATGACACCATGGCAGAGTCCCAGTCCCACAATCAGACAACAGAGCTTGCCCAGTTGGGCTTATAGATATTTGGAGTCCATTTTTGCAGCTGGACCCAGGCAACAGCCTGGAGAGGATGCTGCACAGGGTCATTATCTGTACTGAAGCCTGGAAAGCACCACCCGTCATATTGTTACTGTCATGAGGGAAAATGTACCTTTTAAGACAGAGGGATTTACGGGTTGTAACCAACAAAACTATCATTATGGCAGATGGTGCATGCAATTGGGTGTATTTAGCTTCAGCTGAGGGTGGAAGCCACGACATTTCCATAACCTACTTTCCTCTTCTTCCTCCTGATCAACATGTGTGATTCAAGATGGATGACAAGTGAAGGAAAAAAATTAAAACATAACTAGTGACTCTTTCAACCTATCTTTGCCATTTTAAAACATTGCAAAACAACTACAGAGTTACAGACCTAGCAGAAATGAATGCATATCTTTGCAGCTACTGCTTTTTTGTAACTCAGTCACACCAATGTAATGATATAGAGGTATACCTCGATTAGCACAGCACTTTCCCAGACAGCATGGATAATAAATCTCTTGGGTTTGTACAAAGTGGTAAATCCCTTTAGGACCTCAGAGTTTGTCCTTTTAATTCTGTCTATTTGTTGGATGCTACCTGGTCGGGAGGGGGGAAGGGAAGGAGGAGAAGGAATCTATATTGCTGCTACTAAGCTTCTGCATCCTAGTTCAGCATCCTGTTAATGTTGACTCTGATTTTCCTCCACTCCTGGCAGATGATGCTTGAAAAATTTTCAGGAAGCTGAAACTCTAGCTAGTCAGTCAGATTCCTAGACAGGGCAAATTTGCTAGGAATACTGTGGTAATTTACTAAACCTCTCCACCTGCTGATGTGCTGCTCAGGCACCACACACTGAAAAAACCTCCTTTTCATAAAAAAATGGGATCCCACTACTAGCCTGAACAACTTTCTTTTTCCATTCTGGTACTTCCAAAATATTTATGTCTCCTAGGATTTCCCCAGACTGAAACAATGCCAGAACCAATACTGGTAACTGTGCCCCTTTTAGGACTTCACTTCATCCTCCCTCAGCTAAACACAAATTTAAAAAATAAAATAAATTAATATATCATTCTTCACATTGTATCTGTGGACTGCCTATGTTATCAGGAGGTTATGAACAAGACAATGCATAAGGAAGTAAAAGAAGCAGTTCAAAATAATAAAAAGTTGCAAACTGAAGCTTTGTGTTGATGCAGAACATAAAGTATGGGAATTCTTTCCTTTCCTTCTTCCCCCCCACCAGAATGACAAAGAAAACAATATACTCTTTCATTGTTGTGGCAGGCATTTTCATCTCAGATGGACTGGACCAACCCTTGAGCCAGAATTCTGGGGAACAGAACTGTCCAGAAGCAGGGAAAACGCAAGAGGGCCAAGGATGAAATGTTTGGCAGTGTAGTCTGCAGAAGTGAAGGCTACCTGAAGCAACAGTGTGTGAAAGAGGAGCAGGATACGCAGAGGGAGGAGAGACAGCTCAACAAACTCCTCAAGGAAGAGTAGAGGAATAGGGGATGGGACCATCTGCTCATGGAAAGGCTGATCAATCTTGTGGCCAACAGTTGCCAGCTCCAGTACCAGCTCCACATCTGCATCCTTTGACAGCTCCAGTACTGGTGCTTCGGCCAGCTCCACCAACGTCAGTAGACTCTCCTTCATGGTACCATATCCTGTAGCCAGTGCAGGCAC
The DNA here is from genome assembly GCA_007922155.1 of Mesoclemmys tuberculata. NCBI lineage: Eukaryota > Metazoa > Chordata > Testudines > Chelidae > Mesoclemmys > Mesoclemmys tuberculata. The sequence continues at coordinate 69,158,111 of ML675618.1, read as the reverse complement.
TAGAAAACTCTAGGGTTGGCTGAGCAAACTCCATGAACTGGTGTGGACAAGTGTACCCTGTGCTCTGCACCCCCATGCAACCTGCATTCCCTTTGCAACCACATGCAAATGAGGGAACACATTCTGCCAGAGGGAAGGAGATTAGGAGACCTACAGAAAGCTGCTTCCGCTATCAGTGAGACTGACTTGTGAGGCTTGGAGTTTGGGGTTTATAAAATTTCACTGTTTTACTCTGGTTTTGAATGTTTTGCATAGACATGCTGGTATGCCTGTAATGGTTTTACTCTTTTCTTTTCATTCAGTAGTTTGATTAATAAACTGGTTTGGTTGTGAAACAGGGTGCTGTGTGGGTTCTTATAAAGGAAGCAGGACCTAGGAAGTTATGTCCTAAGTTATTAATGAAGTTGCAAATTCTCACACATAAAATCTAAAATCACATGAAACCCATAAAACCTAGAGTTGCATAAAACCTGTAAAAAGTTGACAGTTGTATAGTACAGCAGTAAAAATGGATTACAGATTGATCAAAACCATTAAAATCATCACCTCACTACACGCCTCCACTACAGTATCATAGCTCATTCACATCTACTTGCGTTGCAAGGATGCAGGCACACAAGGCATCACTTATTTCCCTTGCTCACCCCAACCAGCCCAAGTGATAAGTGCACTTTCTGGTTGCCATTACTGGGCCTGCAAATCGATGATGGTCTTGAGTCCACACCGTGCAAAAGTACTTGCCTTTAGTCTTGCAGAGTGCAACAGACCATGGCCATATGGATGCAATCGGCCACACTGGCATCCAAATGGTTTTGTAGACAACTGCCATCTTGCCTTCAGTTTGTGAAATGTGCACCCCACCACATCCAAGAACTGCTAAGTGTAAATGAAACTTCCTTAGCTGGGCCGTGTGTTGTCAGGGTATGGTTTCATGAGCCATGGCAGAAAGAAATAACAGTGGGCACCAACACCCCCTTGATAACAATGTCGTTAGGAGGGTATAAGGACCCGCCTTGTCCCAGCATGTAAATGTCAGATCTCCTCATCACCCAGGCATCATGAACCTTTCCTGTACTTCCCACACCGGTGTTCATGAACTTGCTTCTGTGGTTGACCCAGGACTGAAGAAGCAGGGAGTAAAACTCTTCGCTGTAGACGTATTTGCTTGTTCCTTCTGACGGGCAAATTATGGGCACTTGTTACATCAACAACCCCAGTCCAATAGGGAAACCTCATTCTTTGAAAGCCAGCTATTGTTTCACAGAATTAATCACTTTACAAACCTCCAGTGCCACAACTCTGACAGTTAACTTCCCAACAACAAATTGGTTTGCAAAGGCCTTATAGCAGCCTCCAGAGGACAACTGTAACTTGTTTCTGTACTGGTAAGGCCTCCGTCAGTTGAATGTTCTGCAGGACAAGCTCCTCTCACAACTCCATGAAGGTCTGCTTCCTCATGTGGAAGTTCTAGAGCCATTGCTCGTCATCCCAGATATCGTTGACAATGTGATTCTCACCATACTGTGAGTTCAATCTTCTCCTGCATCAGAAGCAGAATGCATGGCAGTTGCAGCATATTGGTCCAATCTGCCATGAATAAATTGCTCTGCAATTCCCACCACCTTCTGTGTTTCAGAAATTGCTCCTGAAAAGCCATCCAGAGTTTCACCCAATATCTATTCCACTGCATAAAAAAATTCACTTACAAGCAAGATAAGCTTATCAAAAATATCCATGGCTTGTTCCTTAATTGGAATGGGCAGTGAGCAGTGGCCAGAGCCAGAAAAGCTTCTGCTAAATGTGGCAGGCTAAAATCACTTCCTGCCTGGAAAGGATAGACATTTTCTTCCACAATACACCACAAATCAATTGCTAGAGCAGCTCCAGTTGGTGATGTGCTAAGAAGTCCGGGCTAAAACCCCAGAAGTCCTAGTGCTCAACACGTGTACCTGCAACACCAGTGTAGACACAAGTATATTGAGTATGTGACACATGCAACTCTCCATTGTGGCCTCTAAGACTCACCAAGGTCAACACCAGGAGCATAGGGCTGTTTACTTCACAGAAACGTGAACGTGCCTAGCCTTCACTATGTTCTTACTTCATGACAGCTCACATGTATCAGTTACCCCAACGTAAAATATACCTTTTTTAGCAGTGAAGGTAGGACTTCCGAAGCATTGTATATATCCTTTAGCAGTATCCTCACTACTTTACTAGCTCAAATGTCAGCAGCGCACCCCCTAAGGGCCTGCTAGCTCAAGCTAGGCACAACATAACTTAAACTAGAGATTTTTTATGTGGATGGGAGTCAGATCAGAGGCAACGCTCAAACTATACCTCAAGTTAACACTTCAGTGGGGGGGGGGAAAAAAGGCTAAAAAAATTGAGGCCTTTCTAAGATGGACATTTCTTTTATTTAAGTAGAAAAGTCTTTGATGGTTTGTGAAGGGATGTTTGGAACTGGGACTCCACCACATTAAATTTAACTTGATAGTACCAAATATACAATGTAGAGACAGCTTTAAAAGTTGAAAGCCTAAAATTAGTCTCAAACCCTCTATTTGGTTACCTATTTATTAATTATTATTATATATATTGCAGTAGCTCTTAGAAGCCCCAACTGACATCAGAGCTATGTTGTACTAGGCACTGTACAAATGCAGAGTAAAAAATAGGCCACGCCCTAAAGAAATTACGTTCAAAATGGGACGAGACTGGGACAGGGATGCAACATAAAAATAGAAAATTGAGAACTGAGGCACAATAAGATCAGACAGAGCCAGAAAATTGAATCCATATTTCCTGAGTCCCACTCTGGTGCCTTAACCATTAGACACTCCCTTCTTTTCCACTGAGTACATCTAAAATTTTTAGGTGCCTAAGTGTTGATTTGGACATTTAAATAAGATATAGGTCCTGATCCTTCAAAGTGCTCCACACTGGGAAATCCTTACATACATGCAAAGTCCCAGTGACATCAGTGGGGTTCCATGAGGGTGCAGGGTCTATCTGTCCTAAGCAGTGCAGGATTAGAGCATTAGATGTCTAACTTTAGGCACACAAGTCTGAAAAGCTGGTACATAGTTGTAATTATGAACATATAGATACTGTTTCAGTTGCTGCTCTATAAAGCTATACTTTATCAAAGTAGGTCTAGTAAATACTGTAGCAAAATCTTTAAGATTCGTTGTTCTTTTTTATTTATTGCAGCAATTAAAATTGCTTAATACTAGAATAAAAAAAGGAGATTCCAGTGGGAATCCTAAAAAAATTCAAAAAATAGTCCAACGGAAGCTCTTTTTAATATGAATGTACATAAAAGCAAAAACTGCACAGAACCTACATGGAGCAGGAAGAATGGCATTCGTTATATAATTGGTATTACTGGTTTTTTATCATCTCCGTGGTAAACAGTCCATAATTTAATAATTTATTATTGTCCATTATGTATTTCAGATTGAGGTACAGAATTAAAAATTATTAACATGAATAATATTTAATGCAAAATATCTGCTCTCAAGCAGTACAGATTGAGTTATTTACATGTAAAAGTGAAGCATATGCTCTGTCTTTAGCATGAAAAATTTCATTTTTCAGACTGAAAAAGAAGCATTAATGAGTTGTGCTTAAGCTGAAGTAAATCTTGGAGATACTACAGCTGGGTCACGTACCCATCATGTAAAAAAGACTTATCCAAGGGAAATTAAATCCTCTTTGAGATATAAAGGGTTGGCTCCAAGCCAATTTACCACTAAAATCTATACCCTTTGACACCGGATCAAAGTAAGTGCTTATGCTGTGGCCAAGGGTGCTGTAATCTTAAATGTTCTTTTTTCTGCATAATCAGCCAGCACATGCAGCACAAGTAACCCCTGCTTCACAACCAAACAGCAGAATTTGCAACAGTTGTTCAGACAACCCAGTGACCTCTGACATCAATTTTTTAGTCTTCAATGTCAATGATAAAAGATAGCTTTCCTGTTTTCTTTCTGTTTTTCTTTTTTTCTTTTTCTTTTTTGGAATCACAAATGTTTCAACACTGATATCCATTTTATTTCCCTTCATGTTAACTGAGGTTCTACGTATAACAGTAATTTGAGAGAGGAGAAAGTTTAGAAAGCCTCACCACACTGCAGCAACCAAAGAAAAAAGCCTCCCCCTTCTAGGATCTAGGGTGGAGAAAACGCCTTTCACCTGGGAGGTAATTCATTGATTTTAAAATGACCTTCTGATGGTCAAAACTTGTATATCTTTTCATCTCTTAAGGTTATATTGAGGGTTAACTCCTGCCCTAGAGATGCAATTTAGGACAGGGAGGTATGACTCCATTTCAGTTCTTGGTGTCAGCCAAACGGGTCACCATCACAGTAGTACTGTACAGCTTAGAAGGCTGGGGATATTTCCAGCTGTACAAGGTTTTATATTCGAAAAGCTTTGTTCTCTATTTCTTGCAGATCAGATTAATGAGGTATAGACATTATTTGATTTTGAATTAATCACTTAATACTGAAGAATACATCATTTGTATTAAAGTTTTACAGTTAAAAAGGAAACAAATAATCATAACTGTGGCAAAATATATAAGCAAACAAACAAAAGTATAAAAAATTTAAAGCCAAAATATAAAACTATGAACAAAGTAAAATCAGACTGACCACATAGTTAACATGAAACATTTCTCACTCCTTTCTGATCCACCATTAATTCAGAAGACAAATAACTTGTTCTTAAGGTAGAATTCTCAAATAATGCTTAAAGCCAGCATAATCAGGTCTGTGTGGCTTGTCCGTGTGGAGTTTGGAAGAGAGGACATCAACTCACTCAATCTCTGGCCAAGCTACAAGGCTTCAGCACAGCCCCTCTATGGCCACTATTTCAGTCTGTAGGCTCCAATAATGGCCCAGGCTCCTCTACAGTCTCATGCAAGGGACCTGACCAACTTCCATTTTTCCTCTCTGCAGCTGCATGTTCCATGTCAGTGCAGAGTTCACCTCTCAAGTGGATAGAATATGGAAAGGCTGTTCTGTAGATCCTGCACATCCATCTGCCCAAATCACACTGCACAGATAGCACCCAGGGGGGTCCACAGCACAGAGGGCCTTGCATGGGCCTGCCACCAATGAGTGAATTCCACTCGCCGACAGTAAGAATATTTCAAATAATGTCTCACAGACCAAGTAAATATTAAATTAACAACTGTGGTCTCCGAGGCCTTGTTTAGATGCTGTATCCACAGGGGAACTACTCATTAGCTGGTAGCCATGTTATCCAATCTTGCCAGGGAAACTGAACATTGAATTCAGACCTTGGCAGGTGCAGTAAGTGAAACCGCAAAATTATTTTCATTTTCTTTACTGTCAAATATATTCATCTAAATGCTTAAGGTAAACATGGATTCTGTAAGTAATTTGAGAATTTAAGGTCAGATTGTGACTCCATTACTCATACTAGTGAGCAGTGACTCACATATGGTATGCCATTGATTTCAAAGGGAATACTTACATCAATAAGTACTATCCAACAGGAATAAAAGGATCACAATACGGCCCATCATCATTATCATGTAATTTTTGAGCACTTCATTTCACATTTATGAACTGCACCTTTTGATAAACTCCAAGTCCATTTCAGGCAGTCCTGCTCCCACTGAAGTAAATGGGAATATGGGCAAGAGCGGTATGTTTGATAGCCAGCCTAGTCTAATCAAAGTATTTCACAATGGTTAACTCATTTACCTGATCTTATCTTTGGCCTCCATCCTCTTTTTTCATGTGATCTTTTCCTGCTAAGAACACGAAGCAGACATTGAATTTATATAGCAAACAAATTATTTTGTATCTTCTCTGCTTGAGTGTCGTCGTCTCTTTCTCTTTAAATGCACTCCAGAAAGCCCAGCTTTTGAAGCTCTACTCACTGTTCACTCCATCCCTTATCTCCAAACATGGCTGTGCTTCTGACTGACTGCTCCTTATCCAGATTCCTTGTCACATCTCAGGTTCTCAATTGTTCGGAATGCTTGCTTGTCTTATTTTCAGCAATAGATTAGATACAACAGCACTTGAAAAGCACAGAAATCTTTATTTCTTTCTGCAACTTTAACTGAATTCACTCCATTTTCTTCTGTAACTGATTATTGTCCATTTTGTGGAGAGAGAGTGAGAATGTGAAAGATGTTTCAGTTTTCCTTTTCCTTCTTTTTACAGGAAGCCGAGACAATGTTGGGACCAAAGTCTGCCCAGTCTTAGCCCTCTGATCTGCTAGCAGCCACTTCTTAACATCAGCTCTGAGGTCCTGAAAGAAGAAAAAGAAATGAAAGGAGAGCGACATTAATATGGAGAGGAACTGAACTGAAGGGCATGAAAAAGTTGTTTCCTCTGAGGACATAGCTGCAGTTCCTACCTCTAAGTGAGTCATGTTTCTAATTATAAGCAACACTGTGCATTACAGTACTTGTAACCATGTGGAAGGCAGAAACAGCTATGCATTTTTCTCTCTCTCCTCTTTAAAAAATATGATATCTCATACACACACACACTGCTGTAAGTATACCAAGATGCAGGTTTTTACTTTTTCCCTCTTAACTCATTTTGTGCTGGAAATGACTCTTGGGGAACTTGAAAGCTCCATGTTAAAATTCCTTCATCAAACTGAAGGGTTGAGAAGAATACTTTTGAAGAGTTGTTTTGCCCTTGGAATGGACTAGATTGCAGGCAGGGGAGTAGATTAGCTAGATTGCAGTTAGGTTTTACAGGGGAGGATACAAAGTGTTCACCTTCTATCCTCATTTCCAGTTATATAGGTCGTCCTCTACATTATGTTGTCCATACAGTCAGTATAGTTTTTAGGAGCAATGTATAAGAATTCCTTCAAACCAAGACACAGAATTTACTGTTATTGGCAACCTGAATAGTGTCTACTTGATGCAACACGCCTGCTGCCAAATAGCTTAAATTGAATCATTCACTATGCATATAAAAATGAAGTATGCAGTATGAAGCCATTTGAGTCCTTTCCAGCTTCCTACATTTGTTTTCCTCCAGGAGTTTGTAACAAAATGCATTTTGGTTTAACTGGGAATGTAAGTGAATAGATTTCCCAGTCTTTCACTCTATCCACTCACCTGTTCCCCCCTCCACCCCCCAAATAGGTGGTTCATCACAATCCACATGGACAATATTTGTAGAAACTCCTTCTTAAACTATTGGCAGCATATCACTGTTCTTTCTTTGTGCAAATGTAAATCCTTTTCATTGTCTGATTGAGCTCTCAGTTAGTAGGTCTTTTCTTAAATGTATATAGTTATATGTTTGTCTTCAACTAGCATCTTAGGGATCCATTTGCCACAAATCTAGAAAATAATTGAGGCTGTGCTGCAATATGTAAATATGCTCATTGTGAAAGTATCAGATTATAATACAAATGATGGGGGGACTGTTTGTTTTGGCTTGAAGTTTTGCATTATTTAGGAATTTAATCAGTTAATTTGTACATGAAAATCAAGGGAGTATATAATTGAGGTTGATTTTCGAAAAGGCATTCCTAGTGTAATGTCTTTGCAAATAAAATCGGGCACATATTCTTTTACAGGCCTTTCAATAAATGGCTTCAGCTTGTTTTTCTGTCTATATGTTTCAATATTTGTCTAGCATAGAGTCCAACACAAAAGTACACCATCTTAGGTGCTACTTAACCAGTTACAACCATTTATGCAAATCAAGGAAAATCTTGCCCCAACCTCCATGGGTGGGGAGAACCCCACAGAAATGGAATCTGGTGCAATACTACTGGAGAGGAAGGTAGGATTTGGGGAGGTCATACAGAGGTTGTGCACCTTCTCAACTCTTCAGGGGCTCTGTTTGTATTGTGGTGCAGGAGCTCTTGGAGGTCAAGGCAAAGGAGAGCCAGGGAAAGGGCAGGGCCAAGATATATACTTTCCCAAAAAAATCTGCAGAAGAAAATAACTTATGAGAACTTTCAGGATGATTGATTTTGTTTTGACCATCTTGGGGAGTTGGAATGTCAAAAAACAGGTTTAGAATAGAAAGCTAACCACAATCTTAACTATTGAAAGACCATCTCCCCATAATTAACGGGTAACACACTTTCCCAGAAGCTATTCTCCATCTCTATGCTTAGTCTAACATGGGTTTTCCTTTATGTTGATCTAGGGAAATTGACTTCATTTTTTATTTTGTGCCCAACAACATACACGAACTGAATGCTGAAAAAGAGATATGCTTTATAATACTCAAACTAAACCCATTATCTTGATAACTTATGAATAGCTGTGAGCAATCTATACTCTCTAGGATAAATGAAAAGCCAGATGTGCCAGGGAATTCATATGTTACTTCTATTAGTGCTGAAGTTCCCATGGAAAACAAAAGCACGGACTAGTATTCTTAACAACTGTAGCTAATGTAGGAAATGAGACACTACAATGTGCCTACATGCAGTTTAGAAATAATTGATTCACTCAGAAGCCAATTTAGCTGAAGAGCAAGTTAAACCCCAACCAGTAAAGTTAGATCTTTACTGGCAATGCAAATTTAAATGATGATCCCAAAATCAGTTTGGTTTTGCCTGTGCAGATGGGACCACGTGGTGGTGAAACTATGTTACTGGATCAAATCACAAACCCTGATAAATGTCATGATATAATTCTAGTAGTGTTTCTTATGGTAGAGAAGAGAGACAGAACTTCGTTGTCAGCTACTAGACGCAGACAGACACTATAGTTTTCCCTAGTTCTCTAGCTCCCTAACTGCTTAATGTGACTACATAAGGTCTTCACTTCCTAAGTGCTGGCCTGCATAAAGCAGTTATGGAAGAGATTGCTGTCTATATCACAACCTCTTGCCATGTAAATTGTTTAGCTGGTACAGATAGGTCCTAAACCTCCTTCCAGTGCATCACAGAAATTCAGTTAAAGAAAGGAGATAATCCCAAAAATGTAGGATTTGTCTTTTTAAAACAGTCTTTAATTTTGCAGATGTCTGCAATTAATTGTGAATGTGAAGTTACAGGCATAGATGCTAATGTTTAGGTGTTAAACTGCTTAATTTTGTCTGCAAATCAGGTAGACATTGAAATGTTATTAGTTTTGCCAGCAATTTATCATACCCAGTGCTGGGAGCTTCAATTCATAATGCCCCCCGCCCCCACACACCTCTAAAAACTAGAACCACAGTATGTAATATAGATGCTACATCATAGAATCATAGAAGATTAAGGTTGGAAGGGACCTCAGGACGTCATCTAGTCCAATCCAACCCCCTGCTCAAAGCAGGACCAACCCCAACTAAATCATCCAGCCAGTGCTTTGTCAAGATGCACCTTAAAAACCTCTAAGGATGGAGATTCCACCACCTCCCTAGGTAACCCATTCCAGTGCTTCACCACCCTACTAGAAAAAAAGTTAAACAAGCCTAATTCCCTCAGCCTCTCCTCATAAGTCATGTGCTCCAGCCCCCTAATAATTTTTGTTGCCCTTCACTGGACTCTTTCCAACTTGTCCACATCTTTTCTGTAGTGGGGGGCCTAAAACTGGACACAATACTCCAAATGAGGCCTCACCAGTGCCGAATAGAGGGGAATAATCACTTCCCTCAATCTGCTGGCAATGCTCCTACTAATGCAACCCAATATGCCATTAGCCTTGTTGGCAATAAGGGCACACTGTTGACTCATAGATGTTATAATTCCCTTCAAAGTAACTTTAAAAATAACAAAATCAAAATCTTTAAAACCTCAACTTGGAGCATGGAGAGCATACAGAGCTCATAAATTACTGAACACAGCCTAATGTCTAGAGGAGGTGGAAATTTTTAAACAAAGGGAACATGGTAGTAATACAACTTATGATTTATGCAGTTTATAAGTATAATTGGTCACAGAATTGCTACTGATTTATGTGGACTTCTGACATGAACCAGACCCCACAGATCCTAGTGGGAAAAGTCCACACCAATGTGTCTTCCAATAAAATATCAATAAAGGGCAGTGCAGCTAAAAGAACGGGTTGCGCTAGCCAGGTCAGCTGCTTGACTAGGGTTGTTGGGGAATGTGCATATTCAGAGCATCCGCTAAGCACCCTCCATCAGGTAAGCTCATTGTGAACCTTGGCTGCAACTGTATCTGTTATCAGCACGGTGGAAACTCCAAGTTATGGCATAGCCAATATCACAGGACCAGCTACACCTCCAGGCAGTGGGGGAGGATCTGGCTCATGGCATGGAGGGGAGAAAAGCACTGATGTTTTATTTAATAACTTTTCACCAAAAGCAAAAAAGGGTTGAAGAGCATATTGTACCTTTTGTCATAATGTGCAACTTATGTCTGAGCCAGAGTGATTTCATATTGTGATGTGGAGTCTGAGGGTTTTATGAACCTTATGAAAGGAGACTCAAAGAGCTTGGATTGTTTAGCCTGGCCAAAAGAAGGCTCCGGGGGGATATGCTTGCTCTATATAAATATATCAGGGGGATTAACGTTAGGGAGGGAGAGGAATTGTTTAAGTTTAGTACTAATATAGGCACGAGGACGAATGGGTACAAATTGGATATTAGGAAATTTAGACTAGAAATTAGACGAAGGTTTCTAACCATTAGGGGAGTGAAGTTCTGGAATAGCCTTCCGAGGGAAGTAGTGGGGGCAAATGACTTATCTGGCTTTAAGACTAAGCTTGATAAGTTTATGGAGGGGATGTTATGATGGGATAGTTTAATTTGAGCGATTGATTTTGGATTATCGGCAGATAAGTCTGCTCAATGGTCTGTGGGAATGCTGGATGGGATGGGAACTGAGTTACTGCAGAGAATTCCTTTTTGGGTGCTGGCTGGTGAGTCTTGCCCACATACTCAGGGTTTAGCTGATTGCCATATTTGGGGTCGGGAAGGAATTTTCCTCCGGGGCGGATTGGCAGGGGCCACGGAGGTTTTTCGCCTTCCCCTGCAGCATGGGGCATGAGTCGCTTGCTGGTGGATTCCCTGCAGCTTGAGGTCTTCAAATCTCACTTTTGAGGATTTCAATAACTCAGTCATGGGTTCGGGGTTGTTATAAATGTGTATGGGTAGGGTTTTGTGGCCTGCCTTGTGCGGGAGGTCAGACTAGATGATCATATTGGTCCCTTCTGACCTATGAGTCTATGAGTCTATGAGTCTAAAAGTGGTATCCACTGTGGCACACACTAAAAACATGTATTTAACCATAATAATTAAACCTGAGTGTGTTGGGGGACAACAGACTTTGAAAGAGAAAATGCAGGTAAAGATTAGCAAACATAAGTACTGACAAATGATCTGATAGAAGCAGCATGGTCTAGTGGGTAGAGCACAGAACTAGACGCCAAGAACATCTGAGTTCTAATCTCTATTTTAACACCAATTTATGAGTGGCCTTTGGCAACTTGTGTAAACTGTCTGGGCCACATTATCTCATTTACTCCAGTATAACTATAGAGAAGCTCCATTGTCTTCATTAAACATTGGATTCCATCAGATTTTCTGCCAGGAAGATATGGGGCAGATTTAATTCCCACTAGGAGCTCCATAAAAAATTCATCAGAAAGAGATGCTGAATCAGCATTGTCCCGAGCCACCTTGGCCATACCCACTTCTTGGCCAGAACCATTGACTTCTATACTGGCCCCAGCAGCACAAAGTGGGTTTTAGCTGCTTTGTGCTGTTGCAAACTGCTCTTATGAAGACTTTTCATTGCCTGGATTTACACTGGTATAAAATAGCAAAACTGTGGGTGAATCTGAATGTTTAGTCTGACTATTATAACTGCATATATTCTTTTCAAGGAACAACTCCCCATATCACAGATACAAGAGAAAAGCCTCAAGAGCTGTAGATTTTTTGTGTTTTAGCATAACATTCTCTAATGATTTGCTTTTAAAGTGGTGTGAAATGCTATTTCCAATTATAACTATCATGTGTTTCCCAGATACCTTCACATCGTACGTAATCTCATATTATCCTTTTCTGAAAGTTGCAGCTTCTGTTCACCCCTTTTAGATTCCACTTTATATATTAATTTTTAATTGCTTTATCACAGTTAGATCTGCATTTCTGAGACCCTACAGTTGTCTTCCACTGATTCCATTTGTTTCTCCTCTCATAAGCCTGGTCAGAAAGATGGGTCCATCCCTCATGGCTAATCTGACACAACGGATGAAACTGAGACCTAAGTATGAATTCACTCATTCTAGTGAAGGAAACTAGGCTTACACAAGAATATGCAGTTTGCACCATCCTCTGCTACTAAGAGTAAAACTGGTACAGAATGTTTGAATTATAGATATGCCTGTTTACAAGCCTTCCTCTCTACTTGTATGTTTTTACCAAGCAATATGCCTGTTTGCTTTCTAGATGCTAGACAAGTTCCTAGTAATTTTTTCACTGGATGTAACATCCCAACATAGCCATCTAGTGAATTTCACTATCCAACTTGACCTTAAACAGATTATCTGTAGAACACCAACTGTCCAGTGATTTGGTAACAGTGTGCCAACATGTTCTTTATACATAAATGAAACATCCTCCTATCACTTGTAAGGTGTGATTGTATAGGAGACAACTAGGGCCAAGGACATTTAGAACAATTGAGGATCTTGAAGATTTTACAAGAGAAATGAGTTATGTTGCAAATATATTTTCTGCAGAAATCAGAAAAAAACTATTGGAAATTTTATTATCAATACCCAAACCAATTTACTTGCCTGGACAAACGAAGGACTAAAAGCTAACCGTATACTTGTATCCATTCTATTCTTTATTGGGTACACATCTAAACAGGTTTAATTACCAGCTTGTCTTGAATGAATGCTCCAGAGCCATCTGTTTTAGGGGGCAGCATACAAATATATGCATTTAGCTATCTGGGTATGGTCACAATACCCAATTTTGGAGTTCTTTTATTAGAAATACAGGAGACAAGAAAATCTAGTGACAAGCACTTTTTATGAATATTGAAGAATCCAGTTATTTTTAACTCAGAGGCTGTCAACAGCTTCCAAAATATTTGGTTTTTCAAATTTTTTAGATCCAGTGGACAGAACTGAATCAATTATATGGTCAAATTTGAGAAAGAAAGAAAGAAAAAACTGTAGAAGCTTGCATAGTAATTGCCTACAAAGTGCCTGGCTCTGGCCGATAGCTAAATGTTAATTATATACCAGATACATATCATTTTAAAAGTACATCCTTCATGTTCAAAACAAATGGGATGAAGAATGACATCATAACATTTACAACCTTTCTATGAATCTTTTTGTACTGGACATAAAGAAATTTAATTACAAAAATGAATACCCAAGTATCAAAGTACTTGTAGAAAAAATTACATTTTAAATAGAAATTGTTCTTAAATGTCACTGTAAACAGTATGCCAGCTAGCTTCAAAGATATTCACAGTCAAGATTACTGCAGGTATTGTATAAATGTACAGAATGTGGCTTTTCATAGGTAACTGTTCTGTAAACCACATGCAGAAACTTGAGACAGGTCTGACAGGCTGTAATTCAGTAGGATGCCAGTAAGTAATACGTGCTGGAATAGCAACTGTCACATTCTTAATATGCCTAATGTCGGGGAAATTTAGGGTAGCAAAACCAAATGAAATTTGTGGGCCAGATTCTCAGCTGATGAAAATCAGTGTTACTAGCTGACTGATGTGGCTGCATATTGTACGGTTATTCATAAAGAAAATATTATATTTCACGATTTGTCACGGATCGTTAACAAAATAATATTTAAATAATAAATTATCCAAGAATAAAAAAATTGTAGCCAAAGTACAGTCTTATTCATTCTCCTATCTGAGATCAGTTGAACATTTTTCTACCCCAACTTCGCACTTTTTTCCAGAATGCAAAAACTTTATTCATTTCATTCAATATAGAAGATGAAACATGACAAATGCAGGCACAAATGCCAGTACTCTTAATAGAAATTTGTGAAAGGGTAAAGGGCTGATCTTATAGTCTTATTGTGCTGCTCTTTTGTAGGCAAGCAGAAATGGCACGTGGAGTTCAATAGTGGTAAGACTGAAATTAATTCCTCTTTGGTCACAAAACAGCAGCAAAACTATTATGACAACTACAGCCTCAGGGCTGCAACAACCTTTGTAATTTACATGGGAGTTCAGTCACAAATTCATCAAATCTCCCTTAGCTAGTAAGGACAAAAGCATATTCTCCAGGAAAAAACAAGATGTGAATCTTCTGCAGCTGGATGTCCACTCCCACTGCCTCCCAGGACTTCTGCACCCATTGTGGGGTGACAGAATTTGCCCCATTGACTTTTTTCACCTGAGTAAAGACTGCAGGATCAGGCCCAAAATATTAGTCTGCAGAGATTTGCTAGTGGATTTTATTATTTATATTGGGGTAGCACCTAGCAACCCGAGTCACAAACCAGGACTGTGCTAGCAAAAAGAGAGTCCTTGGGCCAAAGAACTTACAATGTAAGTATAAGACAAGAGACACATGAATAGAGCCAGGTGAGCACAAGAAAACAATGTTTTCATCTTGGATTATTTTTTCCAGACTTTTCTGTATTCATTTTTATGCTTCACCATTAGCAGATACCACAAGTGAAAGTTTTTCTCTTTCTTCTCCCTCCAAGGTGTTAAATTAACTGGCTTCAGAATTGCTCTAATTTTTTTTTATTATTATTATTATTCAAAGATGGTAGAGAAATTTTGGTCTTCATAATGCCATGGAAGAAAAAAGGAGAGAACCCTATTGGATTTTTCCCACAGCACCAGAACAGAGCAGAGCAATTAGTGAAGGAAGAGAAGATGGTGTTTGTTGGAGGCCTGGTACAATTTGAACTGCTTGACCACTGTCCTACAGGCCTAGCATAGCTTCAGTTGCTTGCTTGGCTACTCTGACCCCTGTAGCATGACATCTTCCAGTTGGCAAAGACTGAAAAACCTTATAGATGTCTCAATTTCTGCATATCATGGCACATAATAAGACAAAATATAGATACTGTATTGCTTGCAGCTGCACATAGATAATGATGATGGGAACAACAAGTTATCCTTGAACGTCTAAGGGTACACTGTTTTATTGCCAAGGGGCGTACCTTTACTCTGCCCCTCCTATCACCAGATGTTGTTTTGATTACCCCAATTATCATGGTGAGAATGGAATGTAGTTAAATTACCCAATGTAGGTAATTAGCATATATGGTATATATATACATATATATACATATACATATATAGTAATTAGCATATATGATAATGAGAGAGATTATTAGGTAAAGGTTCTTTATGGAAAGGTATAAGCAGTCACCACTTAGACAAAAGGGGGCGCTCCCTCAACATCGGACTCCACGGGAGGTGCTGCCGGTTGGACCAGAGGATTCACTGACTCCCTGGCGGGGCCCCTGAAGAAAGCCATTCCTGTGTTCAGCCTTCTGAGTAACTGCTTAGCTCTCCGGGCTTAGTGAGTATGATATATTGTAGTTAATTTTAGGCTTTGTATCTAACTAATATATTTATAGAAAACCTTGCACATTAAACTTTATAGATCTGCAAATCGGGCATAGTGTCTCACTGGGATCCACACTGATCAGAAAGTGTCCAGAACCAACAGTGTTGATTCACCCTTAGATGGCAATCTCTCTAATATTATGGAGTGGTCCACAGATTCAGAACAGAAAAATAAATGAACAGAAATTCCACACATTCATAGATTCCAAGGCCAGGAAAGACAAATGTGATAATCTAGTCTGACCTCTTGTATAACAGAGGTCATTGAAATTTCCCAAAATAATTCCTAAAGCATAGCTTGTAGAGAAACATCCAATCTTTATTTTAAAATTGTCAGCAATGGGGAATCCACCATGAACTTTGGTAAGTTGTTCCCATGGTTAATAACACTCACTGTTAAAAATATATACCTATTTCCAGTCTGAATTTGTCTAGCTTCACCTTCCAGCCATTTGATCATATTATCCCTTTCTCTGCTAGACTGAAGATCCAATTATTAAATATCTGTTCCCCACGTAGATACTTGTAGACCATAATCAAGTCACCTCTTAACTTTTTCTTTGTTAAGATATACAGATTGATCTCCTTGAGTCTATCACTATAAGGAATGTTCTTTTATCCTTTAACCATTCTCATGGTTCTTCTCTGAACTCTCTCCAATTTATCATTATTCTTCTTGAACTGTGGACACCAGCATGGGGTGCAGCATTCCAGCAGCATTCACATCAATGCCAAATACAGAGGTAAACTAACCTCTGTACCCGTATTCAAGATTCACCTATTTGTGCATCCAAGGATTACATTGGCCCTTTTTACCACAGCGTCACAATGGGAGTTCATGTTCAGCTGATTATCCACCACAACCTTCCAGAGTCACTGCTTCCCAGGACAGAGTCTCCATCCTTAAGTATAGCCCACATTCTTTGTTTCTAGATGTATACATTTATATTTAGCCATATTAAAATGCATATTGTTTGCTTGAACCCAGATTGCCAAGTGATCCAGATCACTCTATATCAGTGACCTGTCTTTTTCATTATTGACTACTCCCTCAATTTTGTATCCCTTTCTGCAAACTTTCAGTGACTTCATGTTTTCTTCCAGATTCAAATACTTCTTCCAATCCATCCAATCTCTCTGCTAGATTGAAAAGCCCATTTTTAAATGTTTGTTCCCCAAGTGGCTACTTACAGACTGTAGCCAAGTCACACCTTAATCTTCTCATTGTTAGACTAAATAATTTCAGCTCTCTGAGTTGATCATTATAAGGCATGTTTTCTAATCCTTTAATCATTCTTGTGGCTCTTCTCTGAACCCTCTCCTATTTATCAACATACTTTTTGAATTGTGAGCAACAGAAATGGTCACAGTATTCAAGCAGTGGTCACACTAATCATATACAGAGGTAAAGTAACCTCTCTTCTACTCGAGAGTCCCTTGTTTATGCTTCTCGGAATCACATTAGTTCTTCTGAACACAGCATCACACTGGGAGCTCATGTTCAGCTGATTATGCACCAGAAACCCCAAGTCTTTTTCACAAGCACTACTTCCTAGGATAGAGTCCTCCATTCTGTAAATATGATCTACATTCTTTATTCCTAAAGGTATATACATTTACCTGTATTAAAACGCATATTGTTTGTTTCTACCAAGTTATCAAGCAATCCAGATTGCTCTGAATCATTGACCTGTCCTCTTCATTATTTACCACTCCCCCAATTTTTTTGTCATCTGCAAATTTGTTAGTGATGATTGTGTTATCTCTCAGGTCATTGATAAAAACATTTTAATAGCATAGGGCCAAGAACCAATCCCTGCAGGACTCTATTGGATATACATGCACTCAGTGATGATTCCCAAGTACAGTTACATTATTAGTTAGCCAATTTTTAATGCATTTACTGTGTACAATGTTAATTTTATATCATTCAACTGTTTTTAATCAAAATGTCATGTGGTACCAAGTCAAATGCTTTACAGAAGTCTAAGTAAATTACATCAACATTATCAGCTTTATCAGTTAAACTTGTATTCTCATAAAAAAAATCAAGTTAGTTTGACAGAATCTATTTTCCAAAAACACATGTTGATTTGCATTAATTTAATTCTTTATTAATTGAGACCCATGTCAGCTACTCCATTATCTTGCCTGGGATCAATGTCAGGCTGAAAGGCCCATAATTAGCTGGATCATCCATTTATCCTTTTTAAAAATTGGCACATTAGCTTTCTTCCACTCTTCTAGAACTTTCCCAGTGCCCCAAGACTTATTGAAAAGCAACATGAACAGTCTAGCAAGCTTCCCAGGCAGCTCCTTAAAACGCTTGGATTCAAGTTATCTGGACATGCTGATTTTAAAATGTCTAACTTTAGTGGCTTCTATTTAACATCCTCCACAGGTAGTAGTGGAATGGAAAGAATTTTATCACTATACAATGAGACTATATCATCTGATTTTTTCACAAATATAGAACAGAAATATTTATTGAACACTTCTGCCTTTTCTGTATTATTACTGATAATTCTACCATTTCCATTTAGTAATGAACCAGTGCTATTCTCAGGATTCATTTTGTTCCTAAAACATTTTTAAAATTCCTTATTGTCCTTAACTCTGCTGGCCATAGATTTCTCTGTGCATCTCTTGGCTTCCTTTTTCAATTTTCGACAATTCCTAACTTCTTTAGTATGAACGTCCTCTCTCTTTCATTTGTTATATATTTTATTTTTTACAACTTCCTTTGCTTCTCCTCAAACCAGGTCAGTTTTTTAACCAGTACGGCCTTCTTCTTTAATTGTGGGATTGTGATTTTTTGGGCATCTAGTAAAGTGTTCTTAAATGATTCCTCATTATTCATATTTTTCTGATTAAATTCTGCCTCTCAGCTGATCTAGCTCATAATTATTTTTAGCTTTGTGAAATTGCCATATTAAAACCAATATATATATATATATAATTACTGGTCTGCACTTTATTCTGCTTGCACCATTATAATTGATTAAATCATGATCCCTTGTATCTAAGCTACCATAAATTTTTAGTTTTATAATCAGTTCCTTTTTATCTGTTAAGATAAGGTCTAAAAAACAATTCTCCCATGTTGGCTGCAGTACTTTTGAGTTAGAAAATTGTCATTGATAATGTATAGAAATTCAAAGGATGTTTTAGTGCTGGCTGCATGAGACCTCCAACATAATGTCACTCAAATAGAAATTTCCCATTATATCACAGCTTTTTTCCCTACATATTATAGATAGGTCATAATGAGTATGTCATCCTATTCCCTAGTATGATTTTGTGATCTGTAGCAGACACCAGCTAGTACCCCATCTTGTGCTTTCTCCGTTAGGACATTGATCCATAAGCATCTTTCTTCCAACTTCTCAGTGACTCAGAAAAAGGTAATGCCACTTTTGACACAGAGTGCCCCTCAACCCCTTTTGTCCACTTGATCCTTCCTAAATAGGTTATAACCACTGAATTGAACATTCCAATAATGTGAATCATTCCACCAAGTTTCAGTAATATCAACTAGATCAAATTTATGCTCTTAAAATGAGAAATTCTATCAGGCACATAAGTGAAAATATTTGAAGGGAGCCGCCTTGGAATATACTGTTTGATGATGACTTAGTAATATGTGAATATAATTGTGAGATCGTGCAAACCAATCTTAAACAGTGGGAACACAATTTTGAGCAGGTGAGACTTAGAGTGAACATTGGTAAAACTGAGGATATGATAACTGAGGGAGGGGACCCACCATAAAAGAGATTACCAGCAGAGAGCTAAGAAGAGTATTAGAATTTAAATATGTAAGATCAATTGTTGCAGATAATGGTGCTCTCCTGTACGATGTCCAGCACTGTATTAAACCTGCTTGGTGAAAACGGCAGGAGCTGACTTCAGTTTTCTGTGACAAAAGTTAAAAAGTACATTGTATAAAACTGTAATTAGACTCATCCTAATATATGTAACACAGACTTAGTCAACCAAAAGAAAATAAATCAGAATGTTCTCCAACACAAAGATGTACATGCTGAGATCTCAAATGGTTGGATGCTCCATGATAGAAAACAAAATGAAATTATGAGGAGCAAAACGCATGTTGCCCCAATTGAAGATAAATTGAGGGAGACTAAGCTACATGGCTGTGGATGTATCCAGTATAGACCCAAGAGTTAGATTTGTAAAATGGCCCTTACCATGATCGTGGATGGAAGATGACTACAGGAGAGACCAAAGACTTGGTACACAGACAGGATATCAATGGAGCTTAGAGAAACAACAGCCGGGCACACAATCAGGAGTTTTGAAGAGTTGAAGAAGGCTATAAAAGTCGCTGACCCAAAATAGGGCAGTGGCAAGAAAGAAGGAAAAGGGAGTGAACAGCACCTAGATTTCTGAGTGAATAAGTTCTCTATTTTTGTTTTCTCAGTCATTATCCAAGATCACCTACGTGAAAATATATAAGGATATATCACCTTCCAGGATTTGAGAGAAAGCAAGCAAGCATTAGTACACAAGCCAGCCCAAAGCATACATCATAAAAGGAACATAAGCCCAGACCCACAATTTAAGCTCCTAACTGTACCTCCTAACAGATAAAAGCCTAAATATCTTTCTGGATCTGGGCCAAAATACTTACTAGCTAAAAGGAAGATGGAAACAACCTGCTGCCGTCAGCAGCAAAAGAAAAACACTAGAGCTACAGCTATCGCTGGAGCCAGGCAATTATCAGGAAGGTATTCTGGGAAACATTAATTTAAAGGGAAAATCCAAAGAAGTGCTTTAATTGATAACTACGCAGTTAGAAAGCAGTAGATTGTAGGGAAAGGACAGTGAAGTTCAATCTTTCTGAGAGTTGGGGAACTCAGAGAAAGATGGCCTGAGCTTGCCAGCAGTAGAATACAGCATGCTTAGGCTAGTACATCATTCTTTTGTTTTGTTATAATTAAGGTTAGGATTTTGTCATGGTTACTTTTAGTAAAACTCACAGACAGGTCATGGGCAATAAACATAAATTCAGGGAGCCTGTAACGTGTCTGTGACTTTACTAAAAATAACAGGAGGCAAGGCTGGGGGGAAGGAATGAGAGCAGGAGCCCCAGGGAGGGGCAGGGGGGCTGGCTGCTCATTAGCTGTTCTGCGGTGGCTGGGGGAGACTGGCCACCACCATCAGCTGTTTGGCGGCAGCCAAGAGAGAGAGGGGCTGGGTGAGAATCAACTGTTTGGCAGTGGCTGGGGGCTGTCCCCTGAAAAGCTGATGGGGGGCCAGCCCCAAGCTGCCGACAAACAGCTGACTGGGCTGATCAGCAGTGTCTTTACCCCTGCCTCTCTAGCAGCTGGCGAACAGCTGATTGGCAGCACCCCGCCTCCCTCTCTGGCTGCTTCTGAACAGCTGTTCAGAAACCTGGGACAGCTGCTGCTCTGGCAATCCTGGCCTGGCTGGCAACTGCTCCACCTCTTCCCCAGAAAAAATCATGGAGGTCCCAAAAAGTTTCAGAATCTGTGACTTCTGTGACCTCTATGACAGAATCATATTCTTAGCTATGTTTTAAACATGCAATCTTTTCTGGATAGAGCAATGCTTTCTTTGCTTGAGATATATCACTGTACAATAATCTAGCTAGCTTCTGTTTTTCTTGCCAAATTTTTCCCTTAGCACTTCTGCAAATTGCCAGAAAGATAAGGAAGGGGAAAGGAGAAAGTTGCTACATGTATGGGCATAGTTTGGGTGGGTAAAGGGAAGGGCATTGCCCTCCAAACAGAGGCGAAGCCTGTGGGGGTGTCACGCAGAGTCACGTGCCACTTCCCTCCCCCATATCTGCAAGCACCAAGCTGTCTGCAGGGCTTGCTCTGCTTGGCCTGAGGGAGAGGGGGCTCTGACACCACCCCCACTCCGCCTCCCCTGCCCCCCCAGCACATTTCAGCTCATGTGGGAGCAGAGGAGGCAGCAGGACAGAGCAGCTGTTTTCCTGTGCATCAGCAGCTGAACACCACCTTCTGGGTCCTACTACTCAACCTTTTCCTGTACAACAGTGAGTGCCCGCAGCAGGCAGGGTAAGGAGGGTGGTAGGTAGGATGAGGGGAAGAGACCGTGAAGAAGTGGAGTGGGATGCAGTGGGTGGAAGAGAAGGGGACGGGATGAGGAAGGGTACAGTGGGGAAAGGAAGGAGAAGGGAAAGGGGAAGGGAAGCGGTTACAGGAATAGGTAGGGGGAAGCAGGAGTCCAGCATGTGGCATCCCTTCAGCAACAGCAGCACCACAGCAGCCACATCCCTTCAGCAGCTGGTGCTGAAGTAGCCACTAGCAGCAGCTGAGCTCCCTCATTAAGCTGGACCATCTCCCCACAGCACCGAAGCCCAGGAACTAATTCAGGCGGAGGAAGAGATCCAGTGAGCCAAGGTAAGTGGTTCAGCATGCACGTGTGCATGCATGTGCGTGCCATGCTTTGCCACCGCAAATATAGCAGTCAAACTACTATGCATGTAACAGTTTGAGTGTGGTGTTAAATAGACTGCATTAAGAACCGATCTCCTAGCTTTAGATGGAAAGGATGAAAGGAGCCAGAAATGGCTTGATCGAAAAAATTCTGCAAAACAGCACCACCATCAGGTTTTATTAATAATCTCTAAGTGAAGCAAGGCTGGGGGGAAAATGTTACTGATCAAGTGCTATCAAAGCCTGACCTCCCAGAGGCAAATGAGTAAATGTATGCTTTTATAAATGCCATCTTGGTCTGTTTTTTGGGGGGGGTTAGTTTTGTTTTAATTAGATTTTGTTTGGATAAACAAATTAGTACTTTTAACAGTCAAGATTGTCTCCTATGAGAACTTTTCTAAAAAGGTAAACCAGAAACCTCAGACATGGTTATTTCATATGTTACCTTTAGTTGAAGTTCCAAAAAGAATATTTTACATAAAGGAACTTTACAAGGTACTATACAAAAGAACCCTTATAAATGGTCAAATCCAGAATTTATTCCATACACGTGAAACCACAATCTTTTTGTGTAAAGCCATTTCTTCTAAAAAAAAGTGCCTGAGCTGCACTGAGCAGAAAATTATTGTAAAATTGAAGATAAATTTTATTTTAAAAATATCATATAAAATATATATTTTCTTACCTTGTTGTATTATGCTACTATAAAATCTGAAGAAATGATATTCAATGGTACTGAATTTAGAGTCCTGTTTTACCTGCAACAGCTTGTAACATACTAATACAGAATTCAACTCTGAATATACTTAATAAGAAATTGTCAGAAAAAAATGTACAATATATGTTGTTACTTATTTCAGGCTCTCAGATACAATGGTGACATGGCACATAAGAGTACCCAGACAGATTTCCTAAAGTAGAAAAGATACTTCTATTAGGGAGATTGCTTACCTATCATAGAAAACCGTTTCCAATAATAATAAATAAAATATAATAATAACAGCATCCTTTATGTTTATTCTATTGTTATTTCAGACAATACTTTTACAGTTATTTAGTTTTTCCCTTTCAAGTGCAGGCCCTAGCCATATTCAAGACCTTCTACTTCAGCCTCATCCTGTTTGAATATGTGAACTCATCTGCCTTTCGAGTTGTCCTTCAAGAAGTGACTTCCTGAAAAGAAATGAGAGGGAAGGTACTGTTGTGCTATTGGAACATCTTGGTTCTTTTCCAACTTTGACCACAGATTTGCACTGTCACCTTAGGCAAATCATTTCATATCCCTGTGCCTTGGTTTCCTCATCATTAAAATGGGGACAATATAATAATATAGTTTCACAGAGTTTAAAACCAGAAGGGACCATTAAATCCTTAGTCTAATCTTCTACATATCACAGACCATAAACTTCAGAACTCCAGTCCATCAGAGCTGGTATCCTGTCTCCAACTGTGGCAGATATCTGATGCTCCAGATTAAGAAAAAGTGATTACAATTGTGCATCAGGGGAAATAATTCCTTCCTGACCTCTGCAGGCAACCAGCTGAAGTCTGGAAGCATGGGACTAGATTATAGTGATTAGCATTATAGTCATCAATGTTAGTATTAATTAATATGCACTGGTGAGCCTCACAGTGTGGAACTTGTTTCCCCTTTAATATCCATCTCAATCCCTCTTTCCCCAGTTTAAAAAATAACCTTTAATTTCCCCCCCCCCAAAGAAAATTATTTTAATTTTTTGTTTTAACTGTTCTTCAGTGTACCTTCTTTTGTTCAGACCCCCTCAAGAAGATTTCTGGTTCAATGTATGTACCTTTTCACACTGCATTTTATTTTAGACTGGGATTAGAAGGAGCAGAGGGAATGAAATTCCATGTATCATGGAGAGATCATTATTTCCTTCTTTTTGAGTCAAGATTCACCTTTGCTCCGGTTAGAGTACAGGAGGAATTTTAATGTTTCATCTTATGGATTAATGAGAAAGGATGGGTTTCAGGTATCTGAGAAAGATTGACAGTACCATTTTCTAAACACCTACTGTGCTCCATTATCAAATTGGTGACCCTGAAATACCCTTGCCCTTGCATGTTCCTCATAGATCATCTTGGTACACAGATGACCTAACAGAGATCACCACAGAAGGAAGGAGACTAAGGTATTGCTGGCAAAAATTGTGCTATAAGTTAGGATGAGTGTGTCATAAAGACAGTTCACTGTTTTTATTATTAGGCTGAGGCTGTGATAGCAACAAAGTGGTTTTTTTCCTCCACCTCAGCATCTGTAAAGTCCCAAACAACAGAACTTTTCCACATGGTCTTTCCCTTAGATATTAAGCTGAGTGTTTCTCATGGCATGGAGTTTTCCCAGCTGCTTTGCCTACATGATTGCTTGGATTCAGCCCATATTGGTAGCCAGATAGATGTCTGAAAGAAACAAATAGAATTTCTTCTACATTTGGGTTTTGGCCACTCACTGAGTTTATGGATATGTCCTGAGAGCTTTAAGTTACAACCTGCAATCTAGAACTTTGCCTTTAACTGGTAAGGAGACTAAGAAGGAAACTTCAGCCATGTTACGGTAGGACACTGCCTTGACTACCTTACAGAGGGGAAGTTATCAGCGCCTCTTAAAGGTGTGACAATCAGACCCATGCTCAAGAAGGCATCTTTTGACACTCATCCTTCTGCCCTATTACAGTGGAACTGCTTGCTTTTTCATAAAAAAAAATAAAGATTATTAGGATGTTTGTGGTGAGCCAACTTTGGTAAAAGACCGTTACACACCTTTCCGTAACAGTTGTTCTTTGCCCTCCAGGGGTTGCAACACCCAATTCTGCTGGCCAGGCAGGTGGAGCTGCGAGCAGTGGGGCTGCGAGCAAGCAGCCCAGACCTCCAGCCAGGTGGCAGGGGTTGCCGGCAGCCCCAACCCCAGCCACGCAGTGGGGCTGCAAGCAGCCCTAACCCCCGCCCAGGCGGCAGGTTCTCAGCAGCCCTGACCCCTGGCTGGGCAGCAAGGCTGTGAGAGCCTTGGCTGGGAGGCAGTGTTACCAGCAGCAGCCCAGACTACAGCTGGGCGGTGGGGGTGTGAGAGCCCCAGCCAGGTGGTGGGGTTGCTAGCAGCAGCCCTGACCCACGGCCCAGGGCTGTCCGCAGTCCCAACCCCTCTCCAGGCCCTGGGGTTGCCAAGAACAGCCCCGACCCCCAGCCAGGTGGTGGGGTTGCGAGACCCCCGACCGCATCCGGATCAGAAGCCCCAACCCGGCCAGGAGGCAGATTCTTAGAAGACTTGACTCCAAGTGGCTGCTGGTTACCACCACAGTTTGTGACCGATATCAATTTCTACTTCCCAGACCACCATCAGTAAGGCTGTGATAGAGCCAGTAGCCCGCCCAGGTGCAGGGCTGTGAGTGACCTCCCCGCTAGCCCTGCTCCGCCTTCAAAGAAAGGGCACCAAATAGAAGTTTGCCCAGTCTCCCATTTTTCCTATGGCCAGCCCTGGGATTCATGGACCGAGACAACAACATTACAATATTAGAAGGCTTGATTTGAAAAAAATATTTTATTATTTAACAGTCAGAGACACAGGCACATACTTTGTCCTGAAAATAGTGACCACTTCTACTGTTAAAACAGCTAAAAGCTGAAAGTATCTGGAGTCTTACATAAAACACGGTTTTACCAGCATTGTTAGCTCTGGTATTGAAAAACCGCAATGCATCATTTGCTGTGAAGTTTTGTCTGCTGAATCAATGAAACCATGCAAACTGCAGTGACATCTTGAAACTAGACATCCTAAGCATAAAAATCAAAATGTGGATATTTTCAAACACAGAGAAGAAGCAAAAAAGAAAGCCAGGTTTGATGCAGATGGATGGTTCCAACAGCAAATGTCCTCAGCTGTGGATGCCTCTTATGCTGTGTTGCTACAAATTGCCTGTTACCAAAATGCCGCATACAATAAGTGAGGAGCTTATTCTGCCAGCACGCAAAGATATGGTGGCACTTATGCTTGGCAATGATACTGCCAAGAAGCTTAATATTCTTTCCATGTAAAATGATACTGTGAAACGCAGAATATGTGAGATGTCTGAAGATATCAAAAAACAAGCTGTGCACAAAATTAAACATTCTGCTTAAAGCATGTTCAGCCTGCATCTTGATGAAACTACTGATGTTACTAACTGCGCACAATTTATAGAGTTTGTACGGTATGTTAATGCTGGGGATGTTAAGGATGAGTTCTTATTCTGTGAACAACTTGAAACAATCACAGTAGCACAGGCCTTTTTCAATAAGGTGAATGCCTTTTTTGAAAGCAATGGCATTGAGTGGAAAAATCTTTGTGGTATCTGTATCGACAGTGCTCCAGCTATTATAGGTGCGTGGTCTGGCTTTCAATAGAAGGTAAAGTGTGTGTCACCTAATGTGATTGTTACTCATTGTGGAATCCATCATCAAGTCCTAGCTGCAAAGACATTGCCAATGTGCCTGAATGCTGTGATGGATGTTGTTATACAAGCAGTGAAGTGCATTAAAGTGAATGCTCTGAATAGTCATCTCTTTTGAGAGCTTTGCAACGAAATGGGTGGTGAATATGTTCTGCTTTTCCACACTCAAGTCCGATGGCTTTCTAGAGGATGTTCATTAAAGCATGTTTTTATACTTCATGAAGAGATGGTGGAGTTTTTCCTGCGAAAGGACAAACAAGAGCTGAACAAAAAGTTCAGTGACAAGAAATGGCTTCTCTGTTTGGCATTCCTAGTTGATATCTTTCATAGCCTTAATGACCTCAATCTGTCATTTCAGGGAAAATTTTCAACATTAATAGACCTGACTAATAAAATCAGAGCTTTTCAGATGAAGTTGGATCTGTGGTGCAGGAAGATGGACACAGATAAATATGGCATGTTTCTGACATTTTCCTCATTCAGTGACAATGAGGAAGTCAAAATTGAAAGTGCTCTCAAGCCAGCTATCAGTGAACATCTGAGACCCCTTCATGAAGAGTTCTTGCTCTACTTCCTGGCACTACCAGAAGCACTTCCTCCTTGGTGAAGAAGCCTTTTAGTGTGACCGCAGAGCAGTCACCTACTGAGGATATTCACTCACAGGAACAAAGCATTCCAGCAACCAACATGGATGGGAAAAAGGGAACTGAGGGAGCAACAGGGCAGCAGAGCCATAAAGGCACCATTCCAGGAGGCTCTATAGCCAACCCAAACAATATCTCTGGGGAAAAAGCTGGAATGGACATGAGCAAGCACCTGAAGAATATCTGGAGTCCTCTGCTCATCTTCTCTCCTTTGAGTCTGGTTTTAGACCACTGTATAGTATGGAAACAGTGTTAGTCTCACTTGTTAATGATATCCTGACGAGGTATGTATGCTGACATCCTCATCCCCTGACTTCCGGAGTCTCGCAGACAGAAAGAGTCATACTTGAATAGAGTCAAGCAAAATATCGGGGGAGCTGTAATGTTCTACAGCCTGTTGCTTCTCCTGCTTAATGTGTATGGAATGCTGCCATGCAAAAAATGAAACCATTTAGGTTGCAAGACTATGGTATGCCGATGAAACTGAGTTCTGGTACATCTAGTCTAGACGGTGCACTCACGTAGATTTCCTCATGCCTGGCCATGACTGGAGCTTGTATGAGAGCTAGCTGTCTGAACCCCAATCTGGATAAGTCAAAGGTGATGTTAGTTAGCTGGGAGAAGCAACTAGAGGAAATAATAATATTTAGAGATGGAGGGGATGACATCAACTCTCCTTTTGTTACTAA
This sequence comes from Mesoclemmys tuberculata, assembly GCA_007922155.1. Taxonomy (NCBI): domain Eukaryota; kingdom Metazoa; phylum Chordata; order Testudines; family Chelidae; genus Mesoclemmys; species Mesoclemmys tuberculata. The sequence goes on along the minus strand of ML675618.1, from coordinate 69,130,377 downwards.
TATTGCACTATAAAAAGTCTGTAAACTACTTGGTCCCCAACAAACAAAGGGTTAAGTCCAGCTTCACTTTCTCTTTCCTCCTTGCCTCCCTTTGCATACATGCTCCATTTAGCTTCTGGGAGATGCAAAGAAGACAGAATAATGATTGAAAGGGAAGACTCACACTTTAGGCTCCGAGGACAGGGTTGATCTCCAGGATGGTGAAATTTTTGTTTGTACTCTTTTTGCTTATGCTACCTTATTGCGATTTACGACTATAAAGATTCTCTACTCCTTAACAGAGTTTACTGACTGTTGCTATGCTTCATTTCTGTTGAGCATCTCAACTGCTTGTGTGGTCCTGTTGCTGCTGCTGAACTTATTTTCTCATCCATATGATGAAAAGATTGCAACCATCCTTTTAGGATATAGATATCCCCTCCATCTCAGTTATATCCACACCTTTATCATATACAGCCTGATTACTCCTTGAGTAACTTAGTACTACTTGAGAAACTTAGTTTGTACTGAATGTGTGTGGTGTGCCCACTTACTGAATGACAGATCACACATAAAGCCTACCACGTCTATCCACCCTAATCTGCAGTGACTTCCAGACTTTTTCTGGGTGCACCTCAAGATATTGTTTTTCACCTAGAAAGTCTTTTATGGTTTTGAGTGCTAGCCTACTTCTTTCAGTAGCTGGGATCAGTTGGCACGTTCAAGATGACAGTGTCTAGATTTGTACATCTGGGATCTCATGGCAGGGAATCTTTTATGAGGGGTTCTCAACTCAAATTCTATCCCTTATCTGAGAGGCATAGAGTCTCTTGACCTTGAGGGCATATTACAAAGACTATCTATTCACACTGGCTTTCTTTAAGAATGGTGGGGATTGAATGACAATAGTCTTAGTTTTTATGGCTTAGGGAATGTTTGTGTTATTGACATTGTATCAACTGAGGTTTATTGGTTTATTTTGTAATCTTTTTAAATATTGTGTGTTCATATGCCTAGAATCTGATAGGTTAATTTGTATGAATCAAAAATGCATACATATGAATACAGGGCATCTTTTGATTTAATGTATATGTACACATTTCGTGGCCTCCAATAACAGATACACAGCCCATATTGATTGTCACATATGGCAAGACAACCTGACTTTTGGGGAACGACAACAGGAAATATATTGATAGCTCAGTGCACTGCCCAAGATCTTAACATGGGGTGGAGAGTTAATTCCTTCAGCTGGCAGGGGAATTTTAAAAACAACCATATGGCTCAAAGACATCTCAGCTTACTGCTCATTGACTGTCAGCATGGTAGCCAGAAATAAATAAATAAATATTTATAACAATTAAAGTTTGTGAGGTGCTACATCATGTATCTGGCTAATCTTCCCACCACACCTGTAAATTAAGTATGAGGGAAGCTCTGGTGGAGAGGTTAAGCAATTTGCATAGTGCATTTAAAATTTGGTAACCTACCTCCCACGAAAAAAAAGCATCTGGAAATCAGAAGGGAACCCAACTATACCCCTGTATGTAGGATATGGAGTCCTTAACTGCCCATATAAGGTCATTTAAAAAAAAAGAGAGAGAGAGAATTACATATCCATGAGCTGGCTGGGTTCTGTCCATCTCTCCATCTAGGAACCATCTACAGTAGTAACTATATAAATGCCAAGTTCATTAATGTTGTTATAGACATGCAATAATTCCAGCAAGCTATACAGCTTTCGGGGGAGGGTGAGGAGGAGTGCGGAAGAGAACAAATTTATGAGAGAAAAGAGTCAAGTATGAGAAGTGGGACACACATTCTTCTTCTCTCTTCTAAGATGCTCTGCAACTATCTACCACACAGGATTTTTGGACCTCTGAGCAATTAATTTTATTCCAACATAGGTGGAACCAAACTCTACAGCAAGCACAGCTCCAAATGGATTTTGAAAGGGTTTGTTTACCTACCTCATTAAGAGCATTGTGAAGATCAGTTTGTAAATATTTCTAAAGTGATTTAAATATGTAGAATCAAACTGAACTTTCAATTACAATAAACCAGGAGTAATTCAATTGCTTTGTGTGAAGTTACTCCAGGCATATCTTCAATATCATAGCAGTACTAAATTAATAAAACGCCATATAATTTTAAAGTATTTATTCATAAAAGGCCAATGATATTGTTTGCCAAATAGGGTCCACAATATTTATGTCTCTATGCCATTTGCCAGCCACAGCTACAGCAAAATGGTATGGCATTTTATGTTCCATTGCTAATATGCTTTTCATTAGGAAATTTAACTATGTGAATCTCTCTTTTATATGTGGGAGTCTTGTGTCTAAATTGAGACATGCAGCACGGTGAAAATTTAGCTCTCAGAATGCAAAACACTGTAGAAGTAAGGAGATTAATACAGAGACTTGACTGCATACAACATGCACAGCTAAAAGACAGAAACTTTGCAAAGATGAGAATATTTGGTTCCTTTGTCTATGCTATAAATAAATATGATGTACATGGAATCCAGCACATGTAACAGATGTTGTTAATGACAACTTTGTTCCATGTGGCATAAGAAAAATTCTCAAAGGGACTCTGCCAAGACTTGTATGCCCACAATTTGACCTCTCTTTTTATTCTTATACTGACTTGCCACATGTATGCAATTCAATATACTTTTTCCAAACAAATACTTCAGTGCTTTTCTAATGAAAAAAAATGACAATAGCCTAGCACTGGCAGAAATATGGTTGAATTGTTGGGTGAGGATCGCTCTGCTTGTGAAACAGGGACAATAACATTACCTCTTAATAACAATTAAATTAACTGGAAGAGTATATAAGGCTTAATTCATTAGTGTCTGTGAAGTGCTTTGAGATCCTTTGATAAATAGTGATTTTTAAAGTGCAAAATATCATTAATGAGAAAAGTTATAACAAAGGTCTCTACAGATGCTGCAATAGAGGAAAATATTTTAAACATAAATGAGAAACTGGTAAGGAAAGTAAAACGTAGTTACTTACCAGTAACTGTTGTTCTTCGAGATGTGTTGCTCAGATCCATTCCACTTAGGTGTGTGCGCGCCCTCGTGCACGGCTCTCCGGAGAACTTTTTCCCTAGCAGCCCCCTGTAGGGGCCGGCTCCAGCGCCCCCTGGAGTCCCGCCCTCATGCGGCGGTACATAGGGCGCTGCCGGCCCCTCCCCTCCTCAGTCCCTTCTTTCTGCCAACTCCGACAGCGGGGACGGAGGGTGGGTGTGGAATGGATCTGAGCAACACATCTCGAAGAACAACAGTTACTGGTAAGTAACTACGTTTTCTCCTTCGAGTGATTGCTCAGATGCATTCCACTTAGGTGATTAACGAGCCATACCTGGAGGCGGGTAGGAGTCAACGGCGAGCTGCCCTCAGCACGGCCCTGCCGATACTCGCGCCCTCCCTCGTCCGCCAGCGTAGTACGACATGAAAGTGTGCACTGGCGACCCGGCGGTGGCTTTGCAGACATTGTGCAAAGGTGCCCACTACGGGTGTGGCCCGGCACTGGTTGAGGGCACTGTGATGACCTCTGAAAGTGGTGCTTCTCAGCAGCACCGAGCAGTACTTGATGCGTGTGGTGGTCCGCAGGGAGACACGCTGGTGACCTTTCCACCTGGATTACTGCTGTAACCAGAGGTTTGCTTCCTGGAACAGCTATGTAAGCCCCTCACAAAAGGATGGGGCTCATCACGTTTCAGTGAATGTGATCTTCTCACCTCCTTCCCGCCATATGGTTTGGAAAAACATGGGGAGGAAATTTATCTTGATTACCATGAAGGATAGGAACCCATTCCGGGTAGAGAAGCCAGATGTTGGCGAAGTTGGACCTTGTTCTTATAGACTACTGTATAGGGAGGCTCCAAGGTCCCGGCCTTAGCGCCGGAGAAGCCTCTTGCCGAAATAGTAGCCCCCGGGGGGGGGCTACCTTCTGTGAAAGCATGAGCTGGGGCATAGAGACGTGAGTTCCAAAAGGGGGCCCCCGAGCATGTCGAGAAGGCCAGGTTGGGATCCCGACGAGGCACCGGGTCGCGTGATAAAACTCACTGCCCTGGTGAGGCAAGTAGCTGATCTGGGGGAGCCAGAACAGGGGCATCCCTTCGAGTAGCTGAAGGGAGGCCAAAACGCGCGACGCGTGAATCTTCAATGTGGACCAGGACTAGGCCTTAGGCTTTAGCTGGAGCAGATACTCCAGGATTGCCTGTGCCAGCAAGAGTCTTGGCAGGCTACCCCAGAACTCTGTCCACAAGGTGGACTGTATTTACTTAACCCGATACGCAACCCGTGCGGCGGGTTCCTGCTGCCTAGCAGGGCTCGCTGGGCCTGCACCAAGCAGGCCCTCCCTCCTTCTGTCGGCAGGTCCGGGTGCAGCAGGTACCCCAGGTCGTGGGGGAACTATATGTCGGGGCGACCGGACAGTCCAGCAACATGCTGAACCAGTCCCGTGTTGATTAGGCTGGAGCAATCAGTAAGACGTCCGCCCCGACTTACCTTACCTGCCCAGTCGGACACCGGGTCCGGTCAGAGTGGGAGGAGACACGTACTTGAGAGAACCCGTTTAGTCGATGAGGGGTGATTTGGAATCAACCCAGCCTCGCTACCCTGGGGCGAGCAGAGCCTTGGACACCTTGTGTCCCAGACCAATGCGACAAGGCCCAGTTGGAGAATACCCACTTGGGGAGAAACATAGGCATGACCTACGGATGTCACAGCGGGAAAGAGAACCTGCTGAGGCAATTCACCTTGTCGCTCCTGTCCCCCGGGAGGTGAGAGGCAGTTAAGCGGAGAACATGCCTCACCGCGAAAACCAACGGACGGGGGGCTTTCTTGCAGAGGATTGGGGAGTGTGCTCCTCCCCTCCTTTGCGCTGATGTGCCGGCGGCTATACCTTGACCGACGGAACCAGTCCCTGAATGGGACGCCACGCAAGACCTTCACCAGTGCAGGGAGGCTCGCACGGGTAGGGAATCCATTGGGTGGCTGTTCGGTGCCTATAACAAGGCCACCCACCCCTGAAGCAATCTGTGTCCCAGGCGGCCCAGTGTTGCCACGCATGTGCAAGCCACCAAGTGACCTAATAACTGCAGGCAGTGTCCTAGATGCTGTCGTGGACATTGTTGCAGCTGGGAACCGGCATGGACCATAACCCCGAAACTCGTGCGGGGGCGGGAAGGCTCTGGCCTGGGAAGCGCTCGCTAATGAGTAATGCAGCCTGCTGCACGTGGAGCAGGAGGAAGAGCGGGCCCCATGGTCTCCCACACTTAGGACTGGGATCTGTCCCAGGCCATCAAGACAATGCAGCAAGGGAATATCTGCATACGCTATGACTCAGGTGGGCGGTCCCCACGACTCTGCGTCTGCTGGTCACAGGTAGACATGAACTAGGAGCAGCCAGAAGCCCCCATACCTGTCCCTATGTGCAAGGGATTAGAAGGCCTTGGCATGTGGAGCCTCAGGGAGCCGAGTGCGGTCCCAGAGTCCCTCAGACCATGGAGCTTCACAGTGGTCCGATCAGAAGGAAGACAAACCAATCGCAGGGGAAGCCCTGAACGATCACTGCCTCTCCTGGGACAGGCCCAAGGATTGCAGCCAGGAACGCCTCGTCGTGGCAATGGCGGAGGCTATGATCTTAGCTGCTGAACCAGCAGTATTTCTGAGCATCCAGGGTGCTGCTCCAGCACCACAAATCTCCCATCCAGGACAGCGGTAAAGCCTGTGCCCTGCAATTCGTAACCACCTGAGAGGACTGAAGGTTGGCAAGCCTGACCTACAGGGCTGTCACGGACAATGAGCTGGGACACAGCACCCTGAATCCAGGGGCCGGGTCTTGAGTAACCAATAGCCTGGCCTTTTGGTCGGGAGAAAACACTTCCCCCTGCCATCTTTGACGTAGAGGCGACGAATGGGGGAGGAGGGGGTGTTCGATAGGGCCTCTTCGCCTCAAGGGTCCAATCGTGGACCCGTAGGGCCACCCACACCAGAGCTGCCACCACGAGCCCACTGAAGAAGGCAACCTTGGCCTCCAGTGAGAGGTCACCTTCCTGAGCAGCTCCCAGTGCGCCTGAAAACCTTCCGGCGGCGCCACGGAACCCCAGAAGACTGCCCTCCTGGGCAGGATGAGGGGAACTGCCACGGCACATCCCGCGGGTGCTCACACCAAAGGAGTGCGCTGCAGTGGGTCTCCCCATGGGATCTGACTCCCTATCCAAAGAGCAGAGACCTTGCCCCGAACTGTAACAGGAGTGCAGACCGCACCCCACTGCACGAGACGGGCAGCCCCAGTCCCAACTGGATGGCCATGAGGGCCCACAAGGCTGCCATTGCCCCTGGGGCCAATGCAGGCCGACCGTGCCCCCACTGTGGGAACCCGAGCCACCCCACCTGTGGGCCCTGGCTGTCCCGCATCGCGGGTGCCGTACCTTGCCAGGGGTGTTCCCCCGCCTCCCACGGCGTGGAGAACAGCGAGAACCGCCTCCCCCGCCCCAAGCGGTGCGGATGGGAGACGTGTTTTGGGGAGCTCCTGGCACTGACGTGCTGCCCTGCACCGAGGGCCCCGCAGTGTCGCTCACCCCTTGGTGATCGGGTCCAGCGCCGCCCGATCCCCACAGTGCGGAGCATGCCACGAGCACCCTTGGCCGTGGTCTCTGCTTAGCAACCGGGGTCCGCATCCCCTCTGTGTGGGTGGACCCCACTTTGCTGAGGCGGGAACCCCCAGCGCCCCCAGGCCCCACGCCCGCCCCAGAGCGGGGGTGGGGGGGAAAAATGCTTCTGTGCTGAGCCCTGCAGAGGCACAGGCATCTCCTGGTTGTTTTTTTTTTTTTTTTTTTTTTTTTCAGCTGCTGCTGCCGGCATCTAGCCTCCTCACTCCCAGCGGTCACTCGGGAGCGGGAGGAGGGGACCCACAGCCCCGCCTTCAGCGGAGCAGCACTGGGACCCGCACCGCGCCTGGAGGGCGGGGGAGGGGAGACACCCGACCCCGGCTGCAGCACCGGGTCTCGCTCCGCTCTCAGGGAGGAGCGGACCCCGTAGCCTGGAGCGCTGCAGCGGCCCCTGCCCCGATGCTGCCTCCCGGTGCCGGGGAAGGGGGCCTCGCAGCACCGCCCCCAATGGAGCGGCACCGGATCCGCGCTGTGCCCCAGAGTGGGGCGATCCCCCCTGGGGCTGAGAGCTCTGGAGGCACCGGGTGTCGCCCCGCGGTGCCCGCAGAAGAAAACTCAAAGCGCCGCCTCTGGTGCATCGGCACCGGGACCGGTGCCGGGTCTCGGTGCCGGGGGAGGGGTGACCCTCCAAGAGCTGTCGCTGCCCCGGGTCCCGCGCCCCGCCTCAGAGCGGGGGCGGGCCCTTCAGCAGGAGTCCAGCAGCAGCACCGGGACCCGCGCCGGGCCTCGGTGCCTGAGGAGGGGCGACCCTGCAGCCCCGCGTCCTGCAGGCGGGTCCCGCCCCATGCCTCGAGAAGGGGCAGACCCTTCGGTGCCGAGACCAGCACGGCACCGAGTCTCGCGCTGCATCCAGGAGCGGGGGCGGACTCGGTGGGGGGGGGGGCACGGCGCCAGGTCCTGCCGGGGCCGACCCTTCGGTGCTGACACCAGCCACGGCACCGGGTCTCGCAGTGCACCACGGAGCAGGAGCCTCGGTGCTGGGCGAGAGAGAGGGGGGGCACGGCACCGGGTCCTGCAGGGGCCGACCCTTCGGTGCCGGGACCAGCAATGGCACCGGGTCTTGTGCCGGGAGAGCAGGGGGGGGGCACGGCACCAGGTCCTGCCAGGGCCAACCCCTCGGTGCCGAGACGTTTCAACGGCAACCAGGAGTCCCCCCCGGTGCCGAGTCCTCTCCTCGGTACCGAGGACTTACCTTCGGCTCCGGGTGCTCCACGGCAACTGAGGTCCTGCTGGCGACCACTCGGTGCCGAGTCCGTCCTGGGGGAGCCCTGCTCACCCCCATTGCCGTCAGCGGGAGATTGCTTCCCCATAACGGGGGTCTCCACCACTCTTCGGGGGGACCCAACGCGGGCTTGCCCCGGGGGCACCATCCCCTTCTCCCTCGGCGGGGGGGGGGGGAACGGAGGGGGCGTGAGCAGGCCGACAAGGCTCTGCTGCCACAGAACCTCCGGTGCCGACGGCGTTGGCAGGGGCACTCTCCCACTCCAGGAGTCGGGATTGGCACCCTGCATGGGGATGCAGGCCCCGGAGAGGACTCGACGGGCCGTGGCTGGTGCATCCCCGCCCTCGACCCTGCCCGTGCCCACGGTGCAGGGGAGTGTCCGCGCTCCATGCGCTGCTCTTCTGTTCGGCACCAGGAGCGCTGCTCGGTGCCGAGTCAGCCTGGCACCGGCAGGGAACGGCTGGACGGTGCCGCTTCCATTCCCCCCCCACGCTCCCGATGGGGGGGGGGAGGGGCGTGTCCTAAACCCATGTGGCCGAGGCCTTCCCACAGCCAGCACAGGGTTTGAATCGCAGCGAGCCCGGCATAGCCGGGTCGCCTAGAGCCCGAAGGCTCTCCTATCTAACTAAAGACCTTAACTAACTATAACTAACTCAGTTCAGGGGAACTGCTAGCTAACTACTCACTTTTACAGGAAAGAAAAACCTGTGAGAGCAGGGGTTGTTCTCAACCGGCCGTCACGGGCGGAAAGAAGGAACTGAGGAGGGGAGGGGCCGGCAGCGCCCTATGTACCGCCGCATGAGGGCGGGACTCCAGGGGGCACTGGAGCCGGCCCCTACAGGGGGCTGCTAGGGAAAAAGTTCTCCGGAGAGCCGTGCACGAGGGCGCGCACACACCTAAGTGGAATGCATCTGAGCAATCACTCGAAGGAGAACTTCAGTTTAGAATTTCCAGATAGTTAATTATGATGGATGGTGAGGAAAACAGACAAAACTGTAAAGATATTCTGTGTATCCTTTTAAGTTTTACAGATTTCAGAATAACCAAAATATACAGTACTTTCTATTACTGTATTCTCAATCTTCTATTCATGAAGCTTTCAAAAAGCTTATTGTTATTACTGCTATTCTAAATTATATACTCCCAAATCATAAAGGGTATTTGGAAGGTGGAGATGTGGAAGGGAAAAACAGAGAGTATCCTCTGTGAATCAATCCATTGTAAGAGACTGTGCAATTCTGTTTGCTCCATTACGTTCACACAGAATAGCCCCTGTGCCCTCCACTTACTACACAAATGCATTTGAAAAATGAGCCATTGTGCATATTGTATCTTATACATAACAAATAAGAAGGGTAATTTGTTTGGCAGCATCTGTATAATGATTATTGCAAAACCAATAGAAATTGTTTAGTGTTCAAAGTATCACATAAATAAGAGATGATAAAGCCATTAGATCAGATATTAGCATATTATCCCATGTTTTATCAAAAGTAATTGTAGATGCCCCAAGTAATGGGGCTACCAACCCACTTATCTTGTCTTTATGAAATCTATGTATGTCAATTATATAAAACATCAGAGGACTGTTATTGATTTAAAGAGAAATGTTTAGATTGTGATATAACAAACACAGCTAAGACCAGGTGAAAAATACCTGATGTCATCCAATATTTAGGCATAACGTGACAAATTAAATCAGCTGAATGTCAACCCTAGTTGGGCTTAGATACTGGATGACAGAGGACTGGGACAATACTTGCTCTTACTAAATACAGGGAAAAGTTTTCTTTCGCTCCAAAGGCCATGTGGCTGAAGCTTAGAAGGGTAATAAAGTCAAAATGGCATTCTTACTTATTCACGGTTGAGCAGGGTGCTATTCTGATTCATCCTGAAGTACTGGGAGCACCACATATTGCTCCTTCAGTGTGGAGTTAGGTCCTGATGCACTTCTAGAAGTATTGTTCTCTCCACTGTACATAGAGGCACCAGTTCAGCAAAGCATTAAAGCCCAAACTTAAGTTCATCTTTATTTAGCAATGTACTTAAGCATGTGTTGCTGAATAGAGAGACTTAATTAAGCACATGATTGAAGTTCAGCAAGACACTAAGTATTTGCTTAATTAGGGCCACAGCAAGGAATGAAATGTGAAAAGCAGAGTGCTTCAGAGCCCACCCTGATGGGATAAGAAGTCTGAGTAGCTGTCAGTACCGCTGGAGCATTGAGAGATGTCCAGGCCACTGGTGTGGAGCAAACCAAGGAAAGGCAGATAGACGGTGATGGGTCAGAGACCAACAGGGTTGGGAGGTTGGCAAAGGGATGAAGACAAGAGTGAGGGAATTGGAAGGTTTGCTTGGGTATATCAAAGGGAAAGTACAAGTTGTAGATATGACAAGCGAGGCTTGAGAGCAGAGTACTACCATTTACCGCCGTCACCCCGTCTCCCCCCAATCCTTATCTGTAGCTTTCTGCATGGTTACTGATTTCTTTCACAGTCTCAATGATTCAGAGTAAGGATCAGAAATAGCTGTTGCATGCCCATCCAACATACCAGCATCTCTCTGAACCTACTATCATGTTCTCAAGAATCTCAGCTTACATAAAAAAAAAAAGTTAAGTTCCTAGCTGTTATGAAGAATATGCAGATCATGCTAATGAATTCAAACTGGAACAGGTGCAAAAAAGGACTACTAGGATGATCAGAGAAATGGAAAACCAACCTTATCAGAGGAGACCAAAAAAGCTTTGCTTGTTTAGCCTAATCAGAGAAAGGCTAAAGGAGATATGGTTGCTCTCTATAAACACATCAGTGGGATAAATACCAGGGAGGGAGAGGAGTTATTTAGTTAAGCACCAATGAGTGACAGAAGAACAAATGAGTATAAACTAGCCACGAACAAGTTTAGGCTTGAAATTAGATGAAGGTTTCTAACAATTAGAGGAGTAAAATTCTAGAACAGCCTTCTACGGTGAGAAGTGGGGGGAGGGAGGAAACTAACTGGCTTCAATACTGAGCTTGATAAGTTTATGGAGAGGATGGCATGATGAAACTGCCTACAATGGCATGTAGCCAATCTTTGACTGCTAGCAACAAATATCCCCAACAGCCAATGATGGGATACTAGATGGGGATGGCTCCAAGTTATCACAGAGAATTTTTTCCCAGGTACTTGGCTGTTCGGTCTTGCTGAAATGCTCAGGGTCCAACTGACCACCATATTCGGGGTCGGAAAATTTGCAGAGACCTGGGCGGAGGAGAAAATTGTCTTCCTGGGCAGCATAGGGCACACATCATTTGCAGGTTTAAACTCATGGAAATGGTGTATTCTCTGTAACTTAACATTCCGTAACTTAACATTCAGTAACGCAGCCAGGGGTTGTGTGTCTATTACAGGAGTGGGCAAGGTTCTGTGGCCTGCAATACGCAGGAGGTCAGATTAGATTAGATTATCATAATGGTTCCTTCTGACCTCAAAGTCTATGAGTCTAAAACTGATGAAGAGGTGTATGTGAGATTCTAGTGCCTACAACTCAGGAGCGTGACCTACCTCAATTCTTTCAGTGAGACATCAACTCAGATACAGTGATAATTCAATTTAAAAATATAAAAGTGGTGACTCATTTTGGTGCTGTCAAGGGAGAACTTGGGAGATACCACCATTTATTCCCCCCCTACACACACACACAATCTAGAAAGAGTATACAAACCCCAAAGAGGAAGAGCCAAACTCAAGGAGCCTAGTGGAGTGCAGAAAGCATGTAGGATCATATTCTGAATTCAAGTATAGTCTACTGTGAGCAGCATCTCATTTGGTGACTCATTAGGTGGAATTTATTTTGTGGTTGGATCTTGGAAAAAGTACCACCACTTTTTAAAAAAAAATTCTAATCTAATCCCTATGACAATGTCATTTTTTGCACATTTATGTCTGATTTAGTGAATTTGAGTCTCTTGGAAACAAACTAGAAGCAACTCTAGCACAAGCATGCAACGTGAAAGCTTTCAGGTACTACTTTGTCCCTGCACCACTCTCCTGATCAACATACTTGCTACCCTAATCCTGACCAGCAACTGTTTTGTAATGGGATGGTCAGAAGGGAGCAGAATAAGACAAATACATTAAATTTTCCTTTTATCCTAGGCAGTTTAGCACAGCGAAAAAATGGGGACCAGACCAATACAAAGTCATATTGATACGGAGAATTTGAATACAAATTCCAGCAGAGAAAGGATAGTGCACCAAATCTGTGTGCGACTTCTCTTTGGCTGGGTCTACACTGATGGTGGCAAATTCACTGCCATCAGATCGATTGCTCTGGATCGACTGAGCAGACTGTGTAGACCCACTCAGTCGATCCAGAAATTGATGGAGGAAAACCACCCTCGTAAGTGGCGCAGCGCAGTGTGGACTGCACGCGGAGCAGACGCAGCAAAGTCAACGGGAGATACACAAGTGATTTACGTCACTTGCGTATCTCCCATCGACTGCTGCCGAATCCGGGAGGTAAGTGTAGACTGGTCTTTATTTCTTAGCTAAAGCAGAAATAATTGCTATTCATGTGTATAGTAAAGTAATGCTGGACTAATTAAAGTTGATTTTTAACAAGACCACATTTTCAAAACTGGCCTCAGAAACTGACTTAAGGTACTGCAGGTCTACTTTTTGACATCTAAGAATTTTTCTCCATATATAACTCAAAATGTTGCATCCAATTCAGGCAGCTGGACATTAACTACGTGAGCTGTATATCCAAATGCAGTTTGTAAGCACAAAAGTAAGTTTTTGTGCATTCAAATATAAAAAATGGAATAGGAAATTTTAGAAGCCAGATCGATGCACCTTTGAAAATATGATCCAGCCTATACTTAAACATTCTGAAGGATAATATGAAGATATAACTACAGAGTGCATACATTGTAACTGTTTCATCAACCTTTATAAACAACTCTATGCACAGGTCAGGCAGTAACTTGTTCTAAAATATAAATAAGATAAGAATGAAAATCAGCAAAATAAAGTGCGAAGGTCACCCCTGGTATTATTCTACTGAAGTTAATAGAGATACTCCAGGGATTAATTTTGCCCAGTATGTCCACATTAGAACTAATGACCTAGAAAGTAGCTTTATAAAATGAAACCATTTTTGATTACCACAAATCTTAAATATCGGAGCTAGTTTTTGCATTCTTTTAACTCAAAATATTTACAAAGGAGATTTTTTTTTTTCATCTCCAAAAATTGTGCTCCCTATCAGAGAGTGTGCATGGTTTCTACAGGCAGACAACTCCTACAGGTGAGATATACATTGGTGAAAAGCAACATTTATAATAGAAAAGCTGGCACACTCTCAACATTCACATACAAAAATAAGACATTGCTGATGTAACGATATCGTGTAATAAGTTTTTTAAGAGCTACACTGTGGCTCTAAGCCACAGTTTCAGGAGAGGGCAATGAGAAGGCGCACCACTCTACCAGATGCTCCTGGAGCTGTGCTGTCTCTGAAGGCGTAGCAGGATGGCAGCTGTAGCAACAACCTTTCAAAGAGTTCAGTCTGGGCTTCCCAGCATGTGTGAGGATCAGGGCTGTGGCTCTGCCTTACCTGTTTCCTAGGAAGTGGCTAGTGCTGTAGCAGCCAGTAGGTGGGAGCAGAACTTAAACCCCAAATTCAGGAACTGGTATTGTGCTAGGTCCACAGAGAGGTGCACAAAAAAAAGGTTTCTTGTGTCACCCCCACCTACTCTTTCTGTCCTCACATAGGACCCTATAGAATCTAGCTCTAAGGACTGTTAGACCTCCTTTTGTTCCACTGAAGCCAATGGGAGGTTTCTTACTGATTTTAGCAGGAGCAGGATAGGCGTAACTTCACAGTACTACATGAGACAGTATATGGATTTATTAATATAGGGATACTATCCTTTCTTTCACAGTTTATCACTGTAATGATACTGTAGGAATAGGCCAGCAGCTTGACAGATGAAATCAAAATTAAAAATACTTTCAAAATAATGAGAAAAATGTCCATTGCTTAGTTCTTTGCTCTGTTGGCATGAATAACTTAGCTACAACTAAAGTTTTTACTTAATTACTAAGCAATCTGCTCATATGCACAGTGCACTAAACTTGCATTAGCCTTATTTTTTAATTTGTTATTAAGACTACACCAGATCATTAAAACATGTATAGAAGACAAGAATTAAATCAGCTACCAAAGAACAAGATATGAAATTTCCACATGAACAAGTATTTTCATTTGAAATACATATATCTACTTTAAATCAGTGGCTCTCAAGCTTTCCAGACTCCTGTACCCCTTTTAGGAGTCTGATTTGTCATGCATACCCCAAGTTTCTCCTCACTTAAATACTCCTTGCTTACAAAATCAGATACAAAAATGTCACAGCACGCTATTACTGAAAAATTTCTTACTTTCTCATTTTTACCATATAATTATAAAATAAATCAATTGGAATATAAATTGTATTTACATATCAGTCTATAGCATATAGAGCAATATAAACAAATCAATGTCTGAATGAAATTTTAGTTTGTCCTGAGTGCACTAGTGCTTTTTATGTAGCCGTTTGTAAAACTAGGCAAATATCTAGATGAGCTCATGTACGCCCTGGAAGACCTCTGCGTATGCTCAGGGGTTCGCATATCCCTTGTTGAGAACCACTGCTTTAAGTCATAACATAGAAAAACCTAGGAAAGTACTCATTCCTTTGCTAAGTAAATCATAATTGGTACACTTTATAGAGAACAACTCTCACAAAGATAAAATGCAAAATACGTATGAAAAAATTGCTTGCTGCAAAGCTTGCTCAAACTACAGCATCCATCATCAAGTAAGTTGGAGTAAGAGGTATTTTTAGGGGTTGTTTGTTTTTTTAAAAATGATGTCAGCCCTTGTAATGTCAAACAAAGACTGCACCACAAAGCCCAGCATTCAAGGACTGCTAATCAAATTCAGAAACAGGCCTCTTCATGTGCATAGTGCTGCAGCAATATCCTAACATTTCTCACAATACAGTGCAACAAAGACAAATAGCTATGAAATGGAGAGGCAAACTAATATGCAAATAAATCCTTGTTTCTTCCACATCGCTAGAGCACTGCAGTTTGAGTCACCCACAAATTCTGCAGACACAAAGACAATAGCTCATTTGGCTAAATACACTATTAAATATGTTAAAGCCTACGGTTTCTGCAACAATGAATGCTAACAGCACCATGATATCCATAAATCATCTCGCACAAACAACTGCAGTGACTGAGCAACACTGGATTGAGCTAGTACTTACAGCATCAAATGATCAGACCGGACAAAGCACTGTATTAAGCTATTTCTTCATAAGCTGCTTCCATTTTTTCCATTGATTGCTGATGTTTTATGGCATCTGGAATTCAAAATGATATTGTCCCTCTACCCCTTTTGTAAAATCAGCAGATTTCAGCATGCTGCATAACCACTGCTGCAGCCCCAGTGTAGCAAACAAGTTTAATGCAGCAGAAGCTTTAGCTCTTCCTTCCCAGCTCTCTCTCAATCTCTCTCTCTTTTTTTAAAGAGATATGGTCCTGACTAGTCTCAGATTTCAACAGCAAAGAAAAATGGAGGTTTGGGGTTTTTTTAATTATCTGTTGCATAAAGTAACATAAAAGAGAGGATGCCACATCAACATATAATATTTTTAAAGATCACTGTCAAGACAGAAGTCTATTTAAAAATATCTCCATTTGCATTAACTGATCAGACGGTAAGGGTTTTTAAAAAAATCAAAATTACTTTTCACCTTTTATGCTGTTTGTTCACTTTTTGCATTTCTCTCAGCTTGTGAAATGAAACTAATCTTTTTCTCTTTCTGCCTGACTTATGCTTGCACAATTCAGTTGTTTGACAATGCTTATATTATAAAAAGCACAGGTTTTCAGTGGGATTTTTTCAAATCATGAAAACGCCTCTCTTCAGAGTAGCTTTTGTAAACCTCTTTGCTATTCCACTCCTAGCTCTCTCTTTTAAGAACTGTATGTGATTTCATGCTCTTCAGATGGTTATTTAGATTAATTTCTTATGTTGACAAAATTATGGCTCTCTCTCGGAAGCCTAAGTATTAAACTTGTTTATCAGTAGAGTCCTGACTTTGGTTCTTCTTTTCCAAGTTGGCAACAGACTGGCCTACTGTTTGAGACTTAGAATTGCTACTTGAACCTAGTTCTCTGTGGCCCCTCTCTAATGTTTTTTGTGGCTAAGGATTGCACTGTAGGAGAACAGAATAGCCTCTTTTACAGAATAACGCCTGTAACTGAAGAAAACATACTGACAGGAGGACAAGCTTCAGTGTCATTGCAGCTTACTCCTGACAGTAGATGTCTATGTCAGAGGGCTCCTGTTCTTCACTATGGCCCTGCTGCTGCTGTTAAAAATTCTTTTGCCTATCTCCTGCTCAAGGTGAGAGGATGACTATTTTTGCTGCTGCTCTGAAAGGCAGTGTAACTCTGAAAGAACTAGGATACATTCTCATCCTTTCTCCTCACAGAGGGTAAGGGCCCAGACAAGATGCAGATGAAAGCAGGACTGAACAGCTGGTGTAGATGGGAAGGCTTTGGCTTTCTTGACCATGAGATGCTGTTCCAGGAAGGTGAACTGCTGGAAAAAGATGGGGTCCATTTGACCAACAAGTGGAACAGCATTTTTGGACATCAACTTCCCAACCTAATGAACAAGACTTTCAACTTGCTTCAAAGACGACAGGTGACACAACGTACAGGTATGTATTAAAAAAAAGGCAACTATAAAGAGAGTTAGCTGTTGTGGGGGAGGGCTGGAGGGAGGACAGAAAATTGAAATAGGGTCACAGAAACAACAAGAGGGAAAACAGTGAGGGAATCTGCTCAACATGTTACATGTCCTTGCATTTGTATAAAGAGTATGCGGAATAAACAAGAAGAACTGGAAGTTTTACTGCATCAACTACATTATGCCTTACCTGGCATCACAGAGAGTTGGCGGAATAAATTTCATGATTGGAATATTGGCTCACAGGGGGTTAGCTTGTTCAGGAAGGATAGGCAGAGGGAAAAGGAAGAGGTGTTGCACTGTACATCAAGTATGTATATAGTTGTTCTGAGTTCAAAAGGAGGGAAGGTGTAGACCACTGAAAGTCTCTGGGTAAAGATAGAAGGGGGAAAAAACAGGGGCAATGTCATGGTAGGGGTCTACAATAGACAACCAAATTACAAAGATGTAGTGGATGAGGCATTTCTAGACCAAATAACAGAAAAATCCAAAACACAACCCCTGGTAGTAATGGGGAATTTTAAATACTCAGATATCTGTTGCAAAAGTAATATGGCAAAACACAAAATGCACAACAGGTTCTTGGAAAGTGTTGAGGCCAACTTTTTGTTTCAGAAGGAACAGGAAATAATCGGGGACAGTCATTTTAGACTTGACTGTGATTAACAGGAATGAATTGGTTGCAAATCTGAAGGTTGAAAGCAATTTGGGTGAAAGTGATCATGAAATGATATATTTCATGATGCTAAGGAAAGGAAGGAGTGAGGGCAGCAGATAAGGACAAAGAACTTCAAAAAAGCTCACACTAACAACTCAGAAAACTGGTACGTAAAGTCCCATGGGAAGAAAATCAAAGGGAAAAAAGGAGTCCAGGAGAGCTCAGAGTTTCTCAAAAAGACCACATTAAAGGCACAACAGCAAATTATTGCAATGTAAAGGAAAGACAGAAAGAATAGTAAGAGGCCAATACGGCTCCATCAGGAGCTCTTTAATGACCTGAAAAATCAAAAAGGAATACTACAAAAAGTGGAAACATGGACAAATTACTACGGATAAGTAGAAAAGAATAGCACGCATGTAAGGATAAAAATCAGAAAGACTAAGACACAAAATGAGTTATACCTATCAAGGAACATAAGACAATAGGAAGAGATTCTATAAATACATTTGGAGCAAGAGGAAGAGGAAGGGAAGTGTAGATTCTTAGATGGAAGGAGATCTAATAATGAATGACTCCAAGAAGGCTGAGGTATTTAATGCCTATTTTTCTTCATTACAAAGGCTAATGGTGACAATTAATATTAACAAGGGGAAAGGAACAGAAGCCAAAATAGGGAAAGAAATGTTGAATATTCAGATATGTTAGATGTGGTCAAGTTGGCAGGACCTGATGAAATTCATTCTAGGGTATTGAAAGAATTAGCAGACGTAGTCTTGGAACTATTAACAATTATCTTCAGGAATTATGGTGGATGGGTAAGGTCTCCAGAAGAATGAAGAAGGGCAAACATATTACCTATCTTTAAAAAGAGGAACAAAGAGACTCAGGGAATTGTAGACCAGCCAGAATAACTTCAATACCTGGAAATATATTGGAACAAATTATTAATCACTCAATTTATATGCACCTAAAAGCAAACAGGGTAATAAATAATAGCCAACATGGGTTTATGAAGAACATATCATGTCAAACCTATCTAATTTCCTTCTTTGACAGGTCGCTGGCTTTATGTATAGGGGGAAGGGAATCATGTTATTTCATGATTTCAATAAGGCTTTTGAGCCTTGTGAGAAAGTCATGCAGGACGATGTCAAACTAAAGAAGTGTAGTTTAGGTGAAATTACAATAAGGTGGGTGCACAACTAGTTGAAAGATTATACTCAAAGAGTAGTTGTTCATGGTTCGCTGTCAAACTGGGGGACATATATAATGGGATCCCTGCAGGTTTCTTTCCTGAGTCTTTTACTATTCAGTATTTTCACTAATGAATTGGATAATGGAGTGGAAAATATGCTAATAAAATTTGCAGATGACATCAAACTGGGAAAGGTTATAAGCACTGTAGAGGATAGGATTAGAATTCAAAATGACCTTGACAAATTGAAGAACTGGTCTGACATCAACAAGATAAAATTATATAAAGACAAATGCAAAGTACAACACAAAGAAAAATCAAATGCACCACTACAAAATGGGGGATAACTGGCTAGGCAGTAGTACTACTGAAAAGGATTTGGCTCTTACAGTAGATCACAAATTGAATAATTTGTCCCTCTCCACTCAGCACAGGTGAGGCCTCAGTTGCAGTACAGTGTCTGGTTGTATTCGTCACACTTTAACAAAGATGTGGAAAAATTGGAGAAAGTCCATAGAAGAAAAACAAAAATGGTAAAGTTTAGAAAACCTGACCCATGAAGATAGGTTAGAAGAGAAATGGGCATGTTTAGTCTTGAGAAAGGACAAATGATGGGGGATCTGATAATACTCTTCAAATATCTTAAGGTTATAAAGTTATATAGAGGACGGTGATCAAGTGTTCTCCATGTCTTTACTCCAGGGATTGGCAACCTGTGGCACGTGTGCAATGATTTGGTGCACTGCACCCAGCCCAAGCAGGGCTGCATGGCGGCTGCTCCCCATTTCTGGCCCCTGCCCAGCAGTGCCCTGCTAGCCAGAGCTGCACCACTCCCAGCCCCAAGCAGGACCACGCAGCGGCCACTCCCCCCTTCCAGCCCGACCCTTCTCCCATGTGAGCCAAAGCAGGTGGGATGGGAGCAGCTGCCATGTGGCCCTGCTTTGCATTGGGAGCGGCGTGGCTCCAGCCAACAGTGCACCACTGGGCCGGGGCTGGAAGGAGGAAGTGGCTGCCATGTGGATCTGCTTGGGGCCTCAAGCAGCTCCTGGCCAGGGCCAATGGCACTCCAAACCAGCCAGCCCCTCAGCCTCCCATCCTCCTGGCCTCTCCTCCATCCCTGTGCTGGGTGGGGACTGTGGGGACCCCGGACACACAGGGGCCAAGCAGCCTTCCCCCCTTTCACCTATTCTTCACTGCCCCCCCTGCAGTGGGGGGGCAGGGGAAGAGCAGGAAATGGACCCAAGACACCACCACACCACCGCTGCTGCCGAACACCCAATAAGTCAGGGTACTGGGCCCACGATACATGGGACCAGGGCGGGGGAAGACGTGGCACACCTCTTCCCAAAGGTTGCCGACCCCTGCTCTACCCAATTGTGCTCCATATCTCTACCTAAATCGCAGTGTGGATTTGCAGACACTGTGGCCTGCATTTCCCTTTCACAGAACAACCAAACAGGGGAGACCATCCAGTGTGAAAGCTGGTTGCTGGTGGAATCTCCCAGGAAGCAGGTGGGAGAACTCAGAAAGAGGTGGTTAGGCTGAGGAGCATCTGTGCAAGAGGAATTCATTGAGAGTATTCATATGGAGACCTCCAAGGCAGAGGAAGCTATGCAGCTAGAGAGGACTATGGTCACACCGCTTGGGGAGGAGGATATGGGTGTCACAGGGAGGACACTGGCTGCTGGTTACTTCTGGCGGCAGACAGTGCTCCCAACCCACTGACCATAGTGATGAAGAACTGTTATGTTGCCCTGGCAATGAGGGATGAGGAATTGCCCCCAAGGGTAGAGGAGGAAAAGCTCTGTACTACCAAGGCTGGGAGGATTGCAGCCACCACTCCCAAGAGGACACATAGGGTAGTAGTAGTTGGTGACTCCCTTCTGAAGGGGATGGAGGCACCCATCAGTTGGGCTGACATGGCATCCTGGGAGGTGTGCTGCTTGCCAGGAGCCCATATCCGAGACATTACGGAAGATTGTCGAGGATCATCTGCCCCTCTGACTATGACCCTATGCTACTCATCCATGTGGGCACTAATGATACTGTGAGGTATGACCCTGAACGGATCAGAAGTGATTTCAGGGTTCTGGGAGTAAGAGTGAAGGAGTTGGCGGTGCGGATGATGTTCTCGTCAATCCTTCTGGTCAACGGTAGGGGCCCATTCAGAGACAGATGCATCCTGGAGGTGAATGCCTGGCTGCAAGAATGGTGTGACCAAGAGAACTTTGGCTTCCTTGACCATGGAATGCTGTTCTGGGCAAAAGGATTGCTGAGGTCCACCTAACAAGGAGGGGAAGAGTATCTCTGGATAAAGACTGGCTAACCTAGTGAGGAGAGCTTTGCACTAGGTTAGATGGGGGCAGAAAACAAAAGCCCACAGATAAATAAAAAACATGGAGACCTGGGAGAAGGGTTGGAACCTGGGGGGAGCATGAGCCATTATAGCAGGGATGAGGAAGAGATAAGAGAGAACCCAGAGGAGAAATCAAATCAGTATCTTGAATGCAAAAAGTATGGGGAATAAATAGGAAGAACTAGAAATGCTAGTGAATAAACACAACTATGACATAGCTGGCATCACAGAGACTTGGTGGGATAATACACAACTGGAATAGTGGGACAGAAGCATACAGCTTGCTCAGGAAGGCCAGGCAGAGAAAAAAAAGGAGGTGTTGCCTTGTCCATCAAAGATGTATACATTTGGACTAAGGTTGAGAAGGAGATAGGAGAGAGACTTGTTGAAAATCTCTGAGTAAGGATAAAGAGGGTAAAAAACAAGGGTGATGTCATTGTAGGGGTCTACTACACCTAACTAGGAAGTAGAGGTGGATGAAGCTTTTAATTTTATACAACTAAATTTGGCTGTGTTTTAAAGAAACCTTATTCAGGAGGCAGAAACAAACCATCCTGATGTGCAGACAGAACAGCAAATATGGCAGGCAACCAGAATGGCTTAACAAAGATGCCTCTGATGAGCTTTAACACAAAAGGAGGCTTACAAGGAGTGGAACCTTGGACAGATGACTAAGGAGGAGTATAAAAATACTGCTCAAGCATGCAGGAATGAAATCAGGAAGGCCAAAGCACAACTGGAGTTTCAGCTAGCAAGGGACTTGAAGGGTAACAAGAAGGGTTTCCACAGGTATCTTAGCAATAAGGAGGAGGTCTGGGAAAGAATAGGTCCCTTACAACATGGGAAAGAGAAACTAGTGAGAGATGATATGGAAAAAGCTGAATTACTCAATGCTTTTTTTGCCTCTGTCTTCACAGACAAGGTCAGCTTCCAGATTACTACACTGGACAGCACAGAATGGGGAGGAGGTGAGCAGCCTGCAGTCCTGAAAGAACAGGTTCAGGACTATTAGAAAGGCTGGACATACACAAGTCCATAGGGCCGGATGCAATGAATTCAAGGGTACTAAGGGAGTTGGCTGATGTGATTGCAGAGCCATTGGCCATTATCTTTGAAAACTCCTGGCGATTGGGGGTGGTCCTGGATGATTGGAAAAAGGCAAATATAGTGCCCATCTTCAAAAAAGGAAAGGAGGAGGATGTTGGGTCGGTGCTGAATCACTATACAGTATCACAATGGATACGTTTGGTGAGTTTGAGTGTTAGAGGTTTCTGGGAGCAGGGCCTCATAGCACTAGACTGTGGAAAATCACTTAAAAGGCCAAACTTGCTCTTGGCATCAATATGTGTTACAAATGTTTATCCAGATCCTGTGTAAGCAGCTATGCTGATGTGGAAGACCAATGGTCATGGTTAGCCAATGGCCAATTTGCCTGGTGTGTACATATGGAGGTGTGTAGTGGTGAATCTGGGGCAAGCTGACCTGGGTAAACTGACCCTATAGAATGACGTGACATCAGGTGCCTGGAGGGGAATAGTCCAAGATAAGTGAATATCAGCCAAACCCTGCAGCCCTCTCCCAAATTATAAAGTAGTTGGAGCATGCCACATAATTTGCTGGCAAAGCATATTTTGCATATTTGAGGGACATGTCACTTCTTTGGGAAGAGGGTATAAGTAATAGGAAGATCACGTGGTATCTAGCTTTCCTATCTGTATCTCATATATCCAAGTGGGCCAGTGATACTGTTGAACAGAAGAAGGATTAAGATCAGATGGCCTTGGGGTAACCTAGACCTTGCTCCAAGGGATCATAGATCAGAGGGCGTCAGGGTAGCCAAAACCCCACTACAAGGGACTCAGAAAATAGACCAAGGACCTGAGGAAACCTGAAGGAGGAAGACACAGTCGTCACCTAGGAGTGGTAGCTATCATGCTTTGCTTACCAATCAGGATACTGTGTGGGGCCAGCATAGTTACTGAGGGTTTATGCTTGGGAAACTGAGGTTTACTAAGGAGAGGCATTGTATAATCCTTTCTATTTGTCTGTGATATCCTCTTTTCAATAAACAATAGCTCTGTATTGAAGATATTGTCATTTGGTCTTCACTAGCATGGTCACTGGGTGCTCAGCTGTGGGCACAGGTATTGATCTGAATTGGTCCCTAGTCAAACAGAGGTATCAGGGAATTGCAGACTGGTCAACTTCACCTCAGTCCCTGGAAAAATTATGGAGCAGGTCCTCAAGGAATCCATTTTGAGGAACCCGGAAGAGAGGAAGGTGATCAGGAACAGTCAGCATGGATTCACAAAGGGCAAGTCATGCCTGACCAACCTGATTGCTTTCTATGATAAGAAGACTGGCTCTGTGGATGTGGGGAAAGCGGTGGACGTGACATACCTTGACTTTAGCAAACCTTTTGATACGGTCTCCCACAGTATTCTTATCAACAAATTAATTAAGTATGGGTTGGATGAATGGACTATAAGATGGACAGAGAACTGGCTGGATCATCAGGCTCAACTGGTAGTGATCAATGGCTCAATGTCTAGTTGGCAGCCGGTAACAAGCACAGTGCCCCAGGGGTCAGTGCTGGGGCCAGTTTTGTTCAACATCTTAATTAATGATCTGGAGGATGGGGTGGATTGCACCCTCAGCAAGTTTGCAGATGACAAGTTGGCAGATGACACTAAGCTGGGGGGAGTGGTAGGTACGCTGGAGGGTAAGGATAGGATACAGAGTGACCTAGACAAATTGGAGGATAGGGCCAAAAAATATCTGATGAGATTCAGCAAGGACATGTGCAGAGTCCTGCACTTAGGACAGAAGAATCCCATCAACTGCTAAAGACTGGAGACTGACTGGTGAGACAGCAGTTCGGCAGAAAAGGAACTGGGGTTTACAGTGGACAAGAAGCTATATATGAGTCAACAGTGTGCCCTTATTACCAAGAAAGCTAATGGTGTATTGGAATGCATTAGTAAGAGTGTTGCCAGAAGATTGAGGGAAGTGATTATTTCCCTCTATTGGGCAATGGTGAGGCCACCCTTGAAATATTGTGTCCAGTTTCGGACCCCCCACTACAAAAAGGATATGGACAAATTGGAGAGAGTCCAGAGGAGGGCAACAAAAATGATTAGGGGGCTGAAGCACATGATTTATGAGGAGAGGCTGAGGGAACTAGGGTTGTTTAGTCTGCAGAAGAGAAGAATGAGGGGGGATTTGATAGCAGCCTTTAACTACCTGAAAGGGGGGCTCCAGTGAGGATAGAGGTAGACTGTTCTCAGTGGGAGCAGATGACTGAACTAGGAGCAATGGTCAAGTTACAGGGGGAGAGGTCTACGTTGAATATTAGGAAAAACCTTTTCACTAGGAAGGTGGTGTAGCACTGGAATGGGTTACCTAGGAAGGTGGTGAAATCTTCATTCTTAGAGGTTTTTAAGGTGCAGCTTGACAAAGACCTGACTGGGATGAATTACTTAGGGTTAGATTCCTGAGGTCCCTTCCAACCCTAATTGTATATGATTCCAAAAAGAAACAGGTCTTAAGATGTTTAAAGAAATCTCTGTTTGATAGCATTTTGTCTGGCAAGAAATCATATTTCAATAGTTATGGCTGTAATATCTACACTTATTTTTTTGTTTTACGGTACCCACTTCTCTATTGTTTATCTGAATGATTTATGTCTGGTTCTTTGATTGTTTCTGTCTGTTGCATGACTAAGTGTGCAATATTTAAATCAATGAAGGTGGTCAGGTATGATTAGTTAAAGAATTATGTCACTATATGTTAGGATTGGCCAAAGAATTATTCTGTAATATTTTATTAAAATGATTGGTTAAAGTATAGGTAAGGAGGCCTCAAGTTTCACTATAAAACTGTGGTCCAAAAAGGGGACCAGCAGGAGGAAGAGACGAATAATCCACCTCCAAGACATAGCCCCACATCAGAGCTGCTAGAATCCTCTGTATGACCATGACGTGCAGAAGCCAGAACCCAGACGAGACTGACCTTGCTTGGCCAACAGAGGAAGTCTGCCTGCCTGATCAGGATTGGTGAGCATAGCATTGTATGCTTAGCATGTGTATTATGTTTGATAATTCTTAACAAACAGAGGTTAAGGTTATTACTGGGTAAGACTCTCTCACTGATAAAAGATCCTGCAAACCCACAGTAGGGTACACACAGAACCCTACAAATTGGGAAGGGATGTGGGTACTTAAATTAACCAGGTTAGTTTCACCCCAAGACCCACGAATTGGGTACGTGTGACCCTCAGCCCTAGACTGTAAATTGGGTATGGATAGGTGCCTTTACCCTGGAGTGCTATGGACTGAAAAAGGGTGGGGGTTCCTAAATTAACTGAGTTACACCTGGAGCCCTATGGATTGGGAAAAGGTGAGTTGCCCTCATGTGAAGCAAACAATAATGCAGCAGGGCACAGATTATCCAACAAGTTCTTGGCATGCACTGGAGACAATTTTTACTTCAGAAGGAGGAAAAAGCAACTAGGGAGGATCTGGTTGAGAATTTGAAAGTGGAAGGCAACTTTCCTGGAAGCGATCGTGAAATGGCAGAGTTCATGATTTTAAGGAATGGTTGGAGGGAAAAGAGCAGATTAAAGATAAGGGATTTCAAGAAGGCAGACTTTAGAAAACTCAAAGAGTTGGTAGGTAAAATGAGAAGCAAGTCTAAGGGGAAAAACAGTTTGAGAATGCTGGCAGTTTTTCAAAGAGACATTATTAAGGGTACAAGAGCAAACTATCCCACTTCACAGGAAAGATAGGAAGTAGGGTAAGAGACCACTCTGGCTCTACCCATGAGATCTTCAATGATCTGAAACTCAAAGCGCCCTACAAAAATTGGAAACTGGGTCAAATTACAAAGGATGAATATAAACAAACAACACAAGCATGTAGAGACAAAATTAGAAAGGCCAAGACACAAAATGAGATTAAACTAGCTAAAATAAAGGGTAACAGGAAAACATTCTACAAATACATTAGAAGCAAGAGTGAGACCAAGGACAGGGTAGGCCCATTACTCAATGAGGGAGGAAAGACAATAACAGAAAATGTGGAAATGGCGAAAGTTTTAAATTAATTTTTTGTTTCAATTTTCACCAAAAAGTTTAGTAGTGATTAGATGTCTAACATAGTGAAAGCCAGTGAAAATAAAATCGGATCTGAGCCTAAAATAAGGGGGGGAAATGTTAAAAATTACTTAAACAATTTAGATGTCTTCAAGTCACCAGGGCCTGATTAAATGTATCCTTGAATACGCAAGAAGCTGAATGAGGCGATATGTGAGTCATTAGTGTTTATCTTCAACAAGTCATGGAAGACAGGAGAGATTCCAGAAGACCGGAAGAGGTAAATATAGTGACAATCTATAAAAAGGGTATGATAATAGGGAATTGACTATAAGGACTAGGCCTAAAAATTATGCAAAGCCTAGCAAAATATAAAGATTGACCACATTGCATAGGGAACTTACAACAGAGCAACGACTGAGCTGAAACAGTTGACCAAGGTGGAATCGCAGAAATATGCTCAACCACAGAAATGTGCTCAACCTGTGCTCAACTGCAGTCCATCTGCCGGAGGTGAGCATCCACAGAACACCGGGTGTGTTTAGGCAAACTTCTCCATTACAGCCAAAAACCATGTGAAACCGTTCGACCACAGAGTGCTCGGAAAAGTAAATAAATACTCAGAGCAGACGGGTTCAGTGGACTGCAGCCTGGCTCAAGAGGGGGTTGTCTACTCTTGAGTCTAACAAGAGGACATCAACCCTAAGAAGCTTGTGAGCTCCAGATCCCAGCGACCACCTGTCAAGGACAAGGGTTTTGAAGCAAGGATCCAGACCAGAGGCTGAGGCAGAGTCTGGCCGGGAGTATAGCATCGGGATAGTTCAGGAGTCTGCAGACTCAGGGAATCGGGGAGATTTAATTGAGATCTGTGGATCACGTCTCCCCTAGGCAATTGCTAAAAAATGCTTTTAGGATAAAGAGGATAAGGATAGGTAATAGATAAGGTACCATAAATAGCAATGAATAACTGTAAATGTTAATTGTCTAACTGTTTGATTGTAAGAAGTCTTGTCAATTGTCTAGTTGCTTGTAATCATCAATAAAACTATTCATTGATTCAACCCGGAGTGTTCTTTCCCATCGATCTCGGAATCCTCGTAAAAGAATCTGGGTATCTTGCTACCCGTCCAATTCGGCCTTTCCCTACTAAATTTTAATAGCAGCAAGAAGGGGAATAAGAACAACCTGGAGAATTATAGACGAGTCATCTTAACTTCAGTACCCAGAGAGATAAAGGAGCAAATAATCAAGCAATCGATTTGCAAGCACCTAGAAGATATTAAGGCAATAAGTAACAGTCAGCATAGATTTGTTAAGAACAAATCATGTCAAACCAACCTAAAAGCTTTCTTTGAAAGAGTAACAAGTCTTGTGGATGGGGAGAAGTCATAGATGTGGCATATTTTGACACTGTCTCGCATGACCGTCTCATACATCAGGGAAATACAGTCTAGATGGAGATGCTGTAAGGTGGATGCATAGCTCATTGGAAACCATTGCCAGAGAGTAATTATCAGTGAGTCACAGACAACCTGGAAGGGCAAATTGAGTGGGGCCCCACCAGGATCAGTCCTGAATCCAGTTTTATTCAATATCTCCATCAATGATTTGGATAATGGCATGGAGAGTACATTTTTAAAGTTTGCAGATGAGAATGAGCTGGGAGGGATTGCAAGTGCTTTGGAGGATAGGATTAAAATTCAAAATGACCTGGACAAACTGGAGAAATGGTCTAAAGTAAATAGGATGAAATTCAACAAGGAGAAATGCAAAGTATTTCGCTTAGGAAGGAACAATCATTTGCATACATATGAAATGGGAAATGACTACCTAGGAAGGAGTACTGAGGAAAGGGATCTGGAGTTATAATGGACTGCAAGCTAAATATGAGTCAACAGTGTAACACTTGCAAAAAAAGTGAATATAACTCTGGGCTGCATTAGCAGGACTTTTGTCTACAAGATAAGAGAAATAATAAAAAGCCAGCTTAGAAAACATGCGATATCAAATGATATTATAGTGATATCAAGGATCTCAATCTATTTAACTTAAAAAAAAGAAGGCTAAGAGTGACTTGATAAATACTTATACGGGTAACAAATATGTGCTAATAGGCTCTTCACTCCAGCAGACAAAGATATATCAAGTCAATCCAATGGCTGGAACCTGCAGCTAGTCAAATTCAGGCAGGAAATAAGGTGTGAGCTTTCAACAGTGACGGTAATTAACCATGAGAACAATTTTCCAAGGGTTGTGGCGGATTCTTCATCACTGGCAATTTTTAAATCAAGTGTGAATGTTTTCTAAAAAAGATTCTATAATTCAAAAGGAATTATTTGTGAAAGTTCTATAGCTTATGTTGTACAGGAGACATAAGTTTTGAGGCTGATTTAACTTGGTTGGAAGTTAGAAGGGATAATAATGAACCATTTTCGAGCCAGACAGGAACAAATATTACACAGGTCACAATTTCAGTTCAGGGTATTTTTTTAAATGACCTGTAATACAAACAGTTTGATCAAATTTTTACAAATGTTACAGAAAAATTTTCCTCAGCCTTTAGAATAAACCTGGTAAATTCAAACCAATTTTCTGTTTTCCAAAGTTATAGGGGACAAAAATAGGGCTTATATACAGACTATATTTGCAACCTCAATCTTAAAAACAACCTGTTACAGAAATGAACTGTATGATACTTAAGATTTAGTGGGTCTTTTGAAATAAATACATATTCAACCAATTAGTTACTAATATTTTTAAAGGCAAAAAGAATTGTTGACAGTCCAAATTAATTTCTTTTATATGGAAAATTATAATAGTCTCATAGGAGCAACAAAAGGGAAAACACTGGGACAATCTGCTCAATATCTTAGATATCTATACAAATGTTACATTTATGGGGAATGAACAGGAAGAACTAGAATTCCTAACACACAAACAAAATTATGATTTAATCGGCATCAGTGCAAGGACAAATTCATGACTGGAATATTGGTTTATAGGGAGATAGCTTGCTCAGGAAGGATTGGCAGTAGGAAAAGGAAGAGGTGTTGCACAGTATATTAAGAATACATACGTTTGTTTTGAGGTTCAGGAGATGAGGAGCAGACCAGTTGAAAGTCTCTGAATGAAGACAGAAGGGAAATTAAAGGAGGTCAACATTATGGTAGGAGTCTACTGTGGACCACCAAATCAGGAGGAGGAGGAGTCATTTCTAGAACAAACAAACAGAAATACCCAATCAAGTCACCCCTTGTTATATATATACTGTAATCAAGTCACCCGTTAATCTTCTCTTTGTTAAACTAAATAAATTGAGTTCCTTTAGTCCAGGGGTGGGCAAACTTTTTGACTCACGGGCCACAATGCGTTCTAAAATTTGACAGAGGGGCCGGGCAAGGATCAGATGAATGGAGTGTATTAAATACACATTTATGTACACAACACCCAACACACTGCACCCCAGCAGCCAGCACTTCAGACCACTCTCCGCCGTGAAATTGACTCGCCCTTGTCAATTTCGGCAGTGGAGCTGGAGAGTGGGGCTCACAGCGGAGGGCCGGATTAAAAAGCATGAAGGGCCGTATATGGCCCGCGGGCCGTACTTTGGACATGCCTGCAATAGGGGAAGAATTTTTGCTCTGGTCCCCTAGTCACTAGGGGAGCCGCGTTCCGGAGCCGCGGCTTACCACGGCTGAAGAGCTGCATGCGGCTCCGGAGCCGCAGCTCGCCGCGGCTGAAGAGCCGCATGCGGCTCGGGAGCCGCGGGTTGCCGACCCCTGCTTTAGTCTATGACTTTAAGGCATGTTTTCTAATCCTTTGATCATTCTTGTGGCTCTTCTCTGAGCCGTCTCCAATTTATCAGCCCCCCTCTTAAATTGTAGGTACCAGAACTGGACACAGCATTCCAGCATCAGTTGCACCAGTGCCAAAAACAGAGGCAAAAATAACTCCTCAACTCCTACTCTAGAATCTCCTGTTGTTTCATCCAAGGATAGCATTAACCCTTTTCACCACCACATCACACTCAGAGCTCATATTCAGCTCCCCAGTCGCCATGACCACCATCTTCTTCAGAATCACTGCTTGCACGAAAAAATTCCCCATTCCGTAAATACAACCTACATTCTTTGTTCCTAGACATACATTTACATTTAGCTTTTTTAAAAACACATACTACTTGCTTGCACCCAGCTAACCAAACTGTCCAGGTTGTTCTTTATCAGTAACTCAACCTCATCATTATCTACCACTCCCCCAATTTTTGTGTCATCTTCAAATTCATCAATGATGGATTTAGATTTTCTTTCAGGTCATTGATGAGTATTAAATAGTGTAAGGTCAAGAACCAGTCCCTGTGTGACCCCATTAGACACTTTTGATAAAGTTCCACATGACATTCTCATAAGCAAATTAGGGAAATGAAGACTAGATTAAATTACAACAAGGTGGGCGTACAACTAGTTGAAAAAACATAGTTAAAGAATAATTTCCAATGGTTTACTGTCAAACTCAGAATATTTATCTAGTAGGGTCCTTCTGAGGTCTGCCCGGGGTCCGTCACTATTCAATATTTTCATTAATGAGTTGGATAATGGACTGGAGAGTATGCTTATAAAATATGTAGATGACATCAAGCAGAGAGGGGTTACAAGCACTTTGAAGGTCAAGATTAGAATTCAAAATCGGAGAATTTGTCTGAAATCAACAAGATGAAATCCCATAAAGAAAAGTGCAAAGTACTATACCAGGGAAGAAAAAATCAAATGAACAACTACAAAATGGGGAATAACTGGCTAGGCAGTAGTACTGCTGAAAAGCATCTGGGGTTATAGTGGATTACAAATTGAACATGAACCAGCAAAATGATGAGAAGACATTCTGATTAATAGTAACACTAATGTCATATATAAAAGACAAAAGAGGTAATTGTCCCATTTTACCTGGCCCTGGTAAGGTCACAGCAGGAGTACTGTGTTGGGTTCTGTTCTTCACACCTTAAGAAAGATGTGGACAAATTGGAGAGATTCCAAAGGAAAGCAACAAACATGATTAAAGTTTCAGAAAAATCAGACCCATGAAGAGAGACTTTAAAAAATGAACAAGGTTAATCTTGTGAAAAGAAGACTGCTGTAGAACTAGATAAATCTTTAGATATGTTAAAGGCTGTTATAAAAAGGACAGTGATCAATCGTTTTCCATGTCCTCTGAAGGTAGGACAAGTAGTAATTGACTTAATCTGCAACAAGTGAGATTTAGGTTAGATATTAGGAAAAGCTTTTTAACTATAAGCCTAGCTAAGGACTGGAATAGGCTTCCATGGGAGGTTATGGAATCCCCATCATTGGAGGTATTTAAAAACAAGTTCTCATGGCTGGTCTAGGTATACATGGTTCTGAATCAGCATGGGGGGGATGAACCAGATGACCTCTTGAGGTTCCCCCTTCCTACTCTACATTTCTATGATTCTATGATAAGCAGTAATAAAGAAGTCTTATGACCCCATGTTTTCTACAACCCAGTCTTGATTACCTACTGCCACCACCAATCTTCTCATTTGGAAATTTTACCTCAGGGCACTCTCCCTCAGCTCCCTTCTAACAAGGATTCCATCTCTTGGAGTGGCGGTCTCTTGATAGGTATTGTAGTTGTTCTTTGAAGGCTACTGCAGAAAATGGAGGTTATTTACTATAACTGGAGGTTCTTCGAGATATGTGGTCCTTATCTGGATTCCATACATGGGTGCGCATGTGCACCAATCACAGTATCTGGAACTGTTTTTAGTAGTATCCGTTGACCCACATTTGCGTCATGTGCTGGCCATGTGGTGCATCCAAGGTCTTATGAGGATGTGTGGGTCGATGCCCCTCCAGGTCCCTCTTACTGACAGGCACAGAGCTCACAACAGACGGGATGGAGGGTGGGACTGGAATCTGATAGGGACCCACATCTCAAAGAACCTCCAGTTACAGTAAGTAGCCTCCACTTCTTCAAGTGTTGGTCCCTATGCGGATTCCATACATGGCTAGTGTAATGAGCAATATTCAGCATGGAGATGGGAGTGAGGGCTTGGTAGAAGGAAGAGTCTGTAAGACCATGTGGCCAACTGCCACATCTGCCACTGCAGAGGTGCAATGGCACAGTGAGCAGTGAAAGTGTGGATGGAGGATTATGTGGCTGCCCCATAAATATCCTGCCATGGGATATCTCTGAGAAGAGCAGATGTGGCGACTTGTGCCAGCGTGGCTTGGGCAGTGATGCCAGGTGTCAGAGAGATGTGTGAGAGGGAGTAACACTTTGTAATGCAGTGGGAGAGCCACTTGGAGAGGTGCTAGAAGGAAAGAATGCGGCCCCTACAATGTTCCACAATGGCAAGGAAGAGTTTTGGCGAGGCTCAGAAAATGTGGGTGCACTGAAGATAGGCCAGCACGCAGTGGATGACAAGAGAATGTAATGTGCACACCCAGGGAAAGGTGTGCAGTTTGGGGTAGAAGATCAGAAGGATAATAGATTGGTGGAGATGGAATGGAGAGACCACCTGAGGGAAAAACTTAGAATGGAGTAGCAGAGAGGCCTTGTCCTTGTGGAATACAGTAAAGGGCTGGTCAGCATCATTGCCGCCAGTTCACTAACCTGTCGAGCCTAGGTGATGGCCACTAGAAAGGTCAACATCATGGAGAGGCGGGCGAAGAAGCAAGTGGCCAGCGGCTTAAAGGGCAGAGAGAACAAGGTTAAGGTCTCAAGGTGGAGGGGAATTTCTAGACTGATGGGAAGGTGTTGAGGAGACCGCGAAGGAAACGATTCGTGGTTGGGTGACTAAAGGCAGAGAAGCCATTAATAGGCCGAAGGAAATCACTGAGCACCACCAAGTGGACCTGGATGGTGGAGTGGCAAGGCCCAAGAGCTGAAGGTAGTCAAGGATGGTGGGGATGGAAACAGAGTGCAGAGGGTGGTGGTGGCAGGATGCCCATGCAGTGAAATGTCTCTATTTATCCCAGTAGCATAGCTGTGGTTGGCCACAGTCATGAAGAGGTCCCAGCATGGCATGCCCCACTGGCAGAAGATAGAGTGGAGAGCAGGGCCTTGGAGCTCCCACTTGTGGATATTGTGAAAGGAGTGACTGAGATTGTCCACAAGAGCATTGTTGGTGCCCAGAAGATGGATGACGTAGAATGTGATCCTTTGCTGGAGGCACCAATTCCAGAGGAGTATTGCCTCCATGAAAAGTGCTGGAGACCTGGCTCTGCCCTGTTTATTTTCATAGACAGGAACCGTCATGTTGTTGGAGAGGAGTTACACATGGTGGAAGTGAATGAAGAGTATAAACGCCTGTCGAGGTGGACAGCTCGCAGTTCTAGGACGTTAATATGCATCTTTACCTCCTTGGGCTGTGTGGTGCTCCAGATGAGCACCCCACCCCGTGAGCTAGGTGTCCATGGTGAGGGTGGTGTGGGGTATAGGAGGACTGAAAGAGATGCTGGCCAGGACCTTGGATGAGTTGCACCACCAAGAAAGAGAAGTCAAGACTGGGGGGGGTTGGGGAAGGAATGAGCATCCATTTGCCAAGATGATCCACCTGCAGATTGTAGATGGAGTGAAGCCACAGTTGGAGGCATTGCGAGTGTAGGCGGGCATACGTGGTGACAGAAGTGCAGGCCGCCACATGTCCAAGAGAGGAAAGGCACTGGCGGAGGTTCGTACAGGGACGACAGTACATTTGCATGATGAGGGAAGGGAGGGCGGCAAAGAGGTATGTCAGAAAAAAGGCTCCTTCTGCAAGGGAGTCCAAGCAAGCTCCTATAAAAGCGAGCATGCGCGTAGGTACGAGGGTCAATGCAGATTTCTAAGCCAGTGAGGAAGTCTTGCAGGATACGGAGCGTGACAAAAAGGCATTCATGGGATGATGTAACCAGGAGCCAGTCATTGAGATATGGGAACAAGGAGTGGCCAAGGCGACACATGTAGGCTGCAATAAACACAAAGACCATGAAAATGTGGGGAGTGGTGATGATCCTGAAAGGAAGGACCCAAAACTGATAATGGGAGTGTCCCACCATGAAGTGAAGGAATTTGCAATGGGCAGGATGGATGTTCACATGGAAGTACACAGCCTTCCTATCGAGAACCACAAAAAAAGGGGGAAGAAGGAGATGATCTGGGGAGGCGGGGGGGGGGAGAGTGTGACCATTCTGAAGTAGAATTTGTGGATAAATTGATTTAGCATTCTTAGGTCTAAAATGGGGCAAAGGCCATGCCCTTTCTTTGGTACAAGGAAATAGGGGGAATATAACCCACAGCCATGGCAGAGGCTTGGGATGAGTTCTATGGCACTATTCTGGAGGAGGGTGTACATCTCCTTCAGGAGGAGATCATGTTGGGAGGGATCCCCTGGGCCACCACAGGAAGGATGACAAGGAGGAAAGGAGAGGAACTCTATCAGGTATCTCCCATGTATGATGTCCAGCACCCAGCGATCAGTGGTAATCTTGCCCCAACTGCATGCAAAGAGGGCAAGACAGCCCCCAAACACAACCAGAGGAACCGCACAGGAGGAAAGTTCATGAGTTTCAAAGGAAGAGGCAAAAGGGGTGCTAGGAATGAAGGAAAGCGGAGATGGCGGAGGAAGTAGCAGTGAGATAGCATGGTTGTTGGGATCATTGGTAGTGGCGGGACTGATCCTGCTGGCATGAAGGGTAAGGTTTGCAGGCAGAGCAGGCAGAGTAGTGGGGGCAGAAAGAGGCCCAGTGCTGGCAGCAAATTGGGGCCAGGTTCTAGAGGCCCAGGGACAGAAGTATGGCATGACAGTCCTTGAGAGAATGGAGCTTCTCCTTGGTCTTGTCACTAAAGAAATTTTGATTATTGAAGGGGAGATCCTCAAGGGTAGTCTGGACCTCCATGGGGAAACTGGAGGTCTGGAACCAGGAGTTCCTGCAAAGCACTATGCCTGATGTCAGGGAATGGGTTGCTATGTCTGTTGTGTCAACCACGGCTTGGGGTGTCACCTTGGCCACCAGCTTACCATCATCTATGAGGGACTTGAACTTTGCCTGCTTGTCCTCCAGGAGGGAGGCATGAAACTACACCAGCTTGGAATATGAGAGGGAGTCATACTTTGCTAGTATGGCCTGGTAACTGGCAATAAGGAATTGCAGTTCCATCGACAAACAAATTTTGCACCCAATCAGGTCAATTTTCTTGGCCACCCTATCCAGAGTGATAACCTTTAAGTGCTATTGTTAGGCATGCTCAGGTGCTGTTTGAACGACAAGATAATTCAGTGGTGGGTGCATGAACAGGAAGTCGATGTCCTTGGCAAGGACAAAGTAGCACCGCTCTGCCTGCTTAGGTGTAGAAGCACAGGGAGCCAGGGCATGCCAGATGGCCTGAGTTGGCTGAAGAAGCATGCTATGGATGGAGAGGGCCATATGCAAAGGCCCAGATGGTTGAATAATGTCCAGAAACTCATCCTAGGGGTCCTTCATGTCTTCATCCAGGAGGTTGAGGGCCCCCACCATGTGGAGGACCAAGTCCTGGTATTGGCCGTGGTCATCCAGGGGTGAAAGAGAAGGTGGGATAAGTGCCTTATCCAGGGACAAGGAGGCTCCTGTCAGGACTGGCGATTCCAGTGGTGTTGACGGTGCGGGCAGCATGGTGGGGCCCTGAGGTTCCTCATAGATTGAGGAAGGGGCAATATGGATGGGTGAAGGCTGATGGTTTGATGGCAGCAGGCTTCCGTGGCTGCAGTAGGGGTCCTAGTCATGCTAACTTCAGACATCCTGGAAAAAACCAGCTCCAACTGGCAAGTCTCCACACTCCCTCCTCCACAGTCCTTCTGCAACTGCTGACGTTTGAATGGGCATTCTGTGCTGGCTCCTAGCAACCGGATGGAGCCTCACAGACTTGAGGTTTCAAACCACTACCTTCCTGTGACCCACATATTTTACCTCCTACATTCCTCCTCATAAGTAAAATAATACAAAGGAAATGATACCCTAACATTCTAAAGGGCATCAGCTATTCAAGGCAATATACTCCAGTACACATGGGGCCCTATCAGTTATGGGTGAGAAGAAGTACACAATCCAGTATTATAAGTTATATCAAACTTTTTTCAAACAGTTCATTCCAGAGGTTGTATGTTTCTTCAAGTAGTTCATTTGTTGAAGTTTAAAGGATCAGCCCAGGAAAGGAGAAATATAAAAGACAAGAATGATCATATATAAAAGAACCCAAGGCAAAAGAAAAGCACCTAATAGGTGCTGGGGCAACGTTTCCTAAAGCTGATTCTTTTTTAATGATCAAAATTATTTCCCATTGTTTGCAAATGATAAAAGCTAGGTTCATTATTCTTGTTAAAAGGGGGGGAGGGAGGAGTAAAAAAATTAACATTTCTAGGCTGTGGTCCAGACTGATTAAAATACCATTTATCCTGGCTATTAGTGCCATAACACTTATAATACCAACCAGTCCAGCCTATTAGTGCTGGGTGATTAAAATGCCAGTCCAATCTAAAAGAACCAGTGTGATTAGAGTACCAGCCACCCCAAGCTATTACTGCCAGTACTGTTAACATCATTCACAAGTCTATCCTACAACACTATTGAATTGTTTCATGCTCATTTAAATTCTGATCAGTTTGAGAACTCTATTCTAACTGAAATATCTTGTTTGCTTCATTAAATTGTTCAGATATTGAGAAAGAAGGTGTAGTATTTCAAATGTTTGAAAAATTACAAAAAAGTAAAAAAGTAATGCAGTCACTAGCAATCCAAATAATAAAAGAGGTAGAAGACATCATGACAATGGACTGTCTAATGAGAAATCTAGACTATAGACTGTAGTTCCCTGATCACAATTTATTCACCCTGTTAGTTAAGAGACAAAGGCTGGCTCTGTCACTCCATGGCACAGAGCCTGGTTGGAACTATGTAGCCAGCCTGACTCCACAGATACAAAGCATTAGATTTACTAACTACCTGGACACACTGTCAATCCCACCTCTTTCTGCCAGCCGTTTGGGAGAAAGGGATTTGAAGGGAAGGGTTACACAATGGGTATTAAAATTCAGGGACGTTACTTTTCTTATTGTTGGTCCTGGTAGTCTATTAAATTCACTGACTGTGTAATGAGATTTTAATTATTTGTATGACATTGCTGTAAGTCACCCAGAGTTTAGGACTGGTGCTTAAACAAACACAATTAAATACAGTGACTACATAAATAGTCATGTCCTATGGAGAGTTACCACCTCTTCAGCAATACCCAGAGTCACTGAACAGCCATTTTATCAACCACTGTCCAACAAAGCACAGTCTGTGACTCCACCCCTACGCTTCTAGAGATTATACTGAGGGAGAGGAGATATTATATGAGCAAATGTGTCTCTCTGACTCTGCAAAAGGAGGCTCTACGGATAAATAATGCAGACCTTAAAAGGGCCACAGTTCTCTCCCAATACTTTCCCAAATCTGAAACACAGTTGTCAGCCAGGAGAGATGTCAGATCCAGTCAGGGTTTTCCTACACTGGGAAATTACACTGTATGAGAATAAAATCCTGAGGAGCCATGGTAATTAACACTGAATTAACATTGAATATGATAGCTTAGGGTTTCCCCTGACCCACTGACAATGAGTGTTAAATGTGACAATCTATGCTGAGTGAAAAGCCACATTTAACACCATGTTAGTTGTCATGATGCCATCAAGACAACTGGGTGTGGAGAAAGAGGAGGAAAAAGAACCATTTGTGACAACCTCCATACCCACCCACAACAGATGCAATCTGTGTCTGGGAGGTTAATATTTCAGTGATGTGGCTTCTGCCCCTCTTTCCCCCTTCCAGCTGTTCTCTGAGGATTACAACAGTACAGAATTGCAGTACCCAGCACTGACACGATGCTGGGGACAGAGAAGGGCAGGATGCACACACAAGCTCAAGGAGGGGAGTGATTTTTCAATTACACTGGCTCTCTGTCTCTAGTAGGTAGCGCTGCATCCCTCCTTTACAGAGTGATCAGCATCCCTTCCATATCAAGCCAGACCTGTTGAGGGCTGGTCAGATCTTTGTGGAGCTGGTTTACTTAGAAGTAAGTGGCTTATGTACCCATTACTCCTGCATAAACATATGACAAAATGTATTCATAAAATACAGCATCATGGTGGTAGAAGTTTCCCATGTGCAAAAACATCTGGGATACTTCACATCACCGAAGTCCATATAACAGTAGTAAAAGGAATTCCTCCATTGTAGTTGTTGCATAGGGAGGATACCTTCACCCTCTCTCAAAAAAGAAAACAGTAAATCCTGTGGCTTGAAAGACAAAACTGTATGAGGCAGCTCCTCCAGAAACAACTCGCCAAGAAGCAACCACCCAGAGCCTCCCGGAGAGCTGGGGAAGAGATATAATGAGCCACCTGACATGGACTGGGTAAGTGGATTTCAAGCCACCAAGAACCTTCCAGAAGACATCAAGGGTAAGGAGATGTCCTAGTGCTTACGGCTAGGAAGGGGATGCTGGGGTCCCAGAAGAGGAGTTTTGAGAGTGGAAGGAGTTGCTGAGAGTGGGCTGTGCATATTATTCTGATTCGTATGTCTGAATATCATCTGCAAATCACTGGAATCTGAACATTCAATTTACTCATCCCTAAGAAATGCTTTCCTATTTTTCCATCAACTAAACTACTTATACTACCATTATTTTGGTGGAGGGGATTTCTTTATGTTATATCATGCCTTCTTTAAGGTCACCACTCTGTAGTAAACTGAGACCACAAATGATGATGGTCAGTCTAGTGCAAGAGCAGCAAGCCCACAAACTGTTAACTGCTGCAGCTCTGCTATTACCAGTGACTAGTAGCTCAATGCCTGTGCTATCACACAGGTGCAGCAGCTGGGCCAAATAATTCACCATCTATGCAGGCTCCCTCATACAACCAATACAACTCCTGCTTGAAAATTAACTGTACAGTAAGCACAGTGATTGGCTGAATTACCACTGATATTACAATGCCCTCGGACTCTTGGCATAGTATACATGCCTTACTACAACTGAAAGCCTACACTTTCACACAGTTGTAATTCCTAAAGTCAAAATGGCTGAGAACATAAAAACTGGACAGTGACAGACCATGAATCCCAGTGATTACAGAACCTGGTGATATCCTAAACAAAAAGAGGTTCCAGCCATGTCTGTAGCTGTTCCCATTTCTTCACAATGACTCAGACATTCTAGGCTTCAAAGTGACACACAATCCTGGAATCTTGTTTTATACTCAGGAACCAAACCATAAAAAGTTTTGTGAAACAAAATTAACAACCTGAGCATGATACTCCACTGCCCTGTACCTTTGGTAGCCATTTACATCTGTGTACAGTGGATTTAATATGCTACCAAATCAAACTGCTAGCATTTTACATCCTCTTTTGCACTTGTGTAAATAACACTGGACAACAAATTTTTTCAAAAGTGTTGCTTCCTCAGAAATTTTTTTTGATTATGCTAGACCGCTTGAAGCTGAACACAAATATAATTTCAGACTACTTGTATCACGTAAGAATTTGGAGAAACAAGAAACTAACTTTTATTTAATGTAATGCGTTTAATCGCACAACGGTGCTGACACTTTGCAATAGTTCAACTGAGCTAAAAATGTTTTGTTGATCATTTTCATTTGTACTTAATGTCTGAGGCTTCTCGTTTAAGTGTCCAATAATAATCGGCCAGCATTGATGGATTCCAGTTGCCCTGATACCGTTTTTCCATGATCACAAAGTCCTGGTGAAACCTTTCACCATGCTCATCACTGACTGCACCAAGATTTGCAGGGAAGAAGTCTAAATGCGAATGCAAAAAATGAATCTTCAGTGACATGTTGCACTTCATGGTTTTGTATGCTTGAAGCATATTGTCAACCAGCTGCACATAGTTTGGTGCTCTGTAGTTGCCAAGAAAATTTTCAGCAACATCCTTGAATGCCTTCCATGCGATTTTCTCCAGCCTTACTAGAAGTTCTTCAAACTGCCTGCCATTGATGACCTGTTTGATTTGTGGACCAACAAAAACACCTTCCTTAATCTTGACATCAGTTATTCTGGGAAACATCTGTCTCAAATATCGAAATCCTTCACCTTCCTTGTTCATCGCTTTCACAAAATTTTTCATCAGTCTGAGTTTTATGTGAAGAGGAGGCAATATCTTTGTTGGGTCTACAAGTGGTTTATGTGCCACACTTTTCTGCCCTGGAACCAACTGCTTACGGAGTGGCCAGTCTTTTTTAATGTAATGAAACTCTTTAGCATGGCTGTCCCATTCGCAAATGAATCAACAGTACTTGGTGTATCCGAGCTGAATTCCTACTAGCAGTGCGACTACTTTCAGATCACCAGAGATGTTCCAGTTGTAGTTGCTGTACTGTATGTGTTTCAACAAAACTTTCATATTTCCGTAGGTTTCTTTCATGTGTACTGCATAGCCAATTGGTATTGAAGGGTGGACATTGCCGTTGTGTAACAACACAGTCTTCAGGCTTAACACTGATGAATCAATAAAAGACGCCAGTGTTGTGGGTCTTGCCGGCAACCCAAAGCAGTGAACAGCCCATCAATGTCAGTGCAAAAAACACAGATTATCAACCTGACCAAAGAATTGTGTCAAATCTTCTTGGCGGCTGCGAAAGAGAGAAATCTGGTGACAGCAGACCCCATCCTTGCAATCTTGAACCCAGTAATTCTGCTTTTCCCTTTGACAAACCCAAGTACTTGACCAGGTCATTTACCTCAGATTGAGTTATCAGATGAGGCTCACTCGACGTAAATGGTTCAAAATCTGGATCAGCATCGTTTTCCATTCCTGGCTCGTGCATCATAGCATCTTCGTCTGCCTCCTCTAGGCTCCATGTCTTTGGGGGCTTTGGTACTGGAAGACTGTCATCATGCGGCACAGGTCTCATGGCTGAAGGGAGATTGGTGTATTCAATGGATTTCTTGATTTTAACAGACAACCCAGACACATTGGTCAGATAGAAGTAACTGTCTGTCACATGATCCCTCAGCTCTCACCATATCATCGGGACAACGAACGGCATTGACTTCCGAGTACCTCTGAGCCAAGCTCCAAAATCGACAGCGCAGATTGCGCAACAAATGTGAGGAGCCCAGGCTTTGTCCTGATCACCAATTTTACAGCCAAAGTAGAGCTCATATGCTTTCTTAATACATGCAGTCATGCTCCGTCTTTGAGGTTTAAGCGTATATTTGCCACAAATGTAACAGAATGTATCACGGCTGTTGCGACATTGGAGAGACATTTGCTATCATGAATACTCCTGAAAATACAATTGCTTTATTATTGTGACACACAATATGCTATGCGCATAGAGCATGCACATCAACATGAATGCAAATTGATATAAACGCAATGCATAGAATGGTGTGTGCGAAATGCTTTTATAGCCTTTCTAAAACCTGTCCTGCCAGCATCCGCCCTGCCTAACCCTTAGCATTCCCACTTCATGTTGTGCGGCCTGCACTAGGTGCAGTGTCACTGCATGTCCAGGCATGCTTGGACACAAGATAGAAAACTTTTCAGCTTACATTGTGGGCAACATTTTAATAGACTTAAATTATGAATTGAAATAACAAATATAGGCGATTTAACAAAAACGGTACATGATAGGGAAATTTCATGGTGATTTTCATAATCAACATCCCACAATCCATTAGATACACCCAAAAGTATTCAGGAAGCAAAATCTTTGTTTTCCAGTGTTAATGGCACAAAGTGCAGAGAAATGAAGAAGCAGGCCCCTTGAATTTTATCGAGAAACAAGTTAGAAGTCACTATATGGATCACAGCAGAAATACATTCCCAGTGAGAAACACATCCAGGTAAACTGGTCACCAAATTCTCCATACTTTGAAATTTCTGAGGCCTGGTCTACACTTACGTTTGGGATTTGGCGGAAGTTGACAGGAGATATGCAAGTGACATAAATCACTTGCGTATCTCCCATCAACTTCACGACGTCTCCTCTGCGCACCGTCCACACTGCACTTCGTTGAAGGGAACAGCCTACCCTTCGACGCAGCACTACACCACTTACTGGGGTGGTTTTCCTCAGTTGCTTGCTGGATCGACTGAGCGGGTCTACACAGACCACTCAGTCGATCCAGAGCAGTTGATCTGATGGCGGCGAATTTGCCGCTGTCAGCGTAGACCCAGCCTGACAAGTCTTCAAGATTCATCTTTGTGCAGAGCTTTAAAGTAGCTCATTCTAGAGCTAACAAAAGCATGGATATCTGTGGCAAGGTCCATATGCGAAATCAAAGTTCTGTGAAGGTAAACTGTTCCAGTCCCTTTATCTCTAGCTTCCTTCTCATCTTCCTCAAGTTCACTACATGATATAAATAGATAACCTTCACCTCTTGTTGTCTGTCTTCACTCATTACTTCTCCCCCTACTTCCAAAAATTCTCCTCTTAAAGTACTGTAGCTTAGCTGCAATTTCTTCACTTTCCAGTTTGAAGGGAGTGCTTAATTATATTGTTTTAAGATTGCCATTTTCTTTTTGGAGAAATGGAATTAAATTGCACTGGAAACCTTCAATCTGCCTTCACAAGGAAAATTCCAAATGCTCACATCCCTTTGTTTAATCTTTCATGTGAATTTAAATGTTTTTTTTTTTATTTGAGGAAAATATTCTGAAGAATCTGAATGATGATATTCCATAAATAATAGATCTGTTCATTATGAAATTTAATTAGTAAAGAAAATATTCAAATAGGGAAGATGCATTTCTTGGACAAGAATGTGCTTATTTTACTCCAATCCAAAATATTCTGCTTTCTCTTCTCTGCATTCCTCTTCTTTTTTCAATGATTCTCCACATGGTTATGTATTGTTTTCAATTAAATATTTTCTAGCAGAGGCTAGGCTCTGAGCCAAAGACTAGGTGTTATCTTCTCATGCAATCTTTCTAAACTAATTTTCTCTATCTTGTGATAATCAGCTTTGCTTTCTGTTGCATATTTCATCTCTTCTGTGCAGCAGTGTAAATGTTTTGGCAAATACATCACTTATTAGTCACAATAGAGACAATCTAGATCAGGCATGGGCAAACTACGGCCCCCGAGCCATATACGGCCCGTTAGGCTTTTTAATCCGGCCCGCCGGCGCTATTGCAGGATCACAGGAGCGATCCTTACCACACAGCTGCCGGCCGGTCCGCTCCATAGCAGGGGAGGGGGAGTAGGAGATAGGAGAGCAGCTCTCCTTCTCCTCTGCACTGCTGTCCGCAGTACAGCTGATTGGTGGTGAGCTCCGGTGGGAACTGCTGCTGCTGCTCCCCCACCTCCACCAATCAGCTTACTCCCTTCCTTCCGCTCTGTTACAGAATTACAGTGTTACAGAGTTACAGAGCTCCGCTGCTCCTGCTGTAGAACAGAGAAAGGAAAGGGAGAAAGAGAAACTACCGTAGTCTCCTGCTGCATCCAACTTTAAACAAGCCATTAACAAAGCCATTAACAAGCCATTTCCTGATGACTAGTGTATTGTTCTAAGCTAAAAATCTCTCATCTGTTAATTACAGTAATAATGGTTCTTAATGTTGCTGTTGACTGTTGTTCATGTTTACATATTATTCTGTTATTTTATTAAATATTTTATTACTTATTATAAACATATTCTGTTATTTTATTAAATATTTTAGCCCATCTTTTGGTTCTTATTTTCCTCCTCTAAAACCTACCGGTAGGTGCGTCTTATCATCAGGTGCGTCTTATAAAGTGAAAAATACGGTATATTAGTTCACACTCCAGCACTCCATCCATCTGATCCTGGCCCGGCCCCTCTGTCAAATTTTAGAACCCATTGTG
Source organism: Mesoclemmys tuberculata (assembly GCA_007922155.1). NCBI lineage: Eukaryota > Metazoa > Chordata > Testudines > Chelidae > Mesoclemmys > Mesoclemmys tuberculata. The sequence continues at coordinate 69,086,507 of ML675618.1, read as the reverse complement.
GCCCGTGAGTCAAAAAGTTTGCCCACCCCTGATCTAGATTGTGTCTTTTTACCCTTCGTTGGTCTTATTGAGAGAAATTTTCTGACAGTTTTACAGTCTCATAGATTTTCATGCTATTCAGGTTCGATCTACTAATTGACAATCATATCTTTTCTTTTTTTGCCCCTCCTGATTCCTTTAGTAGTTATGTCGTTTTCAAACAAATGCGTAGCTGGATCATCCCTCCTGGGGTAAAATCAACTGAAAAGGGCCCATGAAGATCTTCTAAGGGCATCTTTCCTGATTGTTCTACTGGGGGGAGAGAACAGGATTTCTCCCCTCCATTCTCTAGCCTGCACTGAGCTGCAGGAACTGCTTGGAATGCAAACAAACCTGGGATGCAGCTGCTACATCAGCTCTTTTCCTCCTGCTGACTTCATCTCTTTTCTGCCAGTCAGCTCTGATTGTGATATTGTAACCATGTTAGGTCCAGGATATTAGAGACAAGGTGCATGAGGTATGTGAACCAATGCATGCCATATACACCCTTATGGTGTGATTGTGTATCATTCACGTTCACCCTTATAGTGTAACTCTGTATTGTTCAATGCAAAGTGTGTCATGTAACGTGTTTTTGGAATGCTCATGACATGCTGAACATTATTGTTATAGCAGTATGTTTCTTGCAGTGTCATACATGTGGTTATGAAGCTCTCCTATGTAATATTCCCAAATACGTGTCTCACATGTTTTAAGGCCGATCTAGGCAAACATTAAAAGCAGCAATAGTTCACACCTCACTAAGGCATGCATAAAACAATCTTGCTCTTCCAGGAACAATGGACTAACCTAAGCATCTTATAAGGTGATGATCCTTGACTCTGGACGTGGAGAAGACCCCCGACAGGAATACTATTGGTCACCTGACCCTGAAGGGGGTCATGAGGCGCCAAAGGGGGGCACGGAGACATTTGAAATAGGGGATACATTTTGCTCCCAGGAGCTCTCTCTTGCAGTCCATATACAGCAACATCAAGCAACTGAAATACTGTCCACAGGGGGAGGGACTGGCTGAATGAGTCAGCCAGCCTGTGGTGAGCATTATCTAAGACCGCAAAATTAATGAAAGTGCTAAACTTAGTTTAGAATGTGATTTGCTTTTATTTTATCCTGATTAAATCTGACTTGCCTTCCTCTGGCCTATAATCACTTAAAATTTTTCTATACTTAAACTTATTTGTTTGTTTTATCTAAAGCAGTGCACATGGTTTGGGTGTGTGTGCACAGACTTCATTTAAAGTGACAGAGCTGGTGCATATAAATTTTTTTGATAAAGTGATAAACTAAAATGAACTTGCAAGGTTCAGATGGCAGCACTGAACATTGCAAGACGACAGTTCCTAGGGTTGCATCTGGAACTACGCGTGTTTGCTGGGGGTCATTCTATTGCACAGTCCCATGAGTGGCTGGCCAGAAGCACTCACTAAATTAAGGACCGCTTGCTTGCAGGAGGCTGTGCATGGGCTGACCCAGGAGTGGGTGGTTCACACAGCAGGGCAAGTGCAAAACAGGCTCCAGGAGCGAGGGCTTGGGGTGACACAGCTATACACCAGTCCAGCTTGCAGAGGGGAACAGCACAAGGTAAAATCTTTTATTGAACCAACTTCTGTTGGTGAGAAGGAAAATTTGTCTCTCTCACCAACAAAAGCTGGCCCAATAAAAGAAAGATATTGCCTTGCCTTACCTTGTCTCTCAAGTTAGTTCTGAGATATATACCAAAAAAATCAGACTCCAAGATGGTTCCCCTGCTCACATTAGGAAGGTATGCAAAGATAGTCTTGTCAGACTTCTTGTTTTATTCCTGCTTTCTTTCAAATAATTGTTTCTGTACCAAAAGCTGAAGTACACACACACGTAACAGAGGGGTGAAGAGTAATGAGAAATTTAACATAGGGTTAGTCTACACTTAAAACTTTCAGCATTCTGTCTGGAAAGTAATCACTTATCAACAGTTGTGGTTGTAAAATCTACACTTCTTATTTTTTTGTCTTTATGGTACCCACTTCTCTATTGTTTATCTGAATGATTTCTGCCTGGTTCTTGGATTGTTTCTGTCTGCGTAACTAAGTTTGCACTATTTAAATCAATTAAGGGTGGTGGGATATGATTGGTTAAAGGACTGTTTCGTAATGGGCTAGAATTGGTATTTTGTAGTACTTTAGTTTAAAATGATTGGTTAAGGTACAGCTAAGCAGGACCCAAGTTTTAACCATATAAACTGAGGTCCAAAAGGAAGATATCTGAAACCTAACTCCAGGACACAGCCCAAGAAGATCAGAGCTGCCAGACTTCAACATCTTGCCAACCAGATTGTGCAGAAGCTGGAGTCCCCAGATAATCTAATCTCAATTGGCCACCAGGAGAAGTTTGTCTGCCTTATTGGAGTGTGAGCATTGTGTGCTTAGTATGTGTATTCTGTTTTGCTAATTGTTAATAAATAGAGAATAAGATATTACTGTGTAAGGCTCCTTCCCTGGTAAAAGATCTCGCAAACCCACAGAGAATTACACCTGGAGCCCTACAAATAGGGAAAGAGTGGGTACTTCAATTAACCAGGTTACACCCAGAGCCCAACGGACTGGGAATGGGTGACCCTGAACTCTAGAGTGTGAATTGGGTAAGGGTAGATGCCTTTCCCCCAGAGTCCTACAGATTGGGAAAGGGTGGGGATGCCTTAACCAGGTTACATCTTGAGCCCTAAAGATTGGGGTAACGGTGGGATGCCCTAGTGTGTGGGTAATCAGCGGTGGTAGCTATGCTGGTGGGAGAGCGTCTCCCACTGACAGTGCTGTCCACACTAGTGCTTATGCAGGTAAAACTTACGTTGTTCACGGTGTGGTTTTTTCACACCCCTGAGTGACAAAAGTTTTGCTGACATAAGTGACAGTGTAGACAAGCCATAGTCATTTTACACCAACCCTAAGAGTTTCTCCTCTTCCACTGTAGAAAGACATTTTCATTTATCAGCAAATCATAAACTCAGATGACTGGAAAGGACCTCGAGAGTCTTCTAGTCCAGTCCCATGCTCTCAAAACAGGATCAAGCATTATCTAGATCATCCCTGACAGGTGCCTGTCCAACCTACTCTTCAAAATTTCCAATGACGGAGATTCCACAACCTCCATAGTCAATTTATTTCAGTGCTTATCTACCCTGATCATTAGGAAGTTATTCCTAACATCCAACCTAAACCGTCCTGGCTGCCATTTAAGTCCATTGCCTCTTGTCCTATCCTCAGAAGTTAACAAGATTTTTCTCCCTCCCCCTTGTAACAACCTTTTATTTGCTTGAAAACTGTTATGTTCCCCCTCAGTCTTCTCTTCTCCAGATGAAACAAACACAATTTTTTATTTTCCCTCATAGGTCATGTTTTCTAGAACTTTAATCATTTTTGTTGCTCATCTCTGGACTTTCTCCCATTTGTCCACATCTTTCCTGAAATGTGCAATCAGAATTGGACAATACTCCAGTTGAAGCCTAAACAGTGTGGAGAAGACCAGAATTACTTCTTGTGTTTTGCTTACAACACTCCTGCTAACACAGGGGTTTTCAAACTGGGGGTTGGGACTCCTCAAGGGGTTGCGAGATTATTATGGGGACAGTCACAAGCTGTCAGCCCCCACGTATGCTGTGGCTGCAGCTGTCAGCCCTGTGTATGACTAATAGCCCTTCAGATATGGGTGGCAGGAGAGCAGCAGCTGCTAGCCAGGTGCTCTGAAGACAGTGCCGCTCCCATCAGCAGTGCAGAAGTAAGGGTACTATGGCATAGGGTTGTGGGTGGCATGGCATTGGGGGGTTGACACTTTTTTGGTGTGGTTGTCACAGCCTGAAATATTTTCAAAAGGGGTCCCTGAAAAAATGATTGAGAACCCCTCTGCTAATACATCCCAGAATGTTTGCTTTTTTTGCAACAGTGTTGCACTGTTAACTCATATTTAGTTTGTGATCCACTATGACCTCAAAATCCCTTTCTACAATACTCCTTCCTAGGCAGTCATTTCCCAATTTAGATATGTGCAACTGATTATTCCTTCCTAAGTGAAGCACTTGGCATTTGTTGTTATTGAATTTCATCCTGTTTACTTCAGACCATTTCTCTAATTTGCCCACATCATTTTGAATTTTAATCCTATCCTCCAAAGCATTTGAAACCCTCACAGCTTGGTATTGTCCACATACCTATCAGTGCACTGTCTATGCCATTATCCAAATCATTGATAATATCATTCAAGATATTGAATAGAACTGGATCCAGAACTGATCCCTGTGGGACCCCACTTGATATGCCTTTCCAGCTTGACTGTGAACCACTGATAACTATTCTCTGGGAATGGTTTTCCAATGACTTATGCACCCACCTTATAGTAGCTCCATCTTGATTGTATTTTCCTAGTTTGTTTATGAGACACTCATGTGAGTTAGTATCAAAAGCCTTACTAAAGTCAAGATGTAGTATATTTATCACTTCCACCGTATCCACAAGCCTTGTTATCCTGTCAAAGAAAGCTATTTTAATGTTTTCCCTCCTACCATTCATTAGAATCATGAAGTCTATCATTTCATGATCACTTCCACCCAAGCTGCTTTCCACTTTCAAATTCTCAACCAGATCCTCCCTATTTGTCAAAATCAAATCTAGAACATTCTCTCCTTAATAGCTTTCTCCAACTTCAGAAATAAACAATTGTCTCCAATACATTCCAAGAACTTGTTGGCTAATCTGTTCCCTGCTGTGTTATTTTCCCAGCAGATGTCTAGGTAGCTGAAGTCCCTAATCATCACTGAGTCATTTACTTTGGATGATTTTGTTAGGTGTTTATAAAAAGTCTCATCTACATTCCTTCAGATGTTAGTGCCTACAGACAAAAGTCTGTTCTCAAGATACTAAAGTTAGATTTATTCTGCTATAACATGACTGACTTGGAGCTGAGCTTCTCTGAATTTACACCAATGTGAGAATAGAATTTGGCCAATCATTTGTAGCCCGATTCTGCTCCAAACTCATTCACATTTGGCCTGATTCTCATTTCACTTACACCAATTTTACATTGGCATAACTACACTGTCATCAATGTGCTTACTCTTGGTTTACACCATGTTGCATAAGAGGAAAAATCAGGCCCATAAGTGACCAAAAAATGGATGCTGTTTCCTTCGAAATAGGTACAGTGAAACAATATTTCTTTATTAGGCACATTAACAGTGCCAAACTTCATGGAAACAGAGTCTTTTTAGAAATTTAGAAGACAGAAAATATCATATTGCCTCTTTATAAATCCATGGTACACCCACATCTTGAATACTGTGTACAGATCTTGTCACTCCATCTCAAAAAAGATATATTGGAATTGGAAAAGATACAGAAATTGGCAACAAAAATGATTAGGGGTATGGAAAAGCTTCCATATGAGTAGAGATTAATAAGACTGAGACTTTTCAGCTTGAAAAAGAGATGACTAAAAGGGGTCTGATAGAGGTCAATAAAATCATGACTGCTGTGGAATAAGTAAATAAAGAAATGTTATTTAGTCCTCATAACACAAGAACTGGCAGAGGCCCCGGAGGTTTTTCGCCTTCCTCTGCAGCGTGGGGCATGGGTCGCTTGCTGATGGATTCCCTGCAGTTTGAGGTCTTCAAATCTCACTTTTGAGGATTTCAATAACTCAGTCATGGGTTTGGGGTTGTTATAAATGTGTATGGGTAGGGTTTTGTGGCCTGCCTTGTGCAGGAGGTCAGACTAGATGATCATATTGGTCCCTTCTGACCTATGAGTCTATGAGTCTATAACTAGGGGATCGGCAAATGAAATTAATAGGCAGCAAGTTTCAAATAAACAAAAGGAAGTATTTCTTCACACAACACACAGTCAAACTGTGGAATGCCTTGCTAGAGGATAGTATAACAGCCAAGAATATAACAGGGTTAAAAAAAGAACTGGGTAAATTCATAGAGGATAGGTACATCAACGCCTATTAGCCAGATGGGCTGGGATTACTGTTTGCCAGGAGCTGAGAATGACAACAGGATGGATCACTTGATGTTACCTGTTCTCTTCATTCCCTCTGAAGCACCTGGCATTGGCCACTGTCAGAAGACAGGATACTGGGCTAGATGGACCATTGGTTTGATCCAATATGGCCATTCTTATGTTTTAATTTTAGGAACCAGAGAATTTGATATAAATTAGGCAATCATCCTTTTTTCCTTTAAGCAAGAAGATATATAGGATAAAAGACAGACTTGTAGGAAGAAAGAGGAAGTATCTGAAAGAGCTTATTATGGCATGGGGCTTGAACATTGTCTCTCTTCTTTACCTCTATTTTAGCTTTCAAACCACAGTTGGGGCAAAAGTGAGTTGTGTCTTATCTACAGGGATAACATTGGAAAGTTCCATTTATTGGAAAGCAGGGAATATGTGAAGGGCAGGCCTGAGACACCCAGAGCTGGATATCTAGAATCCCCCATTTCTTTCAGGTAGAGTTAATCAAAAATTATAAGTATGTCTGTAATGTTTTTGAATTGATGTTTTCAACATTTTTCACAAAAAAAGTCAAAATGTAAAAGAAAAAATATTTTAAAACCTAAAATGAATTTTTTTTTGGTTTTTCAGGTTTTTCTCCCTGTTCTTCCTCTTTCTCCACTCCCCCAATTTTTTTCCTTTTTTACTACTATAAAAGTGAAAGGGAAAAAAGAAAACAAAGAAAAGATCAAAGGGGAAAAAACCCCAAATATTTGTTTTCCAGATTTTGTCTTTTTCATTTAAAAAAAATCAGAAATATTAATCCCTCTAAATTTTCATCTTTGGAAAAAAAAGCCCATTTTTATTAAAAACAAAAACAAAAAAACTTTTCACAGTTTTTTGTTTTGTCCAGCTCTACTTCCTAGAAAACAATAGTGTTCATTTGGGAGAAAGAAGGATTTTGTAGTGAAGTGCCACAGGCTATTCTTGGCCTACTGTTAAAAACCCCAGAAGATGCCAAAATCTTATCTACCCTCAGGCTCAATGCAGTGCTAACACAGGTCACTGTTCAACCGGTAGCACCAGTGAGATGCTCTGGCACCTTTCTTGACAGCTGAGATTTTGAAGGTAAGCAGCTTGTGGAAAGAGGGATGCTTTGCAGTCTTCTCAATCATCTCACTATGTTCTCTTGGAGTAGGACTTCCTTTCTGATTGCTAAGGGGGATCTTGCCTTCCCCTTTGGTTCAGGAGGCTCCAATAAAGTTCTCCCATATCTGTGGGAGAAATAGGGGCTTTGAAAAGTTTACTCCCAATTCCATGACACCGATTCTGGCCTGGTCTCAGAAAAGAGAGCTTCCAAATGGCCTGCTCAACTATTTTGTTATGGATGTTCCCCACATAACAGTCAGGAGACTGTTTTCACTGTGACCTGTTCAAGTATTTCAGCATGGACGTTGTCCATATGATGCTTGGGAGCTGATCCCACTGTGGCCTATTTGACTTTCTGAGTCTAGACCTCACCTACATGCTGGCTCTGAGCTGTGGCCTGCTGTCTTTATCTGCTATTTCTGAAGGAAGACAGGAAGAGAAGTGCTGTCCTGCAAACCCACTTTAGAAAACCATGTTTTTTGTTTAGTTTAGCAGTATAGAGGAGAAAAACCTTGAAGTGGATTAAGAAATGGAGATATAGTTAGTTAAAAATAATTTAAAGATACTGTGAAAGCTTTGCTACAAAGGGAGATATGACATCTGCCATGTCTGCTGCTTGGAGGCAGATTCTTCCTGACAGGGACAGGCTCAGAGCAGGTACCGTGGAAAGGGGGAATGCTCCATTGTAAAGACTGACATGGAGGGGGACTGAGAATGATGCATTCGTTTTGCTTACAATGATTAGCTATTTAGAAAGAGATAAATATAAATGTCTATTAAAAACATCAAACTTTAAAAACACCTCCATGTGTCCTTATTTATATAGGATTTGCACAAGAAAAGGCCATCGCATCCTTTGGTTCCTTCCTTAATACTTGGTGTTTGTGTTAATCTTTTTTCCATCTACATTCTGCTTCACTATGATTATTCATTGTTGCTTTGTGATCTGCCAGATTATGCCTTCAAATTCTGCAGTATAGATTTCATCCACAAGAGGTCCCTCCAGCATTACTGAAATATTTGGCTTTGAGGGCACTTACTGCAATATACATAACCTTTCTTAATGAAAGCACAGATGGTCTGAGATGGTGGTATTTTGGTTTTGGCAAAACCTCAGACACAATGCTTTGTGTGATGTTACGAAAGGCCAAACTTTCCAAACTTGGGTGCCCAAAGATAGGCACGTAAATACATGGCTTGATTTTCAGAAACACTCATAACTCCCAGTGAGTGCAACTCCACTGGAGTTGGAATGGAGGCAGAGCTAGTATACAGAAGGCACTGGTGGATGCCAGTGTTTTCTGCATTGTGTCGTCTAGTCCTGAGCGGAGCTGGTTTAGATGTCAGAGTGCTTAAGTCATGGCATCTGCTGAATCCTGTCTACTACTTATATGTTTAAAATTATGTATATACATGTAAATATGTGCAGGACTGGTGTTATATGCATAGCTACGTGATGTAATTATTTTAACAAAAGCAAAATTAAATTTCAAAGTATACAAATAAACTAACAAAAATAAAAACAGATTATCTTTTATTGTATTATTGGTTCTGTTGGTTTTGTACCATTTTCACTTGAGTTGTTTTATTGAAATAATTCAGTCAATTACCCTATTTCTCCATAGGCCTCATCCAGGTCAAATCTTTGCTACACCCCCAACAAACGGTCAAGTTCCCTTTAACAAACATAACCCAACTTCAAACTGGACGGTGTTATGGCATTCTTGAAGTAATCAAGCTGCATCCTACCTTCATTTTCAAGCAGCGATTGGCATATGTTTCACTAAGCCATGTTTTGGGCTATATTTTGATAGGTACCCAGAAGCCTTCAGACATAAGCATCCTTCAGATAGAAATTATTGTAAATAATAGTTCCAGAAAAAGAGCAAAAGTTATACAGGCCCTGTGCGTATTCAGCAACATGAAAGGACAAAGCAGGTGGCAGCATACCAGCCTCACAGTTGGTTTTGGCCAACTATGTATTTCAAATGTTGCCACAAATATATTTTGACTTTATAAGTGTTATAAAGACCATGACACATTTCACATTAATCATCCACACAGAAAGAAACAGCCCTGAGAGGGTTGGCTTAGTGTGACAATTAGACAGAGATACAGACTTAGTGCTGCAAGATGCTGTGCACTATGGCTCTGAGCAAACAAAGCACATTTTAACTTTAAGCATCTAAATGGTCTCCCTGACTTCAAATGAAGCAAATGCATAAATGCTCCACTGGATTAGTGCCAGAGTGTGCAACACCTTGCAGGATTGAGCCCTAATCTCTACCTCCCACCATCACCAGACTGTTCATTTTGATGCTGCCTTTTGTGACAATCTGAAAACCTGATTACTCAACCTCCTCTGCTGCTGGTGCACTCACTGTACAATGAGGCAACAAGTCAAGGAGCATGTTTGGGCCCCAAGCCTACAATGAACTTCATATAAGCAGACCCTTGTGTCTGCACTGTCCTGTCGAAGTCACCAAAGGTCTGCCTGCACAGAGTTCACTGCAAGATCAGGGCTTTGATTGTTATCTTCACACACTAACCAGAGGCAAAATAATTTCACTCTTGAAGATCAAAACCACTGTTGCAGCAGCAGAATGATTTTAGCTTACATAGCACCTTTCCTGACAAAGTACTCGGAGGTGCTTACAGCCACCAAAACTCCATGAGTTGCTTTTGTATATGCCACTGTGGAACTCAGAGAAATGCTCAAATAGATAAAGATGCTGACCAAATCAGTTTATTAACTAATGTTCTTACAGGGCTCTCTGCACTTCAGATAGAAGGAAAACGCTGTCTAAGTGCAAAGTATTCTCATCAAGTCTTCTTACCATGTCCTCATACTGCTTTCTGCATATGCAATGGCCCAGTCATTGCACTGTGCCAGGTTACTGGGAAAGAATTCATACTCAAGCAGATGACATTGCAGGACATGCTTCATTTTATCAAGTTAAAACTGATGAACTCACTAGATTATTATATTTCAATATGATTTCTCAATAACATAACTCTCAATGTACTCTAATATGCAAAGCACAGTATATGTATTTGCACGTAATTAGATATAAAGCTTATGCATTAGCACTGGACACCCATGTGAAGTAGCTTTGTAAGGAACTGATCAAAAGACAAAAATGTTATCCTGCCAGCAGATAGTGAGTGAAGGGAATAAATATACAGACCAAAGACCTGAAATAAAAGAAATTACACTGGATAACAAAGATTTTGCTTTCTGAATACTTTTGAGTGTATCTTATGGATTTGGGGCTGCTGATTACGAAAATTACCATGAAATTTCCCTATCATGTACCATTTTTTTGAAATCGCCTATATTTGTTATTTCAATTCATAATTTAAGTCTATTAAAATGTTGCCCACAACGTAAGCTGAAAAGTTTTCTATCTTGTCTCTAAGCATGCCTAGGCATGCAGTGACACTGCACCTAGTGCAGGCCGCACAACATGCAGTGGGAATGCTAAGGCTTAGGCAGGGTGGATGCTGGCAGGACAGGTTTTAGAAAGGCTATAAAAGCATTTCGCACACACCATTCTATGCATTGCGTTTATATCAGTTTGCATTCATGTTGATGCGCATGCTCTATGCGCATAGCGTATTGTGTGTACTCACAATAATAAAGCAATTGTATTTTCAGGAGGATTCGTGATAGCAAAATGTCTCTCCAATGTCGCAACAGCCGTGATACATTCTGTTACATTTGTGGTTAATATACGCTTAAACCTCAAAGACGGAGCATGACTGCACGTATTAAGAAAGCATATGAGCTCTACTTTGGCTGTAAAACTGGTGATCAGGACAAAGCCTGGGCTTCCCACGTTTGTTGCGCAACCTGCGCTGTTGATCTTGGAGCTTGGTTCAGAGGTACTCGGAAGTCAGTGCCATTCGTTGTCCCGATGATATGGCGAGAGCTGAAGGATCATGTGACAGACTGTTACTTCTGTCTAAGCAAAATCTTTGTTATCCAGTGTAATTTCTTTTATTTCAGGTCTTTGGTCTGTATATTTAGAGAGGTGGAGTCCTGAAGAAGGTACAGGACTCAAGAAGCCAGAAAGACAGAGTGGGGAGAGTGGCCCAGGGGAAAAGCCTGCAGCTGCAAGTAAGGTGCCAGCAGCACATAGCTGCTACTCAGAGGGCCCCTGGGCTGGGACCCGGAGGAGCGGGCGGGCCCGGGTCCCTACCCCCCTACCTGGGAAGACGGGGTTACCAGCGACACCCTGGTCCACTGCAAGAGGCAAAAGTGTGAGACCCACTAGGGAGAAGACGGCTGTTTGCCACACTTGTTACACAACACAATGTCCACCCTTCAATACCAATCGGCTATGAAGTAAACAGGAAAGAAACCTACGGAAATATGGAAGTTTTGTTGAAACACATACAGTACAGCAACTACAACTGGAACATCTATAGTGATCTGAAAGTAGTTGCGCTGCTACTAGGAATGCAGCTCGGATACACCAAGAACTGTTGTTTCATTTGCGAATGGAACAGCCATGCTAAAGAGTCTCATTACATTAAAAAGGATTGGCCACTCTGTAAGCAGTTGGTTCCAGGGCAGAAAAGTGTGGCACATAAACCACTTGTAGACACGACAAAGATATTATTGCCTCCTCTTCACATAAAACTCGGACTGATGAAAAATTTTGTGAAAGCGATGAACAAGGAAGGTGAAGGATTTCGATATTTGAGACAGATGTTTCCCAGAATAACTGATGCAAAGATTAAGGAAGGCTTTTTTGTTGGTCCACAAATCAAACAGGTCATCAATGACAGATAGTTTGAAGAACTTCTTGTAGGGCTGGAGAAAATCGCATGGAAGGCATTCAAGAACATTGCCGAAAATTTTCTTGGCAACTGCAGAGCACCAAACTACGTGCAGCTGGTTGACAACACGCTTCAAGCATACAAAACCATGAAGTGCAACATGTCACGAAAGATTCATTTTCTGCATTCGCATTCAGACTTCTTCCCTGCAAATCTTGGTGCAGTCAGTGACATTGCGATAATGGAAAAACAGTATCAGGACAACTGGAATCCATCAATGCTGGCCGATTATTGTTGGGCACTTAAACGAGAAGCCTCAGACACTGAGTACAAATGAAAATCATCAACAAAACATTTTTAGCTCAGTTGAACTATTGCAAAGCGTCAGCACCATTATGTGATTAAACGCATTACATTCAATAAAAGTCAATTTCTTGTTTCTCCAAATTCCTATGTGTTACAAGTAGTCTGAAATTATATTTGTGTTCTGCTTCAAGCAGTCTAGCATAATCAAAAAAAAATTCTGAGGAAGCAACACTTTTGAAAAAATTTGTTGCCCTGTGTTATTTGAATTACCTTCTGATGCGAAATCAGAAAATTCATCATGCTTTTGGATAACTACTGCATTGCAAAACTACTGTAAGGTGTTCCAGGAGTCATATTTGTAGCAGATCTATCACTACAGAAGAGTTCATAAGAAGAAAGTTTACCAAAAGAAAATAATATTCTAAAGTATCTGGGGTAATATTTTGTATTTAGTCATGCACTAAGTTTCGAATTATATGAAATGTCAACTTAATTCATAGCAATAATGTGTCTTAACATAGCACCAATTCTTTGTTCTGAATATAGTGAGGCAAGAAAGAAAAATATTTCATGGTACCACTTAAAATATTTTATTTTAAAACAGCAAACAGAACCTGACCCTTAACTATTGCAGGGCCACTGAAAAGAGATGTAGACCAAGATTTTCAAAAAAATATTTCAACTAAAGCCCAATTTCAAAGTGTTATTATATAAAGAAACCAAACAAAAACTGCATTTGAAATTCAAAGGGCATAAAAGTGTAAACTTTCACACAACAAGACCACCTTCTTTTAGAGGAAAATCAGGGATTTATATCCATATAAGAACAAAATTCTATTGCTGGAGTCACAACCAGATGCCTCCCTAATACAAATAAACAACAACAACAACATGTGGACCTAAGCCTCCTCAAAATGGAGTGTGACATTTAAAAAATTGCTAAAAGGTGGATTATTTTTTTGTTTGTTTGTTTTTTCTGAAATCACATCCATGACAAACCTAGTCTTAATTATAACAATTTAAGGTAGGTCAAATTTTTGGCACAAAATCTTTGAGCAATGAACTATTTTTGGCAAACAAACACAATGCTATTGAAAATAAGCACAGAGCAATTTTATTTGTTAATTTCTAAACATCTGAACACCTGTTTCTCATTTACAATATTGTATTAAGTTCAGCTCATCGTCAAGGCAGGAAAAGACTCATCTGAACCCATCTGTAAGAAGTTGGATAAACAGTAACTTTTGCAACAATACAGAAATTCTCTTTCAACTAGATGTAAGTAAAATGAGTCACTGGTAATTAGATTACTGATAAAAATGGTCTGCCTGTCATTTCATAATGTGAATGTAGACAATACATTCCAGCACCATGTTTAAGCAGGAAAATTGACTGAACTAATGGTAGCTTCCCAGTTAACATGTGAACAAAAACCAGTTTCAAAATTCAGTATGGAGCAGTTACTGCATCTGCATGGGTCATCATATTTTCTTGTGAAGCAAAGTATGAAACGGTGAATTTTTATCTTGTAAATAAAAGATGTGACTATAACTCTAAGGTCCTACTTAACTGGACAACGTCTTCTCTGTCTCTAATTTATATGATTCTGTAGATCTGTCATCCTGTACTGTACAAGTTACTTATCCACAATTTTCTCATAATGTAAAAGAGAACCATAAGATGTGGGGCCAGACCACACATTCCTTGTGCACTGATAAAATCAGTGTGTGTTTTGGGCTGAACAGGGAATGGAGCAAAACTTTTGACATTCAGAAACTCATTACTTTGGTGTTGTAACAAAAGTATACATAGCCCCACTCATGGTGATTCCACATATGCAACTGGGAGCAATGAGCATCCTACAGAAAGGTCAGAGAATGAAAGAGAATGGTAGGATCTGGAATTTTGGTGCCTAAACGTAAGTTACACTTATTCCCTATTTCACCAAGAAAGAAAATGACCAGAAAGATCTATGCTACAGTTTTTTCTCATTTATGACTTACAGCCTCAGAATACAAGTTATTCTGCACTTCAAATAATATAACAGTAGCTACAAACATACACTATATATGCCAGTATCATTAATTAACAATTAGATCAATGTACCCTAAACCTGTAAGTACTGCCAAAAAAGTTAACTTCTAAACAATAAATAATATTTTTGTTCTAACATACATGGAATTACATTTCAGTCCTCTTACAACAATAATGGAGTTGAGCAATTCATGGAAATCTTACTGGAGAATTTCACCACTGATTTTTACAACAATCTTAAAACAAATGGACAACTTTAAATATGCAGGTGTTGCCACACATCTCTGATCTCTCTCTCAATATAAAGATATTACTTGGCATGATATTCATTCTTTATATAATGAAATATGTGCCACTCTCCAATGGTGCATATGTTCACAAACATTAGCCTTGTTTACGCATTAAAAAACCCTGCAGTGCATACTGTCATTGAAATAAACGGGGGAAAAACAGGAACCAAATACCGAAACTCTGTGCTAAAGCAATGTTTTCAGTCATACACAAAAGAACGAACATTTTGTGCTAATGTTAATGTGGTGTCTCTAATTCACCATATTGTACAGATACAGTAGCACTATTTTTCTTACTAGCTTCTATGTCAATTGCCATGCCAGCTAAGCACTTTAATATTAGAAAACAAACACAAAAACAAAAATAAAACGGTACAGTTAATCAAATGCTAAAACAAAATGGAAATGACTTTCTGAAGGCCACTTTGGGGACCTTAATACAGTGGCTTGTCTTACATACCATACAATACATCCTGCACTACAGGACGTAAAAGAGAATAAGAAAATGAGTGAACTGTACAGTACTATCATAACTTTAATAGTTTCTTACCAGGATCAGATGGTTTTCTTACTTACCAATTCTTGGTACTCGTTCTCATGAATATATCAAAGCAGAGTGAGAAGCCAAAAACAATTTTTGACACATACAAGTTGGTGAGATAATTTTCATATACCCCTTTAAAATGGTTCATTGGCATGAAACAAGAAAAATCTGCAGCTGCTAATGGCTGACGGAAGACATTCCAAATTCTTTTTTGTTGAGGATCTTTAGATATCATTGTATCTGCAGATAACTGCCCAACAAGTCTTTACAGTTTCTTTATCACATATCATCTGATAGCAAAATGTTGAATGTATTTTATTAATAATAATAAAACTCCCTGACATGACATCCCTTACAAACATAGGAACAAATTCTGTTCATATGAGAACTCCCATTGAAGTGAGCAATATGTGAGTACAAAGAGCAGGATTTTGTCCTTAGGATTTCTTGTCTCCAGAAGCTTACTTACAATTTAAGGGCTCAGTCCTGCAAGATAATGAATGTCTCAGTGGGAGACAAGGAGCTCAGCACTTCTCAGAATCAGACCCTCAATTGGAAAAGACAAACAAGACTAGAACTGAAACATCTCAGGTAATGAAGAGAGTGGGAATTAAGAAGGAACAATTACTTACCTGTACCTGTTGTTCTTGGAGGTGTGCTACTCATGTCCTTTCCCAATTTAGGTGTGTGCGTGTGCCACATGCACCAGTGCTAGACAACATTTTCCCCTAGTGGTACTCGTGGAGCTGACTCTAGTGCCCCCTGCAGCGGCACGCACATGTGCCCGCATACAGGCACAGTCAGCTCTCCCTCCCTCAGTTCCTTCTTGCTAGAACTCTGACTGAGGGGAAGGAGGGTGGGTGTGGAATGGACATGAGCAACACATCTCGATGAACAACAGTTACAGGTAAGTAACCATTCTTTCTTCTTCGAGTGCTTGCTCCTGTCCATTCCCAAATTAGGTGACTCACCAGCAGGGTCTCCAGAGGCAGGCAGAAGTTCATGAACATGACACTTGAAGCACTGCTCTACCAAAGCTAGCCTGGTCCTGAGCTTTCTGCATTAAGGCATAGTGGAACGCGAAGGTATGTACCGATGACCAGGTAGCTGCCATGCAGATGTCCTGGACGGGGACATGAGCTTGAAAGGCCGCAGATGAAGTTTGTCCTCTCGTTGATTGAGCTGTCAGGGGCCCTGGAGGCACGACTCCAGCCTGCTCATAACAGGCTCGGATGCAGGCCATGATCCACTTGAGATATGTTACGAGGAATCCAGCAGCCCCTTCATCCAGTCGGCAACAGACACAAAGAGTTGCACTGAACGCCAAAAAGATTTGGTCCAGTCGATGCAAAATGCTAGGGCCCATCTCACATCAACAGACCACAGGGTTAGGGTTAGGGGCACGGAGGCTGTGGTTTGCCACAGTGCCTTGGCTAATTTAACAACTCCTTCATGGACCAGAAGGGCCACTCTACTGGGAGTCGCCGAGGCCAGTATCCCAAAGAGATTGTCCACTGGCTCCTCCTCAGGTTGGAGGCTACTCTTTTCAGCAGGTCCTGCTGCACTCTAAAGTCACCTAGCGGTACCACTGATGAAGGGCCCGCAACAGCTTTGTCCGGCAACGCTGATGAGAAGGCCAGTAGCTGAGGTGGGGGAGGGACCTCTGCTCTCAGAGGGGTGGATTCCCCGGTCAAGCCACAGTCCAGGCCATTGACCTTGTGGCCACGTTCCCACTAGCAGCACCGTAGGGAAGCCAGGCATTGATGCTGCAGTCTGCCTCATATAAATAACCTCCTCAGGCAGCGAGGTTGTCGCTATCCAATGGTCAGGGAGGCGCTGAGTCCAAATATCTCATGATGCCGTGTGGAGCGTGCTGCTGCTCCAGCACTGGAGAATGGTGTGGAGAGCCCGAGCAATGGGCATGTCGGGACCTGCTCTTGTACTTTGGTTTTTTATATGGACTAAGCGAGCAAGGCCACAGTGCCAGGGAGACGAGCTGCAAATCTGGCAACCTGCATCACTCTGTAGCAGTACTCTGTTCGGTGCCGGTCCTCCAGAGACCGATGGCGGGAGCCCAGTCTGACACTGTCTTGCCCCAGAGAGCATGGTCTCGATTCTGAGGACTGCCTGCACACTGGTGAATGGTGCCTTGAAGAAGGAGACTGTCGCACAGATCTGTCCCATGACATGTAGCCCGTTGGTGCCGACACTTGGTGCAGCCTACCGTCCCTCAGCATCGGTGGTATGGGCAATGCCAGGAGGTTTTTCATTGCCTGGAATTATTTTTTCATTGCCAGGGTCGATGGCACCACCAGGCAGTGAGGGCCTCTACCGCTACCCAAAATCAGTGGAGGGCCCAGTGCTGGGGTCAATGCCCGCAGCGGCATGGGACCCTTCTGAGGTGGGGAGGATTGGTGGCCTGATAAGGATCTTGCCTGGTCCCCCTTAGACTTTTCCGCAGGGGAGCATCCCCACTCCATGCGAGTCTTCTTTGGCCTCTTTGGCACTGAAGATGGTGAACAGTGCCAAAATAAGGCCATTGTGCTCGGTGCCAAGTCCGATCTGCCAGGCTCCGATACTGGTCTAAGTGCCAACTCCATTAGGATGGCCTTGAGATGAATATCTTGTTCTTTTGTAGTCTGAGGGTGAAAACTTTTACAGAATTTGCACCTCTCACGGGCGTGCACTTCTCCTAAACACTTTAAATAACTTCAATGCAGGTCGCTTCTCGGCATAGGCTTCTTACACAAAGTGCAGGGTTTAAGTTCTGGGGAACAGGGCATGCCCTGACTCTGGGATTCTAACAACTGTCAATCTGGAACCAACTATAACTAAACTACTAACTATTAACTAGAACAATGAATAAACCAATAGGTTTTAGAAAGAGAACTTGCGAAGGCAAGACACATTCCAGCACTGCCACTGGCGGCAAGAAGGAACTGAGGGAGGGGAGCCGACAGCACCTATATGCTGGCGCATGTGTGCAACACTGTAGGGGGTCCTGGAGTCGGCTTCTATGGGAACTACTAAGGGAAAAAGTTGTCTGGCATTGGGGCATGTGGTGCACACACACAGCTAATTTGGGAATGAACATGAGAAAGCACTTGAAGAATAATAGGAAGACAGGAAGGGCTGCTGTAAGAAATGGGTTTTCAGGAGCGTTTTAAAGTATAAAGAGGGTGTTTGTGTGTCTTACTTTAAATTTCCCAACTTAAAGATCCAGCTCCCATTCCCAGCATGCATTCTGCTACTAGTGACACACTATGAGCTACTTATGAGGATGGCTAGATAAGGGAATGCTAGCCTTCACAGTGTTAGCCATGCTCAATAATAGCTGACTCCAAGATCTACCCGTCAACCCTTGTATGTGACCTATTTTTGATTGGCTTCTCAAGGAGCTTGTGAAACTTATCAACAGTCTCCACATTTCAACACCACTTTTAACTAGACCTACAAATGCTGGGAACACACTGCAATGTTCACTGTGCAGAAATAGACAGAAATGAAAAGGGAAGCAGATGAAACATGAAAAATACAGTAATGAAAGGCAGACGAAAGAGAATTGAATCCACTACTTTTCATACACCCATACAAAATATATATTTGTGTATGCCTGTATCTTGTCTACGAGATATATCTAGATTTGTCTGCTCTGAGCCTTTTTCCAAATGAATTTAGCAGTTCTAAAATAAAGCCTAAACCAACTTTTTTTTATGTAAAGGAAATAGATATTAATGATGCTGGATCTGATCTCTGATAAGTAGTCCATGCTGGCAAAACTCCATTCTGGAACAGAGGGCCCTCTGTGGCACAAGCCCAACTTTGAGGCAGCATGGAGGGACTGCAGGCAAAGTAGCCCTATAGCAGCTTACACAGGTGGCTATAAATGCCCTCTGTGCCTCTGGAAAGGTCTCCATGGTGGCCCTGAATAGCCTTCTGCGGAAGGCCACAGTCCAAGCGAGGGACCATGGGATCCACATTTAGCAGCTGTAGGGGATGATATAAGGGCTGTGCAGTAGCTCTGTTCATTGGTGCTGAGTTGTTGGCTGGATTTCACCTCCCTAATTTCTCCAAACTCCAGCTGCTCTACGTAGGTGCAGTGGACTTCAACCTATGCAAGTACTTTGAATTTAGTAGTACTGCCCACAAGCAGAAGTTTGCAGGATCATAAACCAATTATTATAGAATTTTATGAAATACTCTATTTAAAACCTCTAAAAAAGATAAAGCTGAGTACATGGAAATGAAAAGGGTGTTTGCTGTGATAATGCTTCAGCCATAAGACTTCTGTACTTGAACACTAAGTGGGTTTATGCAATCCCTATTTTTAGACAATCT
This sequence comes from Mesoclemmys tuberculata, assembly GCA_007922155.1. NCBI lineage: Eukaryota > Metazoa > Chordata > Testudines > Chelidae > Mesoclemmys > Mesoclemmys tuberculata. Next base: position 69,067,062 of record ML675618.1, on the reverse strand, counting down.
CACACTTAATACCTTGCAATTTTCCATAAGTGGTACATCATCATACTGGATCACAAGCTAAGATTAACATGGAGAATGAATAGCATGTGAAATGGACATTGCTAAATAGATTTCTAAGTAAGCCATAAAAAAGCCTGCTTGTTTTTAGTATTAGATTGCATGCAGCAGAATTTGTTTTAAAACTTAAAAGTTTTGCATTGGTATATATTTTAAATGGTAATTGATTTTTATCCAATTTTTTTAAAGTAAATGATGAGACAACTATGCTGTAGTTCAGCCTTGACTAAGTTTTTAAAAACCTGAAAAATAAGGTGTTATCTGGAAAAACAAAAATATATACTCAGTTACAGTAATGGGAAAAAATGAAGGCTCCGGGGGGATATGCTTGCTCTATATAAATATATCAGGG